>OX940963.1:15048408-15666870 GCA_954870475.1 Euphrasia confusa | reverse complement strand
TCCAAACGATTTACTTTGGTGCTGAGTAATGGTTTACACTTAGATACGCATTATAGTATTCCTCCCCACGAGGTTACGCTATAAGTGATGTATGACCAAAGAAAATCTAATTGCTAAATCATTTGGGTGGGTAAACGTCCACACCACGTGGCTTGCCTTACCTGATGGGATTTTAGATGTAATTAGTAATTTAATGATATTATTTGAGGGAGATAATATCGGATATTAAATTGATTGTTTGTTTAAATGTGCTTATAGGTTTAGAGAATAGCTATGAATCCACTTTCTGTGATACTCAAGGAGCATAAGCTCACTGGTCTCAATTACGTTGATTGGAAGAGAAATTTGGACATTATCCTGACTTCTGAAGAGTACAAGTTTGTACTCTATGAAGCATGTCCTGCTGAGCCCACTTATGCCTCAACTAATGAGGAAAAGGAAGCATATCGGAAGTGGAAAAAGGCTGATGAAATGGCTAGGTGTTATATTTTGGCTTCAATGTCAAATGTACTCCAAACCCAACATCAGTCGATGGACACTGCCGAGGATATGTTGTACAACCTCAAAGAAATGTTTGGAGAGCAAGATCGTGCGGCAAGGCAAGAAGCTATGAGAGTCCTTATGACAACTACTCAGTCTGAAGGAACGCCCGTAGGGGAGCACGTTCTTAAGATGATGAGTTTGTTGAATGAACTTGAGATCCTAGGAGCTCAAATTGATGTTGAGACGCAAGTCGACATCATACTCCAGTCTCTGAGTATTTTATTCTTAATCCCCGATACTATTTCGGGTGTGTATATTTAATATAAGAGACTTTGATTTTCCAAAGGAATTAACCGATTTAATTATTGGGTTAATTACCGGTAAAATTGGGTCGCTATATTTTATATATGACATGACGTGAATACTTGACGGGAAAGTGTATCCCGGAAGGGTTGATAATATCCCCGAGATGAGTTCATAAGGAATTATTGTGTAAACCTCATGAGTGGATTTGTTCCGCACAATAATTAAGGTTGAATGGTACTATTCTAGGATATAAGAGATGAATAAATTACTTAGCAATAAATTAATTTTATTCATGGATATTTAAATCTTAAATACACGGAATAAATAATACTACCGGAGAAATATTATTTGATATAATATGGTTTAATATTGGGAGTGCAATTAATTTATATAGTGGAAAATAAATTAATTAATATTGATAAGGATTAATAGACTTGGGCTTGGGCTCAATTTAATCATCAATATTGGAAGCCCAATATTCCACCTCCTTTTGATCCCCTACGTAGCCTATAAAAGCACTACATGGCCTTCATAATTTACACACATCATAAGACAAGAATATCATACTTGATATTTTTTTGAGAGTTGAAGGAGATCCATAGGAGTTCGATAGATCGTCGCCCACATGACGTTCGGACGAGGTGCAAGGAATACGTAGGAAGATTCGAAGGTCTTCAACGCGTTTAATTCATTTCTCCGCACAACGAATCGAGGTACAAAATCATAAACCCATTCTATGATTTTATGTGCATATAATTGTGATATATACATGAACATACGATCCGGGTAAACGACGAACCTCGAGGACGGGGATTCGAGATCCCCGGCGAGGATCGAAGGTGGCGGTCGAACCCTAGGGTTCGGACCGCCGGTACCGCCGACAAAGGGGAGCCCCGGCTGGACGCCGGGGCACGCGATCGACTTCGGTCGATCGCTGGGGGTTCGCCGTGGGCTGGAGCCACGGCGGATGAACCCCCCGGCCACCCTCGATCGGCGGCGCGTGCGCGGGAAGCTCCGGCTTCGGCTGGAGCGGGCGATCGAGCCTTGCTCGATCGCGAGGGCAGCCGCGGGCTGGAGCCGCGGCTGGGCGCCCTCCTCCCCGTATGGTGGTGGCGGTGAGTCGCCGGACTCACCGCCGGGGGCTGCCCCATGCAGCCCCATGCGATCGCCATGCACGGCGATCGCGAGCCTCGGCGGGGGCGTGGCTAGGGTTTAGCCGCGGGTTCGCCCGTGGCGACGCCTTGGTTGTGCTCCGGCTCGTTCGGTGTTCGCGATCGGTTTCCGGCGATAGGATTTCGGTCGGGTTATTATCTTCCGCAATTTTAATGGCCCGGGATATCGATTTCCAGCACGCACACCATACTAACTACAACGTATAGAATCCAGGACTATATTTTGCATATATTTAATTATCAATAATTAAATGCAAACGATTGTTTATTAATTAAATAGATTAAATGCTATGAGCGGGAGTTACCGTTACTTAAATCTAGACATTAAGTACACAACTCCAACAGTTACTTATATTTTTGTGATAAAAATACTCTTATTATTTAATTAATTGGACTTTCCTTGAATTTTCAGCTTTCACCGAGATTAAGTTTTTACTCTTTGGTCCATTCTCTAATTTAATCAAAGGATGTGTTGACACTTTTAAGGAAGATATATTTTACCAACCTATTATTATCGTTAATTTTTGTTCTGCTGCCAAATATAAAGGTATAAGTGTTTAAAGTTAATATGAGTATTCACTTAATTCTGTTGTGTATGATCTTAATATAGTCCTCATTTCAAATGTAAATTGTGCAGGTGAGTTTGTTATTCGTAATATCCCAAGTGCTACTCGAGCACCATCCGCGGGCGAACTCGCGGTGCTCGATCTGTAATGTGAAGTAATTATCCTAATTTCATGTGTTTTGAAATTAAGTTTTTGAGTAAACGAGAATTTGGTTTTGAAGTGTATCATAATTTTATTTGCTTTATTTTGTTAACAATGTTATGGTTTAACAACTTAAGGTGAGTTTGTTTTGCACAATTCGGCCACGACAACAAAGGTTCAGATTTATCATCATATTGACGAAGCCATTGAATACCGTCGAAGGTATATATTATAACTATATAATGTATTTCTATGATCATTATGTCATGGTGATCTATAGTAATATATTGTTTACAGGAGTTGTTTAATTTGAAAAAATTAAAATCATTTGTATAAATTGAAAAAATTAGAATCTTTTGTAATGATATTTTATATTCAAACATTTTGGGACAAATTAATTATTCTTATTCTTATATTTTTCCATGAACACATTTTATGTTTTGTCATAAATAATTTTTATCAATTTAAAATGTACTAAATAAAAACCATATTGTAGATGGAATAAAAACCATATTGGTAATTAATTCAACATATTGGTAATTATGTTTCATATCATAATCGGAAATTAGATTCTTCTGAATTTTATTAAAATCTTTAATAACCAATTATTTTTTTAAATGGTAGTAGTATAATTAATTTTACAGTTGATTTGTACAAGAAATTTAAAATAATAATATTGCTATGAGAAATTTATTTATTTTTAAAATATTTGAAATTACTACTGTACAACTCACGGTTCCCACTATTGCATCATAATTAATCATTGTGTAGAAGTATATCCCACTTACATTGCGCAAAATAGCACTGCAATCAACACGTTATATGGGAAACTACAAAAAGAAACTTCCATTGAATCGCAACATCAGACATTTCTTTTCCAAAATCGACTGCCTTTTCATCTTCTTTTTCTTTTCTCTGGCGAAAATGGTCATTCGTGCAAGTATTTCTAAATTGAATTCTTCAACAAGGGACTGGAGCATAGTCCTTCGATGCACAAGGAAAATTATCAATGAAGGCTTTAACAAAGTCGTATACATCGTCGATTTCTTACTAATGGACATGGAGGTTTGTGATGAGCCATTTTATTTGATCATCTTGAGCCCCTTTTTAGTCAGTTTGAGTCTGTTTTATGTGTCTGGGAGGGCACAGTAGAGTGTTTGGTCAGAGTGTGCAGGCAAACAGGTAACAAGTGACGCACTGGGCAAAAGAGGCAAGGAATGTTGGGATATGTCCTTCGATCCTACGTGTGCAATCGATAAAGTCATAAGGTCGTCTATGGATGTTAAATGATTATTCGATAATATTAATTGTTGGGAACAATATAATATTGATCGATAAATCATACCTACAGGGTCACACACGAGTCGGAATTAAGTTGCTTGTTATATTGATTTAGAATCAATACGTATGGATTTTCACATGCATGGGATGCATGGCATGCATGAGATGCATAGCTTGCATGGATGCATGTCACATGGTGTGACATGGCATGCCAAACAAGCAAGGGGACCACATCTAATGCCATTTGGCATGGTGATGTGGAAATGACCCTTCACCTCCCCATTATCCACCATTACTTGTGCATTATGATGCACATTAAGGTGGGGGTTACAAGGGAGGTTAATGGTGATCAATATAGTGATGAAAACATGTGTTTTCACATCACTTTTGATCAGCCACGAAATTCCACACAACAAGAGAGAAAAGAGTGAGAGAATCACTCAAGAACAAGCAAGCAAGTTCAATTCCGGGTTCGTGTGCAACACGTAGAGGCCGGGCCATTTGTGCGGCTTCAACATCCGGGCGATCTAGACAAGAGGAGTGACGAGGTCATTCACAAGGAGAGCTTCGAGAGGCTGATCCATTTGAGGTGGTTCAATCGACTCAACACCACCTCAACGACATCAACGAATCACTTCGTCACCATAAGTAAGTAATCGTTGAACCTTATATATATATATTGGATGTGTATATATATATGTTTATATGTGTTCTTATACACATTAAGTGTGCACTAAGATCATGGCATAGTAGATCTATTGCTTTACACGCTTCCGCACACACGGTATATCGATCGGATCGGTATACCGGTACCTTCAATTGGTATCAGAGCCTAGGGCTCGTGCACACTTTTGTGTTGGACACAAAAAGTTTAATCAACATAATTGACTTATTTGTTTAATTGTGATTATGTGATTAGATGTAAGGCCGGCCACCGTTAGTGGTCGGGTGAATGAAATTGTCGTTTTTTACGTTTCGATTGGCCATAGTTTTGGAGGGCTGCGTCCCTTGGAATCATTTGTAATAGATAGGCTTTCTATTTCAATTTGTATTGTTCAAACTTGTAAGCGATGGACTTGATCCATGGTTCGATGGAGGATCTCGGCTCTCCGGCGAAAACGAGAAGAAACGAAGCCAAATGAAGCAAAACGAAGCAAACCAGGCTGCTGGAGCCAAACGGCGGTCGCCGTTTGAGCTCCGGCGGGCGCCGTTTTTATTCGGCGGGCGCCGTTTTGGAAACGGCGACCGCCGAAAGGCCTTTTTTGGGGCAGATGGGTTTTTGCCTTTTCGGCGGGCGCCGTTTTGGAAACGGCGACCGCCGGTGGTGTTCAGCGACCGCTGGTTGTAAAACGGCGGGCGCTGTTCGTGGTTTTTGAGGTAATGACTTGTTTTGACCAAAATCGGAGGGCACGGAACTAAAACGGAGGGCGAGGACCAGTCCAGAAGATGTTCAAGGCTTTTGTTAATACTTTAATTCTTTTCGTTTGAGAGTTGTGAGGTTCTAGAGGCCTTTCGATTTCGTATTTATTTGCTTTGCTAGTTATAGGTTGTTTTATGTTATAAATGTTCAACTTACATATAAACAAACCTATGCATGCAAATTCCCAAAATAATGAGTTTAATGTCTTGTCCAAAACATCACACCCATAAAGCCCTCGATCATAAGTTGGTAGGTCCGCCTCAGCGGGGTACTACTTGTTATCTTGGGATAAGTGGGAGTAAGGGTTAGACCCTTACACGTGAGTTTGGTTTTCTCATCGATAGATCCACTGCAGGCGTGGCTATCGAGACATGAGATGAGAATGGGACTCTCATCGACCGAGAGTGACATTAGATGTCATTGACATGGGATGTCTACCTATCTTGGAGTTTCTTAAGTGCGGACTCAGTCGGCTTAAGGATTCGCAAGATGAGGGTCTTGGGATTGTTTTGTTTAAGGGAACAACGATATTAGATATCGATTGAACAAAATGTAACAAATAAGTAATTTTGATAGACAACCTTATTTGTTTACCGCTTTGTGGATGTTTACATACTTTAGTTATCTTTCTTTTGTAGTTTATCATGTTAAATATCAACTCAATTCAAGTTTGGTTCAATTCTTGATTGTGAAAAATTGAACAACACAAATTTTCTTGATTGACAACGTAATTTGAGGATGGTCCTCAAATACGAATACAAAGAGAATGTGTTAGATTACCAATTCCTATGATATCATTGAACAACTCAATAGCATGTTCGGGGAACATACTATGATTGAGCGGTTCGGTATGACCAGGGTCATCGCTTCAGCTAGGCTGGAAAAATGGAAATCTATGGAATCACATGTGCAACAAATGATTGGATTATTTGTTTCAAGTGACCGCCTAGATTTTTCCTATGATGATTATTTGGCAACCGATTTCATACTTCAATCTCATGATGGTTATAATGCCTTTAGGCTAAATTTTCCATATGAATGGTTTGAAGAAATCGCTTCGTGAGCTCCACGGGATGCTCAAGGCTGCTGAGCCGGCGATAGAGAAGGACCCTAAGAGGGAAATTCTTATTATATGGGATAGGGTATTCAAAAGAGCAGGGGCAAGAAGGCTACTAGGGTTCCTAGGGAATCTCAATGCATCTTTGCAAAAGTGTTGGACACTACTTGCAAACATATAAAAGTTCATATTTTATTCAATTTCAAAACAAATGCCTAATTTGTCTTTCATATGATGGATTCTAAGGTTATGATTATTTACACCTCGGGGAGTGATTTAATCCAAAACACTTAAGTTCATCAATGACACAAATTAGAGACTTTCGAGCCATTGGATGGCGTGAATCGATTGTCTGGTTGGCTCCCTCATATTTTATGAGAGATAGGGCTTCAATTGCATGATAATATCGCTGGTTAGAAAACTTCGATTTTTCACTTACGATTTATCACGTTTTGACATTGAGATAATTTTGAATGGGAAATTTGAATGAGACTCAATTATTGGGAATAATTGAATTTGCCCAAAGTTCAAAGAAGATGTGAAGAACGTGGTTGCTTCATCTTCAGGTATTAATGATATAGACATTAAACTTCACAAATTCTACTTCTTGGGTATTGGATGCCAAATGTGGTTCTAACATTTGTATGTGGAGGAACTACATAGAAGTGTAAGTTTGGTGAGTAGAGATGTCGATCTACGGGCGAGAAATGAAGCGAATGTCGTTGCATTAGCCGCATGATCATATGATGTTGTTTTGCCTTAGGGCCTTGTTTGAGTATTATAACTATGTAATTTCGTACCTTCAATAAACAATGAATATTGGTTCAGTATTGGATACTGATGGATTAGTTTTTCACTATTAAATAGTTTGGTAACTATTTTAATTGTGAATTATTCTTTGTTTTGGTACGATTATTATATTGTTTATGTATACTTTAAACTTGACAAATCATATATATCATTAAGACCAAAGGCCAAATCGAATAAGTATCGATGAGACATAACTGAAACATTGTTGATTAGATCAAATCAAAATCTAAACATGTAACGAAACTTCTTTTAGAAGGAATTTTAGAATCATTTGACTTGGAGTCATTTGATACATGTAAATGATGTGTGATTGAAAAGATAACAATGTCATCTTTCTTGGAGAAAGGAGAACATGTGAGTAATTAGGGATGATACATACTGATGTATGTGGAACCTATTAGTTCACAAGCACATGAAGGTAATGTTTCGGAAAATAGAAAACAAACTATATTAGATATAGTTCGACCATTCGATGAGAGGTCTAAATGAACTACTGGTCTCTTTTGGGAACACACAATTCTAGACTTCAACTTATACACTGAATAGGACACCGTCAAAAGCTGTTGATAAGACACCATACGAGGTATGGAAAGGGAAGGTCCCTAACTTGTCTTATATCAAGGTTTGGGGATGTGAAGATTATGTGAAGAGAAATATCTCTACAAAGCTTGAACCCAAATCGGATAAATGTTTCTTTGTGGGTTATCCAAAAGAAACACGAGGGTACCACTTTTACAACCAATCTGAGAACAAAGTCTTTGTTGCTCGAGATGGTGTATTTCTTGAAAAGGAATATCTTTCCAAGAAAGTAAGTGGGAGCTCAGTTGAATTGAACGAGGTTCAAGAAGATCAAACTAAGATGGACACTCAAGACCAAGTCGAGAGTGCTCCAGTGGTTTTGGAAAACACACCTAACCCTCGAAGGTCCGGAAGGATTAGAACTCAACCTGACAGATACTTAGGTATTCTGACAAACGAGAACTATGAAGTCATGCTTTTAGAAAGCAATGAACCTTCGACCTATATCCAAGCTGTGACGAGTCCAGATTCCGAGAAATGGCAGGGTGCCATGATATCCGAAATGGAATCAATGTCTAAAACTCAAGTTTGGAACTTGGTCGAGTTGCCTAAATGGGCTAGGCCCATTGGATGCAAATGGATTTACAAAATAAAAACAGACATGAATGGAAAACATAGTGTTTTCAATGCAAAGTTGGTGGCAAAAGGAGTTAAACAAATTCACGGGGTGGATTATGATGAAACCTTTTCACCAGTTGCTATGATTAAATCCATTCGGATTCTCTTAGCCATTGCTGCTCATTATGATTATGAAATATGGCAAATGGACGTTAAAACCGCCTTCTTGAATGGGATTCTAGTAGAGGATGTGTTTATGACACAACCAGAGGGTTTTATCGATCCTAATCAGGCTGAGAGAGTATGCAAGCTTAATAGATCCATCTATGGATTAAAGCAAGCATCTCGGAGCTGGAATCTTCGGTTCGATGAATCCATACAAGAGTTTGGATTTCAAAAGAACATGGAAGACTCTTGTGTTTACAAGAAGGTCAGTGGGAGTTACGTTGTATTCATTGTGTTGTATGTCGATGACATACTCCTTATTGGAAACAATGTTTCTATGCTTAATTCTATTAAAGAATGGCTTGGAAATTGTTTTTCAATAAAGGATCTTGGAGAAGCACAGTACATATTGGGCATCAAGATCTGTCGGAACAGATCGAAAATGATGTTTGGACTTAGTAAAGCGACCTATATTGATAAGGTGCTTGATAAGTTCAGAATGAAAGACGCCAGAAAGGGTCTCATTCCAATGAGTCATGGCACATCACTTAGCAAGATGCAAGGCCCTACGGTACTTGATGAGCAAAAGAGGATGTAAAACATTCCTTATGCTTCGGAAATAGGGTCTATAATGTACGCCATGATATGTACACGACTGGACGTATTGTATGCTTTGAGCATGACGATTCGGTTTCAAGGAAACCCAGGTGAGACGCATTTGACTGCGGCCAAGAGTATGCTTATGTACCTTAGATGGACTAAAGAATATTTTGTTGTCTTGGGAAGACAAAAAGAGTTGATATTAACAAGCAGTTTGACTGCTAACTTCAAAACAGACTAAGATAATTTCTGATTTTAATCTGGTTATATCTTTTGTCTGGTTAGAGGTGAAATTTGCTGGAATAGTTCCATGCAATGCAATATAGCTGATTAAACTACAGAAGTTGAGCACAGTATTGCATTGGATGCAGTAATGTTGGCAGTTAAGATTTGAAAGTTCTTGAATGAACTAGGTGCCGTAACTAGCTTAGCCCATCCTATAATTCTCTATTTATAGTAGAGTTATCGCGCAAGCCAATGAGCTAGGAAGCACCACAAGTCTAAAACTGGTGCTCAGGAAGTTCCACATTATCTGGGAGATAGTTTTGTGGAGACATCGAGATAATAAAGTTGCAACTTTTGGTAAGGTTGCAAACCCGTTTTCTAAACCTCTCCAGCAGTTTAAGCTTGAGGCTTTCACAACTGCAATAGAGATCAAACATCTTAGAGATGGGTTGTGATTTCTATTACTGTATTAGATACTTTTGGAGATTTGGTAAACATTCACTCATATGTATAATACATGTTTCTTCATATAAATATGGTTTAATTTATATGAATTGTCCAAATGATTAAGTGATATCAATTGGGTTATGAGGTCGACTTACCGCATAATGAAGTCCCAATGGTTGAACTGATATACTTAAATCATATAGTTGTTCCTGGTTCGTATAATCGAGTACGGACAAACCGATAATACAATGAACTAGTTTGTAATGTGTACTATAGCGCCGCTTCATGGGCTAGTGATGTGGGACATCAAGTACAATTACATAGATATTAGCTGGGAGCTAATGATCGAACAGACCCGACTGGAATAGTATTTAAGATTTCGAGTCATAATACTATTTCATTGACTGTCGAGCAATTTCCTCTGACCTGAGTAGTCCGGAGTGATTCCATTGTGAAATGGTGTACTTTGATACAAGTAAACGCCTTTCGTAAAAGGAGGTTATAAAACTTGTTATTGGGTATATCAGGAAGCAAGTGGGAGAGCTTGGACTGACAAGATGGGATTGTCCTCCATTCTTTATAATGGGATACATGTCTTACCGGCCACTTGGAGAGTCGAGACTGTGGAAAATACGTGTCCACGTCCAGATAATTATCATAGTGATAAATCTGGTTTTACAGTCTGTCTCATAGTCCAAGAAAGGTTTGAACCGATTGAGGATGACTCGAGTCTTGCCTCAAGTTCAAACTTAGACATAAAGTGACAACAGGAAGTTGGCAGCACACTGGCTCTGAAGGCCAAGTGGGAGATTGTTGGGATATGTCCTTCGATCCTACGTGTGCAATCGATAAAGTCATAAGGTCGTCTATGGATGTTAAATGATTATTCGATAATATTAATTGTTGGGAACAATATAATATTGATCGATAAATCATACCTACAGGGTCACACACGAGTCGGAATTAAGTTGCTTGTTATATTGATTTAGAATCAATACGTATGGATTTTCACATGCATGGGATGCATGGCATGCATGAGATGCATAGCTTGCATGGATGCATGTCACATGGTGTGACATGGCATGCCAAACAAGCAAGGGGACCACATCTAATGCCATTTGGCATGGTGATGTGGAAATGACCCTTCACCTCCCCATTATCCACCATTACTTGTGCATTATGATGCACATTAAGGTGGGGGTTACAAGGGAGGTTAATGGTGATCAATATAGTGATGAAAACATGTGTTTTCACATCACTTTTGATCAGCCACGAAATTCCACACAACAAGAGAGAAAAGAGTGAGAGAATCACTCAAGAACAAGCAAGCAAGTTCAATTCCGGGTTCGTGTGCAACACGTAGAGGCCGGGCCATTTGTGCGGCTTCAACATCCGGGCGATCTAGACAAGAGGAGTGACGAGGTCATTCACAAGGAGAGCTTCGAGAGGCTGATCCATTTGAGGTGGTTCAATCGACTCAACACCACCTCAACGACATCAACGAATCACTTCGTCACCATAAGTAAGTAATCGTTGAACCTTATATATATATATTGGATGTGTATATATATATGTTTATATGTGTTCTTATACACATTAAGTGTGCACTAAGATCATGGCATAGTAGATCTATTGCTTTACACGCTTCCGCACACACGGTATATCGATCGGATCGGTATACCGGTACCTTCAAGGAAACCCCCTTCTTTGGGCAAACAGCGATCTGGAGTGTGTAGTGACTGAGCAATTTGGCCTCATCAGGCAAACCAGGCCACTTTGGGCGAGTCATGAAGCAGAAGACCCAGACCGATTACCAAGTATCGTGCCGGGTCTGTTCACTTGTGGAGGAGGAGAATATCTGTAGAGAGTTTGGGTAGCGGATTGCCAGCGGGCAAAGTCAAAGGCGGCTGAAGCTAAAGATGGAAAGTACTTAACGGCGCCTGGAAAAGGAAGCCCATGCAGCAGCCCATGCAACTGCGATTCCCCAACCCTAATTCGAGCCTATATAAGGAAGAGAAGCTGGAGAAGAGAGGACACCAATTCACGACCCCGTTCACGTAGCAGCCGCCGGCGATTGAAGAGCTTGGAGATTTCCGGCCAAGTTCTTTTGTTTTGAAGTTGATCGAGCCTCCGGGCATTAAAACAATTTATTGCTTTATGCTTTTATTATCCTGTTTTGCTATTTCAGTTTGAACAATTTCAACTTTTAATAGTTATGAATTTCAGTTTCGTTTTCCAAATTATTTCGTGTTTTATTTCTTCGCATATGAGTAGCTAAACTTGCAGGGCGTCTGGGCAAAGGCGGATCGGAGGGGACTCTGGGATAAGTTAGAACCGTGAGGATGATAGGGCTTAGTTAACTGCCTGGGGTTTGTTCCCGATACACAGTTGAAGTTTAACTACATTCTTGCAGGTTTGGGCGGACTAATTTGGTCGTTAGGAAACCCTTACACTTTGAGATACCAGCGATTGATCAAACCTAATAATAGTATCTAGTTGTACTACGGGCATAGCGCTAGAACGTGTTGGAGCTTTGCGGTCGTATGATTCGGATTTCCGGACATGCTATTGGCCGAATTGGGTTCGTCGAGAGAGTAATGCGAGTTTGGGCAAACTAGATCCATGCGACCACACAGGTATCGAATTGACTAGACTCAGGGGATTAGGCATAAGTACGGAGTGGGGTGGGGTAACTGTAGGCGTGACTTAATAGGACTACTTTTACTTTGTTCGACATCCTATAACCGATTGACAAACCATCAGTTAAAACCATTAGTGCCAGGGATCGGTAGTTTGCCCAGAGAACCCAAAGAGAAGCCAAAGCCCAGAAGCCTACTTTCCTTTATTTGATTTCAGTTTGATTAATTATTTTCTGTTTACAGTTTGGTCAAAGTGTTTAGTTTATTATTTTTGCATGTTAGTTTGGGTTAATTAGTTTATTTATTTCTGTTAGTTGATAGTTTGATTAAACGCTGTGACTCAACAACCAAATTCAAAACCTTTTTTATTGTGACACTATTTGGGCAAAGCCGAGATTAACTAAATTGCAATTGCTTCCTCGAGGGATCGACCGTATACTTACCACTTGCTATCTTGTGTTGAGTTTAGGAACTTTATAAATTTATTTTGACCGCATTACTTCCACGACAAAGTTTTCGCGTCGTCAAAATTGGCGTCGTTGCCGGGGAGGCAATATTCCAGCTTTTTAGTTTTTCTGTGCTGACCGTTTTGTTTTACTTCTTTGATTAGGTACTATAAACGCGGTGGAAGGCGATACGGGATTACTCTTTGAACCTGAGATCGAGAAAACCGCCAAAAGACTAAGAAAAGAAGCGAAGAACAAGGCGTTAGCACGTGCAACCCAAGGAGAGAATTCTGCCAAAGCACCAAGGGCAGAAAAGGCAAAGAGCAGGAAGACCATACCAGTTGACATTAGTCAACCAACACCAGAAAAGATGGGAGCAGAAGCACCACGGACTTTGAGGGACATGATGTTCCCGTCAGAGATGAACTTGAGGCCACTGGGCATCACTTTGCCCACCATTCCTACCCCCTGGGAGATGAAACACAACTTCATACAAATCCTACCCAAGTTCAGTGATATGCCCGGAGAGACCCATAGAGGCATCTCCAGGACTATGAGCAAGCATGCAGAACGATTCAGGCAACCGGGGTACTAGCGCAATATATACGACTCTTGGCCTTTCCCTTCTCTTTGACTGATGGGGCTAGAGAGTGGTTGTATACCATTCCGCAAGGCGAAGTGACTACATGGGCGCAACTACAAAAGAGGTTTCTGGAGAAATATTTCCCAGCGGCACGTATCCAACAAATGCGCAAGAAAATCAACAGCATAAGGATGAGAACCAACGAGAACTTTCAAGACGATTGGGCAAGATTCAAGCAAATGTTAACTAAATGCCCCCAGCACCAGATCCCGGACCACGACCTTATCCATTACTTTGTGTCCGGATTGAGACATCATGAGAAGACCCTACTCCTTGCTGCCAGTGGAGGGTCTCTACTCAACAAAAGTGCTGCCGAGGCATTCAAACTGTTCAAAGAGATGGCAGAAGAATTAGGTAAAGATAACGATTTGCCCAAACCAAGCCTACTGGTACAGTCCCCCTCTGACTCAAAAATTGACAAGCTGTGCAGTGCCATGGAAAAATTCATGACCACTACGGCAGGAGGACCAAAGAAGGCAGTCAAAGCTTGCCAGATTTGCCAAGAGGTGGAGCACGCCACTGATGAATGTCCTTCGTTATTCGATGAGGAGCTCAAAGCAATGGGACAATCTAATGGCAACGGTCAAGGAAGAGGGAGGCCACACTTTGATCTATACTCCAACACATATAACCCCGGATGGAGGCACCATGAGAACTTCAGGTACGGGAATAATAACAATCAAGGAGAAGGATATCAAGGCAACCCGAACCAGAACCGGTACAACCAACAGCAGCAAGGGAACTCCCAGCAAAATCAGGGCAAATGGGCATCACTATCGAACATGATGGAGACTTTGGTCAGAGAGAACGTAAAGTTCCAGCAAGAGAATATGAAAGCCATGCAAGAGAATGAAAAATTCAAACAAGAAACCAGAGGGCAACTGAATAACATGGGAGCTCAAATGGCCCACTTAAACCAGGCAGTGGCAAAGCTGGAACAGAGGAATGGAAACTTACCACCACAGGTCGAAGTGAAGAATGCCCATTGCAATGCCATCCAACTAAAGAGTGGAAAAATCTTGCCAGAAGTAAAAGCGCCAACCCAGGGCAAACAATCTCAATAGACAGAACACATAGAGATAGAGGACATAACCGCTGAGGATAAAAAAGAAAAGATAGAAGAGGTAGTCAGGGCAAAGAGGGATAAATCACCACCACCAAAAATCCGAGTCCCCTATCCAGGAAGGCTAAGCAAGAATAAAGAACGGGAAGAGACTTACGAGATGTTCCAAATGTTCAAAAAGGTGGAGATCAATATGCCGCTACTGACTATACTGAATACTATGCCCCGATGTGCCAAGTTCCTCAAAGAACTATGTACTAAGAAAGTAAAGTATCAAGACGATGCAAAATTCGAAGTGGGTGAAAACGTCTCGGCAGTACTCCAAAGGAGCGTACCTACTAAGTGTGGAGACCCAGGCAGGTTCTACATACCATGCATCATAGGACGGATGAGAATCGAGAAGGCAATGTTGGATCTAGGGGCATTAATCAACGGCATGCCCAAAACTATGTACGAAGACTTGGGCATAGGGGTTCTCAAACCCACAAGGGTGGTGATCCAACTGGCTGACAGATCCAATGTCTACCCTGAGGGCATACTGGAGGACGTATTGGTCAAAGTGGAGGATTTAATTTTCCCAGCAGACTTCTACGTACTAGACATGGGGAGATCGAGCAAAGAGCCAATTATGATTCTGGGCAGATCGTTCCTTAAAACCGCAAGAACACACATAGACTGCGAGACAGGCAAACTGACATGTAAGTTCGAAGGAGAAACAGACACCTTTGACCTTTACAAGTCCATGAAGCACCCAGCCGATACTGAGGAAGTACATATGATTGATCAAATAGACAAGGCAGTAGAAGGCAAAGTGATGCAAAGCGGTAAGTACGACGAAATTGAAGTAGTAATTCAAGAAGGGATGCTACACGATGAACAAGAAGACGAACCGGAGGGAATACAAGAGGCAATTAAGTAGTTGGGGGCACTAGAAAATTACAAAGGAGATCCAGGCAAACTGCCAATACTGGAAGAGACGATCATGAAGCCATCCTATCAGCCCCATGCTTCAGCACATGTGCTGGACTACCCCAGATCCGAATGTGTTTCAAGTTTGGCTTACGCCCGGTCCACAATTCCGAGGGTGTCTTAGGGACTGTTTTAGAAGGAACTAAGTTCAGGATATACACCGCTGTTTCCAAGGCATATCCCCAGAACGAAACTGGTAAGTCTGAATAACTCATCATAGATCTTACCATTTCCATAAGAGTCCTATTCCTTCTTTCTGCTACACCATTCTGATGGGGCGTGTATAGTGCAGTCATCTGGGAGTCAATCCCATTCTCCGATAAGTACGCCTTAAACTCTCCCGAGAGGTACTCCCCTCCACGATCAGATCGTAGAGTCTTTATGGATTTACCATGAAGGTTCTCCACAAGAGCTTTGTACTCCTTGAACTTGTCAAAGCACTCGCTCTTGCGGCGCATCAGGTATATAAATCAATACCTTGAGTAATCATCAGTGAAGGTCACAAAATATTCGTAACCTCCTCTCGCTTGGACAGATAAAGGCCCGCACAAATCATAGTGAATCAATTCCAGTACTTCCTTGGATCTATACCCTTTATCACTAAAAGGTCGCTTGGTCATTTTTCCTTCCAAGCATGATTCGCATATTGGAAAGTCCTCATCTTTCACATCACTGAGTATTCCATCAGTTATCAATCTTTGAATCCTACTCAAGTTAATATGACCTAGCCTAAGATGCCATAAGTACTTTTGATTCATTCTAGAAGGCTCCTTTCTCTTATTGGTACTAGATGTGTTATACGACTCAACTCGTTGCATCGTGGAATAATCAGGATTCAGTATATATAAGTTGCCTATCAATGTACCAGAACAGATATGATCACCATTCTTCTTGACAATAACAGAATTATCAAAAGAAACAGAATAGCCATTCAAAACCAATTTAGAAACCGAAACAAGGTTCTTTCTAAAATTCGGTACATAAAGACAATTATTCAATACCAAAACATTATTATTAAAAGATAAATAAACATCTCCCACTGCAACTGCCATCACTTTCGTAGCGTTGCCCATGTAGATGGTGATCTCTCCCTCTCTAAGCTGTCGGGTTTCCTGGAACCCCTGCAAAGAATTGCAGACATGATCAGTGGCTCCCGTATCTACACACCAGGTACCGGTGGATAACACCGCTAAACATGTTTCAGTGACTAAGGAAAATTTCATACCTCCTTGTCTGAGAGGACAATTAGACTTCCAATGTCCAGACTGCTTGCAACGGAAACACTTGCCCTTAGGCTTGTTCACTCCATTCCGTGGTCCACCAATCCTAGGTCCACTGGGTTTCCGTCCTTGCTTCTTCTTCCTTTTAACGCCCGGAGGACCAGGAAGAGTCGATTTCACAGCCACAAGTGCTTGAGGGCCCTTGAAGATTCCCTCTGCCGCCTGAAGTTCAGTCAGGAGTTCCGCCAATGTATAAGACCTCTTATTCATGTTATAGTTCAGGCGGAACGGCTCAAAACTTCTTGGCAGAGACTGGAGTATGATGTCGATTTGGGTATCTGCATCGACAGATGCTCCCAGAATCTCTATCTCATTCAGATAGCCCATCATCCTAAGAACGTGATCCCTTACGGGCATTCCTTCGGACATAGTGGCCGTCATGAGTTGCCTCATTGCATCTTGCATGGCTGCCCTGTCCTGATGACCAAACATCTCCTTGAGGTTAAGCATCATGTCATAGGCAGTGGCCATGGCTTCATGCTGATGTTGCAGCACATTTGACATGGAAGCAAAAATGTAGCACCGCGCCATCTGATCAGCCTTGTTCCACTTCCTAAATGATTCTTTTTCCTCATCAGTAGAGGTATCAATAGGTTCATCAGGACAGACGACATGGAGTACATATTTGTACTCCTCAGCAGTTAGGACAATGTCCAAGTTTCGCTTCCAATCAATATAGTTCGGACCAGTGAGTTTGTTTTCTTTTAGTATTATGGACAACGGGTTGAGTGCCATATCTATAAAAGAGACAAATCAAACAGTCAAATTTAATTCGATATTAACTCCCTCAATTAATATCATTAAATTTACCAATCAATCCTAAAATCCCATCAGACTAGCATGCCACTTTCTTGTGGACGTATACTAATCCAAACGATTTTATAACTGGACTTTTACTTCGGTCGTACATCATTATAGCAGTGACTCCGATGGGGAGGATACTATAAAGCGTACCTAAGTGTATACCATTTCTCAGTACTAAGTCAACCGATCGGGAACTACATGCCCACCACAAGCCACTTTCTTGTGGACGTTTACGTTAACATGCGGTCCTTTACGATTTTCTATAACTGTCGAGCCTCAATTAACCCAAAGTTCCGTTTCCATTCAGCAAGCCACTTTCTTGTGGACGTTTACTAAACAAACAACTTTGTTAATTGAATTATATTTATTAAATTTTACAATTTTATTAATCAAAGCTTGATATCTCGTAAGTGAAACTCGAAGTTTCTAACCAACGATCAATCATGCAATTGAGCCCTATCTCTCACAAAGTGAGGGAGCCAATCAGACAATCGATCTAGTCATCAAATGACTCGAAAGTCTCTAATCTGTGTCATCGACATAACCAAGCGCTTTGGCTCCATTCCACTCCCCGGGGTGAGAATGAGTCGAGTTGAAATTAGTCTTTGAAAGACAGATTAGGAATTGCTTTGAAAAATATAATTGTTCAATTCTATAAGTAGAATTTAATTCGAATTTTGATCCAGTGATATCCGTGTGTCGACTTTATCCGATAGGGAGGATGACACTAAAGCCAACTCGTAAGTCAACACACATCACATCAAAACAGAGAATGGAGACCGCGGGATTGTTTCCAATCCCTCTCCCACTTAGTATTTTACGATAAGGGATAGCAGGCATAAACAATTAAGCATAATAATAAAGCACGTAAAACAAGCAAAAAGCAATTAACGTGGTCCCGATTATTATGGCCTTAAGTGTCCTCCAATGCACATTCCTTGGATCTCGTTGCTCGTCTCGATCTCGGTCCACCACCGACTCGCTCGAGGATCAAGAAACGAACTCCTCCCAATGGAGACTCGTCTCGAGTCTCGTTGAGTCGTCCGTGGGGTCGAACGAATCCCAGCCCCGCTGCTGCCCGTGGCGAACACGGGGTGTGTTCGATGGCTGCCCGTTGCCGGTTCGTCTCCTCGACTCTTGTTTCTCCGGGTTTTGGTCTCGTCTCGATTCACCAAAAATAGTAAGAAAAATTACAAGAATAAATCTACTAAGTCCGGCATCGATCCTATACAAGGTGATCGACCCTATACATGCCCGGAAAAACAACGGAAATAAATAAATAAACCTAACGACTCAACCCGTCGTTTTTACTATTACAAACAAGCAACGTTTTCCAAAACAAAACAATCTCGACAAGCCCGAGAGTTTAACAAACCACAACAAAATTATCATACAAAATCCCATAATGTTGGCCATAATAATCGGGTTGAACCTGCAAGCAATTCGTACGAACAACACAACAAACCGAAAAAAAAAAAAAAAACGGCTCTGATACCAATTGTTGGAAATCGACTGCCCGGGACATGTCCGTTCGACTAATCGAACATCCGGACAAGCCCAGTCGACCCCCGGCATCCCTACTGGACTCAGCACGAAGCCCCAGACCCGGTTTACGCCCAGCCATCATGCCCGAAGCACAACCGCGCAAAACCAAAGGCTTCTGCCCTGTCTGTCGGCCGACGCCATAAGGCTGTCGTCCGACAGGGCTGTGTCTGTTGGAAATCGACTACCCGGGATGCGTTCGTTCGATCACTCGAACATCCGAACGATCCCAGTCGACCTCAAGGTCCGTTACTCCGTTCACGTGCCAGCCCGTGTCCCGATTCACGCCCAGCCATTGCCCCGAAGGACAACCGCGCGAACCAGAGCTGGCTGCCCGAAAAACAGCGAAACGGCGACCGCCGTTTGTCCGCGAACAGCAGCGCGACCTGCTGTTCCGAGCGCGTTTCCGGGTCGATTTTCCTCTTCCGACTACCGATCCGGAGGTCCTTGACCCCCAGTAGTCGAGGAACATGATCCATGACGCCCGGAACCCGATCTTAGATCCGATATATTTTTAACGAAATAGAAAACGAAACGTATGCGGAATAAGGGTTTCGATTTCTTATACCTTTGTCGCGTGATTCGGAGAAGCCGAATTGTTGAGACCACGAAGCCTTCCGGTGTATGTCTCTATCCCCGACGTTCAGCCGTTGAGTGGGCAACGATCCGCTGAACCTTCCTCTTCTCCTTTCTCTCTTGAACCCACCGTAGGAATAATATCCTCTGTCTCAGAAATATATTTGCGCAAGCAAAATTATTTCTACAGAATTATTACTGCGCTAATCTGAATTAATTAAGTAGAGGAAAATTAATTGCGCAAGCTTTTATTTTCTCTGCAAAATTAATTATAGCTAAGGTTTTTGATCTTCTGTCTCAGAAATATAATTGCGCTAGCAATCAATTTCTGCAGAAAATAATAACAGCGCTAATCTATTTATTTTTACAGAAAAATAATTGCGCAACAATTTATTTTTCTCCGCAAAAATAAAATAGCGGCGTTTCTTAGGTTTAGAGAAAAGAGAGGGTGAGGTATTTATAGAGCTACACCAGGGACCTTATGGAAATTAATTATTAGGCTAAATTGCAATTTAATTAACTCGGCGTCCTAAAAGGCAAACCTTAATTAAATTCCACAATTTTAATTATAATTAATTCCACTATAAAACTATAATTGAATTCCCAATAATTAATTTATATTATTTCAACAATAATAATTCCGCCGAATTACATATACGACTTTCCCCGTGTTTAAGATATCGTATGTCCACGAATTAACTTTAATTACTAATAATTAAATTAACTCGTTTCTTGTTATCCGAGACTAGTACCACTCATCCTTATTATCATGTGGAACGAATCCACCTGCAGGGTTTACATGATAAACTTTATGAGCTCATCTCGGGGACATCATCAACCCAATAAATGGGACACGGTTTCCTGTCTATAATCTATAGCATGCCGTGTGTACAATTCCGATTCCCAATTTACCGAGAATATTGACTAATCAATTAGTCTCACTCACTAGTAAGTCAAAGAACCGAGAACTGGACACACGCACCTATAATTATATAGGGATTAGGAATTCGTATATCCGTAATATCTGAGGTCTAGTTCGATTACTGCGATTAGTATAAATCGAACGCCCTCCCGTGGTCCTGCTCAATACACCAAGTGTACGAGTGTAACATGATAGTCAAGACCGACTATCTACCAGTCACACTACGACGTACCGATGGATTGTCCCTGTCCATCTAAGTCGTGAGCTGCTGTTCGATAGTATACGAGTAACCGACAGTATGATCTTCCGCGTGTCTCCTCACGCCATACTGTCTACAACGTATACATCAAGGACTATTGCATTAAATGCAATCATGCTTGAATCATATTTCGAATTAAGGTATAGATAAGGAGTTCCGTATTTGCACTAAACTAGACATTTAGAATACAACTCCATCAATCTCCCACTTATACTAAAAGTCTAGTCGCCCTCTCCCAAACATCAGATTCCCATAACCTCATCACGCCTACCCAACGCTTTCGCTGGAAGTGCCTCTGTGAACGGGTTTACCAGGCAATCCTCTCGATGCTATCTAGGTGACAACTGCATCGTCTTACTAGACGATCTCTCGAATCAGGTGGTACTTGCGCTCTACGTGTTATCTCCCACTGTGGACTCGTGGCATTTCAAGTTTGCCAATACCACTATTCAAAATAGCTTTGGGTAAACTAGAAACCACATCTAAGTCCCTTAGGAAGTTCTTCCATGTGACTGCTCCACTTCACAGTGAGAACACATAGCCTGACTTCGACTTTCGACTGTCCCTGTTTGATTTGGAAATCCAATTCTATGTAATCCAAAAGAAACAACTTGACTGCTTTGTAACTCAGAACATAATTCCTGGTCCTCTGCAGGAACCTAAACATGTTCTTTACATCAGTCGAGTGATCCTTTCCAGGATTACTATGATATCTCACCACCATGCCCACGGCATAGTAGATATCAGTCTCGTGCATAGCATTACATACATTAAGCTTCCCACCATTAAGGTGCAGGGAACTGCTTACTCTTCATCTATCTCCTTTATTGTGTCGGACACAAAACTTTAGATAGACGAATTCCACATTTAAAAGGTGAAGACCTTTCTTGGAATTCTGTATGCTGCAACGAGTAAGAATTGTATTTATGTATGAGGCTCGAGATAAGTTCTATGTTCTTTTCTGGCGATCATTTATTACTTTGATCCCAAGAACATTCCCGACTTCTCCTAAGTCTCTTACATTGAATTACTCGGACAACCATCCCTTCATGTCCGATAACATCTTTCATATTGTTGCCAATTTAGAAGGATGTCGTCTACATAAAGAATGAGAAAACACCACATCTTTTCTGTCACTTCTTTATTACACTCAGGACCTAAACATGCCTTGAATGAATCCATGAAATGGATTTTCTCATAGGTCCGCATGTGTCCAAGATCTTGAAGCTTCCTTCAATCCGAAGATTGATTAAGCTTGCTTACCGAATGCTCTTGGCTCTTTTCGATGAATCTCTCTGGCTGTCCCACACAGATGGCCCCGTCAAGACTTCGATTTAGGAAATCTGTCTTGACTTCCATCTTCCATGTGAAGACAAAAGAATCCGGATCGACTTTTGCCAAGACTGAGCATCTTGATCTTTCAGCGTCTCGTCATAGATCCAGGGTTCGGCTTCATGTTCTCCAGGTAACAAGTCCGAAGACTTACCTATAAACATGAACCTGTTGGGTTGTCTAACAACCCTCCCACTACGACGACGCTCCGGTGTATCTTTAGTGACTAAAGATTATAGTAGTGAACTACTCAGTTAGCCTGGTTCTAAGTCTTGATCAGTCCCTCTAAGCACATTAAGTATTACTCTACTCTTGGCTTGTGATCTTGCATATATATAGTCCGTGTCTAAGAACCGAACATTGATGCAATCAATGAACATCTGGTCCTTCGGACTATATTACATATCTCAATTCGTTTTCTTAGGGTATCCTATAAACAGCCGAATATCAATACAAGTTCCCAAAGGAATCAAGTTCAGGATAAACGCCGCTGTTTCCAAGCCATATCCCAAAAACGAATTATGTAACTCCGAATAAGTTATTGTCTACTTTCCCATATCTATAAGAGTCCTATTCCTTCTTTACAACACATTACTTTGCCGAGGCATAAATGGTGTATTCTGTTGGGAGTTAATCCCATTTTCTGATAAGTATGCCTTACTCTTCAAAGAGGTCTGCATATATCAGAGCGAATAAACTCTAGTTCTTTCTTGGATCTTTTCCCTTTAACCGTAAAGGGTTGCTCGGTCATTAAAACTTCCAAGTATGATTCGAAGGTTGGAAGGTCCTTTCCTTCAACCTGGCTGAGTGGTCCATCAGCTTTCACCCTTTGAATCGTACTCAAGTTAAAATGATCTAGCCTAAGATTCCATAAGTACATTTGATTTATCCTAGAAGGATCTTTACTCTTATTGGGGTTCGACATTGTGTTATTAGCTCCGGTCTGTTGCATCGTGGAAGAATACGGATTTAGTATTAAATTGTCTATCAATGTACCAGAATTGATAATATCCCCGTTTCCTACTCTGAAAAGTATGAAACTATCAGAAGAAACGAAATATCCATTCTAAGCCAATTTAGAAATCTGAAATGAAATTTCTTTCTAAATGCCGGCACATAAAGACAATTTATTAGAACTAAAATCCTACGGTTAAAACCATTTAACATCTCCCACTGCAATGGCTGTTACCTTAACAGTGTTGCCCATGTAGGTTATTACTTCTTCCTTTCTAAGTCTCCGGGTTTCCTGGAACCCCCGAATTTAGGTGCAGACATGATTAGTGGTTCCCGTATCCACACACCAGGTACTGGTGGATAACACCACTAAACATGTTTCGGTGACTAAGGAGAAGTTAACTTCTAGTTACTTTGAGAGGACAATCAAACTCCCAGTATCCAAACTGCTTACAACGGAAGCACTTGCCCCTTGGGCTTGCTTGTCCCATTCCGTGGTCCAGATATATTAGGCCCACTGGGTTTCCGTATTTTCTTCTTCTTCCTTTTGCCGCCCGAAGGCCTAGGAAGAGCCAATTTATTAGCCACAAGTGTTTTGAGAGCCCTTAAAGATTCCCTCAGCCGCTTGAAGTTCAACCAGGAGCTCCGCCAATGAATAAGACCTCTTATCCATATTATAGTTTAGGCGTAACTGCTCAAAACTTCTCGGCAGAGACTGGAGCACAAAATCAACCTGGGTTACCCCATTGATAATTGTTCCCAGAATCTCTATCTCATTAAGATAGCCCATCATTCTAAGAACGTGATCCCTCACGCGCGTTCATTCCAACATGATGGCCGTCATGTGTTGCCTCATTTCACTTTGCCCGGCTGTCCTGTCCTGATAACCAAAACTTCTTGAGGTTAAGCATCATATCATAGGTAATGGTCATGGCATGATACCGATGTCGCAGCACATTTGACATGAAAACCATAATGTTGCTCCGCGTCATCTCATAGCCTTGATCCATTTCCAATGAGCTTCCTTTCCTCAGTAGTTGAAGCTTCATTTGGCTCAGCAGGTCAATCGACTTGGAGTACATATTTGTACTCCTCTGCAGTTAGGACAATGTCCAAGTTTCTTTTCCAATCCATACAAACAGGTTCAGTGAGTTTGTTGACTTTTAATGGGAATAATACCATATAAAACAAACAATGAGTTTAATTCGATATCATTTCCCTTAAGTGATATCATTAAACTACCAATCATTTCCAAAATCCCATCAGACATAGCAAGCCACGTTCTTGTGGACGTTTACCAGTCCAAATGATTTTATGATTGGATTTCACTTCGGTCGTACATCATTATAGCAGTGACTCTGATGGGGAGGATACTATAAAGCGTACCTAAATGTATACCATTTCTCAGTACTAAGTCCACCGCTCGGGAACCACATGTCCACCGCAAGCCACGTTCTTGTGGACGTTTACGTTGACATGCGGTCCTCCACGACTTTCTATAACTGTCGAGCCTCAATTAATCCCAAAGTTCCGTTTCCATTTAGCAAGCCACGTTCTTGTGGACGTTTACTAAAACAAACAACTTTATTAATTGAATCTCACTTATTTAAATGTCATAGAATCTTAATTAACCCAAAGTACCGTTTCCATTTAGCAAGCCACGATAGTGTGGACGTTTACTAAAACAAACAACTTTGTTAATTGACTCTTACATTTATTAAATTTCACAATTTTATTAATCAAAGCTTGATATCTCGTAAGTGAAACTCGAAGTTTCTAACCAGCGATCAATCATGCAATTGAGCCCTATCTCTCACTAGGTGAGGGAGCCAATCAGACAATCGATCTAGTCATCGAATGACTCGAAAGTCTCTAATTTGTGTCATTGACATAACCAAGTGGCTCTGGCTCCATTCCACTCCCCGGGGTGAGAATGAGTCGACTTGAAATTAGTCTTTGAAAAACAAATTAGGCATTGCTTTTGAAAAATATAATTATTAAATTCTATAAGTGGAATTAATTTCGAATTTTGATCCAGTGATATCCGTGTATCGACTTTATCCGATAGGGAGGATGACAATAAAGCCAACTCGTAAGTCAATACACATCACATTCAAAACAGAGAATGGAGACCGCGGGATTGTTTCCAATCCCTCTCCCACTTAGTATTTTACGATAAGGGATAACATGCATAAATAATTTAAGCATAATAATAAACACGTAAATCACATAAAAAGCAATTAACGTGGCCCCGATTATTATGGCCTTAAATATTTTCCAATGCACGTCTCTTGGAACTTCATCTCGTAGCTCGTCTCGATCTCGGTCCACCACCGACTCGCTCGAGGGTCAAGAGACGAACTCCTCCCACTGGAGCCTCGTCTCGAGCCTCGTTGAGTCGTCCGTGGGGTCGAACGAACCCCAGCCCCGCTGCTGCCCATCGCGAACACGGGGTGTGTTCGATGGCTGCCCGTTGCCGGTTCGCTCTCCTCGATCCTCGTTTCTCCGGGTTTTGATCTCGTCTCGATCCACCAAAAATAGTAAGAAAAATTACAAGAATAAACTTACTAAATCCGGAATCGATCCTATACAAGGTGATCGACCTTATACATGTCCCGGATACAACGAAAAATAAATAAACCTAACGACTCAACCCGTCGTTTTTATCTATTACAAACAAGCATCGTTTTTCCAAAACAAAAACAATCTCGACAAGCCCGAGAGTTTAATCAAAACCACAAATTAAAGCACAACATACAATCACAACGTTGGCCATAATAACCGGGTTCGAACCTGCAAAACAAATCTCGACAAAATACAACGAATCGACAAAACCGGCTCTGATACCAATTGTTGGAAATCGACTACCCGGGATGCGTTCGTTCGATCACTCGAACATCCGAACGATCCCAGTCGACCTCAAGGTCCGTTACTCCGTTCACGTGCCAGCCCGTGTCCCGATTCAAGCCCAGCCATTGCCCCGAAGGACAACCGCGCGAACCAGAGCTGGCTGCCCGAAAAACAGCGAAACGGCGACCGCCGTTTGTCCGCGAACAGCAGCGCGACCTGCTGTTCCGAGCGCGTTTCCGGGTCGATTTTCCTCTTCCGACTACCGATCCGGAGGTCCTTGACCCCCAGTAGTCGAGGAACATGATCCATGACGCCCGGAACCCGATCTTAGATCCGATGTATTTTTAACGAAATAGAAAACGAAACGTATGCGGAATAAGGGTTTCGATTTCTTATACCTTTGTCGCGTGATTCGGAGAAGCCGAATTGTTGAGACCACGAAGCCTTCCGGTGTATGTCTCTATCCCCGATGTTCAGCCGTTGAGTGGGCAACGATCCGCTGAACCTTCCTCTTCTCCTTTCTCTCTTGAACCCACCGTAGGAATAATATCCTCTGTCTCAGAAATATATTTGCGCAAGCAAAATTATTTCTACAGAATTATTACTGCGTTAATCTGAATTAATTAAGCAGAGAAAAATTAATTTGCGCAAGCTTTTATTTTCTCAGAAATATAATTGCGCTAGCAATCAATTTCTGCAGAAAATAATAACAGCGCTAATCTATTTATTTTTACAGAAAAATAATTGCGCAACAATTTATTTTTCTCCGCAAAAATAAAATAGCGGCGTTTCTTAGGTTTAGAGAAAAGAGAGGGTGAGGTATTTATAGAGCTACACCAGGGACCTTATGGAAATTAATTATTAGGCTAAATTGCAATTTAATTAACTCGGCGTCCTAAAAGGCAAACCTTAATTAAATTCCACAATTTTAATTATAATTAATTCCACTATAAAATTATAATTGAATTTCCAATAATTAATTTATATTATTTCAACAATAATAATTCCGCCGAATTACATATACGACTTTCCCCGTGTTTAAGATATCGTATGTCCACGAATTAACTTTAATTACTAATAATTAAATTAACTCGTTTCTTGTTATCCGAGACTAGTACCACTCATCCTTATTATCATGTGGAACGAATCCACCTGCAGGGTTTACATGATAAACTTTATGAGCTCATCTCGGGGACATCATCAACCCAATAAATGGGACACGGTTTCCTGTCTATAATCTATAGCATGCCGTGTGTACAATTCCGATTCCCAATTTACCGAGAATATTGACTAATCAATTAGTCTCACTCACTAGTAAGTCAAAGAACCGAGAACTGGACACACGCACCTATAATTATATAGGGATTAGGAATTCGTATATCCGTAATATCTGAGGTCTAGTTCGATTAATGCGATTAGTATAAATCGAACGCCCTCCCGTGGTCCTGCTCAATACACCAAGTGTACGAGTGTAACATGATAGTCAAGACCGACTATCTACCAGTCACACTACGACGTACCGATGGATTGTCCCTGTCCATCTAAGTCGTGAGCTGCTGTTCGATAGTATACGAGTAACCGACAGTATGATCTTCCGCGTGTCTCCTCACGCCATACTGTCTACAACGTATACATCAAGGACTATTGCATTAAATGCAATCATGCTTGAATCATATCTCGAATTAAGGTATAGATAAGGAGTTCCGTATTTGCACTAAACTAGACATTTAGAATACAACTCCATCAGTGTCAGCCGACACATATAGCTGTCGGCCGACAGCGTCGCGATTCCAGCAGCGGATCGCGCCCGTTCAGCCCTTTCCGACGCGTTTTTCTCGATCCGACCACCGTGCTGGAAGTCAGAGACTTCCCAGCGGTCCGAGAAACACGAATCCAAGCCACGGAAACCAATCGATGATTTGTTATGCAATTACGTACAAATTAGAATACGAAACGAAGCGGAATTAGGGTTTCGATTCTATACCTTTGTTGCGTGATTCGGAGAAGCCGAATAGGCGAACACCCTGAGATCTTCTAGTGTGTATCCTAGCCCTCGACACCGGACGTTTTGTGGGCAACGATCCACCGGAGTCTTCTCTTCTTCTTCTCTCTCAAATCCTCTTTCTCACGTTTTATTTTCTCAAGTGAAGAAAAATAAAAGATGCGTAAGTTAGGTTAGGAGAAGAGAGATTGAGGGGTTTATATAGGCCACACTAGGGACCTTAGGACAATTAGTTAATTAGGCTAAATTGTAATTTAATTAAACCGGTGTCCTTAAAAGAAAACCTTTAATTAAATCCAATTTTAATTATAACTAATTCCACTATAAAATTATAATTGAATTCCCAATTAATTAATCTATATTATTTTACCAATAATATTTCCGCCGAAATTACATATATGATTTTCCCCGTGTTTAAGATATCGCATGTCCGTGAATTAATTAATTACTAATAATTAAATTAATTCATTTCTTATTATCCGAGACTAGTACCACTCATCCTTATTATCATGTGGAACAAATCCACCTGCAGGGTTTACATGATAAACTTTATGAGCTCATCTCGGGGACATCATCAACCCAATAAATGGGACACGGTTTCATGTCTATAATCTATAGCATGGCGTGTGTACAATTCTGATTCCCAATATACCGAGGATATTGACTAATCAATTAGTCTCACTCATTGCTACATTAAAGAACCGATCATTGGACACACGCACCTATAATTATATAGGGATTAGGAACTCATATATCCATAATATCTGAGGTCTAGTTCGATTACTCCGATTAGTATAAATCGAACGCCCTCCCGTGGTCCTGCTCAATACACCAAGTGTACGAATGTAACATAATAGCCAAGACCGACTATTTACTAGTCACACTACGACGTACCGATGGATTGTCCCTGTCCATCTAAGTCGTGAGCTACTGTTCGATAGTATACGAGTAACCGATAGTATGATCTTCCGCGTGTCTCCTCACGCCATACTATCTACAACGTATATATCTAGGACTATAGCATAGAGTGTATATAAAACAAAATGCGAACTGTTTGATTAATAGATAATGAAAAACACAGATAAGGAGTTTCCATATTGTCACTAAACTAGACGTTTAGAATATAACTCCATCAAGAACCTGTCTAACTGAGTAGTTCACTACTATAATCTTTAGTCACTAAAGATGTTGGAAATCGACTACCCGGTACGTGTCCGTTCGACTACTCGAACATCCGGACAAGTCCAGTCGACCCCTAGCATCCCTATTGCACTCACGACGAAGTCCCAGACCCTAATCACGTCCAGCCATCACACCCGAGGCACGACCGCGCGAAAACGGGGCTTCTGCCCTGTCTGTCGGCCAACCCCATAAGGCTGTCGCCCGACAGGGCAGCTTTGTCGGCCGACACATAAGGCTGTCGGCCGACAGAGTAGCTTTGTCGGCCGACGGAATATACCTGTCGGCCGACGGCGTCGCGATTCCAGCAACGGGTTTCGCCCGTTCTGGCTGTTCTGACGAGATTTTCTCGATCCGACTGCCACGCCGGAGGTCAGAAACCTCCCAGCAGTCCGAGAACATCACATCCAAGCCAAGTGAACCAATCTTTTGTTCGTTGGAAAATTAATGCATTAAAGAGATCGAAAAGTGCGGAATTGAGTTTCGATCTCATACCTTTTCGGTCGATTCTTGAGACCTTAGAGCTTCTAACGTATATCTCTGATCCCGTCTCCAACCGTTGTGTGGGCAACGATCCGCTGGAGCTCTCCCGTCTATACTCTCTCTGTCTCAAACCACCGTATGAATTATTCTCTGAGAATAATTTTATTTGCGTTAACTAATTAATTTTAACAGAGAAAAAAGTATTTGCGCTAACGCAATTATTTTCTCTGCTGAAATAAATTGTTGCGGCGAAATGTAGGTTTAGAGAGGGTAAGGGAGGGGGTTTAAATAGAGCTACGTTAGGGACCTAAGGTAAATTAATTAAGGGCTAAATTGAAATAATAATTAACTTGGAATACGTAAAAGCAATTCCTTAATTAATCGATTTCAATTTTAATTATTATTCACTCCACTAAAAAATAATAATTGAATTCCCGAAATTAATTTAATATTATATCAACAATAATATTTCCGCCGAAATTACATATACGACTTTCCCCGTATTTAAGATATCGAATGTCCACGAATTAATTTTAATTACTAATAATTAAATTAATTCGTTTCTTATTATCCGAGACTAGTACCACTCATCCTTATTATCATGTGGAACAAATCCATCTGCAGGGTTTACATGATAAACTTTATGAGCTCATCTCGGGGACATCATCAACCCGATAAACGGGACACGGTTTCCTGTCTATAATCTATAGCATGCCGTGCGTACAATTACGATTCCCAATTTACCGAGAATCTCGACTAATCAATTAGTCTCACTCATTGGCATATTAAAGAACCGAGAATTGGACACACGCACCTATAATTATATAGGGATTAGGAATTCGTATATCCGTAATATCCGAGGTCTAGTTCGATTACTGCGATTAGTATAAATCGAACGCCCTCCCGTGGTCCTGCTCAATACACTAAGTGTACGAGTGTAACATGATAGTCAAGACCGACTATCTACCAGCCACACTACGACGTACCGATGGATTGTCCCTGTCCATCTAAGTCGTGAGCCACTGTTCGATAGTATACGAGTAACCGACAGTATGATCTTCCGCGTGTCTCCTCACGCCATACTGTCTACAATGTATATATCTAGGACTATAGCATAAAGTGTATGAAAGACAAAATGCAGACTGTTTGATTAATAGATAATAAAACACAGATAAGGAGTTCCATATTGTCACTAAACTAGACATTTAGAATATAACTCCATCAAAAGATACACCGGAGCGTCGTCATAGTGGGAGAGTTGTTAGACAACCTGATAGGTTCATGTTTATAGGTGAGTCTTCGGACTTGTTACCTGGAGAACATGAAGCCGAACCCTGGACCTATGACGAGACGCTGAAAGATCAAGATGCTCAGTCTTGGCAAAAGGCGATGAAATCTGAGACTGAATCTTTGGATTCAAATCAGGTCTAGGATCTTGTAGCTCCGCCCAATGGTGTAAAAACCATTTGTTGCAAGTGCGTGTACAAGAGGAAAAGAGGGTCTGACGGGAAGGTGGAGGATCGAAAGGGTACACTCAGAAAGAGGAGGATCGATTATGAGGAAACCTTTTCGCCGGTAGCTATGCTAATGTCGATCCGGATTCTTTTGTCTTCACATGGAAGATGAAAGTCAAGACGGATTTCCTATATCGAAATCTTGACGGGACCATCTGTGTGGGACAGCCAGAGGGATTCATCGAAAAGAGCCAAGAGCATTTAGTAAACAAGCTTAATCGATCTTTGGATTGAAGGAAGCTTCAAAGATCTTGGACACATGCGGATCTATGAGAAAATCCATTTTATGGATTCTTTCAAGGCATGTTTGGGTCCTGTGTGTAACAAATAAGTGACGGAAAAGATGTGTGTTTTCTCATTCTTTGTGTAGACAACATTCTTCTAATTGGCAACAATATGAAAATGTTATCAGACATAAAGGGATGGTTGTCCGAGCAATTCGATATGAAGGACTTAGGATAAGTTAGGAATGTTCTTGGCATCAAAGTTATAAGGGATCGCCAGGAAAGAACATAGTACTTATCCCAAGCCTCATACATAAATAAAATTCTTGCTCGTTTTAGCATGCAGAATTCCAAGAAAGTTTTTCACCTTTTAGATGTGGAATAATTTATCTAAAGTTTTGTGTTTGACTCAATAAGGAGATAAATGAAAAGTAAGCAGTTCCCTACAACTTAACGGTGGGAAGCTTAATGTATGCAGTGTTGTGCACGAGACTGATATCTACTATGTCGTGGGCATGGTGGTGAGATATCATAGTAATACTGGAAAGGATCACTCGACTGATGTAAAGAACATGTTTAGGCACCTGTAAAGGACTAAGATAATATGTTCTAAAGTTACAAACCAGTCAAGTTGTTTCCTTTGGATTACAGAGAATTGAATTTCCAATCAAACAGGGATAGTTGAAAGTCGAAGTCAGGCTATGTGTTCTCACTGTGAAGTGGAGCAGTCAAATGGAAGAATGTAATGCAGCGGTGCATTACGGACTCTACCATGGAAGCCGAAAAGGTAACGGCCTCTGAGGCAGTTAAAAGGTCGGTGTGGCTCCAGAACTTCCTAAGAGACTTAGATGTGGTTTCTAGTTTGCCCAAAGCTATTTTGAATAGCGGTATATTTGCAAACTTGAAATGCCACGAGTCCACAGTGGAAGATAAAACTAGAGCGCAAGTACCACCTAATTCGAGAGATCGTCTAGTAAGACGATACAGTTGTCACCTAGATAGCATCAAGAGGATTTCCTGGTAAAATCGTTCACAGAGGCTCTTCCAGCGAAAGCGTTGGATAGGCGTGATAAGGTTATGGGAATCTGATGTTTGGGAGAGGGCGACTAGACTTTTAGTAAAAGTGTGAGATTGATGGAGTTTATTCTAAATGTCTAGTTTAGTGCAAATACGGTACTCCTTATCTATGCCTTAGTCTATACATAATTCAAACATGATTGCATTTAATGCAATAGTCCTTGATGTATACGTTGTAGATAGTATGGCGTGAGGAGACACGCGGAAGATCATACTATCGGTTACTCGTATACTATCGAACAGTAGCTCACGACTTAGATGGACAGGGACAATCCATCGGTACGTCGTAGTGTGACTGGTAGATAGTCTGTCTTGACTATCATGTTACACTCATACACTTGGTGTATTGAGCAGGACCACGGGAGGGCGTTCGATTTATACTAATCGGAGTAATCGAACTAGACCTCAGATATTATGAATATATGAGTTCCTAATCCCTATATAATTATAGGTGCGTGTGTCCAATGCTCGGTTCTTTGATGTGCCAATGAGTGAGACTAATTTATTAGTCAATATCCTCGGTAAATTGGGAATCAGAATTGTGCACACGGCATGCTATAGATTATAGACAGGAAACCGTGTCCCATTTATTGGGTTGATGATGTCCCCGAGATGAGCTCTTAAAGTTTATCATGTAAACCCTGCAGGTGGATTCGTTCCACATGATAATAAGGATGAGTGGTACTAGTCTCGGATAATAAGAAATGAATTAATTTAATTATTAGTAATTAATTAATTCATGGACATGCGATATCTTAAACACGGGGAAAATCATATATGTAATTTCGGCGGAAATATTATTGGTTAAATAAGATAAGATTAATTAATTGGGAATTCAATTATAATTTTATAGTGGAATTAATTATAATTAAAATTGGATTTAATTAAAGGTTTTCTTTTAAGGACACCGGTTTAATTAAATTGCAATTTAGCCTAATTAATTAATTATCCTAAGGTCCCTAGTGTGGCCTATTTATATCCCTATTTCTCTCTTCTCTAAACCTACAGAACGCAGCTATTTTATTTTTGCTGAGAAAAATTAATTGTTAGCGCAATAATAATTTTTCTGTGAAAATAAATAGATTAGCGCAATAATTTTTCTGACACAGAAAAATATATTCTTGCGTAAGTTTGAGAGAGAAGAAGAAGAGAAGAGAACCGGAGGATCGTTGCCCACACAACGTCCGGAATCGAGGGGCTAGGATACACACTAGAAGGTCTGGTGTGTTCGCCTATTCGGCTTCTCCGAATTACGCATCAAAGGTAAAGAATCGAAAACCCTATTCCGCATATTTTTTCGATTCTTCTCGTACGTAATAATACAACGGACCATCGATTGGTTTGTAAGGCTTGGATGTGATGTTCTCGGACTGCTGGGAGGTCTCGGACCTCCGGCGCGGTAGTCGGATCGAGAAAATCTCGTCGGAACAGCCAGAACGGGCGAAACCCGTTGCTGGAATCGCGACGCCGTCGGCCAACAGGTATATGCCGTCGGCCGACAAAGCTGCCCCGTCGGTCGACAGCCTTATGTGTCGGCCGACAGAGCTGCCCCGTCGGGCGACAGCCTTATGGTGTCGGCCGACAGACAGGGCAGAAGCCCCGTTTTCACGCGGTCTTGTCTCGGGTGCGATGGCTGTGCGTGATTAGGGTCTGGGACTTCGTCGTGAGTTAAATAGGGATGCTAGGGGTCGACTGGACTTGTCCGGATGTTCCAGTAGTCGAACGGACAAGTACCGGGTAGTCGATTTCTAACACAAAAGAGAGAGAGAAGTGTTGGAATTCGATATCCCGGGTTATCAAAATTTGCGGAACCGATAACCCGAACGAACCCTTCGCCGGAGATCACACGAACGTCGACTCATCCGCCGAAGTCCGGGCTTTGGAGACCACGCGCCCGAAGGCGCGCAATCCGCCCCCACCCGAACCCCCGCGAGCCGGGTTCACGCGATCGAACATCGCGTTCGATGGGGCTGCATCCGGCAGCCCCCAGCAGCAGGTCCGGCGACCTGCTGCCCGCCGTCGAGGAGCCCCCACCGTCGCGGTGGGGAGGTGACGGCACCAGCCCGTCACCGCCGGCGATCGCCCCCAGCGATCGCCCCCTCGGCCGAGGCCGAGGGTTCTCCTTCGCGCGCCGAACCCTAGGCGTGCGGTCCACGCGGTCCGGTGGCTTCGCCACCACCGCGTGGTCCCTCGTCTAATCCGGGTTCGATCCTTCGGATCTTGTTTTTCGATAATTGATCAATAAACTAGAATTAAATTGCGGAAATTTAATTCACCTTTCGATTCGTTGTGCGGAGAAACGAGATCTTATGATGACCTTGAGATCTTCCCACGTATTCCTTGCACTTGTTCGAACGTCGGGTGGGCGACGATCCTCCGAACACTATGGATCTCCTTCTCTCCTTTCTCTCTCTAGAATTGTGATATTCAAGTTATGAGAATAGAGAAGACCATGTAGTGCTTTTATAGGCTACGTAGGGGATCTTAAGGAGGTGGAATATTGGGCTTCCAATATTAATGATTAAATTGAGCCCAAGCCCAAATCTATTAATCCATTAATATTAATTAATTCTATTTTCCACTATATAAAATTAATTGCACTCCCAATATTAAACCATATTATATCAAATAATATTTCTCCGGTAGTATTATTTATTCCGTGTATTTAAGATATAAATATCCATGAATAAAATTAATTTATTGCTAATTAATTTATTCATCTCTTATATCCGAGACTAGTACCATTCAACCTTAATTATTATGCGGAACAAATCCACCTGCAGGGTTTACATAATAATTCCTTATGAACTCATCTCGGGGATATTATCAACCCTTCCGGGATACACTTTCCCGTCAAGTATTCACGGCATGTCATATATAAAATATAGTGACCCAACTTAACCGGTAATTAACCCAATAATTAAATCGGTTAATTCCTTTGGTAAATCAAAGTCACTTATATTAAATATACACACCCGCAATAGTTTCGGGGATTAAGAATAAAATACACTGAGACTTAAATCGATTATCGCCGGCAATCCTAATCGATAAATCTCAAACGATCCGCTCAATACACCAAGTGTACAAGTGTGATAAAATAATCAAGATAGATTATTTTCTCTCTCACACAACGACTATACCAATGGATTGGTCCGTGTCCATCTAGGTCGTGAGCAACTGTTCGATTAAATACGAGTAACCGATAGTATGATCTTCTGTGCGCCCATGCAACACCATACTAACTACAACGTATAAAATCCAGGACTATGATTTGCATATATTTAATTATAAATAATTAAATGCAAATAATTGTTTATTTAATTAAAATAGATTAATGGCAATGGATCGTGAGTTTCCGTTACTTAAATCTAGACATTAAGTACACAACTCCAACAATCTCCCACTTGTACTAAGGTCTAGTCATTTCCTCCAAACTCCCGACTTCCATACTCATCACGTGCTTAAGTTGTACTTCCAAGAAGTACTATGTGAATGAGCACTCTAGGTTGCCGCTCTGAAGTTATCTTGGTGACTACAGCGTCGTCTCCCTCGACGATGACTCGTATCAGGTGGTACTTGCACTATGTGTTATCTTACACTTATGGACTAGTGATTTCTTACCATTTGCCATTGCACCGCTATTTACATAGCCTTTGGCAAATTAAGAATCACATCTAAGTCCCAGAGATTATCCTGGAGTTATACCAAAACTTCCGCTGCCTCTGAGGCCGCTATTTGGTTACCCATGGGAGAGTCCGAAAAGCATCGTGTTTATCACTCTTCCATGTTAAAACTCCTTCTCCTTTAATAGTGAAACACATAGCCTGATCGACTTACACCGGTCCTCATTCGATTAGAAATCTAAGAGAATGTAATCCAAAGGAAAAACTCGTCTGCTTCGTAGCCTAGAACAGTACTTCGAAAGTACTTTTACGGCAGTCGAATATTCCTTTCCAGGATTACCTTGATATCCTCCCACTATGCTAACCGCATAGGCGATATCAGGTTCTTGTTTTCAACAATGCATTTATCAAGCTTTCCACACTCCAAGTGTAGGAAACTGCTTTCACTGCTTCTATCACCTTTATGTGTTCCAAAACACATACCTTAGATAGATGCATTCCGTCTCTGAAAGGTAACGAACCTTTCTCGGAATCTTGCATGTTAAAACGAACCATAATCATATATATGTAAGATGTCCAGGAGAAGTACAATGTTCTTTTCTTGAGATCCTAGATCTTAAGAACATGCTCTAACTTCTTCTTTATCTTATATATCGATTTTTCTAGACAACCATCATTTTATGTCTGACAACATCTTTACATTGTTGCCAATGATAAAATGTTTATCTACATAAAACCTCCGAGAAACACCACCTTGTTTCCATCACGTTTCCCATACACACGATTCGTCAATGCCTTTTGATGAATCCATCAAATGGACTATCTCATCAATGCGCAAGTTCCACGAATTCTAGCTTTGTTACAATCCATAAATGGATCAACTAAGCTTGTACTCTAAATGATCTCGCCTCTTAACAATAATCCTTATTGCTTTCCAAGAAGGCACATTTAGATCTAGTACCGCCTCTATGTAGATCTAGGGATCGATTTCACGTATACTAGGTCCAGAGTCCGAAGACTCACCTAGTTTTATGAATATCTCCGGTTGTTATACAACCTCCCACTACAACGGCGTTCCGGTGTATAAACAGTAATAACAGTAGGTGCAGTTAGTGGTGTACCGCTACTCGGTTCGGCTGGTTCTAAGTCATTATCGTTTTCTCTCTTTTCAGAAGTATCATGTCATTTTGGGCTTGTGGTTCATCTAATAGTCTTCCTCTAAGAACCGGGCGTTAGAACTTATAACGTCCTTCTGGTTCATAGTACTATCGAACACATATCTTTTGTTCTTCTAGGATATTCTACAACCACATTCGAATGTGCCGTTGTTACCAAGACATACCCATAGAACATAGGTAGTTCCGTTTAACTCATGCTTTTACTATTTCTATAAGAGTTCCATTTCTTATTTCCGACACACCAATCTTACAGAGGACTGTATGGTGTTGTCACTTGGGATTCAATCCCAAGCTCTGATCATAAATCAGGGTCAATCAATTCTAATACTTGTCCGGATCTTATATCTTATATCCATAAAGGATTGCTTAGTCGTATTATCTTCCAAATTAGATTCTTAGGTCGGAAGGTCCACTCCTTCAACTTAATTGATCAAACAATCAATTTTCGACCTTTGAACTTCTTATTTGAATAAATATGACTTAGCATAAGAATCCACAAGTATAAATGATTTAATAAAGAAATCTCTTATTAGTAAAATGAGTTATATATAACGGTTCGTTGCATCGTGGTGGACTTAGGATTCATCATTTATATATTGCTAGCTAATGTACCAAAATAGATATTATCATTATTTCTTCTTATAACCATCAAATGATTAAAAGAAATAAAATATCCATTTATTAGAAATCCAGAACAAAGTTCTTTCTAATTTGAAAGGTTCATAAAAGCAATAACCTAAAATGAAATCCTATAAAATGTCCTCCACTGCAACTGCTGCCTCCTCTACAGCATTGCCCATATAGACTACGATCTTTTCTTTTCTAAGTCGTCGGGTTTCCTGGAACCTTTGCATTTAGAATGCACATACCGTCAGTGGTTCCATATCTACACACCAGGTTCCGGTAGATAATACCACTGACTATGTTTTACGACTAAAGAAAATTTCGTACTTTCTTTGAGAGGATAATCAGACTTCCAGTACCCAGACTGTTTGCTTCGAGAACTCTTGCCTCTTGGCTTTCTCGTCCCATCTCGTGGTTCAAGTAATCTTAGAACCACTGGGTTTCTTTGCTTTCTTTTCCTTTCCCCCGATTCATGCCTTTAGGTTCGAAACCTTTGGCATTGGCTACAAGAGCTTGCGATTTCCGTTTCAACTCGTCTAAAAGGTCAATCATCTCAAAAACGTGTTTAAGCGTTTCCTCGAATCGACTGCCCTTTATGAGTATCCACATCGCCTCTTGTCTAGCCGCCTATATCAATAGGCTCGGAAGGACAAAGCTCATTGAGTACAACCTTGTACTCTTCTACAGTTTGGGTAATGTCTAGATCTCTATTCCAATCATTACATTTAGGGACCAGTGAGTTTAAAATCCTTACGTATCACATAAAGTGGGTTCAAAGCCATATCCTAATCTATGAGCACATATAACAACAAACAATCGATTTAATCTCCGATATTATCTCCCTCAAATAATATCATTAAACCACTAATCACATCTAAAATCCCATCAAGTAAGGCAAGCCACGTGGTGTGGACGTTTACCCACCCAAATGATTTAGCAATTAGATTTGCTTCGGTCATACATCACTTATAGCGGAACCTCGTGGGGAGGAATACTATAACGCGTATCTAAGTGTAAACCATTACTCAGTACCAAAGTAAATTACTTGGAATTGCTACATCACCGCAAGCCACGTGGTGTGGACGTTTACGATAACTTCACAACTCTTCATAATTACTTACAACTGTCTACATCAATTAATCCAAAGTCCGTCAGTATAGCAAGCCACGTGGTGTGGACGTTTACTACACTAAGAGACTTTTATAATTGACTCCCAATTACTTGATCCATTTAATCTTGTAAATCAAGACGTGGAGAATCATAAGTGAAACTCGAAGTTTCTAACCAGTGATTCGCCATGCGAGCGACCCTATCTCTCATAAATGAGGGAGCCGAGCAGACAAACGACCCATCTATCAAAGAATGGCACGAAAGTCTCTAATTTGTGTCCTCTACATGACCAAGTGGCTTTGGCTCCATTCCACTCCCCGGGGTGAGAATGAGTCGACTTGAAATCAGCTTTGGAAAGACAAATTAGGCATTGTTTGATAAACTTAATTAATGTTTCTCGTAAAAGGAATTACAAGAATTCTCCTCCAATGACTTATCTATATGAACTTCAGAAGTCCATAAAAGTCACCAAGAGAACAGCAATGGAGACCATGGCAATGTTTCCATTCCCTCTCCCACTTAGCTTTTTACAATAAAGGGATACGCTATCTAATGCATAATTAAATACACATAAGCATAATAACAAACATACATTTCATGCAAGTACGTACACAAATAATCAAATAATTGCTCAAGTAAAATTATTTCTCGACTATTCGTACCTTGATGAATTCCAGCATGCTTGTCTTGGGTCTTCATTCTACGTCTTGAATATTTTGCCGAGCGACGGAAAAATTCTTTGATTTTCATATTTAATTTATTTTAAATAAAATCCAAGATTCCAATTCAAAATAAATTTGAATCAATCTAATGATTTTAAATAAAATACTCCAATTAAATAAAATCAATTCCATTGATTTCCATATTTAATTCTACTTTAAATAAAATCCAAGATTTTCCAATCCAAAATAAATTTTGAATTAATCTAATGATTTTAAATAAAATACTTAAATTAAATAAAATCAATATTATTAAAATCCATTGATTTCCATATTTAATTCTATTCTAAATAAAATCCAAGATTTTCCAATCCAAAATAAATTTTGAATTAATCTAAAGATTTTAAATAAAATACTTAAATTAAATAAAATCAATATTATTAAAATCCATTGATTTCCATATTTAATTCTATTCTAAATAAAATCCAAGATTATCCAATCCAAAATAAATTTTGAATTAATCTAATGATTTTAAATAAAATACTTAAATTAAATAAAATCAATATTTTAATAATTTCTCAATCCTATTTAGATTAGATCTCAAGAATCCTAATCAAAATCGAATTTTGATTCTTCTTAAAACTTCTAATCCAAGTAGGTATAGGATATCTAGAGAAACTAGGATTTTCTTTCCTAATTTAACTCTCCATCTAATTCCATTATTTAATTCCATAATTAAGAAATCTAATCCAAATAGAATTTGAATTAATTCCAAAATTAAATTAAATAAAATTAGAAAGATTAAATTATTTCCGGAAAGATCGGATTTACCGGGACGAACCCAAAAACGAGACCCGCTCGAATTTTCCCGGTCCATATCCGGTCGAACCATGAACAGCACATGGGATGTGCATCAACGGGCTGGCCAAGGATATGCATGTGCGCACCAAGCCATGCAAATTGCATGTACAGCACCATGAATTTGCATGTGTAGGTATACGAGATCGTGAATGAATTAATTCATCCAGCCGACATAGCAGCCCCCCCGATCGTCATCTTTAGCAGCTAGCGGTCTGGTCGATCTCCGGCACGGCGTCTCCACTGACGACACATGCCATCGACCCGCTGTGCAACCACACAAGAGCAGCCCGCGATCAAGTCGTCGATCGATAGCGTCGGCGCTCGCGTGGACCCTCGCCGGAGCAGCCGACTCCCGGTATGACGCCGCCACCGACGTCACGCCATCGACTACGCTCCAGCAGTAGTTCTCATGACATCGAGACCTCCGAGCCTTGGCGCACCAGCAGCCCACGATCCGAAGCCGAAGCCGCGAACCGAAGCCGATGCCGCCAATCGTGACCTTCGTGTTGGAAATCGACTACCCGGGACGTGTCCGTTCGATCACTCGAACATCCGAACACGCCCAGTCGACCTCATGTGACAGCTCTACGCTGACGACGAAGCCCCGCAGCCGATTCACGCCCAGCCGCCGCGCACGAGGCGCAACCGCGCGAACCGGCTGCTGCCCGCTTCTACCAGCGGGCGCTGCCCGCCACCAGCGGCCGCTGTTCACCTTCAGCGGCCGCTGCTCAGCCACCAGCGGGCGCTGGAGAGGCCCTTGGCAGCGCGCGCTGCCTGGCTTCCAGCGGGCGCTGCTCGTGACGAACAGCAGCGCGCTGCTGCTGTTCCGGGCTCGTTTCCGGTCCGTTTTTCCTCTTCCGACCACCGTTCCGAAGGTCCTTGACCCCCCAGTAGTCGAGGAACACGTACCACGACTTCCGGAACCCGATCGTTCGTCCGATGTATTTTTAACGAATTTAGAGATCGAAAATTGCGGAAAAAGGATTCGATCTCATACCTTTGTCGCGTGATTCGGAGGAGCCGAATTGTTGAGACCTTAGCGATTGCTAGCGTATGCCTCTTCCCGACTCCAACCGTTGTGTGGGCAACGATCCGTTGGGTCTCCCTTTTCTGTTCTCTCCTTTCTCAAACCAGCGTTATAAAATCATTCTCTGAGAATAAATTTATTTGCGTTAACAAATTAATTTTAACAGAGAAAAATCTTAATTGCGCTAACGCAATTATTTTCTCTGCTGAAATTAATTGTTGCGGCGTTCTGTAGGTTTAGGAGAGGGCAAGGGGTGGGTTTAAATAGAGTTACACTAGGGACCTCTTAGGTAAATTAATTAGGGGCTAAAATGAAATATTAATTAACTTGGAATACTTAAAAGCAATTCCTTAATTAATCGATTTCAAATTTAATTATTATTCATTCCACTATAAAATAATAATTGAATTCCCGAAATTAATTTAATATTATATCAACAATAATATTTCCGCCGAATTACATATACGACTTTCCCCGTGTTTAAGATATCGAATGTCCACGAATTAATTTCAATTACTAATAATTAAATTAATTCGTTTCTTATTATCCGAGACTAGTACCACTCATCCTTATTATCATGTGGAACAAATCCACCTGCAGGGTTTACATGATAAACTTTATGAGCTCATCTCGGGGACATCATCAACCCGATAAACGGGACACGGTTTCCTGTCTATAATCTATAGCATGCCGTGTGTACAATTTCGATTCCCAATTTACCGAGGATATTGACTAATCAATTAGTCTCACTCACTAGTAAGTCAAAGAACCGAGAACTGGACACACACACCTATAATTATATAGGGATTAGGAATTCGTATATCCGCAATATCTGAGGTCTAGTTCGATTACTGCGATTAGTATAAATCGAACGCCCTCCCGTGGTCCTGCTCAATACACCAAGTGTACGAGTGTAACATGATAGTCAAGACCGACTATCTACCAGTCACACTACGACGTACCGATGGATTGTCCCTGTCCATCTAAGTCGTGAGCTACTGTTCGATAGTATACGAGTAACCGACAGTATGATCTTCCGCGTGTCTCCTCACGCCATACTGTCTACAACGTATACATCAAGGACTATTGCATTAAATGCAATCATGCTTGAATCATATCTCGAATTAAGGTATAGATAAGGAGTTCCGTATTTGCACTAAACTAGACATTTAGAATACAACTCCATCACTTCGAACGCCGCCGCCGGCTGCCGGCGAACCACCACCACTGTGTTGGAAATCGACTACCCGGGACATGTCCGTTCGACTACTCGAACATCCAGACAAGCCCAGTCGACCCCCGGCGTCCCTACTACACTCAGCACGAAGCCCCAGACCCGGTTTACGCCCAGCCATCATGCCCGAGGCACAACCGCGCAAAACCGAGGGCTTCTGCCCTGTCTGTCGCCCGACACCAGGAGGATGTCGTCCGACAGGGCTGTGTCGGCCGACAGTTATACATGTCGGCCGACAGCGTCGCTGTTCCAGCAGCGGGTCGCGGCTGTTCGGGCTGTTCTGGCCGTTTTTCTCGATCCGACTACTGTTCCGGCGATCGGAGAACGCCCAGCAGTCCGAGACCATCGAAACCCAAGCCATCGAACACGATCGGTGGTTCGTTGTATGATTACGTACGAGAAAGAAATTGAAACGATGCGGAATAAGGTTTTCGATTTCATACCTTTGAAGCGTGATTCGGAGAAGCCGAATAGGCGAACACCCTGAGATCTTCTAGTGTGTATCCTAGCCCTCGACGCCCGACGTTGTGTGGGCAACGATCCACCGGAGTCTTCTCTCCTTCTCTCTCAAACCCTCTTTTTCACGTTTTTAATTATTCTGTCTCCAGAAATATATTTGCGCTAGCAAATTAATTTCTACAGAATAATTTATTGCGCAAAAATATAATTTTCTTTCTGGAGCAGAAAAATTACTGCGCTAATCTATTTATTTTCAAAGAAAAATTAATTGCGTTAACAAAATAATTTTTCTCCGCAAAAATAAAATAGCGGCGTTCTGTAGGTTTAGAGAAGAGAGACGAGGGGTTTATATAGGCCACACTAGGGACCTTAGGACAATTAATTAATTAGGCTAAATTGTAATTTAATTAAACCGGTGTCCTTAAAAGAAAACCTTTAATTAAATCCAATTTTAATTATAATTAATTCCACTATAAAATTATAATTGAATTCCCAATTAATTAATCTATATTATTTTACCAATAATATTTCCGCCGAAATTACATATACGACTTTCCCCGTGTTTAAGATATCGAACGTCCACGAATTTATTTAATTACTAACAATTAAATTAATTCGTTTCTTATTATCCGAGACTAGTACCACTCATCCTTATTATCATGTGGAACGAATCCACCTGCAGGGTTTACATGATAAACTTTATGAGCTCATCTCGGGAACGTCATCAACCCGATAAACGGGACACGGTTTCCTGTCTATAATCTATAGCATGCCGTGCGTACAATTACGATTCCCAATTTACCGAGAATCTCGACTAATCATTTAGTCTCACTCATTGGCAAGTCAAAGAACCGAGAATTGGACACACGCACCTATAATTATATAGGGATTAAGAATTCGTATATCCGTAATATCTGAGGTCTAGTTCGATTACTGCGATTAGTATAAATCGAACGCCCTCCCGTGGTCCTGCTCAATACACCAAGTGTACGAGTGTAACATGATAGTCAAGACCGACTATCTACCAGTCACACTACGACGTACCGATGGATTGTCCCTGTCCATCTAAGTCGTGAGCTACTGTTCGATAGTATACGAGTAACCGACAGTATGATCTTCCGCGTGTCTCCTCACGCCATACTGTCTACAACGTATACATCAAGGACTATTGCATTAAATGCAATCATGTTTGAATCATATCTCGAACTAAGGTATAGATAAGGAGTTCCGTATTTGCACTAAACTAGACATTTAGAATACAACTCCATCAATCTCCCACTTATACTAAAAGTCTAGTCGCCCTCTCCCAAACATCAGATTCCCATAACCTCATCACGCCTACCCAACGCTTTCGCTGGAAGTGCCTCTGTGAACGGGTTTTACCAGGAAATCCTCTCGATGCTATCTAGGTGACGACTGCATCGTCTTACTAGACGATCTCTCGAATCAGGTGGTACTTGCGCTCTACGTGTTATCTCCCACTGTGGACTCGTGGCATTTCAAGTTTGCCAATACCGCTATTCAAAATAGCTTTGGGTGAACTAGAAACCACATCTAAGTCCCTTAGGAAGTTCTGGAGCCACACTGACCTTTTAACTGCCTCAGAGGCCGTTATCCTTTCAGTTTCCATGGTAGAGTCCGTAATGCATCGCTGCTTTACATTCTTCCATGTGACTGCTCCACTTTACAGTGAGAACACATAGCCTGACTTCGACTTTCAACTGTCCCTGTTTGATTTGGAAATCCAATTCTATGTAATCCAATGGAAATAACTTGACTGCTTTGTAACTCAGAACATAATTCCTGGTCCTCTGCAGGAGCCTAAACGTGTTCTTTACATCAGTCGAGTGATCCTTTCAGGATTACTATGATATCTCACCACTATGCCCACGGCATAGTAGATATCAATCTCGTGCATAGCATTACATACATTAAGCTTCCCACCATTAAGGTGTAGGGAACTGCTTAATCTTCATCTATCTCCTTTATTGTGTCGGACACAAAACTTTAGATAGATGAATTCCATATCTAAAAGGTGAAGACCTTTCTTGGAATTCTGTATGCTGCAACGAGTAAGAATTGTATTTATGCATGAGACTCGAGATAAGTTCTATGTTCTTTTCTGGCGATCATTTGTAACTTTGATCCCAAGAACATTCTCGACTTCTCCTAAGTCTCTTACATTGAATTACTCGGACAACCATCCCTTCATGTCCGACAACATCCTTCATATTGTTGCCAATTTAGAAGGATGTCGTCTACATAAATAATGAGAAAACACCACATCTTTTCTGTCACATCTTTATTACACACAGGACCTAAACATGCCTTGAATGAATCCATGAAATGGATTTTCTCATAGGTCCGCATGTGTCCAAGATCTTAAAACTTCCTTCAATCCTAAGATTGATTAAGCTTGCTTACCGAATGCTCCTGGCTCTTTTCGATGAATCCCTCTGGCTGTCCCACACAGATGGCCCCGTCAAGACTTCGATTTAGGAAATCTGTCTTGACTTCCATCTTCCATGTGAAGACAAAAGAATCCTGATCGACTTTTGCCAAGACTGAGCATCTTGATCTTTCAGCGTCTCGTCATAGATCCAGGGTTCGGGTTCATGTTCTCCAGGTAACAAGTCCGAAGACTCACCTATAAACATGAGCCTGTTGGGTTGTCTAACAACCCTCCCACTACGACGACGCTCCGGTGTATCTTTAGTGACTAAAGATTATAGTAGTGAACTACTCAGTTAGGCTGGTTCTAAGTCTTGATCAGTCCCTCTAAGCACATTAAATATTACTCTACTCTTGGGCTTGTGATCTTGCATATATATAGTCCATGTCTAAGAACCGAACATTGATGCAATCAATGAACATCTGGTCCTTTGGACTATATTACATATCTCAATTCGTTTTCTTAGGGTATCCTATAAACAGCCGAATATCAGTACAAGTTTCCAAAGGAATCAAGTTCAGGATAAACGCTGCTGTTTCCAAGCCATATCCCAAAAACGATTTAGGTAACTCCGAATAACTCATTGTCTACTTTCCCATATATATAAGAGTCCTATTCCTTCTTTACAACACATTATTTTGCCGAGGCATAAATGGTGTAGTCTGTCGGGAGTTAATCCCATTTTCTGATAAGTATGCCTTACTCCTCAAAGAGGTCTGCATATATCAGAGCGAATCAACTCTAGTACTTTCTTGGATCTTTTCCCTTTAACCGTAAAGGGTTGCTTGGTCATTTAAACTTCCAAGTATGATTCGAAGGTTGGAAGGTCCTTTCCTTCAACCTAGCTGAGTAGTCCATCAGCTTTCACCCTTTGAATCGTACTCAAGTTAAAATGATCTATCCTAAGATTCCATAAGTACATTTGATTCATCCTAGAAGGATTTTTACTCTTATTGGGTTTTGACAATGTGTTATTAGCTCCGGTGTGTTGCATCGTGGAAGAACACGGATTTAGTATTAAATTGTCTATCAATGTAACAGAATAGATAATATCCCCGTTTCCTACTCTGATAGGTATGAAACCATCCAAAGAAACGGAATATCCATTCTAAAGCAATTTAGAAATCCGAAAAAAATTTCTTTCTAAATGCCGGCACATAAAGACAATTTGTTAGAACTAAAATCCTACCGTTAAAACATTTAACATCTCCCACTGCAACGGCTGTTACCTTAACAGTATTGCCCATGTAGGTTATAACTTCTTCCTTTCTAAGTCTCCAGGTTTCCTGGAACCCCCGCATTAAGTGCAGACATGATTAGTGGTTCCCGTATCCACACACCAGGTACTGGCAGATACTACCACTAAACATGTTTCGGTGACTAAGGAAGAGTCAACTTCTTGTTGCTTGAGAGGACAATTAAAACTCCCAGTATCCAGACTGCTTACAACGGAAGCACTTGCCCCTTGGGCTTGCTTGTCCCATTCCGTGGTCCAGATATATTAGGCCCACTGGGTTTCCGTATTTGCTTCTTCTTCCTTTTGCCGCCCGGAGGCCTAGGAAGAGCCAATTTCTCAACCACAAGTGCTTGAGAGCCCTTAGAGATTCCCTCAGCCGCTTGAAGTTCAATCAGGAGTTCCGCCAATGAGTAAGACCCCTTATTCATGTTATAGTTCAGGCGGAACTGCTCAAAACTTCTCGGCAGAGACTGGAGCACAATATCGACTTGGGTTACCCCATCGATAACTGATCCTAGAATCTCTATCTCATTCAGATAGCACATCATCCTAAGAACGTGATCCCTCACGGGTGTTCCTTCGGATGCGATGGCCGTCATGAGTTGCCTCATTGCATTTTGCCCGGCTTTCCTGTCCTGATAACCAAAAAGCTTCTTGAGGTTTAAGCATCATATCATAGGTAATGGTCATGGCTTGATCCCGATGTTGCAGTACATTTGACATGAAAATCCATAATGTAGCTCCGCGTCATCTCAGAGCCTTGATCCATTTCCATGAGCTTCCTTTCCTCAGGAGTGGAAGCATCATTTGGTTCAGCAGGTCAATTGACTTGGAGTACATAATTGTACTCCTCTCCAGTTAGGACAATGTCCAAGTTTCTTCTTTAATCCATATAAAACAGGTTCAGTGAGTTTGTTGACTTTTAATGGGAATAATACCATATAAAACAAACAATGAGTTTAATTCGATATCATTTCCCTCAAATAATATCATTAAACTACCAATCATTTCCAAAATCCCATCAGACTAGCATGCCACGTTCTTGTGGACGTATACTAATCCAAACGATTTTATAATTGGATTTTTACTTCGGTCGTACATCATTATAGCAGTGACTCCGATGGGGAGGATACTATAAAGCGTACCTAAGTGTATACCATTTCTCAGTACTAAGTCCACCGCTCGGGAACTACATGCCCACCGCAAGCCACGTTCATGTGGACGTTTACGTTGACATGCGGTCCTCCACGACTTTCTATAACTGTCGAGCCTCAATTAATCCTAAAGTTCCGTTTCCATCTAGCAAGCCACGTTAGTGTGGACGTTTACTAAAACAAACAACTTTATTAATTGAATCCCATTTATTTAAATGTCATAGAGTCTCAATTAACCCAAAGTACCGTTTCCATTTAGCAAGCCACGATAGTGTGGACGTTTACTAAAACAAACAACTTTGTTAATTGACTCTTACATTTATTAAATACCACAATTTTATTATTCAAAGCTTGATATCTCGTAAGTGAAACTCGAAGTTTCTAACCAGCGATCAATCATGCAATTGAGCCCTATCTCTCACTAGGTGAGGGAGCCAACCAGACAATCGATCTAGTCATCGAATGACTCGAATGTCTCTAATCTGTGTCATCGACATAAGCAAGCGCTTTGGCTCCATTACACTCCCCGGGGTGAGAATGAGTCGAGTTGAACTTAGTCTTTGAAAAACAGATTAGGCACTTGCTTTTGAAAAATATAATTGTTCGATTTTTATAAGTGGAATTGAATTCGAATTTTGATCCAGTGATATCCGTGTATCGACTTTATCCGATAGGGAGGATGACACTAAAGCCAACTCGTAAGTCAATACACATCACATTCAAAACAGAGAATGGAGACCGCGGGATTGTTTCCAATCCCTCTCCCACTTAATATTTTACGATTGAGGGATAACATGCATAAAATAATTAAGCATAATAAAAGGCACGTAAATCACATAAAAAGCAATTAACGTGGCCCCGATTATTATGGCCTTAAGTATTCTCCAATGCACGTCTCTTGGAACTTCATCTCGTTGCTCGTCTCGATCTCGGTCCACCACCGACTCGCTCGAGGGTCAAGAGACGAACTCCTCCCACTGGAGCCTCGTCTCGAGCCTCGTTGAGTCGTTCGTGGGGTCGAACGAACCCCAGCCCCGCTGCTGCCCGTCGCGAACACGGGGTGTGTTCGATGGCTGCCCGTTGCCGGTTCGCCCTCCTCGATCCTCGTTTCTCCGGGTTTTGGTCTCGTCTCGATCCACCAAAAAATAGTAAGAAAAATTACAAGAATAAATCTACTAAATCCGGCATCGATCCTATACAAGGTGATCGACCCTATACATGCCCGGAAACGACGAAATAAATAAATAAACCTAACGACTCAACCCGTCGTTTTTATCTATTACAAACAAGCAACGTTATTCCAAAAACAAAACAATCTCGACAAGCCCGAGAGTTTAATCAAACCACAAAATTAAAGCACAACATCCATCACAACATTGGCCATAATAATCGGGTTCATCCTGCATCACAAAACGTACGAACAATACAACAAACCGATAAACCGTCTCTGATACCAATTGTTGGAAATCGACTACCCGGGACATGTCCATTCGACTACTCGAACATCCAGACAAGCCCAGTCGACCCCCGGCGTCCCTACTACACTCAGCACGAAGCCCCAGACCCGGTTTACGCCCAGCCATCATGCCCGAGGCACAACCGCGCAAAACCGAGGGCTTCTGCCCTGTCTGTCGCCCGACACCAGGAGGATGTCGTCCGACAGGGCTGTGTCGGCCGACAGTTATACATGTCGGCCGACAGCGTCGCTGTTCCAGCAGCGGGTCGCGGCTGTTCGGGCTGTTCTGGCCGTTTTTCTCGATCCGACTACTGTTCCGGCGATCGGAGAACGCCCAGCAGTCCGAGACCATCGAAACCCAAGCCATCGAACACGATCGGTGGTTCGTTGTATGATTACGTACGAGAAAGAAATCGAAACGATGCGGAATAAGGTTTTCGATTTCATACCTTTGAAGCGTGATTCGGAGAAGCCGAATAGGCGAACACCCTGAGATCTTCTAGTGTGTATCCTAGCCCTCGACGCCCGACGTTGTGTGGGCAACGATCCACCGGAGTCTTCTCTCCTTCTTCTCTCTCAAACCCTCTTTTTCACGTTTTTAATTATTCTGTCTCCAGAAATATATTTGCGCTAGCAAATTAATTTCTACAGAATAATTTATTGCGCAAAAATATAATTTTCTTTCTGGAGCAGAAAAATTACTGCGCTAATCTATTTATTTTCACAGAAAAATTAATTGCGTTAACAAAATAATTTTTCTCCGCAAAAATAAAATAGCGGCGTTCTGTAGGTTTAGAGAAGAGAGACGAGGGGTTTATATAGGCCACACTAGGGACCTTAGGACAATTAATTAATTAGGCTAAATTGTAATTTAATTAAACCGGTGTCCTTAAAAGAAAACCTTTAATTAAATCCAATTTTAATTATAATTAATTCCACTATAAAATTATAATTGAATTCCCAATTAATTAATCTATATTATTTTACCAATAATATTTCCGCCGAAATTACATATACGACTTTCCCCGTGTTTAAGATATCGAACGTCCACGAATTTATTTAATTACTAACAATTAAATTAATTCGTTTCTTATTATCCGAGACTAGTACCACTCATCCTTATTATCATGTGGAACGAATCCACCTGCAGGGTTTACATGATAAACTTTATGAGCTCATCTCGGGGACGTCATCAACCCGAAAAACGGGACACGGTTTCCTGTCTATAATCTATAGCATGTCGTGCGTACAATTACGATTCCCAATTTACAAAGAATCTCGACTAATCATTTAGTCTCACTCATTGGCAAGTCAAAGAACCGAGAATTGGACACACGCACCTATAATTATATAGGGAATAAGAATTCGTATATCCGTAATATCTGAGGTCTAGTTCGATTACTGCGATTAGTATAAATCGAACGCCCTCCCGTGGTCCTGCTCAATACACCAAGTGTACGAGTGTAACATGATAGTCAAGACCGACTATCTACCAGTCACACTACGACGTACCGATGGATTGTCCCTGTCCATCCAAGTCGTGAGCTACTGTTCGATAGTATACGAGTAACCGACAGTATGATCTTCCGCGTGTCTCCTCACGCCATACTGTCTACAACGTATACATCAAGGACTATTGCATTAAATGCAATCATGTTTGAATCATATCTCGAACTAAGGTATAGATAAGGAGTTCCGTATTTGCACTAAACTAGACATTTAGAATACAACTCCATCACACTGGTGGCATACGCCGACACGCCCAGCTGCGTTCAGCTTGCTTCCAGCAGCCCGCACAGCCCGTGCAAAGGCACGCCCTCCTTTGATCAATCTCGGTTCGTTTCTCCGAAAACCCTCGATTTTAATAATTAATTTTTCCGACAAACACAATTCATACGAGAGAGAAAACATAGACGTAGAACAATATAGCACAATAATTTAACAAATTAAATTACTCTATGGCCATATATATCGAGAATCGATTATCGAAACAATTAACGAAAAACGTAACCGTACGCTCTGATACCAATTGTTGGAATTCGATATCCCGGGTTATCAAAATTTGCGGAACCGATAACCCGAACGAACCCTTCGCCGGAGATCACACGAACGTCGACTCATCCGCCGAAGTCCGGGCTTTGGAGACCACGCGCCCGAAGGCGCGCAATCCGCCCCCACCCGAACCCCCGCGAGCCGGGTTCACGCGATCAAACATCGCGTTCGATGGGGCTGCATCCGGCAGCCCCCAGCAGCAGGTCCGGCGACCTGCTGCCCGCCGTCGAGGAGCCCCCACCGTCGCGGTGGGGAGGTGACGGCACCAGCCCGTCACCGCCGGCGATCGCCCCCTCGGCCGAGGCCGAGGGTTCTCCTTCGCGCGCCGAACCCTAGGCGTGCGGTCCACGCGGTCCGGTGGCTTCGCCACCACCGCATGGTCCCTCGTCTAATCCGGGTTCGATCCTTCGGATCTTGTTTTTCGATAATTGATCAATAAACTAGAATTAAATTGCGGAAATTTAATTCACCTTTCGATTCGTTGTGCGGAGAAACGAGATCTTATGATGACCTTGAGATCTTCCCACGTATTCCTTGCACTTGTTCGAACGTCGGGTGGGCGACGATCCTCCGAACACTATGGATCTCCTTCTCTCCTTTCTCTCTCTAGAATTGTGATCTTCAAGTTATGAGAATAGAGAAGACCATGTAGTGCTTTTATAGGCTACGTAGGGGATCTTAAGGAGGTGGAATATTGGGCTTCCAATATTAATGATTAAATTGAGCCCAAGCCCAAATCTATTAATCCATTAATATTAATTAATTCTATTTTCCACTATATAAAATTAATTGCACTCCCAATATTAAACCATATTATATCAAATAATATTTCTCCGGTAGTATTATTTATTCCGTGTATTTAAGATATAAATATCCATGAATAAAATTAATTTATTGCTAATTAATTTATTCATCTCTTATATCCGAGACTAGTATCATTCAACCTTAATTATTATGCGGAACAAATCCACCTGCAGGGTTTACATAATAATTCCTTATGAACTCATCTCGGGGATATTATCAACCCTTCCGGGATACACTTTCCCGTCAAGTATTCACGGCATGTCATATATAAAATATAGTGACCCAACTTAACCGGTAATTAACCCAATAATTAAATCGGTTAATTCCTTTGGTAAATCAAAGTCACTTATATTAAATATACACACCCGCAATAGTTTCGGGGATTAAGAATAAAATACACTGAGACTTAAATCGATTATCGCCGGCAATCCTAATCGATAAATCTCAAACGATCCGCTCAATACACCAAGTGTACAAGTGTGATAAAATAATCAAGATAGATTATTTTCTCTCTCACACAACGACTATATCAATGGATTGGTCCGTGTCCATCTAGGTCGTGAGCAACTGTTCGATTAAATACGAGTAACCGATAGTATGATCTTCTGTGCGCCCATGCAACACCATACTAACTACAACGTATAAAATCCAGGACTATGATTTGCATATATTTAATTATAAATAATTAAATGCAAATAATTGTTTATTTAATTAAAATAGATTAATGGCAATGGATCGTGAGTTTCCGTTACTTAAATCTAGACATTAAGTACACAACTCCAACAAGAAGAGAGTTCTTGGAGAACCACTTCAAGCAAGCAAGCAAGTTCATTTTCCGGGTTCGTGTGCCACACGTAGAGGCCGTGCCATTTGTGCGGCTTCAACATCCGGGCGATCTAGACAAGAAGAGTGACGAGGCCATTCACAAGGAGAGCATCTAGTGGCTGATCCATGAAGGTGGTTCAATCGACTCAACACCACCTTCATCAACATCAACGAGGCACGCTACACCAGTTGTAAGTGTTCTCGTTAATCCATATATATATATATGCTGGGATTCGATGTCCCGGGCTATCAAAAAATATGCGGAACCGATAACCCGACCGAAACCCCGTCGCCAGAAACCGATTGCGAACACCACGTCACCGGAGTCCGACGAGGGAATCGCCACGAGGGCGAAACCCTAGCCGAACCCCACGCGGGGTTCGCGATCGCCCGTGCATGGCGATCGCATGGGGCTGCTCCGGCAGCCCCCGGATGGCGGTGAGTCCGGCGACTTCACCGCCGTCGCCACCAGGAGGCGGGGGGAGCCACCAGCCGCGGCACCAGCCCGCGGCAATCCCCCCGGCGATCGAGCGAAGGGCTCGATCGCCCCCAGCCGCGGCGTCCAGCCGCGGCTTCTCTCCGTGCGCACGCCACCGCCTGCCAGGGAGGACCGGGGAGGTCGTCTGCCGTGGCGCCAGCCCACGGCGACTCCCCAGCGATCGACTTCACGTCGATCGCATGCTCCAGCGTCCAGCCGGGGCTTCCCCTTGCCGCGGTACCGGCGGTCGAAACCCTAGGGTTCGACCGCCCCTCGTTCGATCCCCACGGGGATCCAACGATCCCCGTATCTAGGTCTCGACGCTTACCCGGATCGTCTTGTTCATGTATATATCACGATTAACGAACACATAATCAAAGAGGGGGTTTTAGATTATGTTACCTCAATTCGTTGTGCGGAGAAACGAATTAAACGTTGATGACCTTGCGATCTTCCTACGTATTCATTGCACCTCGTTCGAACGTCGTGTAGGCGACGATCTATCGAACTCCTATGGATCTCCTTCAACTCTCTAAAATATCAAGTATGATATTCTTGTCTTATGTTGTGTATTAATTATGAAGGCCATGTAGTGCTTTTATAGGCTACGTAGGGGATCATAAGGAGGTGGAATATTGAGCTTCCAATATTGAAGATTAAATTGAGCCCAATGCTCAAGTCCATTAATCCTTATCAATATTAATTAATTTATTTTCCACTATATAAATTAATTGCACTCCCAATATTAAACCATATTATATCAAATAATATTTCTCCGGTAGTATTATTTATTCCGTGTATTTAAGATTTAAATACCCATGAATAAATTTATTTATTGCTCAATAAATTATATTCATCTCTTGTATTCGAGACTAGTACCATTCAACCTTAATTATTGTGCGGAACAAATCCACTCATGAGGTTTACACAATAATTCCTTATGAACTCATCTCGGGGATATTATCAACCCTTCCGGGATACACTTTCCCGTCAAGTTTTCACGGCATGTCATATATATAAAATATAGCGACTCAACTTAACCGGTAATTAACCCAATAATTAAATCGGTTAATTCCTTTGGAAAATCAAAGTCTCTAATATTAAATATATACACCCGCAATAGTATCGGGGATTAAGAATAAAATACTCTGAGATTTAAATTGATTATCCAAGGCAATCCTAATCAATAAATCTCAAGCGATCCACCCAATACACCAAGTGTACAAGTGTGATAAAATAATTAAGATAAATTATTTCTCTCTCACACAACGACTATACCGATGGATTGGTCCGTGTCCATCTAGGTCGTGAGCAACCGTTTGATTATATACGAGTGACCGATAGTATGATCTTCTGTGTGCCCATGCAACACCATACTAACTACAACGTATAAAATCCAGGACTATATTTTTGCATAATTAATTAAATGCAAATAATTGTTTATTAATTAAATAGGTTAAATGCTATGACCGGGAGTTTACCGATACTTAAATCTAGACATTAAGTACACAACTCCAACAATATATATATATATATATATATATATATATATATATATATATATATATATATATATATATATATATGTCTATACATATATATGTGTGCACTAAGATTCAAGCATGATAGATTTATATGCTTTACACGCTTCCGCACACACGGTATATCGATCGGATCGGTATAACGGTACCTACAGTTGTATGAGTGAGAAAATAATTGGTCTCTATTATTTTATCATACTTGTACACTTGGTGTATTGAGTGGATCTGCTTGAGATTTATCGATTAGGATTGGCGTTGATAATCGATTTAAATCTCTGAGTATTCTATTCTTAATCCCTTATATTATTGCGGGTGTGTGCATATAATACTAGTGACTTTGATTTTCCAAAGGAATTGATTGATTAAAATAACCAGTCAATTACCGGTAAAGTTAGGTCACTGTATTTTATGTATGACATGCTATGAATTCATGACGGGACATTATGTCCCGATAAGGGTTGATAATATCCCCGAGATGAGCTCATAAGGATTTATTATGTAAACCTCGCGAGTGGATTTGTTCCCGCATAATAATAAAGTTGAGTGGAACTAATCTCGGATATAAGAGATGAATAAATTTATTAAGCAATAAATAATATTTATTCATGGATATTTATATCTTAAACATACGGAATAAATAATACTACCGGAAGAATATTATTTGATATAATATGGTAAATATTGGGAGTGCAATTATATTTATATAGTGGAAGTAATTATATAATTAATATTAATGGATTAATAGAACCCCGGCTGGGAGCCGGGGGTGCGATCGATCCATGTGATCGATTGCGGGGATGCTGCGGGATTACCCGCAGCGGCTCGTAGCGAGCTGCGGGGTTACCCGCAGCGGTTCGCTGGGGACGAGCCCCAGCCCGTGCGAAGCAGCGGATCAACGGATCCGCTGCGGGGATGCTACGAGCATCCCCGGGATGCTACGAGGCATCCCGTGCGATCGCTAGCAGCGATCGCGGGTCCCTGCAGGGGTGCGGCTGGGCGCGCGCACGTCTTTGGGCGTGTTGTGCGTTCGGTCGAGCCCCGGTCCGCGTGGGCTCGTGATTTCTTCGGCGATCGGGATTTCGTTCAGGTTATCGGTTCCGCAATTTTTGATAACCCGGGATATCGAATTCCAACAGGTCTAACCCTTACTCCCACTATCTCAAGATAACAAGTTGCATCCCGCTGAGGCGGACCTACAACCTTACGATCGAGGGCTTCATGGGTGTGATATTTTGGTCAAGACATTATACTCATTATTTTGGGAACTTGCATGCATAGGTGTTATATGTAAGTTGAACATTTATAACATAAAACGATCTATAGCTATCAAAGCAAATAATATGTATTGAAAGGCCCCTAGAACCTCACAACTCTTTAAAGAAAAGATTAAAAGCAACAAAACAGCCTTGAACATCTTCTGGACTGGTCCGCGCCCGCCGTTCAGTTCCGCGCCCGCCGATTTTGGTCAAACCTAGTTCGTACCATAAAAACCACGAACGGCGCCCGCCGTTTCACAAACGACGGTCGCCGAACACCACCCGCGGTCGCCGTTTCAAAACGGCGGCCGCAGAAAGGGTACAAAACAGGGCTGACCCATAATCAGCCTTTCGGCGGTCACCGTTTCCAAAACGGCGCCCGCCGAATCAAATCGGCGCCCGCCGGAGCACAAATGGCGCCCGCCAATTTGCTCCAGCAGCCCGGTTTCACTCGTTTTGCTTCGTTTCTTCTCATTTTCGCTTTGGCTTCGAAATCCAACTCTGATACATGGATAAATCCATAGCTTACATGTTGAACAATACATTTTTGAATAGAAAAAACATATCTATTACAAAAGAATCCAACGGACGCAGCCCTCCAAAACTATGGCCAAACAACACGTAAAAAACACGATTCATCCACCCGACCACTATCGGTGGTCGGCCTTACATCTACTCACATAAGTACAAATAAACATATAAGTCAATTATGTAATTTAAACCATTGTGTCCAACACAAAAGTGTGCACGAACCCTAGGCTCTGATACCAATTGAAGGTATCGATATACCGATCCGATCGATATACCCTGTGTGCGGAAGCGTGTAAAGCATATAAATCTATCATGCTTGGATCTTAGTGCACACATAATGTGTATAAGAACACATACAAACATATATATACACATCCAATATATATATATATATATATATATATGGATCAACGAGTTCTTACGTTTGGTGATGCGTGCCTCGTTGATGTTGGTTAAGGTGGTGTTGAGTCGATTGAACCACCTTAATGGATCAGCCACGAATTGTTCACCTTTGGAATGACCTCGTCACGCCTTTGGATCGCCTGGATGTTGAATCCGCACAAATGGCCCGGCCTCTACGTGTTGCACACAACCCAGATGACGAACACTTTGCTTGCTTGAGTCGGTTCTCCAAGAACACTCTTTCCTCTCTCTCTTTTTTGTGTGAATCTCGAAATTGGTGATGAAGTGATTGTGAAAATCAGATTTTCACTACTTAACACCTTCATTACCACCTCCATCGCTCCCTTGTAACCTAATAATGAATATGCACCATCATATCACATAATGGGTGGTTAATGGGGAGGTGAAAGGTCAAGTACACATCACTATGCCACAATGGCATAAGATGTAGTCCCTCTTGCTTGTGTGGCATGTCATGTCACACTATGTGACATGCATCAATGCAAGCCATGCAATGCATCCCATGCATGCATCCCATGCATGCATATAAATTCACGTAAATGTTGATTCTAAATCAATATAATTAACAAGCATTGTATATCATCTACGAGTCCGTATGTGACCCTGTAGGTATGATTTATCGATTAATATTATATTGTTCCCAACAATTAATATTATCGAATAATCATTTAACATCCATAGACGACCTTATGACTTTATCGATTGCACACGTAGGATCGAAGGACATATACCAATAGCGAGCACTCCAGAGATCAAGCTATTAAGAAACATGAACTTCGTAGTAGTGGATAAAGTCAATGGCTATAACGCACTTTTAATGGAGGCCCTTTCTAGAAGCTTTTGAAGTTGTGGCCTCCTCATACTATTAATGTATCAATTTCCCCGTTTCCTCCAGTGTCGTATGCGCCATTAAGGAGGACCAATTAATGGCCAAAAAAATGTTTGCTTTATTTCTTGTCTTGCGAGCTATTCGATACCTCTGAAACAATCGAGAGATTAACGTCCCAGAACTTGGACCCCCCGACAACCCCCGAGGACCCGGTGACCCGAATCGAGGACCCTGCACCAACGCACCAAACTTCTCTCGCGTCTGGGCCCCAAGTAGACGACAAACCCAGGATCCTCTCCACTTTCGAAATAGGGTCCATTTCCGATGCCTGCTCCATGATGTTGGACCACCCGGATCGCGAGACGAATGAGGGAACCACAACGGGGCTCCAGGGAGCTCCCCGCGCCGAAGCTACTCAGGGTGACACAAGACAAATCTCGACCCGTTCCCCGACACTCGCATGCGTAATTGATGCGCGGTCGAAACCCACGAGGATCCAATCCAGTGTGATGTAGGGAGTAAAGATCACCCAAAACAGGTGCTCCTGGTTTCATTAATGAAGCCCGAGACCCGCGCAGATCTCGAAGCTTTCCTCAAGAACAACCAGTCGACCTTCACGTGGATTAGCGGGGATCTAGGCAGGGTAGACCCGAGGAACGCATGTCATCACCTACGTCTGGACCCCAAGCATCAGACCGTCGCGTAGAAAACGCCGGAAGATGGGACCAGAGAAAAGCGAGGCCCTGACCGCAGAGGCATACAAGCTTTTGAACAACGGCTTGGTTAGCCTCGCCCCACACTACGTGACATGGGTGTTGAACGCGGTTATTGTAAGGAAAACGGGCAGGAAATGGAGACTCTATATAGACTACACATACCTAAACGGTGCATGCCCCAAAGACCACTTTCCAATGCCGCACATCGATCAATTGGTAGATAGCACCGCGGGACACGCCATGTTCTCGATCATGGACTCCAGTTCCGGCTACCACCAAATACCGATGAACCTTGATGATGGTAGCACACCACGTTCTACACCGGAAACAACGTGTAAGGTTGGGAGTGAATGCCTTTCTGTTGGAAATCGACATCCCGGAGTCATCGGAAAACGCGGAAAGACAATTCTGGTCAAAATCCCGCTGCCAGAAAAATGCCATGTTGCTGGACACGGGGAAACGTCCGATCGAGCACCATCCGCGGGCGAACTCGCGGCGCTCGATCGCGTCCCATACGGGGCGTGCGGGCTGCATGTAGCAGACCGCTGGACATTAAATCCTTGCTCCTAAAGGTCGTAGGATCGAAGTCTCGCTCTGATACCACTTGTTAGCTTTTCGACAAAGTTCTTGATGCCACTTGATCGAAGATTCTACGATGTATAGTACTATAGTAATGAGAACCGAAAAAAGAAATCAACAATACATAAGAAGATAAGGAATTTACGTGGAAACCAAATTGGGGAAAACCACGGGAGGAACGACGAGAACTTTCACAATAATATTGCTCACGATTACAAGGATTGATATGCACTCTAATACCCTGTAATCTCACACAATAATTATATCTCTCTTACTTGGTGTTTTTCGTGTTTTACGTGTTGTTTGTGTCCATGGAGCAGCTCTCTTTATATAGGGGAGCGTCCAAAATATTATATGAAAATAATATCTCACCCCAAAAGAGTCCTAAAAATAGTTGGACCAATTTCTAATGACAAAAGGAAAAGAATCTTAAGAAATCCCCCTAGTAGAAAGCTGGCGGAAACGCGTCAGATCTGACGCAAACGCGTTGGAGTCTCAGCAGTTCGGCGCGAACGCGCGCGCTGGAACGCTACTAGCTCCTCTTAAGTCCGTTTCGACCGAAACTTTCTAAGGATCGGCTCCACGCGGTTTTGAGTCACGTTCCAACACTTCGTTTTTAGAAGGGTAAATAAGTAAATTAATGTAAAAATACTACAACATTCGTCTCAACTATTTATTCACTTGTTGATGAACATGTAAATTAAAAAAAAAATACTCCCTCCAATTCTTGATGGTTTGCACACTTTTCTTTTTTGTTTGATTCACAACACTTTGCACACCTATAAATGGAAAGTTTTTTTATAACTTTATTCTTCCAATACTCATGTTATTAGATTAATACCATTACTTTTTCACCTAACTGATTCATTACTTACACAAAATACCTATCATACCTTTACTTTTTTATTATTTAACACATAAAACTATTTTTTCTTAATCTACGTAAAAAAAAATTAAATGCAAAGTTATAAGAATTGCAGGGGAGTATTACTTTTTCACCTTTTAACCAAAATGTGTAGGTTTACAAATGTAATTTAATTTTAATAATAAAGTAATCGTGAATAAAATTTAAAAGGTACATAAATAAAGTAGCAGTAAAAATATATTTTAAAGTGAAATATCCATAATTAGTTTGGACATATGAAATATCACTACTGAGAAAATGGTCTTTAACAACAGTTCATTTACGTGAGGTTCGAGTATACTCGATGTAAATCGTAAAATTTATACTATGAAGCAATCGACTGAGTTATGACTTATGACTTATGACTTGTTCTTACTTAATTTGTTTAGATAGGTTTAAACTCATTGAATTGGAGTGTTTAAAAAACTATGGGTTTACGGCCGAAATAAAAAATAAAAATAAAATAAAAACAAAATCTCTTACAATAGCTCAACAGAAAAACAAAAATCGATGATGCCTTCCTCCGCCCGTGACAACCGCTGCGTTCGCTCCTGACCACCGCTACCTTTAGCACGTTATCGGCGCCGCTATCACCGTCCTTGACTGGATGGGCTGCTAGTCTCCTTCTGCCGCTTCTTCTGAACCTTGTCGTCGCTTTCTTCCCCATTTTTCTTTGTATAAATAGATGCTCGATTCAGGTTTGTTTTACTTCTTCATCTACTTGATTTTCTGTTGTGTTAGATGTAGGGCTTATGTTGGAGCTGATGAGAGTTTACTCATACTATAAAATAAGTGGTTTTTAATATTGGACATTTGTCTTAATGATTTGCCAAAATTAAAATTTTATTTTGTGTTTATTTAATTTTGATTAAATATTCTGACCTATCAACATAGTGGGTGAATTTCTGTCTTATGAGATTGCGCAAAACTCTATCAAAACAAGTTATATATATATATATATATATATATATATATATATATATATATATATATATATATATATATATATATATATATATATATATATATATATATATATATATATATATATATATATATATATATATATATATATATATATATATATATATTTGCGTAATAATTAGAAAATATATTTGCGCAAGCAAAATATATGTTTGTATCAAAATATATTTGCTATAAAATATATTTGCGCAAACAAAATACATGTTTGTAACAAAATATATTTGTGCAAGCAAAATATATTTGCGACATATATAAATTTATAATTATAGTTGATGTACGTACTATATTTTTTATGTTATTATCCAGGTAAATTGGTATTAATCGTGTTCAAACTAATTAAAAATTCTAACAATTTAAGAAAGAAATTAATTTATTTTTTTAGTTTTACAATAGATCAATCAATTGCTCCTGTGGTCAATGAACATCAATTCATTGGTGTTGTGGCGGAGGCCAATATGATAGTTGATTCCAATGAATGGTGGGTAGATATCGGCACATCGAGGCATGTATGTTCGTCGAGGAACAAGTTCAATACATATGAAAAACTCACCGGTGAAGAGAATTTGTACATGGGAAATGCCAGCACTGCTGCATGCTACAGTTGAAGGGAAAGGAAAAGTGATACTAAAACTCACTTCGGGAAAAGAACTTATACTCAATAACGTGTTGCATGTTCCTGACATTCGGAAAAATTTGATCTCTGGGCCTCTTCTAAGTAACAAAGGTTTTTGTTTGAATCTGATAAGTTTGTTCTCACTAAGGGTGGGATGTTTGTTGGAAAAGGTTACCTTATTGGTAGACTTTTCAAACTTAATGTATCATTTGTGTTGGAAATCGACTACCCGGGACACATCCATTCGAACACTCGAACATCCGGACGTCCCCAATCGACTTCTGGAAGTCACCCCCGGACAGCCAAGGCCACCCGCCCAAGAGATCGCGCATCCGCCGCAGCCGAAGCCGCGGCTCGCGATCTGCCCGGAGCAGGCGACCGCCTGCCCACCAGGCGAGCGCTCGCGCAGCAAGGCAAGCGAGCGCTTGCTGCCCAGGCGAGCGCCCGCGACCTGTCGCGAGCGGGCGCTTGCTCCTCTGGCGGTCGCCTGGCTGCTGCGAACAGCAGCGCGATCCGCCCGTTCCGGCTGTTCCGATGAGATTTTCTCGATCCGACTGCCACGCCGGAGGTCAGAAACCTCCCAGCAGTCCGAGAACATCACATCCAAGCCACGGAACCCGATCTTTGGTTCGTTGTATGATTAACGCAAAAACAGAGATCGAATAAAATTGCGGAATAAAAGTTCCGATCTCATACCTCTCGGTCGATTGTTGAGACCTTAGATGCTTCTAACGTATGCCTCAGATCCCTTCTCCAGCCGTTGTGTGGGCAACGATCCGCTGGAGTTCTCCCTTCTGTACATTCTCTATCAACAGCGTTAATATATCTTTTTCTCTCTGAGAGAAAAATATTAGCGCAAACTAATTTAATTTTACAGAGAAAAATTATAATTGCGTTAACGCAATTGTTTTTCTGAGTAAAATGAAATAGCGGCGAATGATAGGGTTTAGGAGAGTACGGGAGGGGATTATATAGAGTTACGTTAGGGACCTTAGGATAAATTAATTAAGGGCTAAATTGAAATATTAATTAACTTGGAATACGTAAACGAAATTCCTTAATTAATCGATTTCAATTTTAATTATTATTAACTCCACTATAAAATAATAATTGAATTCCCGAAATTAATTTTAATATTATTTCAACAATAATAAATCCGCCGAAATTACATACACGACTTTCCCCGTGTTTAAGATATCGAACGTCCACGAATTTATTTAATTACTAATAATTAAATTAATTCGTTTCTTATTATCCGAGACTAGTACCACTCATCCTTATTATCATGTGGAACAAATCCACCTGCAGGGTTTACATGATAAACTTTATGAGCTCATCTCGGGGACGTTATCAACCCGATAAACGGGACACGGTTTCCTGTCTATAATCTATAGCATGCCGTGTGTACAATTCCGATTCCCAATTTACCGAGTATCTCGACTAATCAAATAGTCTCACTCATTGGCAAGTTAAAGAACCGAGAATTGGACATACGCACCTACAATTATATAGGGATTAAGAATTCGTATATCCGTAATTCTGAGGTCTAGTTCGATTACGTCGACTAGTATAAATCGAACGCCCTCCCGTGGTCCTGCTCAATACACCAAGTGTACAAGTGTAACATAATAGTCAAGACCAACTATTACCCAGTCACACTACGACGTACCGATGGATTGTCCCTGTCCATCTAAGTCGTGAGCTTCTGTTCGATAATATACGAGTAACCGACCGTATGATCTTCCGCGTGTCTCCTCACGCCATACTGTCTACAACGTATATATCTAGGACTATTGCATTCAAGTACAAAGTAGACAAAAAATGCCGACAGTTTGATTAATAGATAATGAAAAACACAGATAAGGAGTTCCATATTGTCACTAAACTAGACATTTAGAATATAACTCCATCAATCTCCCACTTATACTAAATCTCTAGTTGCCCTCTACCATACATCCGATACCCATCCCTTTCACGTGTCTCTTGAACGCTTCCGCTGGAAGTGCCTTCGTAAAGGGGTCAGCCAGGTTATCCGCTGATGCAATCTTGGTGACAACCGCATCGCCTCTCCTGACGATGTCTCTAATCAGGTGGTACTTGCGATCTATGTGTTTACTCGCATTGTGGGCTCGTGGTTCCTTTGCATTTGCCACTGCACCGCTATTGTCACAATAAATTGTGATAGCTCTAGGCATTTTAGGAACCACATCCAAGTCCATAAGGAAGTTCCGGAGCCACACCGATTCTTTAGCTGCCTCAGAGGCTGCTACATATTCGGCTTCCATGGTAGAGTCCGAAATGCATTTCTGCTTAACACTCTTCCATGAGACTGCTCCACCTCCCAATGTGAACACATAGCCTGATGTAGACTTTCGCTGATCCTTATCAGATTGGAAATCCGAGTCTGTGTAACCAATAGGAATCAACTCGGACGCTTTGTAACTCAGAACATAATTCCTAGTCCTTCGCATGTACTTAAGTATGTTCTTTACAGCAGTCCAGTGACCCTGTCCAGGGTTACTCTGATATCTAGCTACCATGCCCACGGCATAGCAGATATCAGGTCTCGTGCACAACATGGCATACATTAGACTTCCTACTGCCGAAGCATAAGGAACCTTCTTCATGTAATCTATCTCCTTTTGTGTTTTGGGACACATGTCTTTAGATAGATGAATTCCATGGCAGAAAGGTTGAGCACCTCTCTTGGAATTCTGCATGTTGAAACGAGCCAGAATCGTATCAATATATGAAGCCTGGGACAAGCTTAATGTTCTTTTCCGGCGATCCCTTATAACCTTGATCCCAAGAACATGTCCAACTTGTCCTAAGTCTTTCATATCGAATTGCTTGGACAACCATCCCTTTATGTCTGACAACATCTTCACATTGTTGCCAATTAGAAGGATGTCGTCTACATAAAGCACGAGAAACGCCACACTGTTTCCGTCACTTCTCCGGTATACACACGACTCGTCCATGCTTTGAATGAATCCATAAGACTGAATAACCTCATCAAACCGCATGTTCCAAGATCTAGAAGCTTGCTTCAATCCATAAATGGATCGGTTTAGCTTACACACTAGATGCTCTTGGCCTTTCTTGATGAAACCTTCTGGCTGTCTCATGTAAATGGTCTCGTCAAGATTCCCATTCAAGAATGCTGTCTTGACGTCCATTTGCCACACCTCATAATCCATATAAGATGCTATAGACAAAAGAATCCGGATCGACTTTAGCATAGCTACCGGCGAAAAGGTTTCCTCATAATCGATCCCTTCTTTCTGAGTATACCCTTTCGCAACAAGCCTAGCCTTGAAGGTTTCAACCTTCCCGTCAGACCCTCTTTTTCTCTTGTACACCCACTTGCAACCAATGGCTTTTACACCTTTGGGCGGTGCTACAAGATTCCAGACCTGATTTGAATCCATTGATTCAATCTCAGATTTCATCGCTTTTTGCCAAGACTGAGCATCTTGATCTTTAAGCGCCTCGCCATAGGTCCAGGGATCGGCTTCATGTTCTCCAGGTAACAAGTCCGAAGACTCACCTATAAACATGAACCTATCGGGTTGTCGAACAACCCTCCCACTACGACGAGGCTCCGGTGTAACCTCAGTAACTACAGGTGCAGACTGTGGTGGCGTATCACCCGGTTCGGTTGGATCTAAGCCTTGATCGTCCCCTCTCAGTTCGTTTAGTATTATCTCACTCTTGGGCTTGTGGTCCATTATATAATCCTCTTCCAAGAACCGAGCGTTGGTGCTAACAACGATCTTCTGGTCCTTAGGACTATAAAATAGACCACCTTTCGTTCCTCTAGGATATAAACAACCGAATATCTGAACGAGATTCCAACTTATCAGCCCCATGCTTCAGCACATGTGCTGGACAACCCCAGACCCGAATGTGTTTCAAATTTGGCTTACGCCCGGTCCACAATTCCGAGGGCGTCTTAGGGACTGATTTAGAAGGAACTAAGTTCAGGATATACGCCGCTGTTTCCAAGGCATATCCCCAGAACGAAACTGGTAGTTCTGAATAACTCATCATAGATCTTACCATTTCCATAAGAGTCCTATTCCTTCTTTCTGCTACACCATTCTGCTGGGGCGTGTATGGTGCAGTCATCTGGGAATCAATCCCATTCTCTAATAAGTACGCCTTAAACTCTCCCGAGAGGTACTCTCCTCCACGATCAGATCGTAGAGTCTTTATGGTTTTACCATGAAGGTTCTCCACAAGAGCTTTGTACTCCTTGAACTTGTCAAAGCACTCGCTCTTGCGGCGCATCAGGTATATAAAACCATACCTTGAGTAATCATCAGTGAAGGTTACGAAATATTCATAACCTCCTCTCGCTTGGACAGATAAAGGCCCGCACAAATCAGAGTGAATCAATTCTAGTACTTCCTTGGATCTATACCCCTTATCACTAAAGGGTCGCTTGGTCATTTTTCCTTCCAGGCATGATTCGCAGGTTGGAAAGTCCTCATCTTTCACACCACTGAGTATTCCATCAGTTATCAACCTTTGAATCCTACCCAAGTTAATATGACCTAGCCTAAGATGCCATAAGTACTTTTGATTCATTCTAGAAGGCTCCTTTCTCTTATTGGTACTAGATGTATTATTTGACTCTACTTGTTGCATCGTGGAATAATCAGGATTCAGTATATATAAGTTGCCTATCAATGTACCAGAACATATATACTCACCATTCTTTTTGATAATAACAGAACTATCAAAAGAAACAGAATATTTATTCAAAACCAATTTAGAAACCGAAACAAGGTTCTTTCTAAAATTCGGTACATAAAGACAATTATTCAATACTAAAACTTTATTATTAAAAGATAAATAAATATCTCCCACTGCAACAGCCGCCACTTTCGTCGCGTTGCCCATGTAGATAGTGATCTCTCCCTCTCTAAGCCGCCGGGTTTCCTGGAACCCCTGCAAAGAATTGCAGACATGATCAGTGGCTCCCGTATCCACACACCAGGTACCGGTGGATAACACCGCTAAACATGTTTCAGTGACTAAGGAAAAGTTCGTACCTCCTTGTCTGAGAGGACAATTCGACTTCCAATGTCCAGACTGCTTGCAACGGAAACACTTGCCCTTGGGCTTGTTCACTCCATTCTGTGGTCCACCATTTCTGGGTCCACTGGGTTTCCGTCCTTGCTTCTTCTTCCTCTTAGTCCCCGGAGGGCCAGGAAGTTTCACAGCCACAAGTGCCTGAGATTTCTTAAAGATTCCCTTTGCCGCCTGGAGTTCAGTCAGGAGCTCCGCCAACGAATATAACCTCTTGTTCATGTTATAGTTCAGGCGGAACTGCTCAAAACTCCTAGGCAGAGACTGGAGCACTATATCGATCTGGGTTTCCCCATCGATAGCTCCTCCCATAATCTCTATCTCATTCAGATAGCCTATCATCCTAAGAACGTGATCCCTCACGGGCGTTCCTTCGGACATAGTGGCCGTCATGAGTTTTCTCATGGCATCTTGCCTGGCTGCCCTATCCTGACTACCAAACATCTCCTTGAGGTTAAGCATCATATCATAGGCAGTGGTCATGGCCTCATGCTGATGTTGCAGCACATTTGACATAGAAGCCAAAATGTAGCACCGCGCCATCTGATCAGCCTTGACCCACTTCCGATGAGCTTCCTTTTCCTCAGAAGTGGAGGTATCAGTAGGTTCATCAGGACAAACCTCATGGAGTACATACTTGTACTCCTCAGCAGTTAGGACAATGTCCAAGTTTCGTTTCCAATCAACATAATTTGGACCAGTGAGTTTGTTTTCTTTTAGTATAATGGACAGCGGGTTGAGTGCCATATCTATAAAAGAGACAAATCAAACTGTCAAATTTAAATCGATATCAACTCCCTTAATTAATATCATTAAATTTACCAATCAATCCTAAAATCCCATCAGACTAGCATGCCACGTTCATGTGGACGTATACTAGTCCAAACGATTTTATAACTGGACTTTTACTTTGGTCGTACATCATTACAGCAGTGACTCCGATGGGGAGGATACTGTAAAGCGTACCTAAGTGTATACCATTTCTCAGTACTAAGTTAACCGCTCGGAAACTACACGCCCACCGCAAGCCACGTTAGTGTGGACGTTTACGTTGACATGCGGTCCCTTTACGATTTCCTATAACTGTCGAGCCTCAATTAACCCAAAGTTCCGTTTCCGTCTAGTAAGCCACGATAGTGTGGACGTTTACTAAACAAACAACTTTGTTAATTGAATTCCATTTAATAAATTTCACAATTTAGTTAATCAAAGCTTGATATCTCGTAAGTGAAACTCAAAGTTTCTAACCAGCGATCAATCATGCAATTGAGCCCTATCTCTCACTGGGTGAGGGAGCCAACCAGACAATCGATCTAGTCATCAAATGACTCGAATGTCTCTAATCTGTGTCATCGACATAACCAAGCGCTTTGGCTCCATTCCACTCCCCGGGGTGAGAATGAGTCGAGTTGAAATTAGTCTTTGAAAGACAGATTAGGCATTGCTTTTGAAAAACTTAATTGTTCAATTAAAAATTAGAATTTTATTCGAATTTCGATCAAAGTGATTTCCGTGTATCGACTTTATCCGATAGGGAGGATGACACTAAAGCCAACTCGTAAGTCAATACACATCACTCTCGAAACAGAGAATGGAGACCGCGGGATTGTTTCCAATCCCTCTCCCACTTAGTATTTTACGATTTAGGGATATACATGCATAAAATAATAAGCATAATAAAACACGTAAATCACATAGGAAAGCAATTAACGTGGCCCGATTATTATGGCCTTAAAAACTTGAATGCACGTCTCTTGGAACTCGAACTCGTTGCTCGTCTCGACTTCGATTCTCGTTCCTCCGGGCTTCGATCTCGTCTCGATCCAATAGCAGAAATTAATTACAAAAAAAAATCTACTAAGTCCGGTATCGATCCTATACATTTTGATCGACCCTATACAAGTCCCGGATCCAACGAAAAGATAAATAAACCTAACGACTCAACCCGTCGTTTTTATCTATTACAAACAAGCAACTTTCCAAAAATAAAACCGATCTCGACAAGCCCGAGAGTTTAATCAAAACCACATACATACATCACAAAATATCAAAAATAAATTGGCCATAATAATCGGGTTCAACCTGCAAGGTAACACGCGCAAAAATACAACGAACCGATAACCGGCTCTGATACCAATTGTTGGAAATCGACTACCCGGGACACATCCATTCGAACACTCGAACATCCGGACGTCCCCAATCGACTTCTGGAAGTCACCCCCGGACAGCCAAGGCCACCCGCCCAAGAGATCGCGCATCCGCCGCAGCCGAAGCCGCGGCTCGCGATCTGCCCGGAGCAGGCGACCGCCTGCCCACCAGGCGAGCGCTCGCGCAGCAAGGCAAGCGAGCGCTTGCTGCCCAGGCGAGCGCCCGCGACCTGTCGCGAGTGGGCGCTTGCTCCTCTGGCGGTCGCCTGGCTGCTGCGAACAGCAGCGCGATCCGCCCGTTCCGGCTGTTCCGATGAGATTTTCTCGATCCGACTGCCACGCCGGAGGTCAGAAACCTCCCAGCAGTCCGAGAACATCACATCCAAGCCACGGAACCCGATCTTTGGTTCGTTGTATGATTAACGCAAAAACAGAGATCGAATAAAATTGCGGAATAAAAGTTCCGATCTCATACCTCTCGGTCGATTGTTGAGACCTTAGATGCTTCTAACGTATGCCTCAGATCCCTTCTCCAGCCGTTGTGTGGGCAACGATCCGCTGGAGTTCTCCCTTCTGTACTTTCTCTATCAACAGCGTTAATATATCTTTTTCTCTCTGAGAGAAAAATATTAGCGCAAACTAATTTAATTTTACAGAGAAAAATTATAATTGCGTTAACGCAATTGTTTTTCTGAGTAAAATGAAATAGCGGCGAATGATAGGGTTTAGGAGAGTACGGGAGGTGATTATATAGAGTTACGTTAGGGACCTTAGGATAAATTAATTAAGGGCTAAATTGAAATATTAATTAACTTGGAATACGTAAACGCAATTCCTTAATTAATCGATTTCAATTTTAATTATTATTAACTCCACTATAAAATAATAATTGAATTCCCGAAATTAATTTTAATATTATTTCAACAATAATAAATCCGCCGAAATTACATACACGACTTTCCCCGTGTTTAAGATATCGAACGTCCACGAATTTATTTAATTACTAATAATTAAATTAATTCGTTTCTTATTATCCGAGACTAGTACCACTCATCCTTATTATCATGTGGAACAAATCCACCTGCAGGGTTTACATGATAAACTTTATGAGCTCATCTCGGGGACGTTATCAACCCGATAAACGGGACACGGTTTCCTGTCTATAATCTATAGCATGCCGTGTGTACAATTCCGATTCCCAATTTACCGAGTATCTCGACTAATCAAATAGTCTCACTCATTGGCAAGTTAAAGAACCGAGAATTGGACATACGCACCTATAATTATATAGGGATTAAGAATTCGTATATCCGTAATTCTGAGGTCTAGTTCGATTACGTCGACTAGTATAAATCGAACGCCCTCCCGTGGTCCTGCTCAATACACCAAGTGTACAAGTGTAACATAATAGTCAAGACCAACTATTACCCAGTCACACTACGACGTACCGATGGATTGTCCCTGTCCATCTAAGTCGTGAGCTTCTGTTCGATAATATACGAGTAACCGACCGTATGATCTTCCGCGTGTCTCCTCACGCCATACTGTCTACAACGTATATATCTAGGACTATTGCATTCAAGTACAAAGTAGACAAAAAATGCCGACAGTTTGATTAATAGATAATGAAAAACACAGATAAGGAGTTCCATATTGTCACTAAACTAGACATTTAGAATATAACTCCATCAATTTGTTCTTAATAATAATAAGAATGGCGCAGATAATAGCGCTGGTTCCATCTATTTACTTGATTCTTTTAATTTATGGCATGAACGATTAGGCCATGTTAATTTTTGTTCCCTTAAAAGAATGATAAATTTAGGACTACTACCTAAATCTAGTTCTAATTTAAAACGCAAACATGAGCTTGATTCCGAAAGCATTGAAAAATGTGAAATATGTGTTGAATCAAAGTTTGCAAGACATTCTTATAAATCTGTTGAGAAATCAAACGAGGTACTTGGATTGATTCATTCTGATATTTGTGACTTTCAATCAACTCCACGTCGTGGAGGAAAGAATTATTATATTTCTTTCATTATCAAATTTTGCTATATTTATTTGATAAGCAATAAAGATGAAGCATTAAGCGTGTTTAAAAATTACAAAGCTGAAGTCGAAAATCAATTAGACAAAAAGATCAAAATTCTAAGATCAGATCGTGGTGGAGAATATCAATCAAATGATTTTGCTGAATTTTGTTCGCAAAATGGAATAATACATGACGACGACACCTTATACTCCAATGCAAAATGGTGTTGACGAGCGTAAAAATAGGACGCTGAAAAATATGATAAATTCAATGTTGAATAATTCAATGGTGTTGCCGAGCGTAAAAATGTTGAATAATTCAGGAGGCTGAAGCACTTCTTGCTGCTAATAGAATTCGTCATAAAAGAAGTAATACATCTCCTTATAAAACCATGAAAGTGTGGGGTTGTCTTACTAAAGTTCTTATTCCCCATCCTAAGAGGCAAAAACTTGGACCAAAAACAGTGGATTGTATTTATTAAGGACCTGCACATAATAGTGCAACTTATCGGTTTTTGGTTCAGAAATCGGAAAATGAGGAAATTAAAGAAAATACTTTTATGGAATCTTCTGATGCTGAATTTTTCGAAACCGTATTTCCATATAAAGGAAAGATGAGTACTACTATAAAAAGAGTACACGAGAATGAATTAACAAATACTAAAAGTATTAAAAAATAATTCATCTATTTCTCAAGTTCAAGAACAAGATTTTGAACCAAGAAGAAGTAAAAGAGCGAAGATTGTTAAGGATTTCGATCGGATATGATTTTGTGACATTTATGAGTGAACATGAACCTCAAACATATAAGGCGGCGATTGAATCGTCGGAGGGACCTTATTGGAAAGAAGCAATTCAAAGTGAAGTTGAGTCCATTATGAATAACCATACTTGGGAGTTGGTTGATTTACCCCTTAGAAATAAAACTATTGGATATAAATGGATATTCAAGATAAATTAAAACCAGAAGGTACTATCTACAAATATAAAGTGCAATTAGTCGCTAAAGGATTTCGACAAAAAGAAGGCATCAATTACTTTGATACTTACTCTCCGGTTACAATAATTACATCCATTCGATTATTAATAGCAATAGCAGCTATATATAATTTAGAAATACATCAAATGGTTGTTAAGACGGCGTTCTTAAACGGGGAATAAGAAGAAGAAATGTATATAGACCAATCGGAAGGATTTATTGTTAAACGTCAAGAAATGAAAGTTTGTAAACTTGTTAAGTCATTATATGGTCTTAAACAAGCACCAAAACAATGGCATGAAAAGTTCGATTATACAATGATGTCTTATGGTTTTTCCATAAACGAATGCGACAAGTGCGTCTACATAAAACAAACAAAAATTGATTATGTATTTATTTGTTTATATGTCCATGATATGCTTATTAAAGGAACAAGAAAAGATATTATAAACTCCACAAAGAAAATGCTAAGTTCGTGTTTTGATATGAAGGATATGGGATTAGCATATGTAATTCTTGGAGTGAGAATTTTACGAAATTCTAATGGTTATACACTTACCCAATCGCATTATATTGAGAAAGTTCTCAAGAAATTTGGGCAGTACAATAACAAGCCCATAACGACTCCATTTGATCCGACATGCAAACTATCTAAAAATAGTGGAGAAAATATATCACAGTTGGAATATACACAAGTTATAGGAAGCTTGATGTACATCATGAATTGTACAAGACCAGTTCTAGCTTATTCACTAAGTCGATTAAGTAGATATTCAAGCAATCCTGGAAAAGATCATTGGCATGCTTTAATCAGAGTCCTACGATATTTAAAATATACGATAAACTTTGGTTTACATTACACAAAATATCCTCTTGTTCTAGAAGGATATACTGATGCAAATTGGATTTCGGGAAGCACCGAGAGTAAACCTACAAGTGGCTATGTGTTTACTCTTGGTGGGGCATGTTGGAGTAATATACTTAATGTCTAGATTTGAGTATTCTGAACTCCTTGTGCACTTTCATTTACCTATTAATAATGAAAATTCATTTGCTTTTGATTATTGTTAATTAAATATATGCAAATTATAGTCCTGGATTTTATAAGTTGTAGTTAGTATGGTGTGTCGGGCCCACACAGAAGATCATACTATCGGTTACTCGTATTTAATCGAACAGTTGCTCACGACCTAGATGGACACGGACCAATCCATCGGTATAGTCGTTGTGTGAGAGAGAAAATAATTTATCTTAATTATTTTATCACACTTGTACACTTGGTGTATTGAGCGGATCGCTTGAGACTTATCAATTAGGTTTGCTCGGTGATAATTGATTTAAGACTCAGTGTATTTTATTCTTAATCCCCGATACAATTGCGGGTGTGTATATTTAATATAAGTGACTTTGATTTTCCAAAGGAATTGACCGGTTCAATTATTAGGTCAATTACCGGTTAAGTTGGGTCATTATATTTTATATATGGCATGCCGTGAATTCTTGACGGGACAGTGTATCCCGGAAGGGTTGATAAATCCCCTAGATGAGCTCATAAGGATTTATTATGTAAACCTCGCGAGTGGATTTGTTCCGCATAATAAATAAGGTTGAGTGGTACTAGTCTCAGATATAAGAGATGAATAAATTTATTAAGCAATAAATAAATTTTATTCATGGATATTTAAATCTTAAATACACGGAATAAATAATACTACCGGAGAAATATTATTGGATATAATATGGTTTAATATTGGGAGTGCAATTAATTTCTATAGTGGAAAATAAATTAATTAATATTAATGGGATTAATAGATTTGGGCTTGGGCTCAATTTAATCATTAATATTGGAAGTCCAATATTCCACCTCCTTAAGATCCCCTACGTAGCCTATAAAAGCACTACATGGTCTTCACTTTTTCATAAGACAAGAATATCATACTTGATATTCTAGAGAGTTGAAGAGGATCCATAAGCTTGGAAGATCGTCGTCCACCCGACGTTCAAGCTAGTGCAAGGAATACGTAGGAAGATCGTAAGGTCATCTTGATTTCGTTTCTCCGAACAACGAATCGAAGGTATAATATCTAAACGCCCTTGATATTATTTGATTTTGGATTTATCGTGAAATACCGTAGAACAAGATCCGAGGTATGAAACCATAAACGGAGGACGATCGCGTGGTGGTGGCGAAGCCACCGGACCACAGGCGATCGCCCGATTAGGGTTTCGGGCGCGCGGAGGAAAGACCCGCGGCTGGGCCGCGGGCATGCGATCGATCGCTGGGGGCGCGGGCTGGTGCCGCACCCCACCCCACCTCCACGGTGGGGACCTCCCAGGCGGCGGCGAGTCGCCGGACTCGCCGCGGGGGCTGCTGGGCAGCCCCATCCCAACCGATCGCACGGCGCGATCGGTGATCGCGTGAACCCCGCGACGCAGGGGTTCGGCTGGGGGCAGTCGTGCGCATTCGGGTGCATGGTTTCCTCGGCTGGACTCCGGCGTGTTCGTCGGCGTTCATGTGATCTCCGGCGAGGGGTTTTTGATCGGGTTATTGTTTCCGCAAATTTTAATAGCCCGGGATATCGAATTCCAACAGGGCAGCCATATCGTGGAAGTCGTCAAAACAAACTTGTATTGTGCGTTCTACTATGGATTCGGAATTTATAACATTAGACAAAGCTGTCGAGGAGGCTGAATGGAGTAGAAATTTTATTGAAGATATTCCATTGTGGCCTAAACCATTAACAGCTCTTTGTATCCACTGTGATAGTATGACGTCAATATATAAAGCTAAAAATAAGATATACAATGGTAAATCAAGGCATATAAGACGAAGACATGCTACCATACGACAATTGCTTTCCAATGGAGTAATAGCATTAGATTATATTAAATCAAAGGAAAATATAGCTGACCCTTTGACTAAAGGCCTACCTAAAGAGCAAGTCGTATTTACATCGAGGGGAATGAGTCTAAAGCCAATACAATGAATCATTACTTGCGGAAACCTAACCTAGCAACATTGGAGATCCCATGGTCTAGGTTCCATAGGCAAACTGGTTAAGGAAGATTCAAAATTATAAAACACACAAAAATCTATTTCTATGATGTAATGACGTATGTGTTTTCCATTGACGATTAAGGGATAAATATTAATATTAATGATTAAATTGGGATAGTTAATAGCTTATGAAGTGGGATAGTGCGGACTATTCTTAATTAGCATTACCTATATGAGAGTGATGTGGGTTGCATCTATGAGAATTAATATGGCTTAAAATTCTCTAGAGCTCTCATGAAGTCGGGATATTTTCAGGACCAAAATGAACACAACCGTATAAACTCGAAAGTATGATGATGATATATGTGTGATCCTTATTGTTGTATTATTAAAAAATGGTGAATAGTTCAAGATGAAATAATCACTACCTTGCCAAGTAATACCAGTAAATTTTACTAAGAAAATGTTCAAGTCAACAAAGACACCTCTTTCAATGCATATTGATTCTCCGATCTCTGAATAAGGATGATGTATTTTTTTATAGCTTATTTTTTATTCAAATTTGGGGTATTGTTAAAGTTTGAATAGAAAATGTGGGGTTTTGTTGGAGCTGATGAGAGTTTACTCATACAGTAAAATAAGTGGTTTTTAATATTGGACCTTTGTCTTAATGACTTGCCAAAATTAAAACTTTATTTTATGTTAATTTATTAATTTTGATTAAATATTCTTATAATGTAACTCTTCTTGTTTATAGCCTATATAAAGGGACATCATGAACCATAAAAAGAATACAATATCAAGTTTCATTTTACTAATATTTTCTGAGAAATACAAGTAGAGTTTGCAAGATCTCAAGTTGGTGTGTAACAACGAGAGTTCGATAGTTGTATCCTTAATGCATCTCTTAATGTCAATCAGGTGAGGATTTTGACCAGAGGGTCATGGTGTAGTCAATTCTGCAACAGATCAGAGTGAAGATTGAGTCACTCTTCGATGGCATTGATCTCTCTGAACCTCTTACAACATCTTCTTTAGGGCTATTTTGATGGCAAAGAACCCATCAAGGGTGTTAAACAAAAGGTACTACTACTACCCTTGTGTCATCTCATTGTTAGTTTGTGCAGGTGGTTTATTGCAAACAACCCACTAATTTTTTTGTTAATTGCTTAGCGCTTTCCTTTTAAAATACTAGTAATACTTATTTTAATTCGTTCTATTGTTTAGGTTTTCGAGGGAGAACAAAGATTCACAGAGGACTGTAGGTACCTCGGGAAATTCCATATGTCAGGAATACCCCCATCCCCAAGGTCTCTTTCATTTCAAAATTTCAACTGATGCATTCCAATAATTTTTACGGTAATTCTCAGGGCAGATTCTGCCCATGGACAGAAAGTTGATTTTACGTTAATTTTTTTTTATAAAATAAATAATATAATTTACTTAATATATATGTAAAAATAATAATTTTATTTATTATTTTTATATATTAAAAAATATATTTCTATTTAACAATCTTTTTTATACTAGAATATCAAAATATGTATATTTTTATGAGTCCTTCGAAAAAATGCCCTTACAAATAGTAAGTAAGGGTTAAATAACCCTTACAAAAAAAATATTAGATCTTTACCCCTCTTTTATAAAAATAAATGGAAAAGAAATTAAAATAAATAATTGCACTCTAGTCCTACTTTCATTTCTTCTTCTTCCCCTCTTTTTTCTCTCCGTAACCTAAATCGTCGAAAAAAACGGGTGCGACATCGTCGATTTTCCACCAACAATTCGACGTAAAAAGGTTAGCATTCACTTCTACATGACTTGTGTGTGTGTTGCTTTCAATATCGAGCTTGAATTTTGCGTTTTCAAAGCTTTTCGAAACCCAAAAAATCACTGGGTTATTCTCTGGTCGCAGATGGGCGCCGGGCGCTGCGCCCATAATGAGCGTCGGGCGCCGGGCGCTGCGCCCGGTACCTGCAAACTGCTCATGATGGGCGCAGCGCCCGGCGCCCTTAACAGTGCAGTTTTGAATTCTTAATCTTCCCGTTTTATTGTAACTACAGGCATGGATAAGATATCAATCATAATACATTTTGGTGGAGAGTGGCCGCTCTTGGAGGGATATTGGAGATGGATAATGAGCGATTTGAAACACTCGAGAACAACATTGATTGATAGGAGCATTTCGTTTAATGCACTTATTGAGAAAGTGTGTGGAAAAATCGGCATCGATCCATCATCTAATGAAGTTGCGATCTCTCGGTTCCCAAAGGAAAAGTCTCCTCCGATATATATTAATGATGAAGATGATTGGAATACGACTGTGTGGATTCATAGAAACCAAGATGAAATGGAGTTGTTTGTGACCTACAGTCCTTCTGTACCCCGAAGTCCTGCACGTCAAAGTCCTGCACGTCAAATTCCAATTCGCCCAGAAAAACTTCCAACTCGAAGAACTTCAGGTGAAACATAATATTACAGTCAAGTAATAGTACCATCTACTTATGATCAGTCTGTATATATTTGGGATAGCATTGATTTATGTAATACTTCGTATGGTGGTTTTTCTGGTGATTATGATGGTGGTCTGGGTGGTTATTATGATGATGGTGTTGATGGTGTCGAGGTCGATGATAACGATGATGATGTTGTTGATGACGATGATAATAACAATGGTGGAGGTGGTGATGATGGCAATGATGGTGGTGACGACGGTTATAATGAGGGCGGTAGTTCTTATTATAATAATCCTATTGTGGACGATGTTGGTGCTCCTGCTTTAAGACTTTGTGATCGAGACGGGGGTGGTCGGTATGATGGTTCCGATTTGGTAGTTGGTCAGTGTTTCAAGAACAAAGACGAGTTCAGCTACCTTGTCGGTCGGATAGCATTGCAGGACAAGTTTGAATTTGTTGTGGACAAATCTGATCACAATCGAAAGGTGGTCAAATGTGTTGAAAAACATTGCAAATGGAAAATTCGTGCAACGAGGAGGAAGACGACCGATGAGTTTGTGATTAAAACATACACCAATATCCACACTTGTTCTTTGATTGATAGAAGCGGCGTGCACAGGCAGGCCTCTAGCAGTCTTATCGGCAATCGACTCCAGGACCAGTTCTTGAACGCAAAGAAACCTCTAACTCCAGCTGCAATTCAGCAGTTTATGCGTACTGAAGAAAATATTACTGTCAGTTACGACAAAGCATGGAGAGGGAAGCAGAAAGCCCTGGAAAAGTTTCGCGGATCCTATGAAGATAATTTCTCGAAGCTTCCTTCGTATTGTTACATGCTTGAACAAAGGAATCCAAGTACGTTCACCCGTATTCAGACAGATGCCAATAATGGATTTCTCTACTTCTTCATGGCTATCGGAGCGTGTATTCGGGGATTTCAGTACATGAAGGACGTTATCGTCATTGATGCATCGTTCATGACCAATAGATACAAGGGAACGCTTCTTATTGCTTCTGCTACTGATAGTGAGCATCACAGTTACCCACTTGCTTGGGGTGTGGGTGATGCAGAGGACACCAGTTGCTAGATTTGGTTCCTTGAGTGCTTGCAGTTTTTTATTCCAGATAGATCTGATCTGGTAATCGTGTCTGACAGAGGTCAGCCAATTATAAATGTTGTAGCTGCTGTTTACCCTAAGGCGGAACATGGACACTGCTATTGGCACATCATGCAAACCATCAAGTCCAAGTACAACAAAAGAAAAGACTTGGTTGGTCATTTTCAAAAGGCTGCGTGCTCGTACACTGTACCCGAGTTCAATCGACATTTTTCAGAGCTTAGAGCAGCGAACGAAAAATGTACGAAGTGGTTGGAAGATATCACGTTTGAGAAATGGTCAAGAGTCCACCACCGTGTGAATAGATACGAGGTGATGACGTCTAACGCAGTGGAAGTGATAAATGTCGTGATGAAAGACGCTAAAGACTTTCTCATATGTTCCTTGATCAAGTTTATTGTGGATAAGATGGTTGAATGGTTTTGCAGACATCGTGAAGAAGCTCGGGCGTTCACCGGTGTATTGACACCGAGAAGGGAAACAACGTTGCGTGAGCGTTATGACCGTGCTCCTAAATGGGTTACCAAAAAAATAAGTACTTGGATGTATTTTGTGGAGTCGACTAGATGGTGTGGGGTTGTGGATTTGGAGGCAATGACGTGTGATTGTGGTGTGTTTCAGATTGACATGATGTCGTGTGAGCATGACATAGCCGCAGCGTGTGCCAAGGACCCGAGTTGGGCAGGACAATATGCTTATTAGATGACTTCTCTTTATTTCACCCGTGAATATATGATGCAAGCATATAAGGAGAACATTATACCTGTTCCTTCAGAAGATCAATGGACGGAGATTCCCGAATATGTCCAAAGCATGATAGTGTTGCCCCCACCGGTGAAACGAACTCCAGGACGGCCGAGATTGGACCGCTTCACGAGTCGAATTGAGAGATTTTCGAAGAAAAAATATCGATGTGGCAAATGTCAAGGAGAGGGTCACAATGCACAGACTTGACCGATTCCACCAGAGTAAACATTGTTGCACTTTTATGTAGTTGTGTGCGTTTTCATATATTTTTTTGTAATTTGATTTGTGAAACATTTACTATGCAGGTTGTGAGGTCAAGAGGAGGAAGTTGTAGATGCCCGGGTGTAGCGAAGAAGAGGGCATGAATTGAACACTTTTTTTTTTTTTTGTGTGTGTTTTGAGACGAATGTGTAAGAGACTTCGTATTTGAGACTTTGTATTAGTGTTGTACTGATTTTTTTCATGTTAGAAGTGCTTAAATGTGGTGTAGATGTGTTCTGGCAGGTTGGAATTACAAAAAACGGGGAAATCATGTTCAGTTCTGGGATGGGCGCTGGGCGCTGCGCCCGGCGCCCACAATGTACATACAATGTGGGCGCTGCGCCCGACGCCCAACAATGTGTTGTCAAGGTGGGCGCTGCACCCGGCGTCCATCACATACCCGCTTTCACACCGTTTTCGCAATTTCTCGACTTACTCGTGGATAATTGATGTGATTTGAACCGTTGGATGATCTTGAAATGTAGTTTTACCTGTCCCGTCCAATTTTCGTGAGAAAATAATGTCGGGAAGTGCTCGATTCGATTAAGACGCAAAAATCGACAAATTCTCGACGTTATTGAATCGAGCACTTCCCGACATTATTTTTTCACGAAAATTGGACGGGACACCTAAAACTACATTTCAAGTTCATCCAACGGTTCAAATTAACTAAATTACATTTTAATGTTTGGTCATACCTTGAATATCCTAAAACGTCGTGTATCGACTTCGATCTCGGTTCACCCTCCGCTCGGTAGCCGCTGGACAACGGCGGGGACGTCCGAGTCCTTTTGGAGGCCCTTGAAATGGATGAGGAGCCGGCTTGAGACATCGTGAACTGAGGAGGAGGAGGAGGCCGTCGGAATTCTGCATTTTTGATTTTTTTTTTCAAAGCTTGAAATTGAAATTGAACTGAGAGAGAGAGAGAGGGGCGGGGCGGGATGAGTACTTACCTGATCAGAGAGGGGCGGGGCGCTCTTGCAGGAGTTAGTTTTTTCGTCGGTCGGAGTTCGTTTTTTTCGCCGGCCGGTAGGTGATCGTTTTTGTGTTTCTGTGAAAGAGAGAAGAGAGAAAAGAGGGGACAGCGGGTGGGGTTAGGGTTTTAATTTTTGTAGGACTGATTTGCAATTTTCAAACATTCCTAGGTTAAATTGTAAATCTATAAAACTTATTATTCATTTTTTATTTATTTTTAATATATTTTGATTTAAATTTAAAGGAAAAATAGAGGGAGGGGCATTATTCTGATATTGTGTTTTGAGAGGGTTACTGAACCCAATTCCCTTTATTTTTATTTAAAAAGTTATATTTTTAAATTTTTTTACACTAAATAAATTAATAATGGTATAACTAATATTAATCTATATCTAAGGCAAATTATATCTTGCTCCCCAATGTAAGATGCACATTTTACACTTGGTCAACTGTATACTTCTCTCTCTGCAGAACATACCCGCACACACCGACGCCACCATCACCGCGATTCACCAATCACAGCGACTCACTCTTTAGCTTCCTCCCAAAATTCATCATATTCGTCGTCTCCACCGCGATTCACCAATCACAGTGGCTCATTATTTAGCTTCATCCCAAAATTCATCTGATTCGTCGTCTCCGATGTCGATGGGATCCCCCTCTCACCGGTGCCACGAACTAGATCTGCAGGTGGAAGCGATCCACCAGGTAACCGCGGGCTCCGCTTTCGGCGTGCCTTACATTCAGCACCTGGTCACGATCCGCCGAAGGAAGAGAAGGTGGGGCCTGGATTCCGACGCCTTTGTGTTCGACGAATTGTCCAAGAGAAAATGGATAGGATCGAGAGCCCATACCTTAGAATCTTAGTGATGAGTTTCTTCCTGTAGTAAGTATTGTTTGTTCATTCATACTGTATTACAATATTTAATATTTATTTTTTTGTATCCGACCGATCTTCTCTTGATTTATTGTTTCAAGATCAATGCATAAATCAATATTTTGTTAAATGGATTTTTATAGTTTATTGAGTTTTGATTTGTGAAGAGTTCATTTGCACTACTGATTTTTCATAATTTCAAGTTCAGATTTCAATATTTTGTTGATGTTTTATGTACAAGCTTGTAGCAGTTTGAGTTACTGTTATTTATTTCTGTTGCAAACTTCATTTCACTCAATCATTATACTTGGAGACACTGATTTCAGTTTCATCTACGTTGGATGCAACTCCTCGTTTTTGTGGTCAGAGAGAGACGAGATGGAGGAGGAGAGGTGGCGCGGGGACGGCGGGCAGGAGCAACGTGTCATCGGGGTGGGGATGTTATTTCTCTTTTCTAAAACGGGATTTGATCCTCCCATGTAAAAAAATATAAAATGATATTTGGTTTTGATGGTTTTTTACGTGTTTGAATGTTTGTCAACCACGCCGAGGAGCTGCAGTGGCTGCAACACACCCGCGGATACCGACGCCGCCACCACCCCAATTCACCCTTCATTTTTGTTGATGTCGACCTTCCTTTTTACTCTTATCAACCTTCATTTCTGTCTCTGTCAACCTTCATGTATCAAAAGATCTTGTATCGCCGCTTCAATATAAGACATTTCGATACAAGACCCCCCTTACTCGGACTTTATAAACCACCAAAGCGCCGAAGGCGGCCCCGATCATTCGCTGCCCTCGATTATAGATCGTCGCCCTTGATTCTAGATCGTCGCCCTTGATTCTAGATCGTCGTCCCTCAAACATCGTTCACCCTCTCTATCTCCACATCCCTCGGCATCGCCGCCCCTGACTTGATGAATGTATCAACTTCTCGTTGGTTTAGGGTTTAAGGAAGAAATTATTATATATTATCTGAAATGAGGATGCTTAAGTTTCAAAAGCATGATCCTTCAATTTCATGCTCGTGGTACTTCAATTTGAAGATTATTAACCTTCATTTTTGTTTTGAAAAAACATGCAAGTCCTTAAGTGTTTTAGAAAAATTCCCGAACCATCCACCATGAAACAAAGCATGAAACAATATATTATTCACCAAATATCATTCACCAATCATAAACAAAACATATATTAATCATCCACAGTATCATTTACCAAATATCTGAAAATCATCCACCAAATATCTAGAATTATTTCACCAATCAAGTTAGTTTCAGCATCTACAAATGATTCAGAAATCACTTTCAACATCTACCATTAATTATTTACAAGTTATCAACAATATATCCTTCAACCATCAATCATCTCCAATCAGTCATCCACCAATTATATATACCGATCATCCACCATTCTGGTTTTGAGTTCATACACCATTGTTGTCCAGTACTTCATACACCATTCATCAATATTGTTGTGAAATTTTTTGCTTTATCTAGTACTTCAGTCTAGAGTTCATTGTTGTACATCAATAATACAAAAGCCACATATCTTACTCTGAGCTCTTTTTAAAAAGTAGTGTCCTGCAAAAATAAAATTATAGTTATAAAAAATACAAACTATAGTGACCAATATTGATTAATGTGTAAAATCATCGTTATAATTTGGTTGTTAAATTCAAAATAAATTTTAATGAATAATGTGTAAAATTAAAAAATTACAAGTAAAATTAAAGTGAGATATATGAAGTATGACCTATTTTTATATGAAAGTTGAGATATATGAAGTATGCTATTATGAAATATATGATGTATGACATATTTATATATGAAGTATGACATATTTATATCTGAAGTATGACATTTTTATATATGAAGTATGAAAATTACTATACTGATATACATGAAATATATGTCAGTTAATAATAGTAACAGTATAAAATGAAGTATGAAGTCTATTTATTATGAAAGATAATGAAATATAGAGATGAAGTATGATATATATCCCATCTTAGGCGTCGCGGCCAATTTACGAGTCTCGGGGCGTGCATCGTAATGCGAAAGTAAATTAGCATGCGTAAGGAGCTCGTTCTAACCAGTCAAATTCAAAGACAAAGTCAAAACGCTTGATTCTTTCCCCCATACTTTCAGATGCTCCTCCCCTTCGATCAAGTTTGATTCCCTGCTTCGTTCGTAAGGAATTCGGTCTCTCCAAGAGTACCAAAACATAAATAAACAATACTTATTTACTTACTACTAGTAAATAAGAACACAGATATAAACAATACATATCCTCATGGCCTAAAACACTAGAACTTATTAAAATTGGCATTGCAGAAACATCCAAGTTCACAACTGAGTAGTCAAACCAAAAGAAATAAGCATCACTTCAACGACCTAGAATTTTTTTTAAAAACAAGAGGTAATGTTGTTCAAGATTCTGGCAACCTGTTCATAGCTAAAGGCGCAAGAGCTTAAAAAGTGCATTAAAAATCTAATTTACCTCTTGCTGATACTCCACTCCCGAGCCTTCAACTGGAGGAATAAAAAAACCTTGCACTGGCACCTAAGACGAAGTATAATTTCAGAATTCAATAACAAAGTCAAGTTAATTTCTCAGTAAATAATGTTAAAATATACAAAAAAAAAAGGTATTAAAATTCGTGTAAGCATGGAATCTAGGTAACCTTCACAAAATCTTATTGACGACAAGTTTCATTGCAACTTTATTACCCACATCTTCCAAGTAATACATCGACTATAAAAAAATCAAAAATAAATGTGAGAAAAACAAACAAAAAGCTCGTCTAGTATCAGGAGCATTATAGAATGGGCAATAGAGATCTGGAGAGAGGGACAACATCAAAGAAGAGGAACCAGAGAGCCAAGTTACTACTCCAACCATTTTCAATAACACACGACACACACACAGCAACACACAATAACAAAAACATCACACACACCAACAAACAGAAACACACAATTTCAATTACCAAACCATTTTTTTTATCAAACCTAATTTCAATTACAGAAATTTCACATATAAAAAAATAATTAAAAACAAAATAAAAAATAATAAAAGGGGCTAGACTTACTCTGTCGGCGGCCGGAGATGAACGGAGGAGGCGGGGGCTAGCTCCTCGGAGCAAGTGGTGTTAAGCGGTGGATCGAGGGCTCGTGGGCGCTGCTTTTGCTCGGAGTTCTTCGGCATGGGAGCAGGCGGCGAGAAGACGGGGACGACCAGCCGGGCGCGGTGGGTGGTGGCTGGCAGAGCGGTGTAAGCGGTGGGAAGGATCGAAGAAGACGATGTGTTCGAGATTGAATTAGGCAAAAATGTTGGGCTGAGCAAACTTAAGTGTGACGTGTTGTGGCGTAAACAAAAATAATTGGGCTGTGTTAAATTGTTTTTATATGTTGGGCCTGGAGTAAGATGATCATCTTACTCCTATGTGTAAGGTATAACATCTCTATATCTAAATATAAATACACTGTAAATTTAAATTTATAAAATAATTTTTTTAAAGTTTCCATGGGATTCTGCCCATTTAGCAGAACCTAATTTTTATTTATTCATGATTTATTTTCTAACGACAAACCCCTCAAATCGAAGTCACCTTTCAGGTAGATGCCAATGGAGTCCTTAAAGTTAAGGAGATGAGGACAAAGCCGATATGATCACCATCACCAATGACAAGGGTCGCCTGAGCCAAGAAGACATAGAACGTATGGTAAAGGAAGCGAATGAATTTGTTCAGGAGGACAAAAGGTCAAGGACATATAGTTGATGCTCGGAATAGCCTCGAGACCTCCGTGTACAACATGAAGAACAAAATAAATGATTAGGACAAGCTGGAGGCTCTTGAGAAGGAGGTGGAAATTAAATTAGTTTGCTTACTACTTTATATATATAGTTTATTGACATTACACAAAATTATAGATTTAAGCACTGTGTTCTGTTTGATAAAAATATTATTACAATGTAGGCAAAAATAATTTTGATATTTAATAGCATGATTTAATTTTATTAGTTGAGTAAATTGTTTTTTTTTTTTTTTTTTTTTTTTTTTTTTTTTTTTTTGTGGTGAGGAATAAAATAAAGATACACAATAGCATGTGTAGATATATGCCTAATCATAGGCAGGGAAGTAGTCCCACCTTTTACGTAGTTTGTTGATCCAGACAACATTGCTTCAGTTTCTGAATCATTGTAATTACTATTTTCTGAAAGGTATTTCCTCGATTCTTCGATTTCGTATGTTCTTTTTTCGATTAATCTCCAGATGCATTTCTGTTGTAACTTGTAACGATAAGAATGTGTAAGTACTATACAGGGGCAAGCTAACTATTCATTGATTGATATATATATATATATAACAAACGCACGATTCTTCATGGAGAGGGTAAAGTATAAAACAAACGTCCCATCTCCACCGTCAACGCCAACCAGTCGAGCTCGGCATCGTAGGCGTGCCAAGTCACTAGATGTCCTTCCTGAGCTGAGCAAATCGAATGGGGACCACTTGCTGGCCAACGATCGAAACAAATACCGATCCATGTGGATTCGAGCGTACTCGTCTCTGTGGATGCTTGGAGGCGTCGTTCTCATCATATACTTGGGCCATCTCTATATTTGTGCTACGGTCATTGTTGTTCAGATACTAATGGCGGCTGAGCTTTTTCATCTGCGCAGAAGAGTTCACGAAGATAAGAGGCTTCCCGGATTCTGGCTCATCAGCTGGTACATATATATAAGAAATGCTCGATTATTCCCTACGTATTTTATAGAGAAATTTACACGTAGATTAAAAAAATAGTTTTTATGTGTTAAATAATAAAAAGTAGGGGTATTGATTCGGAAAGAGTAATTTTTTTTATTTTGCAGGTATTTTTTCTTCACGGCTATGCTTTACGTGTACGGCCGGATTCTGAGTCAGCACCTCGTCAATACCGTGACTTCTGATAAATTCTTCTATAGACTTGTGAATGGCCTTATCAAGTATCACATGGTGATTTGCTACTTCATGTATATAGCAGGTATGTGTGTAAGTTAATGATTGATCAGGGCATTCCTAATTGGTTTGTTTTTCGGAGTGAAGAAATATATAATATTGATCTGTTGCAGGATTGATGTGGTTTATTCTTACTCTGAAGAAGAAGATGTACAAGTACCAGTTCGGTCAGTACGCATGGACGCACATGATTCTTATAGTCGTGTTCACTCAGTCTTCGTTCACAGTCCCAAACATATTCGAAGGAATTTTCTGGTAAAGTATTCGACATTGTTTTGTCGAAACATACCTATATATATAAATATATAGTATTTGGTTAATATGTAATTGGATATCAGGTTTGTACTTCCGGGATCTCTCATAGCAATTAACGATGTAGCCGCGTATCTTTTCGGTTTCTTCTTCGGGAGAACGCCACTAATCAAGCTATCCCCAAAGAAGACATGGGAGGGCTTTATCGGAGGATCTTTTGCTACAGTCGTTTCTGCGTTTCTGGTAAACACAACTTCTCACCAAAGGTTTTCTTAATTAATTGTCCCCTGACTTAGTGATATATATATATGCATATGTAATTTTTGCAGCTTGCAAGTATTTTGAGTCAGTTCCAATGGATGACATGCCCACGAAAGGTACGTAATTCTCATTTGTAAGGAAAAACGAAACCTGCGTTATGGGTTGTTATTGTGTCGGCCGGTAGTTGAAATTACGCCTTCAGCGTAGGATACCAATTTTTCGTGAAATTGGTCTTGAAAACACAGACAGCAGCTTCGGTCTGTCAAAACACTCGCACAAATTCGAAGTACAAAAAGTGGAGACAAAGTTATGTAATAGTCTTCATTTCATTGATCACAAAACTTAAACTATTACACTTGTAGAGTATGGTAGGCAAAACGATTACAAGAAGTTTCCCGAGTGTCGCAACAACTCCCACTAACTTGCAATCTAGCACACTAGTACCTAAAGCTATATCTCCTAGCTCTAAACTTGGCACAAGGCGCAAAAGCTACTACACAAACTCGAAGCTCGAAGCTGTCGGTCACGATTCTAAAAATCAGATTTCGTTCTCTCAAAATCGTCAGTGATGAAATGAACATCCATGGGTATTTATAGTAGAGCCGCACATGTGAGAGCGATGACGTGGCACGTTCTCATTCGTCGCATGCTTGGCCTATGTCACTTTTCCATGGATGCATCATTATTGTAGAACTTGGATTCTTGAATCTTGGAATCTTGAATCTTCGATTCTTGAATCTTCGAATCTTGAATCTTCAATTTCAAAATCAAACTTCAATTTCAATCTTGACTCCATCGATCTCAATTCTTCATCTTCATTTTCTTGTGAAAATCTCTAAGTGTTGTAGTCTCAGAATTTCATCGTCTTCATGGTCGTCGATCTTGTTGAAGTTGTAAACTTGGAACAATTCTTCATTTCCTCGAACTGAGTACCTGGTGAAAGAAATCACGTAGAAAGTACTTAGTCTTAGAATTAAAAACACAAAAAGCAAAAGTCGCTGAAACCAAGTTTCAAGGACATGAGTCGTAGGTTTTTTGTCCATTGTGCAAAACCGGCGACTCCAGTCGCCAATTTCAAACCATGCACAAAGCGGAGACTTTTGTCGCTGGTTTCGTGTCAAGTGCCACAAAACGGCGACTCCAGTCGCCGTTTCTCCTCAATGCCCAACCCGGCGACTCCAGTCGCCGGTTCCAAGATAGAATCCAAAACCAGCGACACGGGTCGCTGATTCCATGTCATGCCCAAAGTGGCGAAACAAGTCGCTGACTTCATGTCAAGTCCAAACCCGGCGACTCCAGTCGCCGATTCCGCGCATGCATCAGGAACGGCGACGCTAGTCGCCATTTTCGCTATTCTCATTTTCAGCGACTCCAGTCGCCGATTCCGTGTCTTCCATGGCACCAAAAGCGGAGACACAATTCTCCTTTTCCATGCACCTGCAAAACTGAAAGACAACAACAAAAAACACAAGTACAAAAACATTGTCGCCAAAACCAACAATTACAATCTCCCCCTTTTTGGCACAACCCACGAAAAACAAGTTAAGTAAAAACGAGATATAAGTATCTCCCCCTCAAACGAATACATTAACAAAAATAAGCTAAGTAAAAGATGGAAAAACATCAATCATTCAAACAATGAAAAACCATAAAAGACTTAGCCAAAATTTCAAAACAATAGATAAAAACATGGATAAAAAAACCAAGACCAAAACAGAATTCCAGAGATAGAGAATTATGAAAAACATGCATGGACGAATTCAGAGTTTGATGAATGCATAAAAATAAAACAAGAGTTCAAGAGTTATGAAAAACAAGAAATAGAAACATGAGTAAAAACTTGAACTTGAAAAGGAACTTCAATCTTGAGTTGGATCACGCTCCGGACTTCCAATCGTTTCTTCTTCATCATCCTCATAGCTGAAACCATCGTCTGAGCTAGAGTCGTCACTTTCGTCAGCGTCCTCAGAGTCAGTTTCAGGATCACCAAAAATCTCATGCTCGCCCAAACCATCTCCAGCATCGTCGTCAACATCAACAACGTCGACGTCATCAACGTCCTTGAGACCATCAGACGGCATCACGAACGACGCCCCTGGATTTGTAGTTTCCTCCATCTTCTTCTTTCCTTTATCCCGAATATCAAACACACCAGTGAAAATATCATCATCAGTTTTCTCTGCATCATCCGACTTCTCACCGTCATCTTTCACAACTTCTATCAGTTTACTTTTGGACAGCTGCGAGTGAGCTTCCTGAATTGCGTCCCTCACCATCTTCAGAATAAACGTATCTTTTAAACTTGCATCGGGGGCTCCAACATCACCAAGTCCTCCCCCTTGTTGGATTTCCCGTTGAAGTTTCTTGAAGGCTTGTTTTTGAAGTTCTTGCGCCTCAACCATTTTGTTATAAGCAGTGACGTGTTCAGCTTGACGTTTCTCGACTAACTGAGATGCGGCATAGAACTCCTGAACGACAGCTGAGGGAACCACAGCACGGTGACTGTGGATTGGATGATAAGGATTTTGATAAGATGGGATTCCAGAAGTTGGGCCAAAACCTTGGGGCAAAACTCTTGGTGACTTAACACCCTCAGTTTCAGTTTCTTTGTCAGCAGCCGTCGTCTGTGTCTTCTGTCGTTTTGCAGCTGGTGACTTAGATTTCTGAGTCGCAGGCTTTCGCTTCCTTGACGACTGAGGCGAAGAAGGTGGAGTCAAAATTTCAGGAAGTGAGTTCCTGTCAAACAGTTCAGTCCAAGGTAAGTCAATGACCCTTTTCTTTGGCTTCAGATACTCGTTCGTGATCTTGACTGCCCCGTTTTTCTTCATCTTTTTCTCAAGCGGAGTGTCAGGAACAAATCCTTGGCTATGAAGCATGCCGTAGATCAAACACGGATGCGTGAGATGAAATTTTTTCTCTGTAGGCAGCTCAGCTTGCCTAATGATTTCCTCATCCGAGAGCTTGGCGATTTTGCATAAGTCAGCAAAAATAATTTTGCCGAGATTAACTTGCTCGCCGCAGCTGAGGCGAAAGATGAGATGCATCAACTCAGGTTCCAGGACAGTTGGATCCCGATTGGCAATCCAGTTAGACATCCCAAGCCTATGCAAGATGCCATAGAAGGCTGACAGCTTGGACGGCGGTGGCAGTTCAGACTTAACTTTTTTCTGAGTGACAAAAGTGCCAACCATCAAGTCATCAGCTCGTTCTGCAGCTGTCGGTGTCGTCCATCTGGAATCAATTTCCAATCTTTCCAGAAAAGCGTTGATGGAAAAAGGACGGAACTTGTATAACTTTTCACGAAAGATAAAACACCCATACAGCCGACTCTTCGGATTAGCAAAGTCGGGAGACAGACTAGCATAGAACTTGTAAAGGATGGGAATGGAGTAGCGATAGGTGAGGTTCACAGATTTGAGCATGTGCGTCTGAGTTAGGAATTGCGTGATGCCATGCTTTTCATAATCATCCTTGAGGATAGTTCTGTCAGTGTGGATAGGCAGCTTCTCAATCAGCTTGTGACGACGTTCGGCAGTCGCAGTAAAAAACTCTCTGGAGTGAGCTTTCAGACACTCTTTGTATTCCGAAATGTATTTGAAGCCATCAGTCGAGACTTGGGATCCAGCTGATCCCGAGGAGTGAGGTGCCAAGGGTGGTTTTTGGGAACTGTGAGTTTTAGATTTTTCAATCGATCCACCACCAGAATTTTTTGGAGTTGTAGTTTTGACTCCACTGCCACTGACTGGAGGTTTCTTTCCAAACAAACTCCCAGTTGGAGTCTTTGGGTTCGTTTTCTTTGGATCAGTTACCGCAGTCACAGTTGCGGTCGATGGAATGTTCATGACTTTCTTTCCATCCTTCGTTATCTCGCCAGCTGCGAGTAACTTGTTGTATTCATCCCTAGAAACAATTCCCTTGTAGATACGAAGCGACGTATCTCTCTCCTTTCCAGATTTTCCTGACTTCGAATCTTTGCCCGGATGACGAGCAGAAGAGTGAGCAGGAGGTGCAGTTTTCGTTAAGTCGGGTTCGGCAGACACAGTCTTGCTAGTGCGTCGCTCAACTTTGTCCAAGTGAGCTTTCAGTTCCTCATAAGCCGCTTTCTTGGAGTTAGGAGACGCGGCGTTTTCAAACTGTTCGTTTAGATAGACAGTCATGTCAGCCATCATATCATCTAAGTTTTTGCTAGCAGCCATTTCGAGAAGAAGAAGAGTCACTGACAGTTGGCAGCTGCGAGAATTTGCAATCACGAAAACGAAGTTCAACCACAGAATCAAGTATAGGGCGCCGGTTGCGCAAAGCTAGAGTAGCCGGATGCAACGGAAAAGTAAGAACCTAGAACTAAGAGTTTTGGTCGCTGAACTTGCGGTCGAGAGCCGAGAGTTAGAGAACTTGAGAACTTGAGAGCTTGAGAGTTAGAGAATTCTGATGTGAGCGTAAATGAATTAGGTTTTCATCAAGGCCTATTTATAGGAAAAAATTTGGGCCGCCCCGTCGGAATGAAAAAGCCCAGTCCAAGACCTGCAAACAGCTCATCTCAAGAAGAAAAAATAGGTCAAAAGACGAACAAAAAATATTAATTTGAAAATATTAATAAAATAATAATTTTCAAAAATAATAAATAATAAAATAAATAAAACAATAATAATAAAAAAAAGAAAATCAAACCAAGGCATGAGAACCGAAGTTGAGAACCATCGGTTGAGAAACGAAGTTGAGAGCCATTGGTTGAGAAATATGGGTTGTCAAAGTTTTCGTTGACACTGAAATTCGGCTAAGGTATGGAAGGAGAGAGTCGCCGGTTCGTGTGGCATAGGTTGAGTCGCCGTTTTTGTGACAAAGGTTGGGTCGCCACTTTTTCGGCGACTGGAGTCTCCGGAATTTTGCAAAGTCGGGAGTCTCCGGTTTTGTGTAATTGGCTGAGTCTCCGGTTTTTGTCCAACTCAGAACTCCTGAAAATCCGGCGACAGCAGTCGCCGGTTTTGTAGTCTCCGGATTCTCCGTTTTTGACACCGTCTCCGAAATTTTCAGTTTTTGAACTTAGTGTATTTTGCGTGTCCAAAATTCCGTGTCCATTGTCACTTGAAGTTTGCAAGTTGGCCGTCGCTACACTCAAAATTTAGACTTCAGAGATGGTAAACCACGTAGCGCTGGATATGAACTACAAAAATGCAAAATCAAAACAGCACATCCCGAGTTAGTCATTCAAGTGTTCAACACACTTCAAACATTCAAAACCATTTTAGTGGAGATTCGAGGGGTGATATTAGGCAATGAAGAGCAAATATTTTCCCAGAAAAGAATCCACATTTTCATCATTTTCCAAAAACAAAAAATTTTCACACGAGGTGATAGCAACTTTGAGGTATATGAAAATCTCTCATATTAAAGACCGGTGGAATGGACCGAAGTATTTGATAGATATTGAACTTGTCCTTCGTCACAATCACAAGAATACATGCCGTGTTTCGTCGGAACATATTGGATGAGTTTGCACCGCACAAGAGATTTTAATTCATGAGTACAAGGTGAACTTTTAAGGCACTCCACTTGGGACTAGCTTTACTACATCAGAGGGGAGCCGGCGGACAATGTGACCCGGCGTCCTCCAGAGGAGTTTATAGCTTTAAATGAAATGCAACAGACACTCATTACAGCAGTCAGAGGGGAGCAAGGTGTACTTGCGTCCTCCAATGTGTGAGGTAGAGTGTCTTAAAGAACAGCGTCCATGTGCTACCTTTCGAAGAGGGGAGCCGGGAGAACCGGCGTCCTCCGTTACTTGGTGTTATGGATCTATGCAAATGAAAGCTTAAGGGAGTTATATGCCAAGTTCACATGTTCGCACTCAGAGGAATAAATGCACTTGGGTCCGAAGACTAAAACGGCCTCGAATCCATGTCCAACTTTATTAGACTAATCCACGACGATTCGGCGTGCATATTCAGAAGTAAAGAAAATAATCTTTCAGACTTCAAAATTTTTCGTGAACTCTTTAAAGAGAGCACATGCAGAGAGAATTCCTTAGAGTTTGAAATCTCTCAAAGTCAAGAGGTTTGGTAAAGATGTCAGCGAGTTGTTTTTCTGTTGAAATATGTTGTAGACTGACTATATCACGATCAACCAAATCTCTAATGAAATGATGTCGAATGTCGATGTGTTTAGTTCTTGAATGCTGGACAGGATTTTCGCTGATTTTGATAGCACTCTGATTATCACAAAACAGCACCAATGGAGCACTCTCGATGAGATAGTCATTCAACATTTGTTTCAACCAAAGCATTTGAGTGCAGCAACTTCCAGCTGCAACATATTCAGACTCGGCAGTCGAGAGAGCTATGCAATTTTGTTTGCGACTATGCCAAGACACAATATTATTTCCAAGGAAGCAGCAGCAACCAGAAGTGCTCTTACGTTCATCAGTATCGCTTGCCCAATCCGCGTCGGAGTAACCAACAAGATTTGATGAAGTGTCGCATGCGTACCAAAGGCCAAGTTCAGAGGTTCCAGAGATGTAGCGAAGAATCCGTTTGACAGCTCTTAGATGGTCTTCCTTTGGATCAGCTTGATACCTAGCACACATACAAACACTAAACATAATGTCAGGGCGAGTAGCGGTTAGATAAAGTAAACTTCCAATCATGGAACGAAAAAGAGTTTGATCAACACTTCGACTTTTAGTCGATTTAGATAACCGTTCAGTTGTCGCCATGGGAGTTTTTGCGGGCTTGGCATGATGCATCTCAAATTTTTCGACCATGTTTTTCGCATATTTGCTTTGAGAAACGAAGATTCCATTTGGTCGTTGAGAAATTTGTAGTCCAAGAAACTGATGTAGCTCTCCTTCAAGACTCATCTGAAATGTTGAAGACATAGATTCCGTGAAAGTTTTCACGAGTTTAGAGCAAGTAGCACCAAAAACAATGTCGTCAACGTAAATCTGAGCAACCATCATGTTCTTGCCATCCCGTTTGATAAAAAGAGTTTTGTCCACAGAGCCACGTTCAAAACCGAACTTTAGGAGATAGTCCGTCAAACATCCATACCAGGCGCGAGGTGCCTGTTTCAACCCATAGAGAGCTTTTTGAAGTTTGTAGACATGATTTGGTTTCTTAGGATCCTCAAAACCTTTCGGTTGAGCTACATAAACTTCTTCTTCCAATACCCCATTTAGGAATGCAGCTTTGACATCCATTTGTCTGAGTTTGATGCCGAGGTGGCATGCAATAGCAATTAAGAGTCTGATGGATTCAATTCGTGCAACTGGAGCAAAGGTTTCATCAAAATCAATACCCTCAACTTGGGCATAGCCTTGTGCGACAAGTCGTGCTTTGTTTCGAACAACTTGGTTGTGTTCATCAGTTTTATTTTTGAAGATCCATTTAGTTCCAACTACATTCATGTTTGACGTTCTGGGAACTAAGGACCAAACATTGTTTCTGGTAAACTCATTCAACTCTTCTTGCATGGCCATGATCTAAAAATCTTCTTTCATGGCTTCCTTGTAATTTTTCGGCTCATTTTCAGAAAGAAAGCAAGAGATGCCGATTTCATTATAGATAGCAGAAGTGCAGATGTTGTAGAGTTCATTTGGAGAATTTGTTGGTTTCTTTGAGCGCGTAGTTCGCTCATTCAAACTTCCGATCATTTGGTTCGGTGGATGACGTTTTTGAATATGACCAGGGGCTTCTCTTGGAGCGTCAGCTGGGTTGTCAACTTGATCATCATCGTCATCCTCAGTCACCGAAGTGTCATCATTTCGGTTGCTAGAATCTCCAGCCTCAGGTGAAGTATTAGGAGTAACATTTTCGGAAGTCTCAGTTGTGGGTGTTGATGGAAAAGTTCGAACTTCAAGAATTCCTTCCTTAACCCAATCAGCCTCTGCATCTTTTCCAAGAAAGTCTTGTTCATCAAAGTTGATGTTCACAGTCTCGATGACTTTCCTAGTCCGAAGATTGTAGGCACGGTAGGCATGACTATTTTGGCTATAGCCAACGAAGATTCCACGATCAGCTTTGGCTTCAAATTTCTTTAGAGGATCACGGTCCTTCAAAATATAGCAAGTACAGCCAAAGACACGAAAGTGTGCCACCGAAGGTTTCTTGCCATTTACAAGTTCATAGGCAGTAGCAGTAGTCCCAGATCGAATACTTATCCGATTCAAAATGTAGCCAGCTGTAGAGACGGCTTCTGCCCAAAAAGTTCGAGCCAAACTTTTGGAGATTAACATCACGCGTGCCATCTCTTGCAGTGTTCGATTCTTACGTTCGGCGATCCCATTTTGTTGAGGCGTTTTTGGGGCCGAGTATTCATGGTGAATACCTTTCATCAGGCAAAATTCATTGAAGCTAGAATTTTCAAATTCTGTTCCATGATCACTTCTGATCCTCTTCACCTTAGCTTCATGATTTGTTCGTATCCATTTCACTATCCCTTTGAAGGCATTAAACGTTTCGTCCTTGGACGCCAGAAATCTTGTCCAAGTATATCTAGAAAAATCATCGACCACAACCAACACATATTCTTTCTTAGCTATGCTCTTCACCTCCATTGGACCCATCAAGTCCATGTGTAGAAGTTCGAAAGGAGCGGAAGTACTCATAAGTGTTGGGAGTGCTGGATGAGGGGTTCGGGTTAGCTTGCCCTTCTGACAGTCACCACATACCCGCTTCTCGATTTTGGGAAGTTGAGAGATTCCTCGAATTATCTCCCCCTTAACCAGTTTGCTCATATTGCGAGTACTAGTGTGGCCAAGTCGTTGGTGCCACAAGTCAACTTCATCAGGAACGGTCACGGAGAAGCAACTATACTCAGTTGTATAGCAATTGTTTTTAGCACGTGGACCTTCCATGATACACTTTCCCTCAACATCAAAAACTCTACAGGATTCTTTATCAAAACTCACATTGAATCCTTCATCACACAGCTGACTGATAGAGATGAGGTTTGCAACAAGTCCCTTGACATGGACAACATTTCTGATCGGTGGTAAACCTTTGATTTGCAGCGTCCCCTTTCCCTTGACAACACCTTTTGCTCCCCCTCCAAACACCACGGGAGAACCAGTCATCGGCTCATATTCTTTCAAGAATTCCTTAGTGCCGGTCATATGTCGGGAGCAGCCACTATCAAAGTACCAAATGCCTTTGTTGCCAGATTCAGACGCATTGAGTGCAACATTGCAGAAAATCAGTTCTCTTGGCTTCCAGTCAGTTAAAATGGTGGAGTTAAGTTTGACTTCACTCTTTTGGGACTTAGCCACCCACATCTTCTTTCCATCAGAATGGACATTTCTCTCAGTCATAGTTTTCGGAATTTGCTTAGTTTTCGGATTTGGAGAAATAGAATTCTTCATTTCCTTAGCACTCTCGGCCTTTTTCTTCATAGTCATCAACTCTCTGTTCATGTCATCCTTCATCTTATAGCAAAATGGTCGAATGTGTCCAGGTTGGTCACAGTAATGACATACATACTTTCTCCTTTGACGAGTTTCAACCTTCGTAGACGTCTTGACCAAAACAGTTTTAGAGCGTGAGGATTGTCTATTTTTCTTCACATTCTGAGATTTTTCTAAGTTCTTCAGCAGTGTCTTTTCATAGGGTAGGATACCACGAGGATGTTTGACAATATTCTTCGGGAATTGATATGTCTCAGATTTTGAAGTCGAGACCGACGTTTGAGTTTTAGGTTCTGGAGACTTAGCAATCTTCTTCCCTTCAGCAATCTCCTTCCGTTTCGATTCAATGTCATCCTTGCTTTTAACCTCAGGCTGATCGGTTGATGCTTTTACAAAAGTCACATCATTCTTCTTTTCAGGAGTCGAGTATATAGATTCAAAAACCTTTTGGAAACCAAGACCGTATCGATTTGGATTCATATATGAAGCAGCATTGTCAAACACGGAAGAGTTCGTGTTCATTTTCCTTAATAGCTCATCAGTCATATGAAGTTTTTCTTTTAACACATATCGTTCCTTGTCAGTCATGGCAAGGTCAGTTTGAACTTTCATTAAAGATGACTTCAGTTCGTCATTTTCATCATCCGAGTTCTTAAACAGAGTCTGCAGTTTCTTAACTTCAGTAGACTCCTTTTTCAGTGAGGTCTTCAGTTTTGAGTTTTCAGAACTCAACTTCTCACACACTTCTCTCAGTTCGACAACTTCTTTGAAATACTTATGCTTTTCTTCGAAAAGATCATCAAATTTAACTTTCAGGATTGTCAAAGAGTTGTTCAACTTTTTCTTCTCATCCTCAGTCTTCTCCACCGAGGTTCTCAATACAACAGCCTCATCATATATTTTCCGTTTTTCTTCAGAGAGTTCATTTAAAGATTCTTTTAGGAATTTTAGTGACACTTCAAGTGTGCTATTCTCAGTGATAGCTATGTCACAATAATTTTTGAGTTTAGAATAACTCTCTTTCAGATCAATCAGTTCAACAGACTCGGTCATACTTTGAAGGACATCAGATGTCATCTCTTCCCTTTCGGTCTCAGACTCAGATTCATCATCCGAAAAAATGTTATCGTCACAGAAATTTCGACTTTTCGATGCCACACAAAAATGTTGTCTGCAGTTGCAGTGTCTTTCAGGAAAGTGTCAATTTCAAAATTTTCAACTTCGAAGGTTGCAAGTTCAAAGTCTTCACCAAAAGTGACAACTAGAGCGTTGTCCTCATCGTCGTCAGAATTATTGTTCTCAGACTCATCGTTCTCAGAAATGACATCCTCATCGTCAATCACAACATAGCTAACCGGTAGCTTCTTCTTACGATGTAAGTTCGGGCATTCATTTTTAACGTGTCCATATCCCTTACACTCATAGCATTGCATTTTAGAGAAATCTTTGCCAGTGGAGGAGTATGGCGAAAGTTTAGTCCCCTTGAACTTTTTGTCAGACGACGATCCCTGATTTCGGTTGTCAGGTGTATTTGGGTATGAGTTAGAACTTTTCTGAAATTTTCGAAAATTTCGGGCACGGTTCTTTCTCTTAAATTCTTGTTTCACGAGATAGGTGACTATCTCAGTCAGTGCAGCGAGTTTGTCCGGATTGTTAGAGTTCATCAGTTTTTCAATTTCCTCAGCTTCCTCATCATTAGATTCACAAAAATCAGCAGAAAAACTACTTTCAGTTTTCTCATTTTTCACATGAGTTTTTCGAGAGTTCGAGCTTCTTGAACTCTTTCCTTTCTCAGAAATCTTGAGAGCAGTCATCGGTTCATAGACAAGTGACATATCTGGGTTATTTCGTACTTTGAGAGTCAAATCATAATTTCTCAAATCAGCCATCAAGTCAGCATAATCCCAGTTATGATTCTCGTCGTTGCGAGCTTCGATAGTTAGCACTTTGCTTTCGAATCTGGAGTTTACACTTGATAGGACCTTCTCATAGACCATGGGAGCAGGAAAGATTTCTCCCAGTTCAAAAGCTTCGTTGACATATCTCATGATCTTGTCCAAGTAATCATTGATGTCTTCATCTTCTCTCATTCGAAGTTGATGGAATTGGGCAGTGATAGTTCGGATTTTCGATCGCTTGACTGCATGACTACCCTCACACGTTCTTTGTAACGTTTCCCATGCATCTCTGGCAGAAGTGCAATTTTTTACCAGCTGATACATACTAAGGTCCAGCCATTCACATATAATAAGTAGAGCCTTGCTATTCGCAGTTGACAAATCATGCTCTTCTCTAGTCCAGTTTCGTTCAGGTTTGGGAGTTCTCACGCCATCTGCGTCTTCAGTATATGGGCGTTCCCATCCTTCCAACACTGCCATCCAAGATCTAGAGTCAAGGCCTTTAATTCTAGCTGAAACTTTAGCTTTCCAGTTAGAGTAGTTCTGATGAGTAAGTATAATCGGTTTCTGGACAAACATTGGCGACTCCATTTTAGCGGAAATATGAAGTCAAGTTACGGATCACGTCTTGTACGTATGACGTCCCGCTCTGATACCAATTGAAATTACGCCTTCAGCGTAGGATACCAATTTTTCGTGAAATTGGTCTTGAAAACACAGACAGCAGCTTCGGTCTGTCAAAACACTCGCACAAATTCGAAGTACAAAAAGTGGAGACAAAGTTATGTAATAGTCTTCATTTCATTGATCACAAAACTTAAACTATTACACTTGTAGAGTATGGTAGGCAAAACGATTACAAGAAGTTTCCCGAGTGTCGCAACAACTCCCACTAACTTGCAATCTAGCACACTAGTACCTAAAGCTATATCTCCTAGCTCTAAACTTGGCACAAGGCGCAAAAGCTACTACACAAACTCGAAGCTCGAAGCTGTCGGTCACGATTCTAAAAATCAGATTTCGTTCTCTCAAAATCGTCAGTGATGAAATGAACATCCATGGGTATTTATAGTAGAGCCGCACATGTGAGAGCGATGACGTGGCACGTTCTCATTCGTCGCATGCTTGGCCTATGTCACTTTTCCATGGATGACATCATTATTGTAGAACTTGGATTCTTGAATCTTGGAATCTTGAATCTTCGATTCTTGAATCTTCGAATCTTGAATCTTCAATTTCAAAATCAAACTTCAATTTCAATCTTGACTCCATCGATCTCAATTCTTCATCTTCATTTTCTTGTGAAAATCTCTAAGTGTTGTAGTCTCAGAATTTCATCGTCTTCATGGTCGTCGATCTTGTTGAAGTTGTAAACTTGGAACAATTCTTCATTTCCTCGAACTGAGTACCTGGTGAAAGAAATCACGTAGAAAGTACATAGTCTTAGAATTAAAAACACAAAAAGCAAAAGTCGCTGAAACCAAGTTTCAAGGACATGAGTCGTAGGTTTTTTGTCCATTGTGCAAAACCGGCGACTCCAGTCGCCAATTTCAAACCATGCACAAAGCGGAGACTTTTGTCGCTGGTTTCGTGTCAAGTGCCACAAAACGGCGACTCCAGTCGCCGTTTCTCCTCAATGCCCAACCCGGCGACTCCAGTCGCCGGTTCCAAGATAGAATCCAAAACCAGCGACACGGGTCGCTGATTCCATGTCATGCCCAAAGTGGCGACACAAGTCGCTGACTTCATGTCAAGTCCAAACCCGGCGACTCCAGTCGCCGATTCCGCGCATGCATCAGGAACGGCGACGCTAGTCGCCATTTTCGCTATTCTCATTTTCAGCGACTCCAGTCGCCGATTCCGTGTCTTCCATGGCACCAAAAGCGGAGACACAATTCTCCTTTTCCATGCACCTACAAAACTGAAAGACAACAACAAAAAACACAAGTACAAAAACATTGTCGCCAAAACCAACAATTACAGTAGTGAATGAATTGAATGCAGGATCTGTCAATAGGTTGGCTGTACTGTGATCCTGGTCCAATCTTCAAACCCGACTATTATCCGTTTCCTGAATGGTTACCTCACTGGGTGAGTACGTAACGAAAAACCAAATAGTACGATTTTTTGAAAGAAAGACAAAATTGTAGTAGTAAAAAACACTCTTTAATTCTGCAGTTCCCGTGGAAAGGAATACCAGTGTCGCCGGTGCAGTTTCATGCATTAGGCCAGGGTTTGTTCGCGTCGATTATAGCACCATTTGGAGGGTTTTTTGCTAGTGGTTTGAAGAGAGCTTTAAACATTAAGGTGCGACAGAGAATTTCTTTTCCTAGCTTTGATAAATTAACCTTCTAACCCGAGCTTTGTTGTTTCATTGTAGGATTTTGGTGATAGTATTCCAGGGCACGGTGGGTTTACGGATCGAATGGATTGCCAGGTCAGCTGCTAGGATTGTGAGTTTCTCTTCGATTAATTTCATAACTAATTATGTGATACCGTTAATGTAGATGGTGATGGCCATATTTGCCTACATATACTATCAGTCTTTCGTCCTGCCCCAAATGAACTCGGTAGAGGTCATGTTGGATCAGGTCGGTTACTAAAACAACGTTGTTAATTGTTACAATATATTAAAGGGTTCACCTACTTTGAGTGAGTACTTGTGATTATAAATGTTTGCAGATAGTAAGGAACCTTGGATACGACGAGCAAGAAAAGTTGTACATGATGCTCGGACAAATATTCAAACAAGAGGAATCGGGTAGTCCTTGAAGCACATATATGTATCGATGTTGATGTTGCATTTCTTATTCCACATCAAGGAGAAAATGTAGCATCCTGAGAATTGGCCTTATGTAACCCTCCATTTACAACGGATCATGATCGTGTTTTCCTTGAACATTGCCAATCGCAAATTCTAATTTATTTCTTTCGAATCTATCTTCTTAGTTATCGAATGCCCGGTGTACACAGTCCCATTGTACAGTCGGATTAACGTATAATCAATACACAAGAATATTGTTCATGAGAACAACCAGAGACGTAAATTAAGCACAACTTGTGAAAAATAACAAAATTATTAATCAAAAATTATTTTTACAAATACATTTACTATAACCCAAAACATAAGTTGAGAAATATTGACCACGCCACAATCGTAGAGGTGGCGCCAAAGACTAACAGAAGAGTTTGACTGATGAAGCCTCACATTTCTAGCAACCCAAAATGAAAATCTTGAATTATCCTAACAACGTAGAAAAATAAGTTGTAAACAAAATATTTAAAAAATAAAATAAAACATACTTTTCCTCATGTCCCTCTTCAAAGTGAACCTCCTAATTTATAAGCCCATGGCTAACTTATTGACTAAGAAATGAAATAAATGATTAATATACGGTACACTTTCCGGCCAAAGACAGTTGTCAACTATTTTTGAACTGAGGGAGTACTAATTTTAGAAATAAATTAAGGAAATGTTGACTAAATTGATTCTCATCTCTTAGCTTATGCCATTTCCTTCCGTGATAAACCTTTTTCAAAGCTTGTCATTTTTATTCTCATCATTGACACACCGACCAAATGGGCTGATCGATCATGAACATGGGGACGGACCGTTGATGACGTCACAGTCATTGAGGTAAGTGGTAGGGACGCCGACATAAAGAAGAGCTTTGCACATGCACATAACGGAGTCATACGCCAAAGTCGACCTGACTACCTGAGGAAGTTGCAGCAGTACTGGTCGGCTCGGTAGATGCACATAAGGCCTTTTCCCCAACGCATATGTACTGCATTGTCCTCTTGCTCCAACCAAATCCATCTCCAACAGCATGCATATGACTACCACTACAACTTTCACCATTTTGTTTTTATTGAATATATAGTATTTTCTTTTCCTTGCACGGATCCTTGTGTAATTATAGCTAGGTCGTCCCAGGAGCATAGCTCGAGTGGTAAGGTGATAGGAACCCTGACTCGGGCTACGAGTCGTGTACGAGACACGCTATGAGAAAACTAGGGTTCTTCGCAATTCTACAAGGAATTACGAGAACGGTACTAGTGTACTCGCAGCCGTAACGAGGGTTACGAGGAATTATGCAATTATTCGTATAAGTCCCGTAACAAAACTGCACTAGAGGTTTATATGTGAAGTCTAACGCGTTTACGCAAAAGATACACGAGGAAACCCGAAGTATGTGCAAGGCGCTACGAGAAGTGCCGTAATGGCTAAAATCGTATGTGAGCATCTACGAGTTATTCGTAAGATTACTTGGGGACGGTGCGAGCATCACCGTGGCGCTCGTATTAGACGCACTGTATGCGAAAGGCTACAAAGGATCCCGTGAGGTGACTCAATAGCGATGCGAGGCATTCAATAATCTCTCGTAGCGAGGATTATTTGATGCGATGGTGCACGAGAGTATTCGTAGTAATGGCGCGACGCGATACGAGGATGCACGAGCGTACTAGTATTTGAGGCGTGATGCGGAGAATTACGAGGTTTGCGCAGGAGCATGCAAAGGTACTCGCATCGGCGGGTGAGTTACTGGAGATGCTACTGACGAGTCCTGGAGCACCGGCGACTCGATTTGGGACCGAACCACCGGTAGCGGCTGATGGCGGCAGCGACACGACGGCGAGGAGGGCGGCTGACGGCGGCGGCGACAAGCTTCAGGCTTGCTCGTGTGTCATCCGGCGAAAGGATTTCATTCGGGTTATCGGTTCCGCAATTTTTGATAGCCCGGGATATCGATTTCCAACAGATCGTTCTATGATCAAAATCATTTTCTAGAGGGTATGCGTTTGGAATTCTACTATGATATTTCTTCAATGATATTGTATATTTATGCTCATTATTAGTATTGAACAACCCATTTTGTTAGTTATGTAATATTATTCGTCCAAGATTTTAAAAACATTGCTACAATTTGAATCCTATTTTTGTATATTTATTAATTTTCCTCACTATATAGAAGAGATGTTTTTGTTATACAGTATTGAGGTTACTGATTAATTTTATTTTTGTATTTGTGCTGAACAAACAAAACTTTGTTAATAAATTAAAGATACAATGTAAATCTTATGATCTTCTTATTTAGAAACAATTTATATAGTGTATTTTCGTTAATATTTACAAAATATAAATATATCATAATACTTTTAATATTTTTGCAATTTTACAAATTTTTAGAAATTTGTTTGAATTCTATAAATAACTTGAGGACTACTATTATTAGATTAATGTTAAATCTTATACATTTATGTAATTAAGTATAACAGCAACAATTATTTTACTTTGCGAGTACTAAATCTCTATCTCACATACTTTATTTAAGTAGAAAGTATTATATTATTTAATAAATAACAGAAATTTAATTGAACAATTTAGTTAATAAATAATTGTATTAAATAATAAGATTTTTCTTAAGTATTTTACCTTTTCTGTACTTTATAAACTCTGTATATCGGCGTTTTGAATTGAAATCTAGGGTTACGCATTTTTTGATATCTGCTTCTTAAGGAGAAGAAAACTTATCGTTCAACATAGAATAGGTATGAAACAATGTCTTTTGTTATTTTACATTTTCAACATTCTCTATAGCTAGGGATCGTACTCTTCTAAAATATCATGTTCTGATTCTATTCAATAATGTTTCTATTTTTTTTTTTTTCTTTATGATTAATCTTTAATTATTTTCTCTATCGGTATTCTTATACTTTGTTTATTGTATTGGATAATTTTTCTTTCAATGTATTCTGCAGTTAATTAATTTCTAGATAGGATCTAAAATGTCTGATAACGATTCCAACAAAGGCCACGGGGAGAGTGTTCTTGATGTAGATAATTGTAAGTTTTTTCTATTTTTTATTTTTCAATTTTGATTTTGTTTGTGATGTTGATTTTTAATTCTATGATATAGTATTCAATTTACTCAAAAGTAGTATTTGAATTAAGGATACTATGTGTTAATTCAATTTGTAGTCCATGTCTGTTGTTACTTGAGTATATTGAATTGTTTGTAATTTTTCTTTGTTATTTTTTGTATTTTCTTTTTTGTTTTGTCTATTTTTAATCTAACGCTAAGCATAAATTATGTAGTCAGGATGGGACTCAACTACACACCTATATTCCATGTTACTCTAGAAGATGAAAATAACCCCGTGATTGTAAGTACACTCAATACTCTTGGGCATACTTTTTGTTTATATAATTTATATTATCACATTTTTTTTGTTTACTGCCTAATGAATATTGTTGACAGGTTTTTCCCTTAGAATTCCAGCACAGATGCACATGTGAAATTCCACTGATCACAAATTTCAAAACACCTAATGGTCCAATGATGCCTGTTCAGTTAGATGTAGATTTCAGGCAACGGTTTTATGTGCGTAGGGGGTGGCCTGAATTCAAGGCAAGATATCAGATTACGGAGGGTCATTTGTTGACATTCCAATGGATTCATCCATCACACTTCAATGTACACATTTATGATGTGGGTAACTTTGAAATAAATTATACTCCTGATTTACTCCCAAGTAGGCCTGAATTAAGTGTCTCTGATCTCTCTTCCAGTTTTACTGTAACCATAAAGACACATCACCACCATCGCTTGGTAAGTTCTATTGTAAATTCTATAATCTACCTGTGTGCGTTGCTTAATTTTACATTAACCAATGTGTTTGAACTTCTTATTCAGACCATCCCAAGGCAGTTTGCAAAGGATACTGAGATTGAGCACAAGTCAAAATTGGTTCTCTCCAATGGTAGAAGTATAAAGATTGCAGCCCGTTTGCGGAACGGAAAAGGAAATGATCGCAACCGACTTTTTCTCGATTATGAGTGGAGATCATTCTATGATAAGAATAAATTTAAGGAAGGCATGAAGTTGGTGTTCGCGTACTATCGTTCTTCTACGACATTGACTGTGAAAATATTAGCTACTGAAAATGTTTCTTCGTATTTCTTACATACTGGTATGGGATTATTCATGTTTTCTTTCTCGGATATTGAAATGTTTTTTATTATCGGATAATATGCATGTGTACTTCTTATGTTTTTATTTTGAAATACTTATATGAAACTTCATGCATTTCTATACTATTCAACTTAATAGTTATCGGTTTTGATTATCCGAATTTTGTTATGTCTGTCATAACTATCATATATTTAATAACACTTGAGCAATATGACGTATGTTTCAATTTAATATTTTGTTAATATTAACAACTTGCAACAATATGAAGTATGTTTAATTATGTACTTTTTGAATCTTAATAACTTATTAACTCATAAATTAAACAAACATACTTTGCGAATCTTAGTAAAATATGATATTTTACTTCATCACTCAGATAAAAATATTTAGAATCCTAATGAAAATATTTCACAGATGAAAATAACATTTCACCATAAAAAGCCTAGAGAACTAACTATTTTATTGAAGTCTATCGAATTCCAGTCTAGAAACGGTTATGTAAGAGAGCTACTTTCATGTATGGATTTTCTCTTTATGAGGTCGAGAGGGAATGAGACTAGGCACTTCAGTAGCTATATATATTAAACAGGAAGGATTGCAAGAGTCGGGTTTTTATTGATCCATCTCCTAAAAATAACTCCGAGCGTCTCAAGTCCGCGCCAAAGATGAGTGACCTCGAGCAAAAGCAGCTCTGATACCAAAACGTAATATACTACCCTGAATAGCAGCTCCCATAGCAACAGTCTAATTTGGATTCACTCCCTTACAAGGCAACTTGCCAAATATCTCATAAACTACTTCCTAGACTTTTGGGACATGCGAAAGCCCTCCAACCAGGAGTACCTCATCAACTTCTTTACTAATATATATATATATATTCTTTAATAAAAAATAAACATATGCAAGTTTTTTATTATAATATAAATAATACACATTTTCAATATCTCTATATATAAAGGTTTCATTCACATCATTTACTTTCATACGGGAATCAAAATACACACACCACAAACTAATCCTCTCAAGCTTTCACACAAATGTCTTTGCATGTTAACCACAGCAGCCAAGAACCTCCCTTGGGCGTGGACGTGATCTGGGCTGCCGAGAGTCTTTCATGATCTCTCTCGGCCTCCGTCGCCTGCCGTTGTCCACAGAATATGATCCCACTGCTACTGTTGTTGTGCCGAAGAAGCCCTCTACTACCATCCGTATCAAGAAAATCCACATTACATCTTCCTAGTTATGTTTGTGCGCCGCCCTTGCCCTATCTGTGCGATTTGTGCGGCGCGTCCTTCCCCTCATACCAGGCCCTAGGCGGCCACAAGACCAGCCACCGACGCAAGAACTACGTGTCCCGCGCCGCCGCCGCAACGCGCTATCCAGAGCACGAGTGCTCCTTTTGCGGGGCGCGATTCTTCACCGGATGTGCTCTTGGCGGTTATAAACGACGGCACTTCAAAGGGACCATCTTAAAAAACAGCAAGCCATATGTATTTCATTGATCATTAACCTGAATGTATCTTTTTGCCATGCATCAACTTGATCTAGATTGATTAATATAATTTAGTGCAATTGTCAAGTTATGTACTCAATTTTATGTATGTTTGTAAGAGATGTTTTTCTAATCTCACTTTTTGGGTTTTATCAATTAATTAATGTACTTAATTGTTTATTTAATTATTAATTTATCTTTAAATTTTTTACTAGAAATTAATAATTAAATATCGTATTTGTTTCAATCACTTTTTTTAATTAATTATTAATAATGAAACTTGGAATGCATTAGGTTTGAATGGGAAAATGCGAAGGATACCATTGACTGCGGGTTCGACATTAATAAGATTTTTATTTTCTCTAATATTCAATACATGGGATGATATGTGTATTTCTCTTTTCTATTCTTCTTTTAGTTGTCAAGTTTTCTAAAATATTAGTGTCAACATTTAGTTCTAAGATTTCGATATGAATATGATTATTCGTTCCTTTTTGCTTATGATACAGTAGAGACTTCTACATGAACATATTGAAGATTGAAATTTTGATCACAAGAAGGTGATTAATAATTTCATAATGCCGACGATATTGCTATTCAACAATTACAATACAGTCAAGATATGATGAATAATTGGTTTTGCAGGTTATGACTATTTTCGGATCGACTTATTTTTGTCTATGACATATGCACATGTACTGCAAAATATTTTCAAGTTCTCATCTCTTCGTATTTATTTTTGTTTTGGTGCGCTTCTTTATTTATTATTTCTTGATTCGGCGCAGGTTTATATCTACGGCTACTCTGTGTATTCAACCAGTTTGTTTGGCCTCAGGGGTTAGCAAAATCACTCCAAAAGCGCAAGAATGAAGGCAAAAAACACGATAAATCCTCGGTATTTTTTTGTAGCGCGTAATGTATGCTTTTTTATCGCTAGTCTCAATTAATTAATGAGATTGATATTTTACATAAAAAAAATTATGTGCGGTTTATTCAACTCGACTTAATTAACTAGTATATGTGATGGAACTGTTGTATGTAGGTTCATTATTAATTAACTATTGTTTCTGGATTTTTATCATGGATCACTTAGTTACAGTTTAATTTGCATCTTTTTCCAGCATAGTGTAGATCAGTTTGAGTGGCTCCTGAAGGAGATGTGTGTTGATGACGAAGGGGATATCCTAATAGAATCAAAAAAGAGCATCGAATCTTAAGGTCTGTATTAATCATTTTATTTATTTTTTTTCTTAAATTTATTAATGTATTTTTCGAAATTATAATTCAAATTGTTTATTCTGATATGTAATAATCTGATATGGAACAACACAGATAGAATTAAAGATTCTTATATCTATTAAAATTATAAATCCTGAATCAACTTTCACCCGAAAACCAATAGAAACTCTCAATCCGTGTATGGTTTTTAATTAGTTTACTAATTAAATTATCTTATATTTGTTTGTATTTTTTACCGCACAATGAAACTATTGTCATTGACCGCAATTTATTCCTATAATCGCCAAGTATCCGAGGTTTGAGTTTTTGTATATTTAATCTACTGTAAAATTGATTTTTTTTGTAGATTCATGTATATAAATATTGATTCTGAACATAAATATATGATTCATGTATATAATTTATTTCTCTATTTATTAAATGTCAGAGGTTTTAGTTCATATTTCATCCCCCTAATGTTTGTTTGAGTTTTTCTATACTAAATTGATTGTTAAATTTATTAATCTTAATTCAATTTTATCTTTTTGCAAATCCAGGTGTGTACTTTTCAGCTCACATACTTAAATAGTGTGGGTACTTCAATCGGGGATGCCTAAGCCTGATTATCGACCCCCTTTCTTCGTGGTGCCTATCCACATTTAAGTGAGTTTTTGTATATTTTTTTCTTTTATTATTTAGGTTTTGCTGCGAGAATTATTCATCTCAAAGTTCAAATTTATTTGTTTTTGCAGCCCGATAGTCGATCTCCGCGTGTTTAGGTGTATTAATTTCATTTTTTGCTAATTTTGTTTTTTGAATTCTTGTTTTTTTTTTCAGACCGATAATCGATCTCCGCAAGGGAACTTGTCCCGTTTTTCCTTGCACACAAGTATGCTTTTCTTTCTGTCTATTGTGATGCATTTGTTTTCCATTCTAACTTTCTGCATTTATTGATATCTACGGCTACTCGGCGTATTCAACCAGTTAGATGGCCTCTGAGGCTTAGCAAAATCACTCCAAAAGGAGATCATATCAGATGACATTCAGTTTTGGCTCATCTTCCCTCCGGACGATACCGAGACTCACAGTTTTCTGGAAGGTAAAAGAACTCTATTCGATTGTTACATAATTCTACTACATTATTTAATTTTCAGTTCACATACTTAAATTGCAAGGGTATTTCAATCGGTTTTTTATTTCCAGGCGTTCGGGAGTCTGCAGTGGGATTTCCTTGGACCTATTTCTTAGTATTCTTAGCCGGAGGCGGTTAATATATATTGTTGTAGTGTTGTGTTGAGGACAGTTGTTTTGAATTGTGTATCTGAACTTTATGATAATGGATGGTTGGTTTGCACTTTGTGCGTATTTTATTGTGACATTGTCTTATACTTATAAAAAAAAAACTTGTCAATCAAAATGTATTTAGAGTTTTTAGCATCATAGCTTTCTATTTTTTTAAATATAAAAATAATTCTTTTAAGTTTAGGGCAATTAATTTTTACAATTATTAATGTTTTATGTTTGATCTAACTTTATAATTTAAAGTTGTTATTATAGAAATTATAAGTTGAAGAGTTTGCAGCAAATATTGTTATTTGATTTACACGACATAAGCCCTTAAAATTATATTCACAAAAATCCTTATCATATTTACTTTTAAATAATTATATAAGATTTGTTTTCTCAATTTATCAATTATATTTATCTATTATATTTCCGTATCTTTCTTATACTACAAAAATATGGAAAAAAATCATTTATAATTTTATAATAAATGTACAATAGAGATAATTAAAAAATACAAATAATTATTTTATAATAATTATAATAAATTATAATACAAATAATTTAATTAAAAAATATACAATAGAGATAATTGAAACACAAACAATACAATTATTCGATAATTTATTTATTTTAATTATAAAATCATACGTGTTATATGCTTTAATACATTTTAAAACACTTTCAATGAAAGTTTTTTTTTATTTTCTTTTACATTATTAATACAAATAAGATAATCTAAAAATAGAAGGACAAACAAAAATAATTATTTCACAATTTAATTTAAATAACTATATAACCATTCACTCTATAAAATTCATACGGTTATATGTTTCAATTAGACCAATTCAACATTGATAATTATTATAAAATACCGAAAGTAATTTTGTTTTTTATATCATAATAAAATTAATAAATAATTTATTAAGTTTCTTTATATCATAATAAAATTAATAAAATAATTGATTGAGTGGCGAGTTGATTTTTTTGTTATGATGAGAATGAAAACTTACAAACATAATAAATAATTAGTTTACAAAAGAATTTTAAAAAAAAATGTAATAAAAGTTTAATTATTTTTCTGTTTTATGTTTGTTCTTATATTAATAGGATTTTAATGTATTAGAATAGTGATTTTCTTTTAGAATATATGACATGTCGTTCACATATTTAATAATTTATATTCTAAACAATAAAAACTTAAGAGGGTGTATTCAATTCAGATTTTATTGAATTTTTATGAATTTTAAAAACTAACTGGATTTTGAAGGATTTCACTTGGATTTCAACGAAGACAATTCCCGTTGCTGATATCGTATGCAATGACGATCAAAAAGCCAAGGTCAATCGTTGATAGATGTTGGAGTGTTTCTGAAGAAACTTGTTTTCGCTCATGACAACTATACGTTGCTATTTCAAGATGGTTAACATTTTTGTGTTGTGACGAGAATGAAACACTTACCTACAAAACAAATAATTTAGTTTTCAAGGAGGTCTTCCAAAATTTGTAATAAAAATTTAGTATTTTGTTTTTTTATGTTTCGTAATTTGTAATAAATGTTTAGTATTTTGTTTATTATATAAATGTACGAAAAATCTCAAAAACTGTTTTTTTGTACTCAGGTAAAATTAAGTTACCAGCCATCATGAACCCACAGAAAAGTACAAAGATTTATTGTACGGAAATGGTCCAATGAGTAAAAAATTTCAAAAGGAGATGCGAATGTACAATATGATCTTTTATTTCACTTCAATGGGAGGCAAGATCGACAAGTCATTTAACAACAGAAGGGCAGCTCCTATTTTCAGATTAAATGACGATAATTATCAATTCATGGGTTGTTTACTCCCAACCCAGAGCGATAGAGCTATGTTTGCTCAACTGTACATTTACGACACTGAAAATGAAGTACTAAACAAGATTAACGGTTAGATGTTTTGATTAATTTATGGTATTCAATTTTTGCAGCAAGTTTACAGTTTTAATTTTTTTATTTAAATTTTGATAAATTTAACTAATATCGCATTGGTTGTTTAATAGTAAAGCTGTAGATGAACAGACTGAGCTACAAGAGGCCGCATTTCATTCTGAGATCGTCACCCTTCTCAAGAGCATACTAAATGAGAATAATCTGTTAGTTCGTTGGTTTCGCTTTGCTAGTGAAAAAATACATGAACTGTTGGAAATCGATATCCCGGAATTAATAAATTTAAATAAATAAATTATCTAATTAATTCCGACCGAAATCCTTTGGAGATCGAATATCCGGAGTTGTCTAATTGCGGAATAACAACTCCAATCGAAATTAATCCCGGTTTCCGGAAACCCGCCACGAACCACCACGGAGATAGAACCCAACCGAAACCCTAACCGCGGGGATAGCCCGCGGCTGTCCGGTCGAGCCCCCGCGTGGGGCTCGCGGCTGTTCGTAGCAGCCGTAAGGGGCTGCCCAGCCATGCCCTAGGTGATCGCACATCCGCCACGATCAAAATCGTGGCATGCGATCACCACAGCCCGCCACCGCGCGAGCGGCGGCCCAGCCGCGCGAGCGGCGATCAGCCCGCGCAAGCGGCGATCGCGCCGTGCAAGCGGCGCTGAGCAATCGTACGGGCTGCTCCCAGCAGCCCGCTGGTCGTCCCCGGACGAGGCTCGCATCGCACGCGAGTCCGCTGCGGGAGAAACCGCAGCTCGCGTCGAGCCCATCCGGACGATCGAGGACGCGCTCGATCGAGTCTCGGCGTCCAGCCGAGGCTCGCCCCTCTCGACCCTCTCTTGCTCGAGCCGTTGAACCGCCGGCGGTCCGGTGATCTTCGATCACCACTGCCCGGTTCAACCTCGACAAAGGTCGCGTTCTTGGATCTTGGTTCAAGATATTTTTACGATAATTAAACGATAAAATCATAAAGAGGGTTTTACGATTTACCTCGTTCTCGTTGTTCGGAAAAACGAAGAACTCAATTTGACGACCTTGAGATCTTCCCACGTATTCCTTGCACTAGCTCGGACGTCGTGTGGGCGACGATCTACCGAACTCTATGGATCTCCCTCTCTACTTTCTCTCTCTAGAATTGTGATCTTCAAGTTATGAGAATAGAGAAGACCATGTAGTGCTTTTATAGGCTACGTAGGGGATCTTAAGGAGGTGGAATATTGGGCTTCCAATAATAGTGATTAAATTGAGCCCAAGCCCAAATCTATTAATCCTTACTATTATTAATTAATTCTATTTTCCACTATATAAATTTAATTACACTCCCAATATTAAACCATATTATATCAAATAATATTTCTCCGTTAGTATTATTTATTCCGTGTATTTAAGATATAAATATCCATGAATAAAATTAATTTATTGCTAATTAATTTATTCATCTCTTATATCCGAGACTAGTACCATTCAACCTTAATTATTATGCGGAACGAATCCACCTGCAGGGTTTACATAATAATTCCTTATGAACTCATCTCGGGGATATTATCAACCCTTGCGGGATACACTTTCCCGTCAAGTATTCACGGCATGCCATATATAAAATATAGTGACCCAACTTAACCGGTAATTAACCCAATAATTAAATCGGTTAATTCCTTTGGTAAATCAAAATCACTTATATTAAATATACACACCCGCAATAGTATCGGGTATTAAGAATAAAATACTCAGAGATTTAAATCGATTATCGCCGGCAATCCTAATCGATAAATCTCAATCAGATCCGCTCAATACACCAAGTGTACAAGTGTGATAAAATAATCAAGACAGATCATTTTCTCTCTCACACAACGACTATACCGATGGATTGGTCCGTGTCCATCTAGGTCGTGAGCAATTGTTCGATTAAATACGAGTAACCGATAGTATGATCTTCTGTGTGTCCATACACACCATACTAACTACAACATATAAAATCCAGGACTATAATTTGCATATATTTAATTATAAATAATTAAACGCAAATAATTGTTTATTTAATTAAATAGATTAGTGGCAATGGATCGTGAGTTTCCGTTACTTAAATCTAGACATTAAGTACACAACTCCAACAATCTCCCACTTGTACTAAGGTCTAGTCATTTCCTCCAAACTCCCGACTCCCATACTCATTACGTGCTTAAGTTGTACTTCCAAGAAGTACTATGTGAATGAGCACTCTAGGTTGCCGCTCTGAAGTTATCTTGGTGACTACAGCGTCGTCTCCCTCGACGATGACTCGTATCAGGTGGTACTTGCACTATGTGTTATCTTACACTTATGGACTTGTGATTTCTCACCATTTTCCATCGCACCGCTATTCACATAGCCTTTTGGCAAATTAAGAATCACCTCTAAGTCCCAGAGATTATCCCGGAGTTATACCAAAACTTCCGCTGCCTCTGAGGCCGCTATTTGGTTACCCATGGGAGAGTCCGAGAAGCATCGTGCTTATCACTCTTCCATGTTAAAACTCCTTCTCCTTCAATAGTGAAACACATAGCCTGATATCGACTTACACCGGTCCTCATTTGATTAGAAATCTAAGAGAATGTAATCCAAAGGAAAAGCTTGTTTGCTCCGTAATCCAGAACATAGTTTCCAGTACTTCGAAAGTACTTAAAATGTTCATTACAGCAGTCAAGTATTCCTTTCCAGGATTACCTTGATATCCTCCCACTATGCTAACCGCATAGCCGATATCAGGTTCTTGTTTTCAACAATGCATTTATTAAGCTTTCCACACTCAAAGTGTAGGAAACTGCTTTTATTGCTTCTATCTCCTTTTGTGTTCCCAAAACACATTTCCTTAGATAGATGCATTCCGTATCTGAAAGGTAACAAACCTTTCTCGGAATCTTGCATGTTAAAACGAACCATAATCGTACAAGATATCTAGAGAAGGACAATGTTCTTTTCTTGAGATCCTAGATCTTAAGAACATGCTCTAACTTCTTCTTTATCTCATATATCGATTTTTTTAGACAACCATCATTTTATGTCTGACAACATCTTTACATTGTTACCAATGATAAAATGTTATCTACATAAAACCTCCGAGAAACACCACTTTGTTTCCATCACGTTTCCCATACACACGATTCGTCAATGCCTTTTGATGAATCCATCAAATGGACTATCTCATCAATGCGCAAGTTCCACGAACTCTAGCTTGCTACAATCCATAAATGGATCAACTAAGCTTGTACTCTAAATGATCTCGCCTCTTAGCAATAATCCTTATTGCTCTCCAAGAAGGCACATTTAGATCTAGTACGGCCTTCATGTAGATCCAGGGATCGATCTCATGTATACTAGGTCCAGAGTCCGAAGACTCTCCTAGTCTTATGAATATCTCCGGTTGTCCCACAACCTCCCACTACAATGGCATTCTGGTGTATAAACAGTGATAATAGTAAGTGCAGTTAATGGTGTACCGCTACTCGGTTCGGCTGGTTCTAAGTCTTAATCTTTCTCTCTCATTTCAAAGTATCATGTCACTTTAGGCATGTGGTTCATCATATAGTCTTTCTCTAAGAACCGGGCGTTAGAACTTATAACGTCCTTCTGGTTCATAGTACTATTGAACACACATCTTTTGTTCTTCCAGGACATTCTACAACCGCATTTGAATGCGCTGTTGTTTCCAAGACATATCCATAGAACATAGGCAGTTCCGTATAACTCATGCTTTACTATTTTTTATAAGAGTTCCATTTCTTGTTTACGACACACCATTTCTACACAACAGTGTATGGTGTAGTCATTTGGGATCAAATCCCAATCTCTGATTAGTATGCCATGCATTCCTCAGACAGGTACTTGCCTCCGCGATCAAATCGCAGGCTACAAATGGATATACCTTGATGGTTCTCCACAATTGCTTAGTGTCCATTGACTTGTCAAAACACTTGCTTTTGTGGCACATCAGGTATTCTAATCCATTTCTCGAGTAATCATCAAAAGAAGTTCTCGTACCTTATTGTCTGAGTAGACATAGGTCTGCATATATCAGAGTCAATCAATTCTTATACTTGTCCGGATCTTATATCTCATATCCATAAAGGATTGCTTAGTCGTATCATCTTCCAAATTAGATTCTTAGGTCGGAAGGTCCACTCCTTCAACTTAATTGATCTTACAATCAATTTTTTACCTTTGAACTTCTTATTTGAATAAATATGACTTAGCATAAGAATCCACAAGTATAAATGATAAAGAAATCTCTTATTAGTAAAACGAGTTTCATACTACGGTTCGTTGCATCGTGGTGGACTTAGGATTCATCATTTATATATTGCTAGCCAATGTACCAAAATAGATGATATCATTATTTCTTCTTATAACCATCAAATGATTAAAAGAAATAAAATATCCATTTATCAGAAATCCAGAACAAAGTTCTTTCTAATATGAAAGGTACATAAAAGCAATAACCCAAAATGAAATCCTATAAAATGTCCTCAATTGCAACAGCTGCCTCCTCTACAGCATTGCCCATGTAGACTATGATTTCTTCTTTTCTAAGTCGTCGGGTTTCCTGGAACCCTTGCATTTAAAATGCACATACCGTCAGTGGTTCCATATCTACACACCAGGTTCCGGTAGATAATACCACTGACTATGTTTCACGACTAAAGAAAATTTCGTACTTTCTTTGAGAGGATAATCAGACTTCCAGTACCCAGACTGTTTGCATCGAGAATACTTGCCTATTGGCTTTCTCGTCCCATCTCGTGGTCTAAGTAACTTAGAACCACTGGGTTTCTTTGCTTGCTTTTCCTTTCCCCTGATTTTACCCTTAGGTTCGAAACCTATGGCATTGGCTACAAGAACTTGCGATTTCCGTCTCAACTCGTCTAAAAGGTCCATCATTTCAAAAACGTGTTTAAGCGTTTCCTCGAAGGACTGGCCTTTATGAGTATCCTCATCGCTTCTTGTCTAGCCGCCAATGTCAATAGGCTCGGGAGGACAAAGCTCACTGAGTACAACCTTGCACTCTTTAACAGTTTGGGTAATGTCTAGATCTCTATTCCAATCATTACATTTAGGGACCAATGAGTTTAAAATCCTTACGTATCACAGAAAGTGGGTTCAAAGCCATTCCTAATCTATGAGCATATATAACAACAAACAATTGATTTAATCTCCGATATTATCTCCCTTAAATAATATCATTAAATCACTAATCACATCTAAAATCCCATCAGGTAAGGCAAGCCACGTTGTGTGGACGTTTACCCACCCAAACGATTTCGCAATTAGATTTGCTTCGGTCATACATCACTTATAGCGTAACCTCGTTGGGAGGAATACTATAATGCGTATCTAAGTGTAAACCATTACTCAGTACTAAAGTAAATCGTTTGGAGTTGCTACATTACCGCAAGCCACGTTGTGTGGACGTTTACGACAACTTCACAACTCTTCACAATTTCTTATAACTGTCTACATCAATTAATCCAAAATCCGTTAGCATAGCAAGCCACGTTGTGTGGACGTTTACTACACCAAGAGACTTTTATAATTTACTCCCAATTACTTGATCCATTCGATCTTGTAAATCAAGACGTGGAGAATCATAAGTGAAACTCGAAGTTTCTAACCAGTGATTCACCATGCGAACAACCCTATCTCTCATAAAATGAGGGAGCCGAGCAGACAATCGATCCACCTTCAAAAGGATGGTACGAAGGTCTCTAATTTGTGTCCTCAACATGACCAAGTGGCTTTGGCTCCATTCCACTCCCCGGGGTGAGAATGAGTCGACTTGAAATCAGTTTTGGAAAGACAAATTAGGCATTGTTTGATAAACTTAATCAATGTTTCTCGTAAAAGGAATTATAAGAATTCTCCTCCAATGACTTGTCTATACGAACTTCGAAAGTCCATAAAAGTCACCAAGAGAACAGCAATGGAGACCATGGCATTGTTTCCAATCCCTCTCCCACTTAGCTTTTTACAATAAAGGGATACGCTATCTAATGCATAATTAAATACACATAAGCATGCATACATGAAATAAAGCACATAGAATATTATCACATAATCAAAATAATACTAGAATATTATTTTCCGACTATTATGGTTTTATCGCATCTCCGTATGCTTCTTCTAGTCTTTAGTCTTCGTTCTTGAATACTCCATGTGACGGGAATATTAATTCCAATATTTAAATCTATTTATTTTCAATTAATCCAAAAGTTACTTAATTCGAAAATTAAGTCAATCGAATATATCAAAAATAAAATTAAATATTATTAATATTTTTTATTATTTTTTATTTTCCTTTTCTACTCCATTAAATCTCTAGAATCCTATCCAAGACCCACTTGGAATATTCTAGAAGATTTCTATAATGAAATAAAGAAATAAAATAATTTAGGACTCCTAATCCTTCCAAATTAATTATTTTCCTAATCTATTAAAAATTCCATAAAGGAATAATTAAATAGGAAAAATTAATTAAGGACTTTTAAAACTTTCCAAATTAATTATTTTCCTAATCCATTAAAAATTCCATAAAGGAATAATTAAATAGGAAAAATAAATTAATTATAAATTTATTCCTTTTCCTTTCCATGAAAACTCCCAAGAATAGGAATAATTAATAAGGAAAAATAAATTTATTCTAAATTTATTCTTTTCCTATTCCATGAGAATTCCCAAAACTAGGAATACTCAAAATAGGAAAACCGAATAATTTAAGAAAGTAAATCTCGGTTAGGAGTAGCAGGGAGTGGGGATCTCCGCACCACCCCCAACCGATCGACCACTACCGAGGAGGAGTACCGCCGCCGCCCCCAGCCGGCGCGCCACCACCACCGGTGGCTAGGCGTGGCCGAGAGCCTCCCGCGGCTGCCCCCTCTCTCTCGGGTCGATCCTCCATGGATCGATCATGGGGATGATCGATCCGAGTCCTCCCTCTCGTTCGTCTCCTCCGTCACAATTTTCCGGTCGTCGTTTCGTCCTCGATCCAACGTAAAATAAATTACAAATTTATTACTACGCTATCCGGCATCGATTCTCTACATGAAACGACCTCAAACAATTTCCGGAAAAATAAGAACAAGCATTCACCACACAATAACGAATATTGACATCACCGAGAGTTTAATAATCAAGAACATTATTATGACATTAATTAACAAAAATTAAAGGAAGAAAAATTAAAGTACACTATAGTGGATAGCGTAAGTGCTTATTTGCACTAGCATATAAAAAGTATGCTTATTTACACTAAAAAGCGATGAATGCCCTAAATTGTCCTTCCCTTTTGTAGAATGCATGTTTGTAGAATGAATGTGTTCGACAAACACATTCGACAAACATATTCGACAAACACATTCGACAAACAATTTACCATTCGACAAACTTATTCGACAAACATTTCTTATTCGACAAACAATTTACCATTCGACAAACACATTCGACAAACATTTCATATTCGATAAACACATTCGATAAATATATTCGATATATCGAATCACATTCGACATATCGAATTCATATTCGACATATCGAATTCACATTCGACAAACACTTTTTATTCGATAAACATATTCGACAAACATTTATTATTCAATAAACATATTCAATATTTATTTTATTCTCATTTTTTCAATCTCAGTTTATACTGTATGTCCAAAAAAATATTTTTTTCTCATTTTTTTACAATAATATTTAACAAATAAACAATAATAATTACTCAACAAAAATCTCAAACAAACAAGAGTATTTTATACACATTCAAAAAGTATTTTTACAAGATCTATAAAGATTAAAAAAAAAAAACTATTTGGTCAACCACCCATCTTTCCCCTCTTCCCATTTTGGTCAAATCATCACTCTGCAACTCTATGACCATTGCCTAATAAAGACCATCTAATAATACATTTAAATAAATAAAAAAATGAAAAAAAAGAGTCCCAAATCAGATCTATATGCATCCGGTTTCCACATTCATAAAAAAAACTTGTAAAGGTCCAGATCTATACATTGTCATTCCATATCTAGATGAACAAATCTAATAACACCTAAAAAACGGGTCGTCTCCATCGGCTAGACTCTAGAGGCCACCATTCAATGATGACATCACTATGATAGTGCCTTTCGTAATCATGGACGTTGGCCGACTGGTCGAGGGAAGAGACCACGAGATTTGAGATCCCAAGTTCGAGCTTCTGTGGAGTGATGACCGGAGAGAAGTGGTGGGTCGATTTGGGAAGAGAGATATATATATATATATATATATATTTGGGAGGAGAGCGGCGCAAAATTTCGAAATGAAAATTTAGGTTTTGGAGATACGATAAGTGAGTGTTTATAGGGAAGAATAAGGGTAAATGGGTCAATTTGTGTAGAAAAGCACATTATGTATATGCTAGTGTAAAAAAGTAGTTTCACTATGTGCTTTAGTACATTTTTTTACATTTTCACAAAATTAAATCTAGCCATAATAATCGGAAATCCTGCAAGGTAGAACAATTTATCGAAAAATACCATGAACTAAAACCAACGCTCTGATACCAATTGTTGGAAATCGATATCCCGGAATTAATAAATTTAAATAAATAAATTATCTAATTAATTCCGACCGAAATCCTTTGGAGATCGAATATCCGGAGTGGTCTAATTGCGGAATAACAACTCCAATCGAAATCCCGGTTGCCGGAAACCCGCCACGAACCACCACGGGGATAGAACCCAACAGAAACCCTAACCGCGGGGATAGCCCGCGGCTGTCCGGTCGAGCCCCCGCGTGGGGCTCGCGGCTGTTCGTAGCAGCCGTAAGGGGCTGCCCAGCCATGCCCTAGGTGATCGCACATCCGCCACGATCAAAATCGTGGCATGCGATCACCACAGCCCGCCACCGCGCGAGCGGCGGCCCAGCCGCGCGAGCGGCGATCAGCCCGCGCAAGCAGCGATCGCGCCGTGCAAGCGGCGCTGAGCAATCGTACGGGCTGCTCCCAGCAGTCCGCTGGTCGTCCCCGGACGAGGCTCGCATCGCACGCGAGTCCGCTGCGGGAGAAACCGCAGCTCGCGTCGAGCCCATCCGGACGATCGAGCACGCGCTCGATCGAGTCTCGGCGTCCAGCCGAGGCTCGCCCCTCTCGACCCTCTCTTGCTCGAGCCGTTGAACCGCCGGCGGTCCGGTGATCTTCGATCACCACCGCCCGGTTCAACCTCGACAAAGGTCGCGTTCTTGGATCTTGGTTCAAGATATTTTTACGATAATTAAACGATAAAATCATAAAGAGGGTTTTACGATTTACCTCGTTCTCGTTGTTCGGAAAAACGAAGAACTCAATTTGACGACCTTGAGATCTTCCCACGTATTCCTTGCACTAGCTCGGACGTCGTGTGGGCGACGATCTACCGAACTCCATGGATCTCCCTCTCTACTTTCTCTCTCTAGAATTGTGATCTTCAAGTTATGAGAATAGAGAAGACCATGTAGTGCTTTTATAGGCTACGTAGGGGATTTTAAGGAGGTGGAATATTGGGCTTCCAATAATAGTGATTAAATTGAGCCCAAACCCAAATCTATTAATCCTTACTATTATTAATTAATTCTATTTTCCACTGTATAAAATTAATTACACTCCCAATATTAAACCATATTATATCAAATAATATTTCTCCGGTAGTATTATTTATTCCGTGTATTTAAGATATAAATATCCATGAATAAAATTAATTTATTGCTAATTAATTTATTCATCTCTTATATCCGAGACTAGTACCATTCAACCTTAATTATTATGCGGAACGAATCCACCTGCAGGGTTTACATAATAATTCCTTATGAACTCATCTCGGGGATATTATCAACCCTTACGGGATACACTTTCCCGTCAAGTATTCACGGCATGCCATATATAAAATATAGTGACCCAACTTAACCGGTAATTAACCCAATAATTAAATCGGTTAATTCCTTTGGTAAATCAAAGTCACTTATATTAAATATACACACCCGCAATAGTATCGGGGATTAAGAATAAAATACTCAGAGATTTAAATCGATTATCGCCGGCAATCCTAATCGATAAATCTCAAGCAGATCCGCTCAATACACCAAGTGTACAAGTGTGATAAAATAATCAAGACAGATCATTTTCTCTCTCACACAACGACTATACCGATGGATTGGTCCGTGTCCATCTAGGTCGTGAGCAACTGTTCGATTAAATACGAGTAACCGATAGTATGATCTTCTGTGTGTCCATAGACACCATACTAACTACAACGTATAAAATCCAGGACTATAATTTCCATATATTTAATTATAAATAATTAAACGCAAATAATTGTTTATTTAATTAAATAGATTAGTGGCAATGGATCGTGAGTTTCCGTTACTTAAATCTAGACATTAAGTACACAACTCCAACATGAACATACTGAAAAATTTGTTTACCGAAGATGAAAACTGAGGTTGATTTGCCGAAGAAGTTCTGATGGCTAACGATACAATTTGCCAACTGTTTCGAAGGTGGCAGCCTTAATTGTTGGAGATGTTGATAACCTAGAGGATCACTGGGATATTATTATTATTATTATTGAAACTCGATCAAGGAGTTTACAGCGCATAAATGAGTTGCATGTGTTGTATTTGCCGCTTCAGTATCCCTTGCTATATTTGTTCGGAGAAGAAGAATTTAGAGATGGCGTTCCTCATTGTGAAACGACTTGGAGCAAGGAACGTAAAAAAAAAAATGTTTCAATGAAAGAGTACTTCTCTTACATGTTGCAGGAGAGGGATACTGAATCTCCTCATATTCTTTTTGGACGACGTTTATTTCAACAATTCTTGGTTGAGGCTTATACGATGGTTGAGTCGTACAGAATTACTTACATAAAAAATCATCAGCAGGATTTCAGATGTGACTCTTACGCTGCATTGGGAGAAGCATTAAGTAGTGGAGAAACTAACCTGTAAGATACTGGTAAAAGGATTATTTTGCCGTCTTCTTTCGTTGGCGGTGCCCGATACATGATAAAGAATTATCATGACGCAATGACTATATATAGGTGGGTAGGATATCCAAATTTATTTATGACTTTCACGTGTAATCCGAAGTGGGATGAAATAGAGAGGAATGTTACAGAAAGAGGATTGATTGCAAATGATCGACCGGATATTCTTTCTCGAATGTTCCACACTAAGTTAGACAATATGTTGAGAGATATTCGTCAGGGAAAGCTGTTTGAGGAGTTCTCTGCGAGTTAGTGCATCTATTTTTAATTTTCAATTTTTTTTATTTAATTAGTTTAACGTTTTATATTCTCATTGTTTTTAATTCTTCTTTTCAGTTGTTTATACTATCGAGTTTCAGAAGCGTGGAATGCTGCATGCTCATATTCTACTGTTCATAAAAAAATTCCCCATACAGCAAGTGCAAATGTCGTTGACGGTATTATATCTGCGGAGATTCCTGATTGCAAGGAGGATCGGGAATATCATGACGCGGTCAGTGAGTTCGTGATTCATGGCCCGTGTGGCCAAGCAAATAAAAAATCACCGTGTATGGATGAATTTCGATTTACAAAAAAAATCCTGAAGAAATACGTTGATCGCACAACGGTAGATAATGATGGCTTTGTCGTTTACAAAAAAAGAATGATGGCAGGACAATATTAAAGGGAGGAATTTAACTTGACAATAGGTATGCTTTTAGGACGTTTCGTTTTACTTATGCGTAGATAATAAAAAATCAAATTCATCTTTGAACACTTCGTTCAGAATGCCATTATATAGAATTCATCTTCTAATAACCTGTTTGGGTTGACATTTTTTTACAGGTCTGTTGTTCCCCATAATCATTTTCTCCTGAAGAAATATAGAGCGCATATTAACGTGGAGTGGTGCAATCGTTCTCGGTCTATTAAATATTTGTTCAAATACGTTCACAAAGGACACGATCGAGCAACTGCCGTTTTTTATCAGTCTCACAATGACGCTGACGGAAATAAAATTGTTGATGAAATAAAGCAATATTTAGATTGCAGATACGTATCGGCGTCGGAAGCGGTGTGGCGGTTATATGGATATGAAATTCATTTAAACCAGCCTAACATTGTGAGATTGAAATTTCATCTGCCTGACGAGCATATTGTTGTATTTAAGGAAGGGTCGTCTATTACGAATGTTGTGTCCAGAGCAGCGGGTAAAGAGACTATGTTTATAGCCTGGATGATTGCAAACAAGAAATTTCAACAAGCGAAAGAGATAACTTACGGTGAGTTTCCTACAAAATTCGTTTGGGATGAGAAGCTAAGTGCTTGGCGGCCAAGGCAGATAAATATCGTATATTGTAAGTACATATACTATGTTTTGTTAGAAGTTCCGTTATCAGTTCCACTATAGTTTACGGCAATATGAATTCTGATGTCGTTGATTGTGAGACTATTCCGAAGGGCCCGACGCGCACAATCCTATCCTATCCGAGTTTACACCTTGCACTTCGGACAGCCATCTGTAGCATCATAAGGAGGACCTCCCTTTCGAGGTAGAAAAAGAGTACATAGGAGGTTGGTCTTTCTCAACGTGGTGTATAGCACGAAAAACCTTTCGATACAAGATAAGGCCGTTCAAATGAAAGAATAAAATTCTTATTTTTATTATTCCCCCCCTCGGGATTCTGGAGGGAGGGGAAAGGCTTAGGCCTACCTATCCCGATAGGACCCCATAAAAGAACGGGAGCTGGGTTCCATATTGCCGAGACGAAGGGCAGCACTTCTGTACGTGATCGTAGTATGTCACGTCGTCTCGTCTCCGCTTCATCGAAGAGTACCTATGCACTATGTTCCGATTCACTGATAAGGAAGATAGAGTTGGGGTGGGGTCTACGATGTGATACTCAAGTATGACTCGGGGAGGTACATGCTAACTATGGGTAGACTTTTTTTTTTTCAAAAACTCATTATATTTTGGCTTATACAATGTTTTAATTCTACATATTCACTTTTTATGCGATTAGCGTTATGGCTTCTAGCTGCAAAATCTATTTGCGTTTTTCTAAAACAATTTTTATTCTATGTATTCTATTTTTTAATGATATTTATTAATGAACTAACCAGAATTAATATTTTATTTCTTGAACTCTATCAAGTTAATGACGATATCGTAACAACATTCAATATAAATCAAGAACATTTTATCACGGTATTTTCCTCAATTTACTTTTCTAAATTATATTAATTTTTACCATTTAATTATGTTTACCTTTCTACTTATTTTAGTATGCTTTATGATTGACTTGACATTTAAATTTTCATTTGAATTTCTAAAATCTTTATTATAATTATAATATTTGTAATTTTGTATTCTACAAGATGTGTAAGTTGTATTCTATACCTTACGGTATTCATAATTTTAGTTATTTATTCTTATATAAATATTTATTTTTATATATTAATTCATTAATTTATCTATATACTTATTCATTATGTTTATACAGTTTATTGTGTAAATTGTATTCTATATGTATTCAGAATTTGAATTATTTATTGTTATATAAATATTTATTTTTATATATTAATTAATCAATGTATTTATATACTTATTCATTATCAGTTTATTTTCATAATTATATTTTCTTTGCAGGTTTTTGCAAATTCATATTCATTAGTTTTATTTAAAAAATTATATTTATTTTTAAATTACTATATTTAATTTGATTTTTATCATTTATATTTTTCCAAAATCTTAAAAATCTAATAGCATTCCAGATAAATCAGATCGGTATCATGTCTTTTTCTTATTGAATGTTTTTTAATTATCTTGATGTTTATAATTTAATTGTGTTAAACTCTTTTTTTGTTATACTTTAAGAATTTTATTTGCATAATTAACATTATTATATCACCTAATACTTCATAATATAATATAATCTTTATAATATCTAATCATTTGTATATTATTTATTTATTTTGCACCAAATGCCTTTTTTTCAGAATGAATTATGAAAATCTCCATTGAAGAATTACCATTGTATATTTTTTGTGGATAAATATTCAGTCGATTAAGTTTCGTTGAATAACTAAAAGAAGACAATGCGAAATTTATATCCAAATCTCCCGTATTACATTGTTCCAATTACTTAATTAATCCTTACTTTTAAGAAATTAGTATCTATTTCCTTTTTAATTAAAATATTTAAATTCTATATTTATTAAATTGAATAACTAAAAGAAGACAATGCAAAATTTATATCCAAATCTCCTATATTAGATTGTTCACTTACTTAATTATTTCTTACTTTTAAGACATTAGTATCTATTTCCTTTTAATTAAAATATTAAAATTCTATATATGTGTAACAGTTTATTATTGTTTTTTAGTAGATACATCAGAAATTTTATTTTAACTTCTTTAATTTATCTATTGATTTTAATTCATGTACTTCTTATTGATTATATTAAATTATTTATTACTACTTCAAGTTATTAAGCCATATATTCAAATTATATAATTCTTATTATTGTATATATTCATATTAAAAAAGTTTGTTAAATACTACTGCAATACATTATCAATATGTCCAGGAATTTAGATAATTTACATTTTTGTTCCCAGATTTTTTAACTCATTTTAAATTGTCTAAAAGTATTTTTATGGGCTTTTCTTTAATTTTAAATATTTTATTTTAACCCAATTACATACATATTTAATGTATTTAATTCAAAATATTAATTTATATCTATTTTTTTAATTACATGAAATATATTTTATAATTTCAATGATATATATATATATATATATATATATATATATATATATATATTTTAACATATCTATATATTTTAAAAGTTTGATAAGTCTATTAGAGTATTACTGTTGTGGTCGTTGAGCACAACTTTTCAAACATGAGTTTTATTATTTAGGCAATCTCACAATTAATAAAATTAGATGCATGACATTGTTGAGCTAAATTTTGATTACATTGTTCAGCCTAAATTTTCTCAACTATTTTTTAGTCTTTACACAATCTCTCATGGGCTTCATATATATTCCATGCACTGAGTATTTTTTTTTTTTCATGTTTTTTGTTAGAGAATGGTTATATTTACTAATTCTTCTACATTTTTTTTAATTTTAAATACATTTCTATGTGAAAAATATTTTGTTTGGGATAGCCTTTTTTTGTATAAATAGTTATAAAAATATTATATATTACTATTATAATAATATATGAAGAATTAAAATTTTAGAAAATTATTTTAAAAATTGAACTAAATAATGTATTATATACACTTTTAATTCAAGTCGTACAAGATTGTTTTTTTATATCAATTCTTTGATTTTAATTTACAAGCTTTTAATTATTTTGTTTTGTTCTACAGTAATTTTTTTAAGTATTTTTTTATAAAAATTATGTATATAATTAATGTGCAATTCTTTTAAGATTTTCTGTTAACCTTGCCCAGTTGCTTTACTTATCTTTTTTTTAGAACAATGTATCATGTATACATATCTCTGTCGAAGAGTTCCCAAGATCCTATATTATGTGTTAGGCTTTGCAAGAAGTGGCTGATTTTCAGCCCAGATTCAAATCCAAAATCTTTGGAACTTCTCCTACTTGATATCGAAGTAAGTTTTCCATTCATTTAAATTAATTACAGTTTTTTTTATCTAATTTTGTAAATTAATATTTATAATTGATTTACAATACTTAGGACACCAAGATTCAAGCGTCAGTTGAACCAAATTTGATTCCATATGGCAATGATTTGTTGGGTTATTTATACAATAATTTATTATTTATTATTTACACGGATTATATGTTTCAAATGATAAATGAAAATACTCAAAATTATTATTAGAAAACACTTCAGATGAAGACGTATATTTGTTCAATTGAATCAAATATTTTATTCAAACTATGATTATACATTAGATACACATTAGAACTTAAAATTTAATATTGAGAAATCGATAATAAAAAAACACACATTTACTTTTATATAATTTTTTTTATTTTATAATTTTTAATTAGAAATTTCTAAGTGTAATATAGATACTTTAAAATAAAATAATTGAGTTTATTATTGAAAAATATTTTCAAAACATATTTATTGAAATTTTATATCATTATAAAGATAAATAAATTAATAAAATACAAGTTATATGTTTAAGCGACCAATAATCTAATAGTATTAATTATACAATTATTAATTTTTTATAATTCACACGAGTTAAATGTTTCAATAGACCAATAAAAACAATGACAATTATTATTGAAAAACATTTTAATACATTTTTTTATAATTGACAAATGTGATAGTTGATATACAAACCAAAGTAATTATACAACGATTCAATTTTTTTAACAATACAATTATTCAATTTTATGTAACTACAAATCACCCAAACCTAATTAATCATCACCCAATCTCCAACATGCAATCTAGCTAAATATCACAATCAAATCAACACAAATATTCATAATCCAAATCATAGTCAAGCAAAGAGAAGGAATGAAAATACCAAATTCCTTGGAATCGAAAATGGTTTACACCGTTGTGATCCTCGTAGCAAGATGAACAACGTTCCTCAATAGCTCAATTACAAATTCTTGAAGAAAGATTAAAGTAAAATTCAAAATAAAACTAGATCTAAGAACATTAAAATATCTAAGAGAGAGAGAAAATGGGTGGAAAGGTGGGTGTTGGTGAAGATGAAATGGATAAGTGATAAAGTAGAGGAACACCCTATTTATATTTTCCCCACATGCCAATATAAAAAGACCAAAAAGCCCTTAAAAATTCAAAAACTCAAGTCAAATTCGCTCATGAAGCTTGCTGGTACGTTCTGGAAGTTATTGCTCCTTGCTCGTTTATCATATCGTCGATCCGACCGTTGAAGTTGTAGTTGTAGAAGTTGGGAACTTGCTGTCAAACTTTCAGACCGATCCAACGGTTAACGAAGGCGGAAATGCAGTTCTCCCAAAGTCGCGCAGTGCTAGAATCCGAACTTCATGTCGGCCGACGTAAAATAATGTCGGCCGACACCAATCCCGCGGACGCGGCTTTTCCTGCGGACGCGGGCCAATTCTCCTGCCAATTCTGAGTTTTGAACACAATTGCATTACATGTCGGCCAACAGGTATACATGTCGGCCGACACCCAACATTTTCTTCAAGCCGAAATCAGCATCTCTGTCCTTCGGTCTGTGCAATATATCTTCGTCTTAGATTGTTCTCTCATCAAACCCACCGTGGATATTGTAGCTCTAGAAGTCTTCTCCATTCCTGGAAATTTTGGTGATGATGTAACGGTGGAATTGGTCGGGATGAGGGTTTTCCCAACGCTGCGCAAGGATGGGCGTCAATATGGCATCATTCGTGCATTTCTTCTCGCTTTCGCTCAATTCTCGTTCAAGTCCTACCAAACCAAAACCATAACGAAATATACACATACTCACATGAATAGGATGAATTTGATCACAAAAACATCACAATAAAGTCCCACAAAACAATAGAAAGTCGCACAAAAACGTACGAAACATCGGCTAGTTCAACACTTCCTCAACTTTTCTCGGATCGACTTGAATCCCTTATTTTGAAATCACATGTCCGAGAAAATCCACTTTGTCCAACCAAAACTCACATTTAGAAAACTTTGCGTATAATTTTTCGTCTCTTAACTTTTGCAACACTTGTCGTAGGTGCTTCTCATGCTCTTCCACACTCGATTCATAATTTAATACAATGACGAAGTATTCTAAAAAACTTTGCGTATAATTTAATACAATGACGAAGTATTCTAAAAAACTTCTTAAACACCCGATTCATAAGGTCCATGAATACCGCTGGTGTATTTGTTAATCTAAACGGCATGACCAAAAATTAAAAAGGCCATACCGTACTCTAAATGCAGTTTTCTCCACGTCATTATCCCGCATCTTTAATTGATAGTATCCAGAACGTAAATCAATCTTTGAGAATACCCGAGCCCTTTGGAGGTTATCAAATAAGTCATCCACCCTTGGAATCGGATATTTATTTCTGATCGTCGCCTTGTTCAACTGACGGTAATCAATGCACAAACGCCACGTACCGTCTTTCTTTCTCACAAACAAAATTGGTGCTACCTAAGGCGATACACTGGGTTGAATGAATCCTTTCTCCAATAGATCATCTAATTGCACTTTCAATTCTTTTAGCTCTGCCGGTGCCATACGATACGGCGACATCGATATTGGTTTTGTCCCCGGCACTAACTGAATCGCAAATTCAACTTCTCTTTGAGGTACTGCTCCCAGTAACTCATTTGGACAAACATCTTTTTCAAATTCATTCACCACCCGTATATCTTCCATCCTTGGTCCCTCCTTGGTTACGTCTATCGCATAAGCTAACACTGCATCACACCCCTCGCTCAATAACTTTCTCGCTTCAATTGTTGATATTATACTTGTCGGCACAATTCTCCGTTCACCTTTGTACACCAGTTTTGGTTCGTCAAGCATTTCAAAGGTAATCTCCTTCAAGTAGCAATCAATAGTAGCTCGATATGTCGATAGCCAATCCATACCAAGGATAATATCAAAATCTTTCATTTCCAGTGGCATCAACATTGTTAGCATCGGTTTTCCTTCTATCTTAATAAGAACATTTTAAAATATTTCATCTATTATAATTTTACCACGCATAAGTGTAGACACCAACACTCTATCTTTTAATTCACTCTTACATATTCCCAGAAATTCAACACATTTTTGCGCAATAAACGAGTGACTAGAGCCTGAATCAAATAATATTCGAGCTATGAGATTATAGATATGAACGGTACCAGTCACCACATGTGGTGCAGGTGCAGCATCTCGCTGAGTCATAGCGACAACTCGAGCATGTCCACCGGAAGATGTCCCCGTCGCACCTCCCCTTGCCTGTCCTCGACCTTGTCCTCGCCCTCGACCAGCCATTGGGGTTGGAGATGAAGCCACAAATGGTGCAGTTGTATTCAAATTCTGAGGACAATCTCGAGCTATATGTCCTCTTCAACATTTTTAACATAGCCGAATATTGGCAGCAATCGAACAATCCCTAGCATAATGCCCTCGATTTCCACATCAATAACATGTCATAGTTTCAACCGAACGGCTTATGTCCAATGGTGGTCGAATATTACCGCCCTGGAGACTGCTTACACTGAGCGCCATTGATCCCCCTCTCTGGCCACTCGCTTATCCCCATCTTTGTCAAGATTTCCAAACATCCTTAGACGTGGTCCTCATCTGCTAGAGCTCTCTGATCAACTCCTCTTTCTATCTTCTATGAATCCAGATGCCTCTTTGACATATTTCTCTATCAGTAAGGCCCTCTCTACAAGCTTTGGATAATTATTCAGGTTGAGAGCCGTCAGCCTCGACCTGATTATAAAATGTAGTCCATTCTGAAATTTTCGGCATCTTTCGTACTCATTCACAAGCACAGATTTCGCTAATTGAGACAAGTTTGTACACCTCGCTTTATACTCAGCTACAACCATATCTCGTCCCTGAATCAACTCATAGAACTCCCTCCCCATCTCATCAGCGAATGACTCAGGAAAGTACCTCTCGTGGAAGACCCGATCGAACGATTCCCACGTGACCGCTCTCGGCTCTACTTGATCCCCCGCTGGAATCCTTCACATAGCTTTTGTATTCGTCCACCAATCACGTGCCTGTTCAGTAAGACAATACGCAGCTAAATTGACCCTCTGATCAGTCGTCAATCCCATCATCTCAAAGATCTCTTCTATCTGCTTAAACCACGAGTCTGCTGCAAGCGACGACCTACTATCCCCAAAACTCGGTGGTTGAAGTTTCAAAAACTAGTCCATAACTCTACTCGTATCCTCCTCCTTAGACCTAACCCGACTCGTTTCTGCCACCTGTTCAATCTTTGACTCAATTTACCAAGTCATGGCCTCAAACATTTGCGTATGAGGAAGCTCCTCCCCACTTGTATCTCTCGGGCGATCAGTGCCCGACTCGTCACCTCTATCACTATCACTTTCACTCATCCTATCACTCTTGATACACACATTCAGGAACTCACATATCAAATATATATCAAGTGCATTCAATAACTCACATATCAAGTGCATTCAACAATAATATCACATAATAAAGCATATAATAAAAATCAATATATCACTAAACAATGTTATCACATAATAAAGTATATAACACAACTCAATTTAACACATCTCAATTTATCACACATAAGAGGATATAATTTAAATATCCATCATAACTCTACACACAGATCGTTTGCCATGACTCGACCCTATCAGTCTCTGGTCCCAAACCTAAAGCTCTGATACCAAGCTGTCACGCCCCGACTCCAAAATAACCGACAAAATAGGTTTAAAACACTAAACACAATTAAACTAAAATTATTAATAAACATTTAATCACAATTTAACATATAACTCGGGACATGAACTACTCACAATATTCACTGTAAATATATACAACCGAATATGCAAAATCGATACATACAACATTAGTGTTTATAAAGTATACACATACACAGGTACAACCCTACAAAAAAATCCCTATGACCCAGAGACTGACTAACGGGCGGGACACGACGATGACAACGATCACCCTTGATACCTATATAACTCAAAAACCTGTGTGGCCACTTTACAATTTCAGATAAGTAACAAAAGTGTTTTTATAATTTAATATATTCTATCACATTGTCTTATCACGTATATCACTAATATCACCATGCAAATAATATCACATAATTTAATATCTCAAATCGAAGCATCAAACATAATCATTATCCAAAATCATCATACAATACAACTTCAAACACAATAATCCACATATGCAAGCTACTGTGCAACTCATACATGCCATGACTCACACATCCGGGCCCCAAAAATATACTCCAGAATTGTGCTGAAGTTCAGGTCATCTCAGCCTCTGGACCATCTCAGTCCCTGGACGGCTGGACCATCTCAGTCGCTATGCATATGCTATGTCATAATAATGCATGCTATGCATGATTCATACCAACATAATATACCCATCTCGGGTTCACACAAATCATACATGTCATAACATATCACATGTCACGTCATATTAATCACTCCACAAAACTTATATCACATCACAAAGCATCACGTTACATCACAAATCATCACGTCACATCACATCACAAAACATGGCACACCGTAACATAACAACACATAACACACCATAACAAGATATCATATTTACTCAATTCAAATATTTATATCATTAAACAGATAATTTAGGTTACACTTTTACCCACCTGTGTACGTCGTTGTCACGACCTCTACAATTTATCCTTCGACTATGTCTTGTGCCTCGTGTACTCCACTCGACGATGGATCACATCCTTGTTATGAATAATTTCTATACTTCAAGAAATCAGATTCAAAGGTTCAATGGATTATTGAAAATTTATAATTTTGGTAGTCTTCTTCTTCTCTCCAAGTACGTGCGGTGGTGTATTCACTTCCAATTTATTTTTAATTTTCTCTCAGTAATTGTTTTTATAATTATTCTTTTAACTTTTCACTAAAGAAGCTTTAAAAGAATATGAAGCACTTAATATTATTATCCATACTATATTTTTATTAGTATTATTATTATTATTATTATAGTTTTAGTATTTATTATTATTATTACTATTATTATTATTATTATTATTATTATTATTATTAACCTATAAATTTTACAGGTCTTACAAAGGCTCTAGAAGGCGCTATACATCTCATGCGGTAGGTTCTCAACGGTTTCCAACGCGTTTTGGAGGTGTCAAATAGGCAGAAATTGAAGGAGAAATGATAACCTTCGCCAGACAACTTCAACGGGAGTGTCGGGTGACCTCGGACCGAAGCTGATAAATTCGGGAGCACCATCTAGTTTGATGGTCACTTAGCATAATTGGTTATTTTAATGTATTTTTCATATTTTGTTTTTAGTTTGAATCTCTATTCTTAAATTAGGCTTGCTATTTGTCAATTGTTATTGCTTTGATCTCTTCATGTTCAAAATGATTTAATCATCTTCTTAGTAATTCTTGTATTTAAATACTTGTTATTTTTGTTAAAGTAATCTATTAATATATAATTCCTGAATCCTTCTTTGGTTTTTTAATAGCTAGTAATATTCTTCAATTTTGCCACACAGATCAATTGAGATTCTATTGTCCAATAGAAATGCTCAATTTCAATTCAATTTCATTTGCGTTCACACCAATAGCCAATCTTTTCTCATTTATTTATTTAAAAATCAAATAAAAATTATTACTGATAAATTAATTTCTAGTCAATTATTTCATCTTTACATTAAATTTGTTCCGCTTTTTCATCTTCTCTTCTAACCATTTTTCTGTTTTCATCTTCTTTCTCTTCTCCTTTATCACAAAGCTGTGTATTCGCCCATCCATCTGGAGATTAGGCCTTTTTTTTATATTCTGAAATTCGCTGGTAAATCGTTTATTAGAGTTCATAGATCTGGTTTTTTTTTTTAATTGATAATTTTGATTATGATTTTTTTTGCAACCTCCTTTCTCCTCCTTTCGTCCCGTTTCGTGTTTTTCTTTGTTCTATTTCGTTTTTCTTACTTCGTCCCGTTTCTGTAATCGTGAATCCCCAGTCCATACGTGCAGCTATTTTTACACTGAAAGCTGTGTTTTATTCCTTTTTCCTCTTTCAGATTTGTTTTTGTGCTAACGATTTTTTTTTGCAGATTCCTCAACGCAAATCTCGGCCGCCGGAGATGCTCCCGTTATTTTCCTCTCTCGGTTCCTTCCATGTAGGTAAAATAAACTGGACAATGAGATTAGGGAGTCCTTTGGATAAGTGCCCCTCCCAATAGTAAGTAAGGGTTAAATAACCCTTACAAAAATAAAATTGGATATCTACCCCTCTTTTATAAAAATAAATGTAAAAAAAATTAAAATACAAAATATTTACACAATAACCCCAACAAAATAATTTCACAATAGTCCCACTTTCATTTCATCTCTTTCCATTTTTCTCTCCCGTAACCCTAATTCGCCAAAAAAAAAAAGCTCCGAAATCGACGATTTTCCACCAACAATTAGACATAAAAAGGTAAGCATTCACTTCTACCAGAGTTGTGTGTGTGTTGTTTTCAATTTCGAGCTTGAATTTTGCGTTTTGAAAGCTTTTCGAAACAAAAAAAAAAAAACTGAAAATCGCGCTGCCAATCGCAGACTGACGCAGGGCGCAGGCCTCTGCCTGCACCCAGCGTCAAATTTGACGCAGGGCGCAGGCCTCTGCCTGCACCCAACGTCAAATTTGACGCAGGCTTTGGCCTGCACCCGGATTCAGATTTGACGCAGGCTTTGGCCTGCGACAAATTTGAATCTGGGCGCAGGCAGTGGCCTGCGCCCTGCGTCAGTCACAGTCACAGGACAGTTTTAAATTCTGATTTTTGTTGTTTAATTGTAAATACAGGGATGGATAAGATATCAATCATCATACATTTTGGTGGAGAGTGACAGCTCTTGGAGGGATATTGGAGATGGATAATGAGCGATTTGAAATACTCGAGAACAACATTGATTGAGAGAAGCATTTCGTTTAATGCACTTGTTGTCAAGGTGTGTGGAAAAATCGGCATCGATCCATCATCAAATGAAGTTGCGATCTCTCGATTTCCAAAAGAAAAGTCTCCTCCGATATATCTTAATGATGAAGATGATTGGAGTACGACTGTGTGGATTCATAGAAACCAAGATGAAATAGAGTTGTTTGTGACATACAGTCCTTGTGTACCCCAAAGTCCTGCACGTCAAAGTCCTGCTTGTGAAAGTCCAGTACGCCAAAGTCCTGCACGTCAAAGTCCAAATCGCCCAGAAAAACTTCCAACTCGACGAACTTCAGGTGAAACATCACAATATTACAGTCAAGTAATAGTGCCATCTACTTATGATCAGTCTGTATCTATTTGGGATAGCATTGATTTATGTAATACTTCGTATGGTGGTGTTTCTGGTGATTATGATGGTGGTGTGGGTGATGATTATGATTATGGTGTTGATGGTGTCGAGGTCGATGATAACGACGATGATGTTGTTGATGACGATGATAATAACAATGGTGGAGGTGGTGATGATGCCAATGATGGTGGTGACGACGGTTATAATGAGGGTGGTAGTTCTTATTATAATAATCCTGTTGTGGACGATGTTGGTGCTCCTACTTTTAGACTTTGTGATCGAGACGGGGGTGGTCGGTATGATGGTTCCGATTTGGTAGTTGGTCAGACTTTCAAGAACAAAGACGATTTCAGCTATGTTGTCGGTCGGGTAGCATTGCAGGGCAAGTTTGAATTTGTTGTGGACAAATCTGATCACAATCGAAAGGTGGTGAAATGTGTTGAAAAAAAATTGCAAATGGAAAATTCGTGCAACGAGGAAGAAGACGACCGATGAGTTTGTGATTAAAACCTACACCAATATTCACACTTGTTCTTTGATTGATAGAAGCGGTGTGCACAGGCAGGCCTCTAGCAGTCTTATCGGCAGTCGACTCCAGGACCAGTTCTTGAACGCAAAGAAACCTCTAACACCAGCTGCAATTCAGCAGTTTATGCGTACTGAGGAAAATATTACTGTCAGTTACGACAAAGCATGGAGAGCGCAGCAGAAAGCCCTGGAAAATGTTCGCGGATCCTATGAAGATAATTTCTCGAAGCTTCCTTCGTATTGTTACATGCTTGAACAAAGGAATCCAGGTACGTTCACCCGTATTCAGACAGATGCCAATAATGAATTTCAGTACTTCTTCATGGCTATCGGAGCGTGTATTCGGGGATTTCAGTACATGAAGGACGTTATCGTCATTGATGCATCGTTCATGACCAATAGATACAAGGGAACGCTTCTTATTGCTTCTGCAACTGACAGTGAGCATCACAGTTACCCACTTGCTTGGGGTGTGGGTGATGCAGAGGACACCAGTTGCTGGATTTGGTTCCTTGAGTGCTTGCAGTTTTTTATTCCAGATAGATCAGATCTAGTAATCGTGTCTGACAGAGGTCAGCCAATTATAAACGCTGTAGCTGCTGTTTACCCTAATGCGGAACATGGACACTGCTATTGGCACATCATGCAAAACATAAAGTCCAAGTTCAACAAAAGAAAAGACTTGGTTGGTATTTTTCAGAAGGCTGCGTGCTCGTACACTGTACCCGAGTTCAATCGACATTTTTCAGAGCTTAGATCAACGAGCGAAAAATGTGCGAAGTGGTTAGAATATATCACGTTTGAGAAATGGTCAAGAGTCCACCACTGTGTGAATAGATACGAGGTGATGACGTCTAACGCTGTGGAAGTGATAAATTCTGTGATGAAAGACGCTAAAGACTTCCCCATATGTTCCTTGATCAAGTTTATTGTGGATAAGATGGTTGAATGGTTTTGCAGACATCGTGAAGAAGCTCGTGCGTTCACCGGTGTATTGACACCGAGAAGGGAAACAACGTTGCGTGAGCGTTATGACCGTGCTCCTAAATGGGTTACCAAAAAAATAAGTACTTGGATGTACACTGTGGATTCGACTAGATGGTGTGGGGTTGTGGATTTAAAGGCAATGACGTGTGAATGTGGTGTGTTTCAAATTGACATGATGTCGTGTGAGCATGCCATTGCCGCAACGTGTGCCAAGGACCCGAGTCGGGCAGGACAATATGCTTATGATATGACTTCTCTTTATTTCACCCGTGAGTATATGATGCAAGCATATAAGGAGAACATTATACCTGTTCCTTCAGAAGATCAATGGACGGAGATTCCCGAATATGTCCAAAGCATGATAGTGTTGCCCCCACCGGTGAAACGAACTCCAGGACGGCCGAGGTTGGACCGCTTCACGAGTCGAATTGAGAGGTTTTCGAAGAAAAAATATCGATGTGGCAAATGTCAAGGAGAGGGTCACAATGCACAAACTTGTCCGATTCCACCAGAGTAAACACTGTTGAACTTTTATGTAGTTGTGTGTGTTTTCATATATATTTTTGTGTAAAATTGACTTGTGAAACATTTACTATGCAGGTTGTGATGTGAAGAGGAGGAAGTTGTAGATGCCCGGTGTAGCGAAGAAGACGACCTAGATTAATTTTGTGTTTTGAGATTATTATGTATCAAGACTTCGTATTTGAGACCTTATATTTGTGTTGAACTTTATTTTTCATGTTGGAAGTGGTCAAATTGTGTGTAAATGTGGTCTGAACAGGTTGGAATTGTTGGAGTGGTATACTTAATGTCTAGATTTGAGTATTGTGAACTCCTTGTACACTTTCATTTACCTATTAAATACAAACATTCATTTGCTTTTAATTATTGTTAATTAAATATATGCAAATTATAGTCCTGGATTTATACGTTGTAGTTAGTATGGTGTGTCGGGACCACACAAAAGATCATACTATCGGTTACTCGTATTTAATCGAACAAATGCTCACGACCTAGATGGACACGGACCAATCCATCGGTATAGTCGTTGTGTGAGAGAGAAAATAATTTGTCTTAATTATTTTATCACACTTGTACACTTGGTGTATTGAGTGGATCGTTTGAGACTCATCAATTAGGTTTGCTCGGCGATAATTGATTTGAGACTCAGTGTATTTTATTCTTAATCCCCGATACAATTGCGGGTGTGTATATTTAGTATAAGTGACTTTGATTTTCCAAAGGAATTGACCGGTTTAATTATTGGGTCAATTACCGGTTAAGTTGGGTCACTATATTTTATATATGGCATGCCGTGAATTCTTGACGGGACAGTGTATCCCGGAAGGGTTGATAATATCCCCGAGATGAGCTCATAAGGATTTATTATGTAAACCTCGCGAGTGGATTTAATTCCGCATAATAAATAAGGTTGAGTGGTACTAGTCTCGGATAAAAGAGATGAATAAATTTATTAAGCAATAAATAAATTTTATTCATGGATATTTATATCTTAAATACACGGAATAAATAATACTACCGGAGAAATATTATTTGGATATAATATGGTTTAATATTGGGAGTGCAATTAATTTATATAGTGGAAAATAAATTAATTAATATTGATAAGGATTAATGGACTTGGGCAGTGGGCTCAATTTAATCTTCAATATTGGAAGCCCAATATTCCACCTCCTTTAGATCCCCTACGTAGCCTATAAAAGCACTACATGGCCTTCATAAATCATAAGACAAGATAATCATACTTGATTAGTCTAGAGAGTTGAAGGAGATCCATAGGAGTTCGATAGATCGTCGCCCACCCGACGTTCGAACGGAGTGCAAGGAATACGTGGGAAGATTCAAAGGTCATCTTGATTTCGTTTCTCCGAACAACGAATCGAAAGGTAAAAATCTAAACGCCCTTGATTTATTCGGTTTTGGTTTATCGAGAATACCGTAGAACGCAAGATCCGAAGTTCGAACCCGGATTAGACGGACGATCGCGTGGTGGTGGCGAAGCCACCGGACCACGCCAATCGCCCGCTAGGGTTTCGGCGGGCATGGGGAGGATCGACCCTCGGCTGGACCGAGGGCGTGCGATCGATCACGATGATCGATCGCTGTGCACGGGCTGGTGCCGGGCTCCTCCATGCAGCAACGAGTCGCCGGACTCGCCGCGGGGGCTACTTGGCAGCCCCGGACGATCGCTGGATGCGATCGGCGTGCGATCGCACAACCCCGCGAAGCGGGGGTTCGGCTGGGGGCAGGCCGCGCGCCTTCGGGTGCGTGGTCTCCAAAGGCTGGACCCCGGCGAGTTCGTCGGCGTTCGTGTGATCTCTGGCGAAGGGTTTGATCGGGTTATTGATTTCCGCAAATTTTAATAGCCCGGGATATCGAATTCCAACAATTGGTATCAGAGCGTGGTTTACGTTCGCGGTATTTTCGATAAAATTGTTCTACCTTGCAGGGTTCCGACTATTATGGCTTGATTTATTATTCGTTTAATTTATTTTGTCATGTATGTTGGTTTGATTAAACTCTCGGACATGTCGAGATTCGTTTTTGGTGGTGAATGCTTGTAATAGTAAAAATTCGGGGGTTGACCGAATTTAGGATTTATTATTACGTTCTACGTTTTTCCGGAAAATGTATAGGGTCGATTTCATGTATAGAATCGATACCGGATAGTGTAAAATTTTTTTTGTAATTAATTTTGCGTTGGATCGATGCCGAAACGACCGCCGGAGAAGACGCGTGACGAAGGAGATGACCGTGAGGGTGAAGGGACGAGGATCGACCAACCCATGGTCGATCCATGAGGATCGATCGATCGACCCTTGGAGGGGCCGCCGGCGTCGGTGGCCGGCCACCTCCTAGGTGGCGGTCGATGGTGGCGCGGGGATCCCCACCCCGCGTTATCCCGGTCCGGTGATTCTACTTTCCTAATTAGTTCGGTTTTCCTATTTGAGTTTTCCTACTTTTGGGAATTCTCATGGATTAGGAAAAGAATTAATTGGAATTAATTTTATTTCCTTATTCTATTATGGAAGTCTTCTAGAGTATTCCGAGTTCTACTTGGAATAGGATCCTAGAGATTTAATAGAATTGGAAAGGAATAAAAGTTAATTTAGGATTGATTTATTTCCTAATTGATTATTCCTATTTTATGGGAATTTTCATAGTAATGGAAATTAATTAATCTTGGAAAGTAGAAGAGTCCTAAATTATTTTATTTCCTTATTTCATTATGGAAATCATCTAGAATATTCCAAGTGGGTCTTGGATAGATTATTCTAGAGATTTAATGAAGTAGAAAAGGAAAATAAAATAAATAAATAAATATTAATAATATTTAATTTTATTTTTGATTTATTCGATTGACTCAATTATTATTAATTAAGTATCTTTTGGATTTATTAAAAATAAATAGATTTAAATATTGGAAATTAATATTCTCGTCACATGGAGCATTAAAGAACGAAGACTAAAGACTAGAAGATGCGTACGGAGATGGAGTAAAGCCATAATAGTCGGAAAATAATATTCTAGTAATTATTTTGACTATGTGATAATACTATGTGCTTTATTACATGTATGCATGCTATATGTGTTTACTTTCATGCACTAGATAGCGTATCCCTTTATTGTAAAAAGCTAAGTGGGAGAGGGTATGAAAACATACCCATGGTCTCCATTGCTGCTCTCTTGGTGACTTTTATAAACTTTTGAAGTTTATATAGATAGGTCATTGGAGGAGAGTTCTTGTAATTCCTCTTACGAGAAACATTGATTAAGTTCATCAAACAATGCCTAATTTGTCTTTCCAAAACTGATTTCAAGTCGACTCATTCTTACCCCGGGGAGTAGAATGGAGCCAGAGCCACTTGGTCATGTCGAGGACACAAATTAGAGGCAGTCGTACCATTCTTTGATAGGTGGATCGATTGTCTGCTCGGCTCCCTCATTTATGAGAGATAGGGTTGTTCGCATGGTGAATCACTGGTTAGAAACTTCGAGTTTCACTTATGGTTCTCCACGTCTTGATTTACAAGATCGAATGGATCAAGTAATTGGATTTCAATTATATAAATCTTCTGGTGTAGTAAACGTCCACACGAACGTGGCTTGCTATACTGGATAGGATTTTAGAATAATTGATGTAGACAGTTATAGGGAATTGTGAAGGATTGTGAGTTATCGTAAACGTCCACACGAACGTGGCTTGCGGTGATGTAGCAATTCTAAACGATTCACCTTGGTACTGAGTAATGGTTTACACTTAGATACGCTTTATAGTATTCTTCCCAACGAAGTAACGCTATAATGATGTATGACCGAAGCAAATCTAATTGCTAAATCATTTGGGTGGGTAAACGTCCACACGAACGTGGCTTGCTTTAACCTGATGGGATTTTAGATGTGATTAGTGATTTAATGATATTATTTGAGGGAGATAATATCGGATATTAAATTGTTTGTTTGTTTTATGTGCTTATAGGTTAAGAATGACTGTGACCCCACTTTGTGATATACTTAAAGATGAAAACTCACTGGTTCCATATAGTACTGATTGGAAAAGAAATCTGGACATTGTCCAGACTGTTGAGCCTTCCGAATCCACAGCTGACCCAACTCATGAGGACATTTGGAATGACCTCAGAATGATGTTGAGACATAGTGTGGAAGCCGGACAAGAAGTGATTGACATACTCTATAAATTCAGTCCTATTAGAGAATCGCTTAAAAACGATTTGAAAAAGGCGGAACTTATAAGTATGGTCAGAAAGTCACAAGCTCTTGTGGCTAAGATGGAAGTGCAAGCAAAGAAGCCCAGTGGTTCCAAACCACAGAGTGGGAAGAGCAAGCCGCGAGGCAAGTGCTATCGATGCAAGCAGTCTGGGCACTGGAGGTCTGATTGTCCTCTCATCAAAGGTACGAAATTTTCCTTAGTCACCGAAACATTATCAGTGGTGTTATCTACCAGCACCTGGTGTGTAGATACGGGGGCCACTGATCATGTCTGCAATTCACTGCAGGGGTTCCAGGAAACCCGGAGACTTAGAGAGGGAGAGATCGTGGTCTACATGGGCAATGCCGCGAAGGTGGCGGCTGTTGCAGTGGGAGACGTTCACTTACGCTTCAGTAGTGATAGGGTTTTAGTTTTACATAATTGTCTTTATGTACCCAACTTTAGAAAGAATTTAATTTCGGTTTCTAAACTTATTATGAATGGATATTCTGTTTCTTTTGACCACTCTGTGATCATAAGAAGAAACAGTGAGATTATGTGTTCTGGTACATTGGTGGACGATTTGTATGTGCTAAATCCTGAGTCTCACACGATGCAACTAACCGAGAGTAATAACACATCTACGAACACCAATAAGAGAAAGGAACCTTCTAGGATGAATCAATTATACTTGTGGCACTTAAGGCTAGGTCATACTAACTCAAATAGAATTCAAAGGTTGAAAGCTGATGGTCTCATCAGTGGTGTTGAAGGAGAGGACCTTCCAACCTGCGAATCCTGTTTAGAGGGAAAAATGACCAAGCGTTCTTTTTCTGGTAAAGGACGAAGGGCTGAACAAGTATTGGATTTGATTCACTCTGATGTATGCGGACCTATGTCTACTCAGGCAAGGGGAGGGTACGAGTATTTCATCACTTTCACTGATGATTACTCAAGGTATGGATTTGTATACCTGATGCGCCGCAAGAGCGAATCCTTTGACAAGTTCAAGGAGTTCAAGGCTTTTGCGGAGAACCTTCAAGGTAAATCCATTAAATGCCTGCGATCTGATCGCGGAGGCGAGTACCTGTCTGGAGAATTCAAGGCATACTTGGCAGAGAATGGGATTGATTCCCAAATGACATCACCATATACTCCTCAGCAGAATGGTGTGTCGGAAAGAAGGAATAGGACTCTTATGGAGATGGTGCGTTCAATGATGAGTTACTCGGACTTACCTACTATGTTCTGGGGACATGCCTTGGAAACAGCGGCGTATATTCTCAACATGGTTCCAACAAAAACGGTACCCACCACACCCATGGAAAGGTGGAGCGGGCGCAAGCCTAGCCTCAGGCACCTTCGGATCTGGGGTTGTCCAGCACATGTGTTGCGACAAGGTGCCGATAAGTTAGAACCTAGTTCAGAATTACGGCTGTTTGTAGGATACCCGAAAGGAACTAAAGGTGGCATGTTCTATAGTCCTACGGACCAGAAGATCGTTATAAGTACTAACGCTCGGTTCTTAGAGGAAGACTATGTCATGGACCACAAGCCCAAAAGTGACATAATACTTGATGAGTTGAGAGGTAACAAGGAAGACTTAGATACAGCCGAACCGAGTATAGATACACCACTAGAATCTGCACCTGACACTGTCACTGTTAATACACCGGAACGCCGTCGTAGTGGGAGGGTTGTTAAGCAACCAGACCGATGGATTGGACTAGGTGAGTCTTCGGACTCTGGACCTGGAGTTCATGAAATCGATCCCTGGACCTATGATGATGCGGTACAAGATATAGATGCGCCTTCTTGGAAGAAAGCGATGAAATCCGAAATAGAATCTATGGATTCTAATAAAGTCTGGGATCTTGTAGAACCACCAAACGACGTAAAGCCAATTTGGTGTAAATGGGTCTACAAGAGAAAGAGAGGATCTGACGGAAAGGTTGAAACCTTTAAAGCTCGGCTTGTTGCGAAAGGATATACTCAGAAAGAGGGAATCGATTATGAGGAGACCTTCTCGCCGGTAGCCAAGATAAAGTCGATCCGGATTCTCTTATCCATAGCAGCTCATATGGATTATGAGGTGTGGCAAATGGATGTCAAGACAGCTTTCCTTAATGGAAGTCTTGACGAGACAAACAACCAGAAGGATTCATTGCTAAGGGGCGAGATCATCTAGTGTGCAAGCTTAATCGATCCATTTATGGATTGAAACAAGCCTCGAGTTCGTGGTACTTGCAAATTGATGAGATAGTCCATTTTATGGATTCATCAAAGCATAGACGAATCGTGTGTATGGGAAACGTGATGGAAACAAGGTGGTGTTTCTCGGGTTTTATGTAGATAACATTTTATCATTGGCAACAATGTAAAGATGTAATCAGACATGAAATGATGGTTGTCTGGATAAATCATTATGAAAGATCACTATGGGAAAATGTCTCATAGACACCGGGCATTGACTGGTGTTAAAAAAAAAATTGTCTGGTGTTATTGTGCGTGGTGTTAAAGATCAGCTATGTTTTAACACCAGTCAATGACCGGTGTTAAATATAATTTATAAGGGGCGAGATCATCTAGTGTGCAAGCTTAATCGATCCATTTATGGATTGAAACAAGCCTCGAGATCGTGGAACCTGCGGTTTGACGAAGTAGTCCAATCTTTTGGATTCAGTCAAAGCATGGACGAATCGTGTGTGTATTGGAAACGTGATGGGAAAAAAGTGGTGTTTCTCGTGCTTTATGTAGACGACATTCTTCTCATTGGCAACAGTGTGAAAATGTTATCAGACATAAAAGGATGGTTGTCTAGACAATTCGATATGAAAGATTTGGGAGAAGTCGGGCATGTTCTAGGGATCAAGGTTATAAGGGATCGCCGGAATAGAACATTGTACCTATCCCAGCAATCTTACATAGACACGATTCTGGCTCGTTTTAACATGCAAGATTCCAAGAAGGGTGAGCTACCCTTCAGCAAAGGAACTTATCTTTCTAAGGAGATGTGTCCTCAGACACAAAAGGAGAAAGATGAAATGAAAGCAGTTCCCTACGCTTCGGCTGTGGGAAGCTTGATATATGCAATGTTATGCACGAGGCCTGATATCTGCTATGCAGTCGGCGTAGTAGCGAGATATCAGAGTAATCCTGGAAAGGCTCATTGGACTGCCGTAAAGAGCATTTTCAAGTATTTGCGAAATACTAGGGATTATGTTCTAAGTTACGGGGCAGACAATCTGATTCTTTTGGGTTATACGAATTCGGATTTCCAAGCTGATAAGGACCAGTGTAAGTCGATATCAGGCTATGTGTTCACTTTAAGAAAGAGGTGGAACCATGAAATGAAAGAGTGATAAGCAGGACGCTTCTCAGACTCTATCATAACTGAATAGCAGCCTCAGAGGCAGCGGAAGTTTTGGTTAGGTTCCGGGATAACCTCTGGACTTGGATATGACTCTTAGTTTACCAAAGGCTATTGAATAGCGGTGCACGGTAAACTGGAAGAAGTCATAAGTCAAAAGTGATGATAACACATAGTGCAAGTACCACCTGATTCGAGACATCGTCTAGGGAGACGACGTTGTAGTCACCAAGATAGCTTCAGAGCGGCAACCTAGAGTGCTCATTCACATAGTACTTCTCGGAAGTACAACTTAAGCACGTGATGAGTATGGGAGTCGGGAGTTTGGAGGAAATGACTAGACCTTAGTATAAGTGGGAGATTGTTGGAGTGGTATACTTAATGTCTAGATTTGAGTATTGTGAACTCCTTGTACACTTTCATTTACCTATTAAATACAAACATTCATTTGCTTTTAATTATTGTTAATTAAATATATGCAAATTATAGTCCTGGATTTTATACGTTGTAGTTAGTATGGTGTGTCGGGCCCACACAGAAGATCATACTATCGGTTACTCGTATTTAATCGAACAGATGCTCACGACCTAGATGGACACGGACCAATCCATCGGTATAGTCGTTGTGTGAGAGAGAAAATAATTTGTCTTAATTATTTTATCACACTTGTACACTTGGTGTATTGAGTGGATCGATTGAGACTCATCAATTAGGTTTGCTCGGCGATAATTGATTTGAGACTCAGTGTATTTTATTCTTAATCCCCGATACAATTGCGGGTGTGTATATTTAGTATAAGTGACTTTGATTTTCCAAAGGAATTGACCGGTTTAATTATTGGGTCAATTACCGGTTAAGTTGGGTCACTATATTTTATATATGGCATGCCGTGAATTCTTGACGGGACAGTGTATCCCGGAAGGGTTGATAATATCCCCGAGATGAGCTCATAAGGATTTATTATGTAAACCTCGCGAGTGGATTTAATTCCGCATAATAAATAAGGTTGAGTGGTACTAGTCTCGGATAAAAGAGATGAATAAATTTATTAAGCAATAAATAAATTTTATTCATGGATATTTATATCTTAAATACACGGAATAAATAATACTACCGGAGAAATATTATTTGGATATAATATGGTTTAATATTGGGAGTGCAATTAATTTATATAGTGGAAAATAAATTAATTAATATTGATAAGGATTAATGGACTTGGGCAGTGGGCTCAATTTAATCTTCAATATTGGAAGCCCAATATTCCACCTCCTTTAGATCCCCTACGTAGCCTATAAAAGCACTACATGGCCTTCATAAATCATAAGACAAGATAATCATACTTGATTAGTCTAGAGATTTGAAGGAGATCCATAGGAGTTCGATAGATCGTCGCCCACCCGACGTTCGAACGGAGTGCAAGGAATACGTGGGAAGATTCAAAGGTCATCTTGATTTCGTTTCTCCGAACAACGAATCGAAAGGTAAAAATCTAAACGCCCTTGATTTATTCGGTTTTGGTTTATCGAGAATACCGTAGAACGCAAGATCCGAAGTTCGAACCCGGATTAGACGGACGATCGCGTGGTGGTGGCGAAGCCAACGGACCACGCCACTCGCCCGCTAGGGTTTCGGCGGGCATGGGGAGGATCGACCCTCGGCTGGGCCGAGGGCGTGCGATCGATCACGATGATCGATCGCTGGGCACGGGCTGGTGTCGTGCCCGACCCCGCCGTGAAGGCGGGGCTCCTCCATGCAGCGGCGAGTCGCCGGACTCGCCGCGGGGGCTGCTTGGCAGCCCCGGCCGATCTCTGGATGCGATCGGCGTGCGATCGCACAACCCCGCGAAGCGGGGGTTCGGCTGGGGGCGGGCCGCGCGCCTTCGGGTGCGTGGTCTCCAAAGGCTGGACCCCGGTGAGTTCGTCGGCGTTCGTGTGATCTCCGGCGAAGGGTTTGATCGGGTTATTGATTTCCGCAAATTTTAATAGCCCGGGATATCGAATTCCAACAGGAATTACAAAAAACGGCAAAAGTCATGTTCTGGCTTCTGTTGGGCGCCGGGTGCAGGCCAAAGCCTGCGTCAAATTTGAATCCGGGTGCAGGCTTTGGCCTGCGTCAAATTTGAATCCGGGTGCAGGCTTTGGCCTGCGTCAAATTTGAATCAGGGTGCAGGCCAAAGCCTGCGTCAAATTTGAATCCGGGTGCAGGCTTTGGCCTGCGTCAAATTTGAATCCGGGTGTAGGCTTTGGCCTGCGTCAAATTTGATCTGGGTGCAGGCTAAAGCCTGCGTCAAATTTGAATCCGGGTGCAGGCCAAAGCCTGCGTCAAATTTGAATCCGGGTGCAGGCTTTGGCCTGCACCCGGCGCCTTTGACAGGTGGGTTTGGATGCGGTTTTCGCTATTTTTCGACTACCTCGTGGATAATTAATGTAATTTGAACCGTTGGATCATCTTAAAATGTAGTTTTACATGTCCCGTGCAATTTTCATGAAAAAATAATCTCCGGAAGTGCTCGATTCGATAGTGTCGAAAAAATCGACAAATTCTCGACACTACCGATTCGAGCACTTCCGGACATTATTTTTTCACGAAAATTGGACGGGACACGTAAAACTACATTTTAAGATGATCCAACGGCTCAAAAAAACTAAATCACATTTTAATGTTTGATCATACCTTGAATATCATAAACTCAACTCAAACTATAACATTTAAACTTAAACCTTAGAAGTAATAAGTGACCAAAACACTAAATACTTATACCCGTGGATAATTAATGTGATTTAAACCGTTGGATGATCTTAAAATGTATTTTTACGTGTCCCGTCCAATTTTCGTGAAAAACTAATTTCCGGAAGTGCTCGAATCTGTAGTGTCGAGAATTTGTCGATTTTTTCGACACTATCGAATCGAGCACTTTCCGGAGATTATTTTTTCACGAAAATTGCACGGGACATGTAAAACTACATTTTAAGATGATCCAACGGTTCAAATTACATTAATTATCCACGAGGTAGTCGAAAAATAGCGAAAACTGCATCCAAACCCACCTGTCAAAGGCGCCGGGTGCAGGCCAAAGCCTGCACCCGGATTCAAATTTGACGCAGGCTTTGGCCTGCACCCGGATTCAAATTTGACGCAGGCCAAAGCCTGCACCCGGATTCAAATTTGACGCAGGCTTTGGCCTGCACCCTGATTCAAATTTGACGGAGGCCAAAGCTTACACCCGAATTCAAATTTGACGCAGGCTTTGGCCTGCACCCGGTGCCCAACAGAAGCCAGAACATGACTTTTGCCGTTTTTTTGTAATTCCAACCTGTTCAGACCACATTTACACACAATTTGAGCACTTGCAACATGAAAAATAAAGTTCAACACAAATACAAAGTCTAAAAGCCTCAAATACAAAGTCTAATAACCTAAAACCGGGCAACTCTCCACGTCATGACCCTCTTTGTGACAGATATCGCACGTGGGAGGCGGACCTTCGTGAATAGCACTCTGCTCATAAACCTGTGCTGCACATCTCCATCTGAACTCATCTACGGTCTCCTTCTTCTTCCACTCGTCTGTGTAAATTCTGTCAGTGATAATGGATATCATCTGCATCAGAGCGTAATTACCGGATCGACGTGAAAAATCTTGGCGATAACGATCACTCGGCCTCGCAAATGCTGTTGGAGTTGTGTACTTAATGTCTAGATTTGAGTAACGGTAAACTCCCGGTCATAGCATTTAATCTATTTAATTAATAAACAATTGTTTGCGTTTAATTATTGATAATTAAATATATGCAAATTATAGTCCTGGATTATATACGTTGTAGTTAGTATGGTGTGCGACGCCACACAGAAGATCATACTATCGGTTACTCGTATTTAATCGAACAGTTGCTCACGACCTAGATGGACACGGACCAATCCATCGGTATAGTCGTTGTGTGAGAGAGAAAATAATTTGTCTTAATTATTTTATCCCACTTGTACACTTGGTGTATTGAGCGGATCGCTTGAGATTTATCGATTAGGATTGCCTTGAGATAATCGATTCAAGTCTCAGAGTATTTTATTCTTAATCCCCGATACTATTGCGGGTGTGTATATTTAATATATGTGACTTTGATTTTCCAAAGGAATTAACCGATTTAATTATTGGGTTAATTACCAGTTAAGTTGGGTCACTATATTTTATATATGGCATGCCGTGAATACTTGACGGGAAAGTGTATCCCGGAAGGGTTGATAATATCCCCGAGATGAGTTCATAAGGAATTATTGTGTAAACCTCATGAGTGGATTTGTTCCGCACAATAATCAAGGTTGAATGGTACTAGTCTCGGATTCAAGAGATGAATAAATTAATTAGCAATAAATTAATTTTATTCATGGATATTTAAATCTTAAATATACGGAATAAATAATACTACCGGAGAAATATTATTTGATATAATATGGTTTAATATTGGGAGTGCAATTAATTTATATAGTGGAAAATAAATTAATTGATATTAATAGGAGATTAATAGATTTGGGCTTGGGCTCAATTTAATCATTAATATTGGAAGCCCAATATTCCACCTCCTTTAGATCCCCTACGTAGCCTATAAAAGCACTACATGGTCTTCACTTTTTCATAAGACAAGAATATAAATACTTGATAGTTCTAGAGAGTTGAAGAGGATCCATAAGCTTGGAAGATCGTCGCCCACCCGACGTTCAAGCTAGTGCAAGGAATACGTGGGAAGATCGTAAGGTCATCGATTGAGTTCGTTTCTCCGCACAACGAATCAAAAGGTAAAATCATAAACTCCCTTCTATGATTTTATGTGAATTGATTGTGATACATACATGAACGCACGATCCGGGAAAACGACGAACTTCGGGGATGGGGATTCGAGATCCCCGGCGAAAGTTCGAAGGACCCTCGGCTGGGAGCCGAGGGGTGCGATCGAGCCCTAGGGCATCGATCGCGGGGCCCACACGAGGACGCCCCGGCTGGACGCCGGGGCATGCGATCGACCTTGCGGTCGATCGCGGGGGCAGCCGCGGCTGGGCCGCGGTTGGTGCGCTGGGCGCACCGCCCTCCTCGGCGGTGGCGGTGAGTCGCCGGGCTCACCGCCGGGGGCTGTTCGGAACAGCCCCACGGGGATGCGCGTGCATCCCCGGCGATCGCTAGGGCAGCGATCGCGAGCCCCGGCGGGGGCTCGGCTAGGGTTTCTAGCCGCGGGTTTTTCCCGCGGCGACGACTCTCTTGTCGTGCCCGGTTCCGTTTGGTGGTTCGCGTGTTTCCGGCGAGAGGATTTCGGTCGGGTTATTATTTTCCGCAAATTTTAATAGCCCGGGATATCGAATTCCAGCAATTGGTATCAGAGCGTTTGGTTTCGTGTTCATGTATGTGTTCAATTATCGTTCTACCTTGCAGGGATTCCCGCTATCATGGTTAATTAATTAATTAATTGTTTAATTAATTGTTATTTAATTTTACCATGATTATTAAACTCTCGGACATGTCGAGATTCGTTTTGTGTGGATGAATGCTTGTAATAGTAAAAATTCGGGGGTTGACCGAATTTAGATTTATTATTATTGTTCTATGTTTTCCGGAAAGTGTATAGGGTCGATTTCATGTATAGAATCGATACCGGAATTGTAAATTTATTTCTTGTAATTTATTTACGTTGGATCGATGCCGAGACGACCGCCGGAGAACTCATGTGACGAAGGAGATGATGAGAGGGAGAACTAGGGCTCGGGATCGATGGGATCGATCCCATGGGGATGATGAACGATCGAGGGGGCTGCCCGCGGGGCTCCTCGGCCACGCCGGCCACCGGAGGTGGTGGCGCGTGTTTGAGTTGTGTACTTAATGTCTAGATTTAAGTAACGGTAAACTCCCGGTCATAGCATTTAATCTATTTAATTAATAAACAATTGTTTGCTTTTAATTATTATTAATTAAATATATGCAAATCATAGTCCTAGATTTTATACGTTGTAGTTAGTATGGTGTGTCGGGCCCACACAGAAGATCATACTAACGGTTACTCGTATTTAATCAAACAGTTGCTCACGACCTAGATGGACCCGGACCAATGCTGGGATTCGATGTCCCGGGCTATCAAAAAATTGTGGAACCGATAACCCGACCGAAACCCTATCGCCGGAGACCGCGAACGCGAACCACCGTACGACCCGAGGCTCGACCGAGCACCGCACGGGCGAACCCGCGCGCCCAGCCGAGCCCCCGCACGGGGCTCGCGATCGCTCTCGTAGCGATCGCTGGGGATGCACGAGGCATCCCCGGGGCTGCTCGTAGCAGCCCCCGCAGCGAGTCGATGACTCGCTGCTCGCATGGGGTCAGCCCCGTGCGCCTCTGCTACGGGAACTCCCGTAGCGCGCACGAGGCAGCTGCGGGTCATCCCCGCAGCGACCCGCGATCGAGCTCACGGGCTCGATCGCCCCTCGGCTTCGGCCGAGGGCTTTGCTCTCGACGCGCCGCCGGCGATGGCGGCTGGGATCCGCCGTGGCACCAGCCCACGGCATCCCGGACGATCGACCCTAGGTCGATCGTGCCCCTTCGCCACGCGTCTTGGCGGTCCGAACCCTAGGGTTCGACCGCCCCTTCGATCCTCGCCGGGGATCTCGAATCCCCGTCCCCGAGGTTCGTCGTTTATCCCGGATCGTCTTGTTCATGTATATATCACGATTAACGAACACATAATCAAGAGGGGGTTTAGATTATGTTACCTCAATTCGTTGTGCGGGGAAACGAATTAAACGTTGATGACCTTGCGATCTTCCTACGTATTCCTTGCACCTCGTTCGAACGTCGTGTGGGCGACGATCTATCGAACTCTTATGGATCTCCTTCAACTCTCTAGAATATCAAGTGTTGATATTCTTGTCTTATGTTGTGTATGAATTATGAAGGCCATGTAGTGCTTTTATAGGCTACGTAGGGGATCATAAGGAGGTGTAATATTGGGCTTCTAATATTGAAGATTAAATTGAGCCCAATGCTCAAGTCCATTAATCCTTATCAATATTAATTAATTTATTTTCCACTATATAAATTAATTGCACTCCCAATATTAAACCATATTATATCAAATAATATTTCTCCGGTAGTATTATTTATTCCGTGTATTTAAGATTTAAATATCCATGAATAAATTTATTTATTGCTCAATAAATTATATTCATCTCTTATATCCGAGACTAGTACCATTCAACCTTAATTATTGTGCGGAACAAATCCACTCATGAGGTTTACACAATAATTCCTTATGAAATCATCTCGGGGATATTATCAACCCTTCCGGGATACACTTTCCCGTCAAGTATTCACGGCATGTCATATATAAAATATAGCGACCCAACTTAACCGGTAATTAACCCAATAATTAAATCGGTTAATTCCTTTGGAAAATCAAAGTCTCTAATATTAAATATATACACCCGCAATAGTATCGGGGATTAAGAATAAAATACTCTGAGATTTAAATTGATTATCCAAGGCAATCCTAATCAATAAATCTCAAGCGATCCGCCCAATACACCTAAGTGTACAAGTGTGATAAAATAATTAAGACAAATTATTTTCTCTCTCACACAACGACTATACCGATGGATTGGTCCATGTCCATCTAGGTCGTGAGCAACTGTTTGATTAAATACGAGTAACCGATAGTATGATCTTCTGTGTGCCCATGCAACACCATACTAACTACAACGTATAAAATCCAGGACTATATTTTGCATAATTAATTAATAATAATTAAATGCAAATAATTGTTTATTAATTTAATAGATTAAATGCTATGATCGGGAGTTTACCGTTACTTAAATCTAGACATTAAGTACACAACTCCAACAATCTCCCACTTGTACTAAGGTCTAGTCATTTCCTCCAAACTCCCGGTTCCCATACTCATGACGTGCTTTAAAGTGTACTTCCAAGAAGTACTATGTGAGTGAGCAATCTAGGTTGCCGTTCTGAAGTTATCTTGGTGACTACTACATCGTCTCCCTCGACGATGACTCGTATCAGGTGGTACTTGCTCTATGTGTTAACATCACTTTTGACTTATGACTTCTTCCAGTTTACTGTGCACCGCTATCCAATAGCCTTTAGTAAACTAAGAGTCATATCCAAGCCAAGAGGTTATCCTGGAACCTAACCAAAACTTCCGCTGCCTCTGAGGCTGCTATTCGGTTATGAGAGAGTCCGAGAAGCGTCCTGCTTATCACTCTTTCATTTCGTGGTTCCACCTCTTTCTAAAAGTGAACACATAGCCTGATATCGACTTACACTGGTCTTTCTATGATTTTTTGGATCTGAGAAACTGTAATCTAAGAAGATTTCGTCTTGCTTAATTATCCAGCACTTTGCAAGTACTATTACAGCATCCGAAAATTTCTTTTCTAGATTACCTTGATATCCTCCCACTACGCAAACCGCATAGTTGATATCAGGTTCTTGTTTTTATAACATTGCATCTATAAATCTTTCCATACTTGAAGTATAGGAAACTGCTTTGTCTCATCTATCTCCTTCATGTGTTTAAACACATACCCTTTAGATAGATGTATATTCTGTCTCTGAAAGGCAATAACCTTTCTCAGAAGTATGCATGTTTTAAAAAAAAAAAAAAAAAAAAAAACAAACCATAATCGTATAAGATATCTAGGGGAAGTACAATGTTCTTATCTTTAGATCGAAAGATCTTAAGAACATGCTCCAACTTCTACTCAATCTTATATCTCGATTCATTTAGACAACCATTGTCTTATGTCTGACAACATTTCCTACATTGTTGCCAATGATGAGATTGTCATCTACATAAGATCTCCGAGAAACACCATTATGTTTCCATTACGTCTCCAATACACCTATCGTCTGTGCCTTTTGATGAATCCATCAAATGGACTATCCCATCAATTCGCAAGTTCCACGATTTATAGCTTTGTTTCAATCCATAATGGATTTACTAAGCTTGTACTCTAAATGATCTTGCCTCTTAACAATAATCCTTATTGTTTTCTAAGCAGGCACATTTAGATCTAGTACTGCCCTTATGCAGAGCTAGGGATCGATTTCATCTTTACCAGATCCAGAGTTAAAAACTCTTCTAGTCTTATGAACATCTCCGGTTGCTTAACAACCTCCCACTGCAATGGCGTGCCGGTGTATAATAGTAATAACATTAGGTGCAGCACTACTCGGTTTGGCTGGTTCCTAGTCTTTTGTCCTTCTTCTCATTCCAAGGTACTACGTCAGTTCGGGCTTTGTGGTTCTTCTAATAGTCTTCCTCTAAGAACCGGGCGTTACACGTCCTTCTGGTTCATAGTACTATAGAACACACAATACTTTGTTCATCTAGGATATCCTACAACCATAATCGAATATGCTGTTGTCTCTAGGAATATCCATAGAACATGGGTAGTTCCGAACAACTTGTTCTTTTACTATTAGATTTCCATCTCTTATTTACAACGCACCATCTCTACACGTGAGTGTATGGCACGGCCCTTTGGGATTGAATCCCAATCTTTGATTATGCTATGTGTTATTCAGATAGGTGATGGCCTCCGCGACCGAGTCGCAGGCTTCTAATGGATATACTTTGATGGTTCCCCATAATAGCTTTGTGTCCATTGACTAGTCAAAACACTCTGCTTTTATGGCACATTAAGTATTCTAATCCATCACCGAGTATTCTTGAAATACTCGTACCTTTCTAATTTACACATATGTCTGCATATCTAATCATTTCCAATACTTGTCTGAATTCTATCCTTTAGAAAGGTTTACTTAGACGTATTATCCTCCAAATTCAATCCTTAGGTCGGAAGGTCCATTCCTTCAACTATAATTGATCAAATCAATTTCGACCATTTGAATCTTATTTGAAAAAATACTGCTAAGTATAAGAATTCACAAGTATAATGATTAATAAGGAAATATCTAACAAGTAAAACAAGTTATAGAACGGTTCGTTGCATCGTGGTAGACTTAGGATTCATCATTCACATATTGCTATCTAATGTACCGGAACAGATAATACCCATTATTTCTTATCTAAATCATCACCATGATTAAAGAAATAAAATATCCATTCATAAAGAAAATCCAGAACAAAAGTTCTTTTCAAAAATAAGGGGTACATAAAGCAATAACTTGAAATGAAATCCTAAAACTACTGAAAGCAGATAATGTCTTCCACTGCAACCGCTGCTACCCCAACAGCTTCGCCCATGTAGACTCGAACTCTTCTTTTCTAAGTCGCCGGGTTTTCTGGAACCCCTGCATTTAAAATGCACATACCGTCAGTGGTTCCATATCTACACACTAGAATTCTGGTAGATAATACCGCTGACTATGTTTTTACGACTAAAGAAAAATTCGTACCTTTGAGAGGACATTCAGACTTCCAGTGTCCAGACTTGTTGCATCGGAAGCACTTGCCTCTTGGCTTTGCAGCCCCCACTCGTGGTCCATTCCTCTTGGCACCACTGGGTTTCCAGGCTTGCTTCCTTTTCTTGCCCCTACCTCCAACAGGCTTCAAGCCCTTGGACTTGGTAGCTACAAGTGCTTGAGACTTGCCCTTCTTGTAGATCCCCTCTGCCGCCTTTAGTTCAGTCAGGAGTTGCGCAAGAGTATAAGATAGTTTACCCATATTATAGCTCATACAAAACTGCTCAAAACTAGGGGTCAGAGACTAGAGTATGATGTCGACTTGCGTCTCAGCATCAATAGAAGCTCCTAGGACCTCAAGTTCATTCAACAAACTCATCATCTTAAGAACGTGGTCCCCAACGGGCGTTCCTTTAGACTGAGTAGTCGACATGAGGACTCTCATGGCTTCTTGCCTAGCCGCACGATCTTGCTCCCCAAACATCTCCTTGAGGTTAAACATCATATCATAGGCAGTGTCCATCGACTGATGTTGGGTTTGGAGTACATTTGACATGGAAGCCAAAATATAACACCTAGCCATTTCATCAGCCTTTTTCCACTTCCGATATGTCAGTTTTTCCTCATCAGTTGAGGCAGCCGTGGGCTCGGCAGGGCACACTTCATGGAGTACAAACTTGTACTCCTCAGAAGTCAGGACAATGTCTAAATTTCTCTTCCAATCAATGTAATTTGGACCAGTGAGCTTATGCTCCTTGAGTATCACAGAAAGTGGGTTCATAGCTATTCTCTAAACCTATAAGCACATTTAAACAAACAATTAATTTAATGTCCGATATTATCTCCCTCAAATAATATCATTAAATTACTAATTACATCTAAAATCCCATCAGGTAAGGCAAGCCACGTGGTGTGGACGTTTACCCACCCAAATGATTTAGCAATTAGATTTTCTTTGGTCATACATCAATTATAGCGTGACTTCGTGGGGAAGAATACTATAACGCGTATCTAAGTGTAAACCATTACTCAGCACCAAAGTACATCGTTTGGAATTGCTACATCACCGCAAGCCACGTGGGGTGGACGTTTACGATAACTTCACAACTCTTCACAATTACTTACAACTGTCTACATCAATTAATCCAAAATCCGTCAGTATAGCAAGCCACGTGGTGTGGACGTTTACTACACTAAGAGACTTTTATAATTGACTCCCAGTTACAAGATCCATTCGATTCTCATAGATCAAGACGCGGAGAATCATAAGTGAAACTCGAAGTTTCTAACCAGTGATTCACCATGCGAGCGACCCTATCTCTCATAAATGAGGGAGCCGAGCAGACAATCGATCCATCTATCAAAGAATGGTACGAAGGTCTCTGATTTGTGTCATCCACATGACCAAGTGGCTTTGGCTCCATTCCACTCCCCGGGGTGAGAATGAGTCGACTTGAAGTCAGTTTCAGAAAGACAAATTAGGCATTGTTTGATAAACTTGATCAATGTTTCTTGTAAAAGGAATTACAAGAATTCTCCTCGAATGACATGTCTATATGAACTTCGAAAGCTCATAAATGTCACCAAGAGAACAGTAATGGAGACCATGGGAATGTTTCCATCCCCTCTCCCACTTAGCTTTTTATAACAAAGGGATACGCTATCTAATGCATAATTAAACACATAAGCATGCATGCAAGTAATAAAGCACATATCACATAGTCAAATAATGCTAGGAAATTATTTTCCCGACTATCATGGCTTTACTCCTTCTTCATATGCATCTTCTAGTCTTCAGTCTTCGTTCTTGAATGCTCCATGTGACGAGAATATTAATCCCAATATTTAAATCTATTTATTTTCAATAAATCCAAAAGATACTTAATTCGAAAATTAAGTCAATCGAATAAATCAAAAATAAAATTAAATATTATTGATATTTTTACTTATTTATTTTTCCTATCTAATTCTATTAAATCTCTAGAATAATCTATCCAAGTAAAACTTGGAATATTCTAGAAGACTTCTATAATAGAATAAGGAAATAAAATAAATTAGGACTCTTCTACTTTCCAAGATTAATTAATTCCCATTACTATGAAAATTCCCATAAAATAGGAATAATCAATTAGGAAATAAATCAATCCTAAATTAACTTTTATTCATTTCCAATTCTATTAAATCTCTAGGATCCTATTCCAAGTAGAACTCGGAATACTCTAGAAGACTTCCATAATAGAATAAGGAAATAAAATTAATTCCAATTAATTCTTTTCCTAATCCATGAGAGTTTCCAAAAGGAAGAACACTCAAATAGGAAAAACGAATTAATTTAGGAAAGTGAATCTTGGTAGGAGTAGCATGGGTTGGGGATCCCCACACCACCCCCACCGTCGACCGCCCACCCCCGGAGGAGCACCGCCGCCCAGCCTAGCCACCACCGTCGCCGGCGGCAGCCTTAGCCGAGGGCGATCGGCCCCCTCACTTTGGGTCGATCGATTGGGGTCGATCAAGGGGTTTGATCGATCCCGGTTCTTCGTCCTCTTCGTCTTCTTCGTCACACGAGTTCTCCGGCGGTCGTCTCGGCATCGAACCAACGTAAATAAATTACAAGAATTTAAATTACACTATCCGGTATCGATTCTATACATGAAATCGACCCTATACATTTTCCGGAAAACATAGAACGTAATAATAAATCCTAAATTTGGTCAACCCCCGAATTTTTACTATTACAAGCATTCATCCACACAAAACGAATCTCGACATGTCCGAGAGTTTAATAAACGAACAATCATGATAATTAATTAACACAATAATTAAATCCAACCATGATAGTCGGAAATCCCTGCAAGGTAGAACAATAATCGAACATATACAAGAACACGAAACCAAAACGCTCTGATACCAATTGCTGGGATTCGATGTCCCGGGCTATCAAAAAATTGTGGAACCGATAACCCGACCGAAACCCTATCGCCGGAGACCGCGAACGCGAACCACCGTACGACCCGAGGCTCGACCGAGCACCGCACGGGCGAACCCGCGCGCCCAGCCGAGCCCCCGCACGGGGCTCGCGATCGCTCTCGTAGCGATCGCTGGGGATGCACGAGGCATCCCCGGGGCTGCTCGTAGCAGCCCCCGCAGCGAGTCGATGACTCGCTGCTCGCATGGGGTCAGCCCCGTGCGCCTCTGCTACGGGAACTCCCGTAGCGCGCACGAGGCAGCTGCGGGTCATCCCCGCAGCGACCCGCGATCGAGCTCACGGGCTCGATCGCCCCTCGGCTTCGGCCGAGGGCTTTGCTCCCGACGCGCCGCCGGCGATGGCGGCTGGGATCCGCCGTGGCACCAGCCCACGGCATCCCAGACAATCGACCCTAGGTCGATCGTGCCCCTTCGCCACGCGTCTTGGCGGTCCGAACCCTAGGGTTCGACCGCCCCTTCGATCCTCGCCGGGGATCTCGAATCCCCGTCCCCGAGGTTCGTCGTTTATCCCGGATCGTCTTGTTCATGTATATATCACGATTAACGAACACATAATCAAGAGGGGGTTTTAGATTATGTTACCTCAATTCGTTGTGCGGAGAAACGAATTAAACGTTGATGACCTTGCGATCTTCCTACGTATTCCTTGCACCTCGTTCGAACGTCGTGTGGGCGACGATCTATCGAACTCTTATGGATCTCCTTCAACTCTCTAGAATATCAAGTGTTGATATTCTTGTCTTATGTTGTGTATGAATTATGAAGGCCATGTAGTGCTTTTATAGGCTACGTAGGGGATCATAAGGAGGTGTAATATTGGGCTTCTAATATTGAAGATTAAATTGAGCCCAATGCTCAAGTCCATTAATCCTTATCAATATTAATTAATTTATTTTCCACTATATAAATTAATTGCACTCCCAATATTAAACCATATTATATCAAATAATATTTCTCCGGTAGTATTATTTATTCCGTGTATTTAAGATTTAAATATCCATGAATAAATATATTTATTGCTCAATAAATTATATTCATCTCTTATATCCGAGACTAGTACCATTCAACCTTAATTATTGTGCGGAACAAATCCACTCATGAGGTTTACACAATAATTCCTTATGAACTCATCTCGGGGATATTATCAACCCTTCCGGGATACACTTTCCCGTCAAGTATTCACGGCATGTCATATATAAAATATAGCGACCCAACTTAACCGGTAATTAACCCAATAATTAAATCGGTTAATTCCTTTGGAAAATCAAAGTCTCTAATATTAAATATATACACCCGCAATAGTATCGGGGATTAAGAATAAAATACTCTGAGATTTAAATTCATTATCCAAGGCAATCCTAATCAATAAATCTCAAGCGATCCGCCCAATACACCTAAGTGTACAAGTGTGATAAAATAATTAAGACAAATTATTTTCTCTCTCACACAACGACTATACCGATGGATTGGTCCATGTCCATCTAGGTCGTGAGCAATTGTTTGATTAAATACGAGTAACCGATAGTATGATCTTCTGTGTGCCCATGCAACACCATACTAACTACAACGTATAAAATCCAGGACTATATTTTGCATAATTAATTAATAATAATTAAATGCAAATAATTGTTTATTAATTTAATAGATTAAATGCTATGATCGGGAGTTTACCGTTACTTAAATCTAGACATTAAGTACACAACTCCAACAACTAATCCATCGGTATAGTCGTTGTGTGAGAGAGAAAATAATTTGTCTTAATTATTATATCACACTTGTACACTTCGTGTATTGAGCGGATCGTTGAGATTCATCGATTAGGATTGCCGGCGATAATCGATTCGAGTCTCAGTGTATTTTATTCTTAATCCCCGATATTGTTGCGGGTGTGTATATTTAATATAAGTGACTTTGATTTACCAAAGGAATTAACCGATTTAATTATTGGGTTAATTACCGGTTAAGTTGGGTCACTATATTTCATATATGGCATGCCGTGAATGATTGACCGGACAGTGTATCCCGGAAGGGTTGATAATATCCCCGAGATGAGTTCATAAGGAATTATTGTGTAAACCTCATGAGTGGATTCGTTCCGCACAATAATTAAGGTTGAATGGTACTAGTCTCGGATTAAAGAGATGAATAAATTAATTAGCAATAAATTAATTTTATTCATGGATATTTAAATCTTAAATACACGGAATAAATAATACTACATGAGAAATATTATTTGATATAATATGGTTTAATATTGGGAGTGCAATTAATTTATATAGTGGAAAATAAATTAATTAATATTGATAAGGATTAATGGACTTGGGCAGTGGGCTCAATTTAATCTTCAATATTGGAAGCCCAATATTCCACCTCCTTTAGATCCCCTACGTAGCCTATAAAAGCACTACATGGCCTTCATAAATAATAAGACAAGATTATCATACTTGATATTCTAGAGAGTTGAAGGAGATCCATAGGAGTTCGATAGATCGTCGCCCACCCGACGTTCGAACGGAGTGCAAGGAATACGTGGGAAGATCCAAAAGGTCTTCAACTTGATTTCGTTTCTCCGCACAACGAATCAAAGGTATGATCATAAACTCCTTCGTGTGAATTTATGTGAATTAAATTGTGATACATGCATGAACACACGTTCCGGGTAAACGACGAACTCCGGGGACGAGGATTCGAGATCCTCGGCGGAGCTCGAGAGGAACCCTCGGCTGGGAGCCGAGGGAGCGATCGAACCAAGGGTTCGATCGCGTGCACACGCGAGGAACCCCGGCTGGGAGCCGGGGTGGGCGATCGACCGCGGTGGTCGATCGCCGGGCAGCTGCGGCTGGAGCCGCGGCGGGTTCGCCGCTGGGCGAACTGCCCTCCTCGGGCGGTGGCGGTGAGTTGCCGGACTCACCGCCCGGGGCTGCCGGAGCAGCCCCAGCGATCGCCTCGTGCGCGATCGCGAGCCCCACGGTGGGGCTCGGCTAGGGTTTAGCCGCGGGTTCATCCCGCGGCAATGCTCTTGTCGAGCCCGGTTCTTCGTGGTGTTCGTGATCGGTTTCCGGCGATGGGATTTCGGTCGGGGTTATCGGTTCCGCAATTTTTGATACCCCGAGATATCGATTTCCAGCAATTGGTATCAGAGCGTTTGGTTTCGTGTTCATGTATGTGTTCAATTGTGTTCTACCTTGCAGGGATTCCGACTATCATGGTTTAATTAATTGTTAATTATTCGTTTAATTAATTGCTATTTAATTTACCATGATTGTTCGTTTATTAAACTCTCGGACATGTCGAGATTCGTTTTGTGTGGATGAATGCTTGTAATAGTAAAAATTCGGGGGTTGACCGAATTTAGATTTATTATTATTGTTCTATGTTTTTCCGGAAAGTGTATAGGGTCGATTTCATGTATAGAATCGATACCGGAATTGTAAATTTATTTCTTGTAGTTTATTTACGTTGGATCGATGCCGAGACGACCGCCGGAGAACTCGTGTGACGAAGAAGACGAAGAGGACGAAGAACCGGGGGGTCGATCAACCCCATGATCGACCCCATGACCGAAGCCATGGGGAGGGGTCGATCGCCCCTCGGCTGGGGCTGCCGCCAGCAAGGTGGTGGCCGGCCGGCTGGGGAGGCGGCGGCGGTGCCCTCTCCGGTGGTGGTGGTGGTGCGGGGATCCCCAACCCGTGCTACTCCTACTCCTACCTAGATACTACTTACCTAATTGATTCGGTTTTCCTAATTGAGTTTTCCTATTTTTGGGAATTCTCATGGATTAGGAAAAGAATTAATTGGAATTAATTTTATTCCTTATTCTATTATGGAAGTCTTCTAGAGTATTCCGAGTTCTACTTGGAATAGGATCCTAGAGATTTAATAGAATTGGAAAGGAATAAAAGTTAATTTAGGATTGATTTATTTCCTAATTGATTATTCCTATTTTATGGGAATTTTTCATAGTAATTGAAATTAATTAATCTTGGAAAGTAGAAGAGTCCTAATTTATTTTATTTCCTTATTCTATTATAGAAGTCTTCTAGAATATTCCAAGTTTGACTTGGATAGATTATTCTAGAGATTTAATAGAATTAGATAGGAAAATAAATAAATAAAAAAATATATATATTAATAATATTTAATTTTATTTTTGATTTATTCGATTGACTTAATTTTCGAATTAAGTATCTTTTGGATTTATTAAAAATAAATAGATTTAAATATTGGGATTAATATTCTCGTCACATGGAGCATTCAAGAACGAAGACTGAAGACTAGAAGACGCATACGGAGATGGAATAAAGCCATGATAGTCGGGAAAATAATTTTTCTAGCATTATTTTGACTATGTGCTATGTGCTTTATTGCTTGTATGCATGCTTATGTGTTTAATTATGCATTAGATAGCGTATCCCTTTGTTATAAAAAGCTAAGTGGGAGAGGGGATGGAAACATTCCCATGGTCTCCATTACTGTTCTCTTGGTGACTCTTATGGACTTTTGAAGTTCGTATAGATGTGTCATTGGAGGAGAATTCTTGTAATTCCTTTTACAAGAGACATTGATTAAGTTTATCAAACAATTCCTAATTTGTCTTTCTGAAACTGACTTCAAGTCGACTCATTCTCACCCCGGGGAGTGGAATGGAGCCAAAGCCACTTGGTCATGTGGATGACACAAATTACAGATATTCGTACCATTCTTTTAAAGATGGATCGTTTGTCTGCTCGGCTCCCTCATCTAATGAGAGATAGGGTTGTTCGCATGGTGAATCACTGGTTAGAAACTTCGAGTTTCACTTATGATTCTCCGCGTCTTGATTTATGAAATCGAATGCCTCAAGTAATTGGAAGTCAATTGTAAAAGTCTTTTGGTGTAGTAAACGTCCACACTATCGTGGCTTGCTGCATTGAATGGGATTTTGGATCGATTGATGTAGACAGTTATAGAAGAAAGTGAAGGATCATGTATTAGCGTAAACGTCCACACTATCGTGGCTTGCGGTAATATACGAGTCCCAAACAATCTTCTTAGATACTGAGTAATGGTTTACACTTAGGTACGCTCTATAGTATCCTTCCCATCGAAGTAACGCTATAAGTGATGTACGACCAAAGCAAATCTAATTGCTAAATCATTTGGATGGGTAAACGTCCACACTATCGTGGCTTGCCTTATCTGATGGGATTTTAGATGTGATTAGTGATTTAATGATATTATTTGAGGGAGATAATATCGGATATTAAATTAATTGTTTGTTTAAATGTGCTTATAGGTTTAGAGAATAGCTATGAACCCACTTTCTATGATACTCAAGGAGCACAAGCTCACTGGCCCCAACTATATTGATTGGAAGAGAAATTTAGACATTGTCCTAACTTCGGAGGAGTACAAGTTTGTACTCCATGAAGTGTGCCCTGCTGAGCCCACGGCTGCCTCAACTGATGAGGAAAAACTGACATATCGAAAGTGGAAAAAGGCTGATGAAATGGCTAGGTGTTATATTTTGGCTTCCATGTCAAATGTACTCCAAACCCAACATGAGTCGATGGAAACTGCCTATGATATGATGTTTAACCTCAAGGAGATGTTTGGGGAGCAAGATCGTGCGGCAAGGCAAGAAGCCATGAGAGTCCTCATGACAACTACTCAGTCTGAAGGAACGCCCGTAGGGGAGCACGTTCTTAAGATGATGGGTCTGTTGAATGAGCTTGAGATCCTAGGAGCTCAAATTGATGCTGAGACGCAAGTCGACATCATACTCCAGTCTCTGACCCCTAGTTTTGAGCAGTTTCGCATGAGCTATAATATGGGTAAACTATCTTATTCTCTTGCGCAACTCCTGACTGAACTGAAGGCGGCAGAGGGGATCTACAAGAAGGGCAAGTCTCAAGCGCTTGTAGCTACCAAGTCCAAAGGCTTTAAGCCTGGTGGAGGTAGGGGCAAGAGGAGGAAGCAAGCCTGGAAACCCAGTGGTGTCAAGAAGACTGTACCACGAGTGGGGGCTGCAAAGCCAAAGGGCAAGTGCTTCTGATGTAACAAGTCTGGACACTGGAAGTCTGAATGTCCTCTCAAAGGTACGAATTTTTTCTTTAGTCGTAAAAACATAGTCAGCGTTATTATCTACCAGAATTCTGGTGTGTAGATATGGAACCACTGACGGTATGTGCATTTTTGAATGCAGGGGTTCCAGAAAACCCGGCGACTTAGAGAAGAAGAGTTCGAGTCTACACGGGCAAAAGCTGTAGAGGAGGCAGCGGTTGCGGTGGAAGACATTTATCTGCTTTAGTAGTTAAATAGGATTTCATTTCAAAGTTATTGCTTTATGTACCCTTTATTTTAGAAAGAACGTTTTGTTCTGGATTTCTATTATTTATGAATGGATATTTTATTTCTTTAATCATTGGATGATTTTGATAAGAAATAATGGCATTATCTATTCTGGTACATTAGATAGAAATATATGAATGATAGATCCTAAGTCCACCCTGATGCAACGAACCGTTCTATAACTTGTTTTACTTGTTAGATATTTCTTTATTAATCATTATACTTGTGAATTCTTATACTTAGTAGTATTTTTCAAATAAGATTCAAATGGTCGAAATTGATTTGATCAATTATAGTTGAAGGAATGGACCTTCCGACCTAAGGATTGAATTTGGAGGATAATACGTCTAAGCAAACCTTTCTAAAGGATAGAATTCAGACAAGTATTGGAAATGATTAGATATGCAGACATATGTGTAAATTAGAAAGGTACGAGTAATTATTTCAAGAATACTCGGTGATGGATTAGAATGCTTGATGTGCCATAAAAGCAAAGTGTTTTGACTAGTCAATGGACACAAAGCTATTATGGGGAACCATCAAAGTATATCCATTAGAAGCCTGCGACTCGGTCGCGGAGGCCATCACCTATCTGAATAACACATAGCATAATCAAAGATTGGGATTCAATCCCAAAGGGGCGCGCCATACACTTACGTGTAGAAATGGTGCGTTGTAAATAAGAAATGGAAATCTGGAACAAGTTGTTCGGAACTACCTATGTTCTATGGATATTCCTAGATACAACGGCATATTGAATATGGTTGTAGGATATCCTAGATGAACGAAGTATTGTGTGTTCTATAGTACTATGAACCAGAGGGACGTCTTGTCCGGTTCATGGAGGAAGACTATTAGATGAACCACAAAGCCTAAACTGACGTAATACCTTGGAATGAGAAGAAGGACAAAAGACTAGGAACCAGCCAAACCGAGTAGAAGTACACCACATACTGCACCTATTGTTATTACTGTTATACACCGAGACGCCATTGCAGTGGGAGGTTGTCGGACAACCAAAGATATTCATAAGACTAGAGGAGTTCGGACTATGGATCTAGTAGAGATGAAATCGACCCCTAGCTCTGCATAAGGGCGGTACTAGATCTAAATGTGCCTGCTTGGAACAATAAGGTTTATTGTTAAGAGGCTAGATCATTTAGAGTACAAGCTTAGTAAATCCATTTATGGATAGTAACAAAGCTATAAATCGTGGAACTTGCGAATTGATGAGAAAATCCATTTGATGGATTCATCAAAAGGCATAGACGAAAGGTGTATTGAAGACGTAATGGAAACAAGGTGGTGTTTCTCGGAGGTTTTATGTAGATAACATTTTATCATTGGCAACAATGTAAAAATGTTGACAGACATAAAATAATGGTTGTCTAAATAAATCGAGATATAAGATTGAGTAGAAGTTAGAGCATGTTCTTAAGATCGTTTGTTCTAACGATAAGAACATTGTACTTCTCCTAGATACCTTATACGATTATGGTTTGTTTTTAAACATGCATACTTCTGAGAAAGGTTATTGCCTTTCAGAGACAGAATATTCATCTATCTAAAGGGTTTGTGTTCATACACATGAAGGAGATAGACAAAGCAGTTTCCTATACTTCAAGTATGGAAAGCTTTATAGATGCAATGTTGTAAAACAAGAACCTGATATCAACTATGCGGTTTGCGTAGTGGGAGGATATCAAGGTGATCTAGACAAGAGATTTTCGGATGCTGTAATAGTACTTGCAAAGTACTGGATTATTAAGCAAGACGAAATCTTCTTAGATTACAGTTTCTCAGATCCAAAAATCAAAGAAAGGACCAGTGAAAGTCGATATCAGGCTATGTGTTCACTTTTAGAAAGAGGTGGGACCATGAAATAAAAGAGTGATAAGCAGGACGCTTCTCAGACTCTCTCATAACCGAATAGCAGCCTCAGAGGCAGCGGAAGTTTTGGTTAGGTTCCGGGATAACCTCTTGACTTGGATATGACTCTTAGTTTACCAAAGGCTATTGGATAGCGGTGCACGGTGAACTGGAAGAGGTCATAAGTCAAAAGTGATGTTAACACATAGAGCAAGTACCACCTGATACGAGTCATCGTCAAGGGAGACGACGTAGTAGTCACCAAGATAACTTCAGAGCGGCAACCTAGATTGCTCACTCACATAGTACTTCTCGGAAGTACACTTTAAAGCACGTGATGAGTATGGGAACCGGGAGTTTGGAGGAAATGACTAGACCTTAGTACAAGTGGGAGATTGTTGGAGTTGTGTACTTAATGTCTAGATTTAAGTAACGGTAAACTCCCGGTCATAGCATTTAATCTATTCAAGTGTTGATATTCTTGTCTTATGTTGTGTATGAATTATGAAGGCCATGTAGTGCTTTTATAGGCTACGTAGGGGATCATAAGGAGGTGGAATATTGGGCTTCTAATATTGAAGATTAAATTGAGCCCAATGCTCAAGTCCATTAATCCTTATCAATATTAATTAATTTATTTTCCACTATATAAATTAATTGCACTCCCAATATTAAACCATATTATATCAAATAATATTTCTCCGGTAGTATTATTTATTCCGTGTATTTAAGATTTAAATATCCATGAATAAATTTATTTATTGCTCAATAAATTATATTCATCTCTTATATCCGAGACTAGTACCATTCAACCTTAATTATTGTGCGGAACAAATCCACTCATGAGGTTTACACAATAATTCCTTATGAACTCATCTCGGGGATATTATCAACCCTTCCGGGATACACTTTCCCGTCAAGTATTCACGGCATGTCATATATAAAATATAGCGACCCAACTTAACCGGTAATTAACCCAATAATTAAATCGGTTAATTCCTTTGGAAAATCAAAGTCTCTAATATTAAATATATACACCCGCAATAGTATCGGGGATTAAGAATAAAATACTCTGAGATTTAAATTCATTATCCAAGGCAATCCTAATCAATAAATCTCAAGCGATCCGCCCAATACACCTAAGTGTACAAGTGTGATAAAATAATTAAGACAAATTATTTTCTCTCTCACACAACGACTATACCGATGGATTGGTCCATGTCCATCTAGGTCGTGAGCAACTGTTTGATTAAATACGAGTAACCGATAGTATGATCTTCTGTGTGCCCATGCAACACCATACTAACTACAACGTATAAAATCCAGGACTATATTTTGCATAATTAATTAATAATAATTAAATGCAAATAATTGTTTATTAATTTAATAGATTAAATGCTATGATCGGGAGTTTACCGTTACTTAAATCTAGACATTAAGTACACAACTCCAACAACCAATCCATCGGTATAGTCGTTGTGTGAGAGAGAAAATAATTTGTCTTAATTATTTTATCACACTTGTACACTTGGTGTATTGAGCGGATCGTTGAGATTCATCGATTAGGATTGCCGGCGATAATCGATTCGAGTCTCAGTGTATTTTATTCTTAATCCCCGATATTGTTGCGGGTGTGTATATTTAATATAAGTGACTTTGATTTACCAAAGGAATTAACCGATTTAATTATTGGGTTAATTACCGGTTAAGTTGGGTCACTATATTTCATATATGGCATGCCGTGAATGATTGACCGGATAGTGTATCCTGGAAGGGTTGATAATATCCCCGAGATGAGTTCATAAGGAATTATTGTGTAAACCTCATGAGTGGATTCGTTCCGCACAATAATTAAGGTTGAATGGTACTAGTCTCGGATTAAAGAGATGAATAAATTAATTAGCAATAAATTAATTTTATTCATGGATATTTAAATCTTAAATACACGGAATAAATAATACTACCGGAGAAATATTATTTGATATAATATGGTTTAATATTGGGAGTGCAATTAATTTATATAGTGGAAAATAAATTAATTAATATTGATAAGGATTAATGGACTTGGGCAGTGGGTTCAATTTAATCTTCGATATTGGAAGCCCAATATTCCACCTCCTTTAGATCCCCTACGTAGCCTATAAAAGCACTACATGGCCTTCATAAATAATAAGACAAGATTATCATACTTGATATTCTAGAGAGTTGAAGGAGATCCATAGGAGTTCGATAGATCGTCGCCCACCCGACGTTCGAACGGAGTGCACGGAATACGTGGGAAGATCCAAAAGGTCTTCAACTTGATTTCGTTTCTCCGCACAACGAATCAAAGGTATGATCATAAACTCCTTCGTGTGAATTTATGTGAATTAAATTGTGATACATGCATGAACACACGATCCGGGTAAACGACGAACTCCGGGGACGAGGATTCGAGATCCTCGGCGGAGCTCGAGAGGAACCCTCGGCTGGGAGCCGAGGGAGCGATCGAACCAAGGGTTCGATCGCGTGCACACGCGAGGAACCCCGGCTGGGAGCCGGGGTGGGCGATCGACCGCGGTGGTCGATCGCCGGGCAGCCGCGGCTGGAGCCGCGGCGGGTTCGCCGCTGGGCGAACTGCCCTCCTCGGGCGGTGTCGGTGAGTCGCCAGACTCACCGCCCGGGGCTGCCGGAGCAGCCCCAGCGATCGCCTCGTGCGCGATCGCGAGCCCCACGGTGGGGCTCGGCTAGGGTTTAGCCGCGGGTTCATCCCGCGACAATGCTCTTGTCGAGCCCGGTTCTTCGTGGTGTTCGTGATCGGTTTCCGGCGATGGGATTTCGGTCGGGGTTATCGGTTCCGCAATTTTTGATACCCCGGGATATCGATTTCCAGCAGCGCGTGGGCTGGGGACGGCGGCGGTGGTGCTCCCGGCCGGCGATCAAGGTGGGGGGGCGCGGGGTCCTCGTGATCTCGTGCTACTCCTACCTAGATTCACTTTCCTAATTAATTCGGTTTTCCTATTTTGAGTATTCCTAAGTTTGGGAACTCTCATGAAGATAGGAAAAGAATTAATTAATATTATTTATTTCCTTATTCTATTATGGAAGTCTTCTAGAATATTCCAAGTTCTACTTGGAATAGAAATCTAGAGATTTAATAGAATTAGATAGGAAAATAATTAGTTAATAAATTGATTTATTTCCTATTTGATTATTCCTATTTTATGGGAATTTTCATGGACATGGAAATTAATTAATTTTGGAAAGTAGAAGAGTCCTAATTTATTTTATTTCCTTATTCTATTATAGAAGTCTTCTAGAATATTCCAAGTTTTACTTGGATAGATTATTCTAGAGATTTAATAGAATTAGATGGGAAAATAAATAAATAAAAATATTAATAATATTTAATTTTATTTTTAATTTATTCGATTGACTTAATTTTCGAATTGAGTATCTTTTGGATTTATTAAAAATAAATAGATTTAAATATTGGGATTAATATTCTCGTCACATGAAGCATTCAAGAACGAAGACTGAAGACTAGAAGACGCATACGGAGATGGAATAAAGCCATGATAGTCGGAAAATAATTTTCTAGCATTATTTTGACTATGTGATATGTGCTTTATTACTTGTATGCATGCTTATGTGTTTAATTATGCATTAGATAGCGTATCCCTTTGTTATAAAAAGCTAAGTGGGAGCGGGGATGGAAACATTCCCATGGTCTCCATTACTGTTCTCTTGGTGACATTTATGAGCTTTCGAAGTTCATATAGATATGTCATTGGAGGAGAATTCTTGTAATTCCTTTTACAAGAAACATTGATTAAGTTTATCAAACAATGCCTAATTTGTCTTTCTGAAACTGACTTCAAGTCGACTCATTCTCACCCCGGGGAGTGGAATGGAGCCAAAGCCACTTGGTCATGTGGATGACACAAATTAGAGACATTCGTACCATTCTTTTGAAGATGGATCGTTTGTCTGCTCGGCTCCCTCATCTAATGAGAGATAGGGTTGTTCGCATGGTGAATCACTGGTTAGAAACTTCGAGTTTCACTTATGATTCTCCGCGTCTTGATTTACAAGATCGAATGCTTCAAGTAATTGGATGTAAATTGTAAAAGTCTTTTGGTGTAGTAAACGTCCACACTATCGTGGCTTGTTGCATTGAATGGGATTTTGGAACGATTGATGTAGACAGTTATAGAAGGGAGTGAAGGAAACGTAGGTTAACGTAAACGTCCACACTATCGTGGCTTGCGGTAACATGCGAATCTTAAACAAACTTCTTAGTACTGAGTAATGGTTTACACTAAGGTACGCTCTATAGTATTCTTCCCATCGAAGTAACGCTATAGTGATGTACGACCGAAGCAAATCTAATTACGAAATCATTTGGATAGGTAAACGTCCACAATATCGTGGCTTGCCATATCTGATGGGATTTTAGATGTGATTAGTAATTTAATGATATTATTTGAGGGAGATAATATCGGATATTAAATTGATTGTTTGTTTAAATGTGCTTATAGGTTTAGAGAATAGCTATGAACCCACTTTCTGTGATACTCAAGGAATTCAACGCACTAGTTCCATACTGTGTTGGATGGAATAAAGAGTTAGACATTTCCCAGACTGTTGCTGAGTACAAGTTAGTACTCAGTGAACTTTGTACTCCTGAACCAACACGTGTCTCATCTATTGAGGAAACAACTGATTTTGAGAAGTGGAACAGTGCTTTTGCATTAACCACCAATCATGACATCATGCTGAAACTCAAGCTTATGTTTAGAGACAACGAGAAGGTTAGAAAAGAGGCGATGAGGATACTCATAAAGGTCAGTCGCTTCGAGGAAACGCTTGAACACGTTTTCGAGATGTTGGACCTTTTGGATGAGTTGAGACAATCGCAAGCTCTTATGGCCAAAGCCAAAGGTTTCGAACCTAAGGGCATAGACCAAGGAATGGAGAAGCAGACAAAGAAGCCCTGTAGTCCTGCACTTGGACCACGGAATAGGGTGAGAAAACCTTCGGGCAGTCATTCTCAAAGAAAGTTATCTGGGGACTGGAAGTCTTTATTTTCTCCTGGAGAAGGTATGAGAATCTCTCCTTAAGTCTTTAAAACATAGTCAGCTGTGTTATCTACCAGAAACCTGGTTGGTAGATATGGATCCACTGACGGTATGTATGCATTTAAAATGCAGGGACACCAGGAAACCCAAAGACTTGGAAATGGAGGAATAGTCAAGGCAAAGCTGTAGAGGAGGCAGCTGTTGCAGTGGAAGACATTTATCTGCTTTAGTAGTTAAATAGGATTTCATTTCAAGTTTATTGCATTATGTACCCTTTATTTTAGAAAGAACTTTTGTTCTGGATTTCTATTATTTATGAATGGATATTTTATTTCTTTAATCATGGTGATGATTTTGATAAGAAATAATGGGTATTATCTATTCTGGTACATTGGATAGCAATAAAGTAAATGATGAATCCTTAAGTCTACCACGATGCAACAAACCGTTCTATAACTTGTTTTACTATTTATTCAAATAATATTTAAAAGGTCGAAATTGATTTGATCAATTATAGTTGAAGGAATGGACCTTCCGACCTAAGAATCAAGTTTGGAAGATAATACAACTAAGCATACCTTTTGGTAAAGGATAGAATTCGGACAAGTATTGAGAATGATCAATGGTATATGCAGACATATGTGTAATTAGAAAGGTGTGAGTAGTTCTTTTGAGAATACTCGAAACATGGATTAGAATACTTGATGTGCCATAAAAGCAAAGTGTTTTAGTCACAAAGCAATTATGGGGAACCTTCTAAGTATATCCATTGGAAGCCTGCGACTAAAATCGCGGAGGCTATCACCTATCTAAATAACACATAGCATAATCAAAGATTGAGATTAAGTCTCAAATGACTATACCATACACTTACGTGCAGAGATGGTGAGTCAGTAAGAAATAGAATTCTAATAGTGAAAGAACAAGTTGTTCGGAACTACCTATGTTCTATGGATATTCCTGGAGACAACGGCATATTCAATATGGTTGTAGGATATCCTAGATGAACAAAGTATTGTGTGTTCTATAGTACTATGAACCAGAAGGACGTGTAATGCCCGGTTCTTAGAGAAAGACTATTAGAAGTACCACAAAGCCCGAACTGACGCAATACCTTGGAATGAGAAAAAGGACAAAGACTAGGAACCAGCCAAACCGAGTATAAGTACACCACACACTGCACCTACTGTTATTACTATTATACACCGGGACGCCATTGCAGTGGGAGGTTGTTAAGACAACCGGAGATGTTCATAAGACTAGAAGAATTTCGGACTCTGGATCTAGTAAAAATGAAATCGATCCCTAGCTCTGCATAAGGGCAGTACTAGATCTAAATGTGCCTGCTTAGAAAACAATAAGGATTATTGTTAAGAGGCAAGATCATTTAGAGTACAAGCTTAGTAAATCCATTATGGATTGAAACAAAGCAATGAATCGTGGAACTTGCGAATTGATGGGATAATCCATTTGATGGATGTTGGAGTAGTATACTTAATGTCTAGATTTGAGTATTCTGAACTCCTTGTACACTTTCATTTACCTATTAATAACAAACATTCATTTGCTTTTAATGTATGCAAATTATAGTCCTGGATTTTATACGTTGTAGTTAGTATGGTGTTGCATGGGCACACAGAAGATCATAATATCGGTTACTCGTATTTAATCAAACAGTTGCTCACGACCTAGATGGACACGGACCAATCCATCGGTATAGTCGTTGTGTGAGAGAGAAAATAATTTATCTTAATTATTTTATCACACTTGTACACGTGGTGTATTGAGCGGATCGCTTGAGACTTATCAATTAGGATTGCTCTGTGATAATTGATTTAAGTCTCGGAGTATTTTATTCTTAATCCCTGAAACAATTGCGGATGTGTATATTTAATATTAGTGACTTTGATTTTCCAAAGGAATTAACCGATTTAATTATTGGGTTAATTACCGGTTAAGTTGGGTCACTATATTTTATATATGGCATGCCGTGAATTCTTGAAGGGACAGTGTATCCCGGAAGGGTTGATAATATCCCCGAGATGAGCTCATAAGGATTTATTATGTAAACCTCGCGAGTGGATTTGTTCCGCATAATAAATAAGGTTGAGTGGTACTAGTCTCGGATAAAAGAGATGAATAAATTTATTAAGCAATATATAAATTTTATTCATGGATATTTAAATCTTAAATACACGGAATAAATAATACTACCGGAGAAATATTATTTGGATATAATATGGTTTAATATTGGGAGTGCAATTAATTTATATAGTGGAAAATAAATTAATTAATATTAATGGGAGATTAATAGATTTGGGCTTGGGCTCAATTTAATCATTAATATTGGAAGCCCAATATTCCACCTCCTTTAGATCCCCTACGTAGCCTATAAAAGCACTACATGGTCTTCTCTATTCTCATAAGTTGAAGATCATAATTCTTCTAGAGAGAGAAAGTAGAGAGAGAAGTAGATCCATAGAGCTTGGAGGATCGTCGCCCACCCGACGTTCAAGCTAGTGCAAGGAATACGTGGGAAGATTCAAAGGTCATCTTGATTTCGTTTCTCCGAACAACGAATCCAAAGGTAAAAATCTAAACACCCTTGATTTATTCGATTTGGTTTATCGAGAATACCGTAGAACGAAGATCCGAGGATCGAATCCCGAAACAAGGGTCGAGCCGGGCGGTGGTGGTCGAACCACCGGACCGCCGGCGGCTCGTGGATCCTGCGTGGGGATCGTGCACGGAAATCCTCTACGGGGCCGATCGCTGGGAGCTGCGGGATTACCCGCAGCGACTCGTAGCGAGCTGCGGGGTTACCCGCAGCGGGTCGCTGGGGACGAGCCCCAGCCGTGCGAGCAGCGGATCAACGGATCCGCTGCGGGGATGCCGTGAGGCATCCCGTGCGATCGCTGGGAGCGATCGCGGGTTCCCGCGGGGGTGCGGCTGGGCGCGCACGCGTCCTCGTGCGCGTTGTGCGTTCGGTCGAGCCCCGGCTCGCGTGGACTCGTGTTTTCTCCGGCAATCGAGGTTTTTGATCGGGTTATTATTTTCCGCAAATTTTAATAGTCCGGGATATCGAATTCCAACAATTGGTATCAGAGCGTGGTTTTCGTTCGCGGTATTTTCGATAAAATTGTTCTACCTTGCAGGGTTCCGACTATTATGGCTTGATGATTATTCGTTTAATTATTTTGTCATGTGATTGTTGGATTGATTAAACTCTCGGACATGTCGAGATTCGTTTTTGGTGGTGAATGCTTGTAATAGTAAAAATTTGGGGGTTGACCGAATTTAGGTTTATTATTATTGTTTTATTTTTCCGGAAAATGTATAGGGTCGATTTCATGTATAGAATCGATACCGGATAGTGTAAAATTAAATTTGTAATTTATTTTGCGTTGGATCGATGCCGAAACGACCGCCGGAAAAGACGTGTGACGAAGGAGATGATCGTGAGGGTGAGGACAAGGATCGACCATCCCCATGGTCGATCCATGAGGATCGATCGACCCTTGGAGGGGCCGCCGGCGACGGTGGCCGGCCACCTCCTAGGCGTGGGTCGAGGGGTGGCGCGGGGATCCCCACCCCGTGCTATCCCGGTCCGGTAGATTTACTTTCCTAATTGATTCGGGTTTTTCCTATTTGAGTATTCCTATTTTTGGGAACTCTCATGGATTAGGAAAAGAATCAATGTTGGAATTAATTAGGATTCCTAATTGATTATTTCTATTTTATGGAAATTTTCATGGATTAGGAATCTAATTAATTAAGAAAGTAGAAGAGTCCTAAATTATTTTATTTCCTTATTTCATTATGGAAATCATCTAGAATATTCCAAGTGGGTGGATAGATTATTCTAGAGATTTAATGAAGTAGAAAGGGAAAATAAAATAAATAAGAATATTAATAATATTTAATTTAATTTTTAATTTATTCGATTGACTTAATTATTATTAATTAAGTATCTTTTGGATTTATTAAAAATAAATAGATTTAAATATTGGAAATTAATATTCTCGTCACATGGAGCATTCAAGAACGAAGACTGAAGACTAGAAGATGCGTACGGAGATGGAGTAAAGCCATAATAGTCGGAAAATAATATTCTAGTATTATTTTGACTATGTGACAATACTATGTGCTTTATTACATGTATGCATGCTATATGTGTTTATTTTTATGCACTAGATAGCGTATCCCTTTATTATAAAAAGCTAAGTGGGAGAGGGTATGGAAACATACCCATGGTCTCCATTGCTGCTCTCTTGGTGACTTTTATAAACTTTTGAAGTTTATATAGATAAGTTATTGGAGGAGAGTTCTTGTAATTCCTCTTACGAGAAACATTGATTAAGTTTATCAAACAATGCCTAATTTGTCTTTCCAAAGCTGATTTCAAGTCGACTCATTCTCACCCCGGGGAGTGGAATGGAGCCAGAGCCACTTGGTCATGTCGAGGACACAAATTAGAGGCAGTCGTACCATTCTTTGATAGATGGATCGATTGTCTGCTCGGCTCCCTCATTTATGAGAGAAAGGGTTGTTCGCATGGTGAATCACTGGTTAGAAACTTCGAGTTTCACTTATGATTCTCCGCGTCTTGATTTACAAGATCGAATGGATCAAGTAATTGGATTTCAATTATATAAATCTTTTGGTATAGTAAACGTCCACACGAACGTGGCTTGCTATACTGAATGGGATTTTAGAATAATTGATGTAGACAGTTATAGGGAATTGTGAAGGATTGCGAGTTGTTGTAAACGTCCACACAAACGTGGCTTGCGGTAACGTAACAATTCTAAACGATTCACCTTAGTACTGAGTAATGGTTTACACTTAGGTGCGCTTTATAGTATTCTTCCCAACGAAGTAACGCTATAATGATGTACGACCAAAGCAAAATCTAATTGCTAAATCATTTGGGTAGGTAAAAGTCCACACGAACGTGGCTTGCTTTACCTGATGGGATTTTAGAGGCGATTAGTGATTTAATGATATTATTAAAGGGAGATAATATCGGATATTAAATTGTTTGTTTGTTTTATGTGCTTATAGGTTAAGAATGACTGTGACCCCACTTTGTAATATACTTAAAGATGAAAACTCACTGGTTCCCTATAGTAATGTTTGGGAAAGATATCTGGACAATGTTCAGACTGTTGAGTCTTCCGAATCCACTATTGTCCCAACTGATGAGGACATTGAAAATGACCTCAAGGAGATGTTAGGACATAGTAAGGAAGCCGGACTAGAGGTGATTGACATACTCATTAAGTTCAGTCCTCTTGAGGAATCGCTTAAAAACGATTTCAAAAGAAATGAACTGATAAGTATGATCAGAGAATCACAAGCTCTAGTGGCCAAGTTGGAAGTTACAGCAAAGAAGCCCAGTGGTTTTGAACCACGGATTGGGAGGAGCAAGCCGCGAGGTAAATGCTTTCGATGCAAGCAGTCTGGGCACTGGAAGTACGATTGTCCTCTCATCAAAGGTACGAAATTTTCCTTAGTCACCGAAACATTATCAGTGGTGATATCTACCAGCACCTGATGTGTAGATACGGGGGCCACTGATCATGTTTGCAATTCATTGCAGGGGTTCCAGGAAACCCGGAGACTTAGAGAGGGAGAAATCGTGGTCTACATGGGCAATGCTGCGAAGGTGGCGGCTGTTGCAGTGGGAGACGTTCACTTACGCTTTAGTAGTGATAGGGTTTTAGTTTTACAAAATTGTCTTTATGTACGCAACTTTAGAAAGAATTTAAATTCGGTTTCTAAACTCATTATGAATGGATATTCTGTTTCTTTTGACCACTCTGTGATCATAAGAAGAAACAGTGAGATTATCTGTTCTGGTACATTGGTGGACGATTTGTATGTGCTAAATCCTGAGTCTAACACGATGCAACTAACCGAGAGTAATAACACATCTACGAACACCAATATGAGAAAGGAACCTTCTAAGATGAATCAATTATACTTGTGGCACCTAAGGCTAGGTCATATTAACTCAAATAGAATTCAAAGGTTGAAAACTGATGGTCTCATCAGTGGTGTTGAAGGAGAGGACCTTCCAACCTGCGAATCCTGTTTGGAGGGAAAAATGACCAAGCGTTCTTTTTCTGGTAAAGGACGAAGGGCTGAACAAGTGTTGGATTTGATTCACTCTGATGTATGCGGACCTATGTCTACTCAGGCAAGGGGAGGGTACGAGTATTTCATCACTTTCACTGATGATTACCCAAGGTATGGATTTGTATACCTGATGCGCCGCAAGAGCGAATCCTTTGACAAGTTCAAGGAGTTCAAGGCTTTTGCGGAGAACCTTCAAGGTAAATCCATTAAATGCCTGCGATCTGATCGCGGAGGCGAGTACCTGTCTGGAGAATTCAAGGCATACTTGGCAGAGAATGGGATTGATTCCCAAATGACATCACCATATACTCCCCAGCAGAATGGTGTGTCGGAAAGAAGGAATAGGACTTTTATGGAGATGGTGCGTTCAATGATGAGTTACTCGGACTTACCTACTATGTTCTGGGGACATGCCTTGGAAACAGCGGCGTACATTCTCAACATGGTTCCAACAAAAACGGTACCCTCCACACCCATGGAAAGGTGGAGCGGGCGCAAGCCTAGCCTCAGGCACCTTCGGATCTGGGGATGTCCAGCACATGTGTTGCGACAAGGTGCCGATAAGTTAGAACCTAGATCAGAATTACGGCTGTTTGTAGGATACCCGAAAGGAACTAAAGGTGGCATGTTCTATAGTCCTACGGACCAGAAGATCGTTATAAGTACTAACGTTCGGTTCTTAGAGGAAGACTATGTCATGGACCACAAGCCCAAAAGTGACGTAATACTTGATGAGTTGAGAGGTAACAAGGAAGACTTAGATACAGCCGAACCGAGTATAGATACACCACTAGAATCTGCACCTGACACTGTCACTGTTAATACACCGGAACGCCGTCGTAGTGGGAGGGTTGTTAAGCAACCAGACCGATGGATTGGACTGGGTGAGTCTTCGGACTCTGGACCTGGAGTTCATGAAATCGATCCCTGGACCTATAAATCGATTATGAGGAGACCTTTTCGCCGGTAGCCAAGATAAAGTCGATCCGGATTCTCTTATCCATAGCAGCTCATATGGATTATGAGGTGTGGCAAATGGATGTCAAGATAGCTTTCCTAAATGGAAGTCTTGACGAGACGATTTATATGAAACAACCAGAAGGATTCATTGCTAAGGGGCGAGATCATCTAGTGTGCAAGCTTAATCGATCCATTTATGGATTGAAACAAGCCTCGAGATCGTGGAACCTGCGGTTTGACAAAGAAGTCCAATCTTTTGGATTTAGTCAAAGCATGGACGAATCGTGTGTGTATTGGAAACGTGATGGGAAGAAGGTGGTGTTTCTCGTGCTTTATGTAGATGACATTCTTCTCATTGGCAACAGTGTAAAGATGTTATCAGACATAAAGGGATGGTTGTCTAGACAATTCGATATGAAAGATTTGGGAGAAGTCGGGCATGTTCTAGGGATCAAGGTTATAAGGGATCGCCGGAATAGAACATTGTACCTATCCCAGCAATCTTACATAGACACGATTTTGGCTCGTTTTAACATTTAAGATTCCAAGAAGGGTGAACTACCCTTCAGTAAAGGAACTTATCTTTCTAAGGAGATGTGTCCTCAGACAAAGAAGGAGAAAGATGAAATGAAAGCAGTTCCCTACGCTTCGGCTGTGGGAAGCTTAATGTATGCAATGTTATGCACGAGGCCTGATATCTGTTATGCGGTTGGCATAGTAGCGAGATATCAGAGTAACCCTGGATAGGCTCATTGGACTGCCGTAAAGAGCATTTTCAAGTATTTACGAAATACTAAGGATTATGTTCTGAGTTACGGGTCAGACAATCTGATTCCTTTGGGTTACACAGATTCGGATTTCCAAGCTGATAAGGACCGGCGTAAGTCGACATCAGGCGATGTGTACACTATGGGAGGTGGAGCCGTATCATGGAAGAGTGTTAAGCAAAAGTGCATTTCAGACTCTACCATGGAAGCTGAATATGTTGCAGCCTCAGAGGCAGCGAAAGAGTCAGTTTGGTTCCTTAATTTCCTCCAGGACTTAGATGTGATTCCGAGTTTGCCCAAGGCTATGACAATTTATTGTGACAATAGCGGTGCAGTGGCAAACAGTAAGGAACCACGGTCCCATAGTGCTACGAAACACAAAGAGCGCAAGTACCACCTGATTCGAGACATCGTCAAGAGGGGCGATGCAGTAGTCACCAAGATAGCTTCGGAGGACAACCTAGCGGACCCTTTCACCAAGATACTTCCTAAGGAAGTATATTTCAAGCACTTGGAGGGTTTGGGAGTCAGAAGTTTGGAGGATAAGACTAGACCTTAGTATAAGTGGGAGATTGTTGGAGTAGTATACTTAATGTCTAGATTTGAGTATTCTGAACTCCTTGTACACTTTCATTTACCTATTAATAACAAACATTCATTTGCTTTTAATGTATGCAAATTATAGTCCTGGATTTTATACGTTGAAGTTAGTATGGTGTTGCATGGGCACACAGAAGATCATACTATCGGTTACTCGTATCTAATCAAACAGTTGCTCACGACCTAGATGGACACGGACCAATCCATCGGTATAGTCGTTGTGTGAGAGAGAAAATAATTTATCTTAATTATTTTATCACACTTGTACACGTGGTGTATTGAGCGGATCGCTTGAGACTTATCAATTAGGATTGCTCTGTGATAATTGATTTAAGTCTCGGAGTATTTTATTCTTAATCCCTGAAACAATTGCGGATGTGTATATTTAATATTAGTGACTTTGATTTTCCAAAGGAATTAAACGATTTAATTATTGGGTTAATTACCGGTTAAGTTGGGTCACTATATTTTATATGTGGCATGCCGTGAATTCCTGAAGGGACAGTGTATCCCGGAAGGGTTGATAATATCCCCGAAATGAGCTCATAAGGATTTATTATGTAAACCTCGCGAGTGGATTTGTTCCGCATAATAAATAAGGTTGAGTGGTACTAGTCTCGGATAAAAGAGATGAATAAATTTATTAAGCAATAAATAAATTTTATTCATGGATATTTAAATCTTAAATACACGGAATAAATAATACTACCGGAGAAATATTATTTGGATATAATATGGTTTAATATTGGGAGTGCAATTAATTTATATTGTGGAAAATAAATTAATTAATATTAATGGGAGATTAATAGATTTGGGCTTGGGCTCAATTTAATCATTAATATTGGAAGCCCAATATTCCACCTCCTTTAGATCCCCTACATAGCCTATAAAAACACTACATGGTCTTCTCTATTCTCATAAGTTGAAGATCATAATTCTTCTAGAGAGAGAAAGTAGAGAGAGAAGTAGATCCATAGAGCTTGGAGGATCGTCGCCCACCCAACGTTCAAGCTAGTGCAAGGAATACGTGGGAAGATTCAAAGGTCATCTTGATTTCGTTTCTCCGAACAACGAATCGAAAGGTAAAAATCTAAACACCCTTGATTTATTCGATTTGGTTTATCGAGAATACCGTAGAACGAAGATCCGAGGATCGAATCCCGAAACAAGGGTCGAGCCGGGCGGTGGTGGTCGAACCACCGGACCGCCGGCGGCTCGTGGATCCCGCGTGGGGATCGTGCACGGAAATCCTCGGCTGGGAGCCGAGGATCGATCGGACCCCTACGGGGCCGATCGCTGGGAGCTGCGGGATTACCCGCAGCGACTCGTAGCGAGCTGCGGGGTTACCCGCAGCGGGTCGCTGGGGACGAGCCCCAGCCGTGCGAGCAGCGGATCAACGGATCCGCTGCGGGGATGCCGTGAGGCATCCCGTGCGATCGCTGGGAGCGATCGCGGGTTCCCGCGGGGGTGCGGCTGGGCGCGCACGCGTCCTCGTGCGCGTTGTGCGTTCGGTCGAGCCCCGGCTCGCGTGGACTCGTGTTTTCTCCGGCAATCGAGGTTTTTGATCGGGTTATTATTTTCCGCAAATTTTAATAGCCCGGGATATCGAATTCCAACAATGGATTCATCAAAAGGCATAGACGAAAGGTGTATTGGAGACGTAATGGAAACAAGGTGGTGTTTCTCGGAGATTTTATGTAGATGACATTTTATCATTGGCAACAATGTAAAGATGATTGTCAGACATAAGATAATGGTTGTCTAAATGAATCGAGATATAAGATTGAGTAGAAGTTAGAGCATGTTCTTAAGATCTTTCGATCTAAGGATAAGAACATTGTACTTCTCCTAGATATCTTATACGATTATGGTTTGTTTTAAACATGCATACTTCTGAGAAAGGTTATTGCCTTTCAGAGACAGAATATACATCTATCTAAAGGGTATGTGTTTCGAACACATGAAGGAGATAGATGAGGACAAAGCAGTTTCCTATACTTAAATTATGGAAAGCTTTATAGATGCAATGTTGTAAAACGAGAACCTGATATCAACTATGCGGTTTGCGTAGTGGGAGGATATCAAGGTAATCTAGACAAGAGATTTTCGGATGCTGTAATAGTACCTGCGTAGTACTGAATTACTAAGCAAGACGAAATCTTCTTGGATTACATGTTCTCAGATCTCAGATCAGAGAAGGACTAGTGTAAGTCGATATCAGGCTATGTGTTCACTTTTAGAAAGAGGTGGAACCATGAAATGAAAGAGTGATAAGCAGGACGCTTCTCAGACTCTCTCATAACCGAATAAGCAGCCTCAGAGGCAGCGGAAGTTTTGGTTGGGTTCCGGGATAACCTCTTGACTTGGATATGACTCTTAGTTTATAAAAGGCTATTGGATAGCGGTGCATGGTAAACTAGAAGAAGTCATAAGTCAAAAGTGATGTTAACACATAGAGCAAGTACCACCTGATACGAGTCATCGTCGAGGGAGACGACGCAGTAGTCACCAAGATAACTTCAGAGCGGCAACCTAGAGTGCTCATTCACACAGTACTTCTTGGAAGTACAGCTCTAAGCACGTGATGAGTATGGGAGTCGGGAGTTTGGAGGAAATGACTAGACCTTAGTACAAGTGGGAGATTGTTGGAGTTGTGTACTTAATGTCTAGATTTGAGTAAACGTAAACTCCCGGTCATAGCATTTAATCTATTTAATTAATAAACAATTGTTTGCGTTTAATTATTGATAATTAAATATATATGCAAATTATAGTCCTGGATTATATACGTTGTAGTTAGTATGGTGTGCGACGCCACACAGAAGATCATACTATCGGTTACTCGTATTTAATCGAACAGTTGCTCACGACCTAGATGGACACGGACCAATCCATCGGTATAGTCGTTGTGTGAGAGAGAAAATAATTTGTCTTAATTATTTTATCCCACTTGTACACTTGGTGTATTGAGCGGATCGCTTGAGATTTATCGATTAGGATTGCCTTGAGATAATCGATTCAAGTCTCAGAGTATTTTATTCTTAATCCCCGATACTATTGCGGGTGTGTATATTTAATATATGTGACTTTGATTTTCCAAAGGAATTAACCGATTTAATTATTGGGTTAATTACCAGTTAAGTTGGGTCACTATATTTTATATATGGCATGCCGTGAATACTTGACGGGAAAGTGTATCCCGGAAGGGTTGATAATATCCCCGAGATGAGTTCATAAGGAATTATTGTGTAAACCTCATGAGTGGATTTGTTCCGCACAATAATCAAGGTTGAATGGTACTAGTCTCGGATTCAAGAGATGAATAAATTAATTAGCAATAAATTAATTTTATTCATGGATATTTAAATCTTAAATACACGGAATAAATAATACTACCGGAGAAATATTATTTGATATAATATGGTTTAATATTGGGAGTGCAATTAATTTATATAGTGGAAAATAAATTAATTGATATTAATAGGAGATTAATAGATTTGGGCTTGGGCTCAATTTAATCATTAATATTGGAAGCCCAATATTCCACCTCCTTTAGATCCCCTACGTAGCCTATAAAAGCACTACATGGTCTTCACTTTTTCATAAGACAAGAATATAAATACTTGATAGTTCTAGAGAGTTGAAGAGGATCCATAAGCTTGGAAGATCGTCGCCCACCCGACGTTCAAGCTAGTGCAAGGAATACGTGGGAAGATCGTAAGGTCATCGATTGAGTTCGTTTCTCCGCACAACGAATCAAAAGGTAAAATCATAAACTCCCTTCTATGATTTTATGTGAATTGATTGTGATACATACATGAACGCACGATCCGGGAAAACGACGAACTTCGGGGATGGGGATTCGAGATCCCCGGCGAAAGTTCGAAGGACCCTCGGCTGGGAGCCGAGGGGTGCGATCGAGCCCTAGGGCATCGATCGCGGGGCCCACACGAGGACGCCCCGGCTGGACGCCGGGGCATGCGATCGAGATGGTGTATTTCTTGAAAGGAATATCTTTCCAAGAAAGTAAGTGGGAGCTCAGTTGAATTGAACGAAGTTCAAGAAAACTTGAACGAGGTTCAAGAAGATCAAACTGAGATGGACACTCAAGACCAAGTCGAGAGTACTCCAGTGGTTTTGGAAACCACACCTAACCCTCGAAGGTCCGAAAGGATTAGATCTCAACCTGACAGATACTTAGGTATTCTGACAAACGAGAGCTATGAAGTCATGCTTTTAGAAAGCAATGAACCTTCGACCTATATCCAAGCTATGACGAGTCCAGATTCCGAGAAATGGCTGGGTGCCATGAAATCCGAAATGGAATCAATGTCTGAAAATCAAGTTTGGAACTTGGTCGATTTGCCTAAAGGGGCTAGGCCCATTGGATGCAAATGGATTTACAAAATAAAAACAGACATGAATGGAAAACCTAGTGTTTTCAAAGCAAGGTTGGTAGCAAAAGGATATAAACAAATTCACGGGGTGGATTATGATGAAACCTTTTCACCAGTTGCTATGATTAAATCCATTCGGATTCTCTTAGCCATTGCTGCTCATTATGATTATGAGATATGGCAAATGGACGTTAAAACCGCCTTCTTGAATGGGATTCTAGTAGAGGAAGTGTTTATGACACAAACAGAGGGTTTTATCGATCCTAATCAGGCTGAGAGAGTATGCAAGCTTAATAGATCCATTTATGGATTAAAGCAAGCATCTCGGAGCTGGAATCTTCGGTTCGATGAATCCATACAAGAGTTTGGATTTCAAAAGAACATGGAAGACTCTTGTGTTTACAAGAAAGTCAGTGGGAGTTACGTTGTATTCATTGTGTTGTATGTCGATGACATACTCCTCATTGGAAACAATATTCCTATGCTTAATTCTGTTAAAGAATGGCTGGGAAGATGGTTTTCAATGAAGGATCTTGGAGAAGCACAGTACATATTGGGCATCAAGATCTGTCGGAACAGATCACAAAGGATGCTTGGACTTAGTCAAGCAACCTATATTGATAAGGTGCTTGACAGGTTCAGAATGAAAGACGCCAAGAAGGGTCTCATTCCAATGACTCATGGCACATCTCTGAGCAAGAGGCAGTGCCCTTCGGGACCTGATGAGCAAATGAGGATGACAAATATTCCTTATGCTTCGGCAATAGGGTCTATTATGTATGCCATGATATGTACACGACTGGATGTATCGTATGCTTTGAGCATGACGAGTCGGTTTCAAGGAAACCCAGGTGAGGCGAATTGGACTGCGGCCAAGAATATTCTTAAGTACCTTAGAAGGACTAAAGATTATTTTCTTGTCTTTGCAGGACAAGAAGAGTTGGTTATGACAGGCTATACGGATGCAAGCTTCCAAACAGACAGAGATGATCTCCGGTCTCAGTCCGGTTTTGTCTTTTGTCTGAATGGAGGTGCGGTGAGCTGGAAGAGTTCCAAGCAACCCACCGTAGCTGATTCTACTACAGAGGCTGAATACATTGCTGCATCTGAAGCAGCAAAGGAGGCCGTTTGGATAAGAAAGTTCTTAGATGAGCTTGGTGTCGTACCTAGTTCGGCCCATCCGATATCTCTCTATTGTGATAATAGTGGAGCTATCGCGCAAGCCAAGGAGCCTAGGGAGCACCACAAATCCAAACATGTGCTCAGGAAGTTCCACATTCTCAGGGAGATAGTTAGTCGTGGAGACATCGAGATAAATAAAGTTGCAACTGATGATAATGTTGCAGACCCGTTAACTAAACCACTCCAGCAGTCAAAGCATGATGCTCATACGACTGCAATAGGGATACGATATCTTAGAGATGGATTGTGATTCCTATTATTTTATTGTCTACTTTTGGAGTTTATGTAAACATTCACTTATCTTTTATGATATTCAATAATTTCTTCATATAATTGTGGTTTAAATTGTATGAATTGTCCAAATGATTAAATTATATTAATTGGGTTATGAGGTCGATTTACCACATAATGAAGTCCCAATTGTTGAACTAATATAATTAAGTCATAAATTGTTCCTAGTTCGTATCATCGAGTATGGACAAACTGACGATACAAAGAACTAGATTGTAATGTGTACTATAGCGCCACTTCATGGGCTAGTGATGTGGGACATCAAGTACAATTACATAGATATTAGCTGGGAGCTAATGATCGAACAGACCCGACTGGAATAGTATTTAAGATTTTGAGTCATAATACTATTTCATTGACTGTCGAGCAATTTCCTCTGACCTGAGTAGTCCAGAGTGATTCCATTGTGAAATGGTGTACTTTGATACAAGTAAACGCCTTTCGTAAAAGGAGGTTATAAAACTTGTTATTGGGTATATCAGGAAACAAGTGGGAGAGCTTGGATTGACAAGATGGGATTGTCCTCCATTCTATAATGGGATACATGTCTTACCGGCCACTTGGAGAGTCGAGACTGTGGAAAATACGTGGCCACGTCCAGATTCGTATCATAGTGATAAATCTGGTTTTACAGTCTGTCTCAAAGTCCAAGAAAGGTTTGAACCGATTGAGGATGACTCGAGTCTTGCCTCAAGTTCAAATTTAGACATAAGTGACAACAGGAAGTTGGCAGCACACTGGCTCTGAAGGCCAAGTGGGAGATTGTTGGGATGTGTCCTTCGATCCTACGTGTGCAATCGATAAAGTCATAAGGTCGTCTATGGATGTTAAATGATTATTTGATAATATTAATTGTTGGGAACAATATAATATTGATCAATTAAATCATACCTACAGGGTCACACATGAACTCGAAGATAATGTACGATGCTTGATATATATATTGATTTAGAATCAATATTTACGTGGATTTAATTCACATGCATGGGATGCATGGCTTGCATGGATGCATGTCACATAGTGTGACATGGCATGCCACACAAGCAAGTGGGACCACATACAATGCATAGTGGCATGTGTATGTGGCATGACCTTTCACCTCCTTTGTAACTCCTTTTGCATGTTAATGGTGCATAATGATGCCCATTATGTAGGAGGTTACAATGGGGTGTTATGGCATGTATAATGAGGCTATTATATGGATGAAAATCAGATTTTCATCACACACTAAGACCACCCACGAAATTCACAAGAGAAAGAGAGAAAAGAGGTTGTTCTTGGAGAATCAACTTGATCAAGCAAGCAATTCATCATCCGGGTTCGTGTGCAACACGTAGAGGCCGGGCCATTTGTGCGGCTTCAACATCCGGGCGATCCAAAGGCGTGACGAGGTCATTCCAAAGGTGAACATTTAGAGGCTGATCCATTTGAGGTGGTTCAATCGACTCAACACCACCTCAACGACATCAACGAATCACTTCATCACCAAAAGTAAGATCTCGTTGATATCTCTATATATATATATATTGGATGTATATATATATAAATATATGTGTGTCTATACATATTTGTGTGCACTAAGATCATAGCATAGTAGATCTATTGCTTTACACGCTTCCGCACACACGGTATATTGCATTGGTATTAATAGCCCGGGATATCGAATTCCAGCAAATGCAATATCCCACTCTTTTTTCTTTGTCGGCAGTCCAGCTTGGACGCACATTTCATGCATTCAATACTTCATTGGAAGTAACGCAGCGATTCTCTGATTGCGCACAACGTCTTTGTGAGAATGTAGAGCCGTGTCATACACCTTAATAATTTCCCTCTCAAGATTCAATGTGCATGTCATCCACTGCGCTCCAACATTCGCAATGAAGAGAACCTGAAAACAAATAATAGGTCATATTTATTAAAATTCGATATCCCGTGTTATTAAAATTTGCGGAAAATAATAACCCGACCGAAATCCTCGATCACCGGAGATCCGACCGCGATCCACCGCACGAGTCGAGGCTCGACCGAGCACCGCACGGGCGAACTGATGGAGTTGTATTCTAAATGTCTAGTTTGGTGCAAATACGGAACTCCTTATCTATACCTTAATTCGAGATATGATTCAAGCATGATTGCATTTAATGCAATAGTCCTTGATGTATACGTTGTAGACAGTATGGCGTGAGGAGACACGCGGAAGATCATACTGTCGGTTACTCGTATACTATCGAACAGTAGCTCACGACTCAGATGGACAGGGACAATCCATCGGTACGTCGTAGTGTGACTGGTAGATAGTCGGTCTTGATTATCATGTTACACTCGTACACTTGGTGTATTGAGCAGGACCACGGGAGGGCGTTCGATTTATACTAATCGCAGTAATCGAACTAGACCTCAGATATTACGGATATACGAATTCCTAATCCCTATATAATTATAGGTGCGTGTGTCCAATTCTCGGTTCTTTAATATGCCAATGAGTGAGACTAATTGATTAGTCGAGATTCTCGGTAAATTAGGAATCGTAATTGTACGCACGGCATGCTGTAGATTATAGACAGGAAACCGTGTCCCGTTTATCGAGTTGATGATGTCCCCGAGATGAGCTCATAAAGTTTATCATGTAAACCCTGCAGGTGGATTTGTTCCACATGATAATAAGGATGAGTGGTACTAGTCTCGGATAACAAGAAACGAATTAATTTAATTATTAGTAATTGAAATTAATTTGTGGACATTCGATATCTTAAACACGGGGAAAGTCGTATATGTAATTTCGGCGGAATTATTATTGTTGAAATAATATTAAATTAATTTCGGGGATTCAATTATAATTTTATAGTGGAATTAATTATAATTAAAATTGTGGAATTTAATTAAAGGTTTTCTTTAAAGGACACCGGTTTAATTAAATTGCAATTTAGCCCGGGATTTATTTACCTAAGAGGTCCCTAGTGTAACTCTATATATACCCCCCCCCCCCCCCCTTGCCTCTCTTAAACCTACACTACGCCGCTTTTTACTTTTGCTGAGAAAATTAAAAGCTTTAACGCAAATATATTTTCTCTGTAAAATTAAATAAGTTAGCGCTAATATTTTTCTCTAAGAGAGAAAAAGATATATTACGCTGGTTCAAGAAGGGAGAGCAGAAAAGGAGAATCCAGCAGATCGTTGCCCACAAAATGGTTGGAATCGGGGTAGAGGCATACGCTAGAAACGTCTAAGGTTTCAACAATTCGGCTTCTCCGAATCACGCGACAAAGGTATGAGATCGATCCCTAATTCCGCAATTATCGATCTCTAAATTCTTTAAAAATACATCGGACGAACGATCGGGTTCCGGAAGTCGTGGTACGTGTTCCTCGACTACGGGGGGGTCAAGGACCTCCGGAACGGTGGTCGGAAGAGGAAAAACGGACCGGAAACGAGCCCGGAACAGCAGCAGCGCGCTGCTGCTCGTCACAGGCAGCGCCCGCTGGATGCCGGGCAGCGCCCGCTGCCCAGGGCTTCTCCAGTGCCCGCTGGTGGCGGGCAGCGGCCGCTGATGGTGGGCAGCGGCCGCTGGTGGCGGGCAGCGCCCGCTGGTCGCAGCGGACAGCAGCTGGTTTGCGCGGTTGCGCTTCGTGCGCGGCGGCTGGGCGTGAATCGGCTGCAGGGCTTCGTCGTCAGCGTAGAGCTGCCATATGAGGTCGACTGGGAGTGTTCGGATGTTCGAGCGATCGAACGAACACGTCCCGGGTAGTCGATTTCCAACAATTGGTATCAGAGCCGGTTTTGTCGTTCGTTGTATTTTTGCGAGATTTGTTTTGCAGGTTCGAACCCGATTATTATGGCCATTGTTATTGTGCTGTATGTTTGTGGTTTGTTAAACTCTCGGGCTTGTCGAGATCTTTGTTTTATAACCGTTGCATGTTTGTAATAGTTAAAACGACGGATTGAGTCGTTTAGGTTCTATTTATCGTTTTCGTTTTATCGGTTGTATAGGATCGATCAACCTGTATAGGATCGATGCCGGAAGTAGATAGTTTTACATATGTAATGTTGCTGCTACTTGGTGGATCGAGAGAAGATCGAAGGCCGGACGAACGAGGGTCTAGAAGTCGAACCCGCGGCTGACTAAGCATGAACAGCGCCCGCTGGAGCTGGGGCAGCGCCCGCTGCCTAGAGCTTCTCCAGCGAGTGCTGGATATGGTGCAGCGCCCGCTGCCCGGGGCTTGGCAGCAACGCTGCGGGGGTTCGACTGACATCACGGAACGCTCGTCGAGGCTTGGGGCGATACTCCAGTGGGAGGGGTTCGTCTCTTGGCACTTAGACGAGTCGGTGGTGGATCGAGACCGAGACGAGCAACGAGCCGAAGTTCCGAGAAGACGTGCATTCAAGATATTTAAGGCCATAATAATCGGGCCACGTTAAATGCTTTTTATGTGCTTACGTGCTTTTATTATGCTTAAATTGTTTATGCATGTTTATCCCTTTCGTAAAATACTAAGTGGGAGAGGGATTGGAAACAATCCCGCGGTCTCCATTCTCTATTTTTATAGTGATGTCTGTCACTTACGAGTTGGCTTTAGTGTCATCCTCCCTATCGGATAAAGTCGACACACGGATATCACTGGATCAAAATTCGAATTTAAAATCCACTTATAAAATTGAACAATTATATTTCTCAAAACCAATGCATGATCTGTCATTCAAAGACTAATTTCAACTCGACTCATTCTCACCCCGGGGAGTGGAATGGAGCCAAAGCGCTTGGTTATGTCAATGACACAGATTAGAGACTTTCGAGTCATTCGATGACTAGATCGATTGTCTGATTGGCTCCCTCACCTTGTGAGAGATAGGGCTCAATTGCATGATTGATCGCTGGTTAGAAACTTCGAGTTTCACTTACGAGATATCAAGCTTTGATTAATAAATTGTGAAATTTAATAAATGTAAGAATCAATTAACAAAGTTGTTTGTTTTAGTAAACGTCCACACTATCGTGGCTTGCTAAATGGACACGGTACTTTGGGTTAATTAAGATTCTATGACATTTAAATAAGTGAGATTCAATTAATAAAGTTGTTTGTTTTAGTAAACGTCCACAAGAACGTGGCTTGCTAAATGGAAACGGAACTTTGGGATTAATTGAGGCTCGTCAGTTGTAGAAAGTTGTGGAGGACCGCATGTCAACGTAAACGTCCACAAGAACGTGGCTTGCGGTGGACATGTGGTTCCCGAGCGGCGGACTTAGTACTGAGAAATGGTACACACTTAGGTACGCTTTAGAGTTCCCCATCGGAGTCACTGCTATAATGATGTACGACCGAAGTGAAATCCAATCATAAAATCATTTGGACTGGTAAACGTCCACAAGAACGTGGCTTGCTATGTCTGATGGGATTTTGGAAATGATTGGTAGTTTAATGATATCACTTGAGGGAAATGATATCGAATTAAACTCATTGTTTGTTTTATATGGTATTATTCCCATTAAAAGTCAACAAACTCACTGAACCTGTTTGTATGGATTGGAGAAGAAACTTGGACATTGTCCTAACTGCAGAGGAGTACAAATATGTACTCCAAGTCAATTGACCTGCTGAACCAAATGATGCTTCCACTACTGAGGAAAGGAAGCTCATTGGAAATGGATCAAGGCTATGAGATGACACGGAGCAACATTATGACTTTCATGTCAAATGTGCTGTGACATCGGGGTCATGCCATGACCATTACCTATGAAATGATGCTTAACCTCAAGAAGTTTTGGTTATCAGAACAGGACAGTCGGGTAAAGTGAAATGAGGCAACTCATGACAACCATCATGTCGGAAAGAACGCCCGTAAGGGATCACGTTCTTAGAATGATGGGCTGTCTTAATGAGATAGAGATTCTGGGAACAATTATCAATGGGGTAACCCAGGTTGATTTTGTGCTCCAGTCTCTGCCGAGAAGTTTTGAGCAGTTCCGCCTGAACTAAAATATGAATAAGAGGTCTTATTCATTGGCGGAGCTCCTGGTTGAACTTCAAGCGGCTGAGGGAATCTTTAAGGGCTCTCAAAACACTTGTGGCTGAGAAATTGGCTCTTCCTAGGCCTTCGGGCGGCAAAAGGAAGAAGAAACAAATACGGCAACCCAGTGGGCCTAATATATCTGGACCACGGAATGGGACAAGCAAGCCCAAGGGGCAAGTGCTTCCGTTGTAAGCAGTCTGGATACTGGGAGTTTTGATTGTCCTCTCAAAGCAACTAGAAGTTAACTTCTCCTTAGTCACCGAAACATGTTTAGTGGTGTTATCTACCAGTACCTGGTGTAGTGGATACGGAAACCACTAATCATGTCTGCACTTAAATGCGGGGGTGATTTTAGTCGTGTGTGTGCGTTTTTTCGGTTATGTTTTTGTGTCGTTTGATAGTCTCGTTGTTTTGTGTCGTGTCGTTTTAGCTTTATTTCTTGTTTTGTTGTGATTTGATCTCACTTGGGTGTGTTGGAGGATGTTGAGTTTATTTTGTAGGTCGATTGCCGAGAAAAAGTCGAGAAATCGAGCTTAGACTGGAAAAGGAGAAATGGCGAGCGCCATTCTTAAAATGGCGGTCGCAGACAAAAACGGCGGTCGCAGGAACAGAAGCGACGCCCGCCAAATGGGGTAAAAAGTATGCAGATTTCCAACCAAGTCTTTTGGGCAAAACGGCGCTCGCCAAAATCAAAACGGCGGTCGCCGAAATCCTTTTGGCGAGCGCGGAAACATAAACGGCGGTCGCCGTTTTGGAGCGGTTGCATGGCGGTTCTACAGCCATGCTGTGATGCATTTAGGCGAGGAAATGAAGGGGAAAACACATCTTTTTCGCCTGGGAATAATCGAGAGCATTGGGGAACCTATCGGAGCCGACAACTCCGAGAGTACGATCGATCAAGTCCTAAGCCGTTTTAATTTCCGTAATCATAGTTAGTATTCTACTTTCGAAAATTCTAGTTTGATTTCCTTTTCATGTATTTCATTTCTAGCAAAACTTTGAATGCTTTAGAATTTGAGAATGTTTTGAATGTTTGATTTGATGAATGTTTTAGTAATCAAAGATTCCTTAAGATTGTTCCTTTGTTTAATCCTGTTGCTAACTTTTTATTCATAGTCAAAAATCTTTTAAAATCGTTCATGTCATTAGTTGTTATTTTTGTTGTTCGTTTTATTATGAAGATGATGAACTAATCGTTTTGCTTGGATGATATTATGAAGGACAAGGTTGAATATTTGTAGGAATCGGAAGACTCCATATAAACGACATAATCTTGAACTCGTAACCCGACCGGGAGCGAGATTTTAAGTGAATTAAACGTTTCTAACGAGTTAAGCAACCCGACCGGGAACTTGACTTTCATGTGTCAATTATATCGAGTTGATAAAGAGGAATACAACTTAAGATCTTAGTCTCGATTAATATCGTCCGAGTTTTTCTCATATTGTTATTTTCAGTTTTCCATTTTAATTGAGAGTTTCAAAATGATCTTAGGATTTAGAACAATGATATACGTTTCTTCTACTTTTCATATACTTGAACATATCTCTTTCGTTTCCTTGGATTGATACCGAGTCAAGCTACAATTGACCTCGGATTTTGACGAGAGACACACAAAAACGTCTAATCAAAATTGGCGCCGTTGCCGGGGAAACGGATAGTGTGTTTAAGTGTTTGTTTAGTTTTAGTTTCGTTTTTCCTTTAGTTAATTTAGTTTAATTGTCTTGTTATTACTAATCTTCTACTTTGAGTGTGCATGGTCACTACAAGAAGTAAGTCGGCTAGTGAGCAACAAGGTTCATCTACCGAAGGAATGGAGAAGAATAAAGAACGGGTTGATATGGAAGATGAAACCGGACAAGAAGCTTCGGGATTAAAGAAAGGTCAACCTTCCGAAGGATATGTTCTATCTCCAAATACTCGAGAACCTATTCTACCATTGGGAAATCCTCAGAATAGCAACAATAAAGCTGGAGGAAGTAATTTACAGATACAAATTCCTCAATTCAATGTTCAAGCCCAACTTACTCCTCCAACACCTCTGAATCCACAAAATGATGATCATCATTCTACTCCTCATAATGTGATGAGTCCTAATGTTGGTTATCCTCCAAACATGATGAACCAACCTCCGATGATGAATCCGAACATGTTGAATCAAAACATGGCATATCAACAAAACTACGGGTATCCATTTCAGCAACCCGGAGTTCAAGTGAATCAAAACATGCAAGGTCAATTCCAACAACAATGGCCAAACATGATGCCTAATATGATGCCGTATGGGGGTTATGGGATGCAACCAAATCAGTGGAATCAATATGGAAATCCAGCGGTACGACGAGTTCAACAAGGAGACATCACAAGACCTATCATTGGAGCGACTCCGGCATGTGTTGATTTGCCGGAGGTGGTGAAGAACTACAAGGTGAATCCGATGGATTTTAATCAACTACCAGAGTATCATGGGAATAATAATGAGGATGTGTTGAGCTTTATCCGAGACTTCTACAACACCATTCATACCTTTCCGTTGAATGGACTTCAAGAAGATGAGTTGAGATGTCGGTTCTTTCCGATGACATTGAAGGACAAGGCTAAGTCGTGGTGGATAGCATTGCCACCAAACTCTCTCCAAAATTGGAATGACATTTATGACGAGTTCATGAGTCAATTCTTTCCACACCATAAGACGACGGACTTTAGGAATCAAATTTGTGGTTTTACTAGTCGTCCGGGAGAATTTTTCCACGAGACTTGGGATCGTTTTCAAGATTTACTTCTTAAATGTCCTCATCATACATTCACTCAAGTCTTACTTAATCAAATTTTCTATGACTCTTTGACAGATTCTTTGCAAGGGTCGGTGGATAATCAAGCCGGAGGAGACATTACTTACCGATCACCGGAAGAGATGGTTAGTATCTACAAGACCATGGCTGGGAATTCAAGGAGGAAAAGTTCTAGGAGACGTGTGGTGAATGATGTCAAGGAAGTAGAAGCCAGCAATCTCAACATAAAAATCGAGGAGATGGCTAAAGAAATCAAGGATTTGAAAATGGAGGAGGGAAACTTAAAGACACAACTTCTTTTGAATCAAATGGAAGTGTGTACGTTGTGTGGATATCAAGGGCATGGACCAGCTACATGTCCAATGCCTCAAATGCAAGCACCTTTGATGATTGATGGGCAGCCTATGGTTGGAGAGCAAGGGAACATAGCATGTGTTCCATATCAACAACAACAACAAGGAGAAATGGTGATTCCGGAAGTACAAGCTTCGGTGGTACAACCGTATAATCAACAAGGAGGCTACTACAACAATCAACAAGGAGGAAATCAAAGGCCTAATTATCCTTACCAACCAAGGCAACAACCTCAACAATGGCAACCGAGGCAAAATTTTCAGCAAGGTCAATCATCGAGTACACCTTACCGAGCACCTTATCAAGCACCGAATCAACAATATCGGGCTCCGTATCAAGCTCCTACTCAGCAACAACAGCCCTTAAGACCACCTCAACAACCATCGAGCAATAATTTCGAAGAATGGATGAAGAAGTATGCCGAGAAAAATGACTTGAGGATGGATAGCTTAGAGGTGAAAGTGGGAGGATACGATGCGGTGCTTAATAGCATCAATACTCAAATGGGACAAATGGCGACTACACTTGGAAAGATGCAAGCCAAAGAGGAGTCGGGGAGACTTCCAAGTCAACCATCCCATGCAAAAGCTCTTACGGTATTGAGATCGGGAAAGATAATAGACAATAAAGTAAGGATGCCGGGTGAAGAGGTTGAGAAAGGAAAAGGTGCAGCGGTTTTTGATGAAGAAAATGAGGAAGAAATCGAGGAGATTGTGTGTGAGGAGAAGGAGGAGGAAAAAGAAAAGGGAAAAGAAGAGGAAGACAAACTCGAAGAGGAAAGGAAGAAGAGCAAGAGAGTCGAAGTCGAGGCTAAAGGTGAAAGGGTAGTTCTTCATAAGTCGAAAAATCCGTACAAGCCTCCCGTTCCTTTTCCGAGCAATCTTAGGAATAAAAAGAAGGATCAACAATTTCAGCAACTATACGATCTTTTAGCAAAGGTTGAGGTAAATGTCCCTTTGCTTGATATGATTTCTAACATTCCTTCTTATGTGAAATTTTTTAAGGAATTGGCTTCTAACAAGAGAAAGTTCGAGGAGAACGAGAAAGTTGTGTTGTTTGCAGGTGCAAGTGCTGTGATGCAACATCAAATACCACCAAAGGAGAGCGATCCGGGAAGCTTTGTAATCAAAATTGTGATTGGAGCCGGAAATGAAGTATCCGGTATGCTAGATTTGGGAGCTGGAATCAACTTGATGCCGTCGGCTGTATTTGATCAATTAAAGCTTGAAAATTTGAAGCCGACACGAATTTGCCTTCAACTTGCCGATAGGTCGGTTAGATATCCGAGAGGAATTGTTGAAGATATTCTTGTTGAAGTTGGAGGGTTGATAGTGCCGGTTGATTTTGTGGTATTGGATGTTGGTGATATTCCGGAGAATTCCCAAGATCATTCTATCTTATTGGGGCGTCCGTTCATGGCTACAACCAACACTCTAATCGATGTAAAGAAGGGGCAACTCCAAATGTCAGTACTTGGAGAGACGGTGTCCATTTCGGTGAGAAAGAAGAACATTGCTCCAGCTGCAACGTTGATGGAAGAATGTTCATTTGTAGATGTGATTGATACGTTGACGATGCAAACTTTGGAGATTAAGGAAGAAAATGAAGTGGAGCTTGGAGATGAAGACTTAGAGGGACTCGAAGAGAATGAACAAGCTCCACGGTTTGTCGACTTGAGTGTGGGGGGGGAGGATCGAAAGAAGGAAGTTTCGTTGCCAACAAAAAGTGTGAAGTTGGTGTTGAAAGACTTGCCTCCTAATCTCAAGTACGTGTTTTTGGAGGAAGGTGAGAACAAACCGGTCATCATTTCATCAAAGTTGACCGTTGAAGAAGAGGTGAGATTGGTCGAAGTTTTACAAGAGAACAAGGCGGCCATTGGTTGGAGTATAGAGGATTTGAAGGGAATCAGCCCTTCTATGTGCATGCATCGGATTAACTTGATCGAGAATGCAACTCCGAAGAGGCAGCCCCAAAGACGACTCAATCCACTTCTTAGTGATGTCGTGAAGAAAGAAATCATCAAGTTACATGGAGGTGGTTTGATTGTACCGGCAGCGGATAGCGAATGGGTATCACCGATTCACATGGTTCCGAAGAAAGGAGGGATTACGGTAGAGGAGAATGAAGCGGGACAACTTATAGCTACTCGGGAGAGGACCGGTTGGAGAATGTGCATGGATTACCGGGAGTTGAATGCCGCTACGAAAAAGGATCATTTTCCTTTACCTTTTATTGATCAAATGCTTGATAAACTTGCCGGTAATTTCTTATATCATTATCTTGATGGACTTTCAGGTTATTACCAAATTTTCATAGCACCGGAGGATCAATCTAAGACGACATTCACGAGTCCTTTTGGAACATTTGCATGGAAGAGGATGCCATTTGGGCTTTGCAATGCCCCAGGTACGTTTCAACGTTGCATGCTCTCCATATTTTCCGAGATGGTAGGGGACTTTGTTGAGGTTTTTATGGATGATTTTTCTGTATTTGGTTCGTCATTTGATGATGCATTGAAAAAGATTGATACGGTTTTGAAAAGATGCATTGAGTGTAACCTTACTTTGAGTTGGGAAAAATCGAATTTCATGGTTACACAAGGGGTGGTACTTGGGCATGTGGTGTCTAGAAGAGGGATAGAAGTTGATCCCTCGAAAATTGAAGTGATTAAAAATTTACCACCCCCGGTCAATGTGAAAGGTGTAAGAAGTTTTCTCGGGCATGCCGGTTTTTATAGGCGTTTCATTAAAGACTTTTCAAAAATTGCACAACCTTTGTGTCATTTACTTGGTCAAGATGTTGAGTTTGTCTTTGATGATTCATGTTTGCATGCATTTAAAACTTTGAAAGAAAAGCTTGTGAGTGCACCTATTCTTGTATCACCTAATTGGAATCTCGAATTTGAAATAATGTGTGATGCTTCGAACTTTGCTGTGGGTGCGGTGTTGGGTCAAAGAATTGATAAGATGTTGCATGTGATTTATTATGCTAGTATGACTTTGAATGATGCACAAGTGAATTATACGACTACGGAAAAAGAGATGTTAGCGGTTGTTTTCTCGTTAGACAAATTTAGGTCGTATTTGCTTGGTACTAAGGTTATTGTTCATAGTGATCATGCGGCTCTTAGATACTTAATGACTAAAGCACAAGCAAAACCGAGAATAATTCGATGGATTCTTTTGTTGCAAGAATTTGATGTGGAAATTAGAGATAGGAAAGGTTGTGAAAATGCTGTAGCAGATCATTTGTCTAGACTTGAATCGAGTGAGAATAATGTGATTGCTAATGTGCCTATCTCTGAAACTTTTCCATATGAACAATCTATGCTTGTGAATGCTATTGATGAAAAGGTTCCTTGGTATGCCGACATTGCTAATTACTTGGCAAGTGGTGAGATGCGTGAGGGAATTACTTCCCAAGAACGCAAACGTTTGTTGCATGTGTGTAGGTATTACTATTGGGACGATCCTTTGTTGTTTAAGCTTGGGAAGGACAACTTGTTGAGAAGATGTGTTCCGGAAGGAGAGCAACGAGCTATAATCTCAAAATGCCATGAGGATGCATCGGGAGGACACTTTGCTAGTAGGAAGACCGGAGCTAAGATTCTACAATCGGGTTTTTTCTGGCCTACTTTATTCAAAGATGTCCATTTCTTTATTCTCTCATGTGATCGATGTCAACGTATTGGTAACATTGGTAAAAGGAACGAAATGCCCATGCAAGTTAATCTTGTGTGTGAAATTTTTGATGTGTGGGTTATCGATTTCATGGGTCCTTTTATTAATGCTAACAAGTACGAGTACATCTTATTAGCCGTTGATTATGTGTCGAAGTGGGTTGAGGCAATCCCAACTCGAACTTGTGGAGCTGATGTTGTTTTAAAGTTTGTGCAGGAGTATATCATTTCTCGTTTTGGATTTCCAAAAGCTATCATTAGTGATGGAGGGTCACATTTTTGCAACAAACTTCTCAAGAGGTTGATGAGATTAAATGGGATTGATCATCGAGTAGCTACTCCTTACCATCCTCAAACTTCAGGTCAAGCTGAGACGAGCAACAACCAAATCAAGACGATTATTGCTAAGACCGTGAAGCCATCGAGGAAAGATTGGCCGGAAAAACTTCGAGAGGCACTTTGGGCTTACCGGACGGCTTTCAAGACGATCCTTAATGCAACTCCGTTCCAAATTGTGTATGGGAAGTCGTGCCATTTACCGGTTGAGATTGAGCACAAGGCTTTTTGGGCTATCAAGAGAGTAAATTTGGAAATGACAAAAGCCGGGAAAGAGCGTGCTTTGCAAATTGAGGAGTTAGAAGAGCTTAGGAACGAAGCTTATGACAATGCTGTGATTTCAAAGGCTAAAATGAAGAAAGCTCATGACCGGAAATTGATTGAAAAAGACTTACAACCGGGTATGAAAGCACTTTTGTTTAATGCCCGACTTCGATTATTTCCGGGAAAGCTAAAGTCAAGGTGGATCGGGCCATATGAAGTTGTAACAATGCATGAGAATGGGTCAGTCACACTGAGGAAAGAAGGTGATGAGCACGAATTTAAAGTCAACGGGCATTTGGTTAAGCGTTATTATGAAGGGGAGTCGAAAAACGAGGAAGTCGAGGCTTTTCGACTCGAGAAAGTTGACATTTGAACGTGGAAACAAGAATAAGTCCAGCTCTGGACATTAAACTGAGCTTGAATAAAGGCTAATGGACTTGGACGAGCTTGGAAGTAGTTGGAATCGAAGAAAAGTATCGAAAAAATGAAAACCGGAGCATTTAAGAGTTTGACCATCGCCAAAATTAAAACGGCGGTCGCTGAACATAAAACGGCGGGCGTCAAAGTCATTTCGGCGGTCGTCAAAAGAAAGAATACGGGGTCAGATGATCTGCATGGTTTTGAGCTTAAACGGCGGTCGCCACTTACCATTCTGCGACCGCCAAATTATTTCCGCGACCGCCAAAACGGAAACGGCGGTCGCCGTTTTCGAATTTTCTGGGAATTAAAAGACGGGCTAAGGCAGTTTCTCTCTTACTCAAAAACACTCTTTTCTTATATTTTCTCTTGCGATTTTCTCTTCCGATACTTCACCGTTTTTCCTCAAATTTTCTCTACCAATTCACTTAATATCTTCTTGAGTACATTGATTTGCAGGTTTTGGGGATTTTAATCGGTTCAATTGCAAGATTATCAAGGGTTTTAGAGGTGCTCATAAGGTGTTCGACAAAAGTCCCAAACCAAAATCCAACTATCTTTCATAAATTCAATGACGAATACTCGACGTAAACCCGGAACTCGCGGTTCTTCACCACCTCCACCACGGAAAAGAGGACGAGGGACCGCTACGACTTCCGTTTCGACCGGGCCTAGAGATATCTCCGATCGTTATGGAGCCCCGTTTCCAATTTTCGACGACGCTGAAGGAAGGGCTTACTTGAAGTTGATATCAAAGGGAGAGCATATTCTACCTCGACCGATCGATTGGGAGTTCATTGGGAAATTGAAGGTCACGGCAAGGATTAAAGAGCTCCTTGATTTTATGAGCTTGAAGGAGTTTGCGGAGATGGATTTCAAATACTCCGTTAAGCTAGGATTGGAGATGTTAAGCACGTTCAAGCTCATTCGAGAAAAAAATAAAGACACGTATGCTACGTGTCGGCTCAAGGGAGAGGAGGTGGAGATAACGGAGAGCGTAATGTATCGAGTGTTTGGGTTTTACAATGGAGATAATAGACTTACCGAAGAACGAGAAAGTGGAAATGTGAAGACCACACATTGGCAAGAGTTAGCCGGACCGAATGAAAATTGGAAGGATCACGGTCGATCAATTGCATTTATCGATCCTCTACTTAGTATTGTCCACAAGTTCTTGACTTACAACATTTTCGGTAAGGTAGAGGGGAACAAGGTTAACTCATTGGAGTTCTCGTTCATTAATGCGGCCGTGAATGGACAAGAATCGACTCCATTTAAGAAAGTTTGGGGTTTGATGGATCAAGCGGCTAAAGGGATAAGAAGCAGAGGTTTGTTATTCCATTTTGCGCGACCACTGGCAATTCACTTTGATATCATTGGTGAAGGAGATGATGATTATGACGGTGAGCCGTGGATAGAGCCTCGACCGTTGGATGTAGATGAGTTTGAAGCTAGCGGATTGATTTTGGCCGGCGAGTTTGTACCACATGAAATCCGAACAGACAAGAGCGCACAATCAATGATAGAATATCGACAAAAGAACGCGGCCCGCATTCAAAAGTGGAAGTTGGAGTTGGCGGGAGAAAGTGTGAGTTCGTCAATTATGAGAGCGGCTCAACTTGAAGAAGAGAGCCTAATGCGTGAACGAGCCGGTTCATCGGCGGGAGGAGGTCCAAATGTTAATGATGGGACGACGAGGGATCCGGTGTGGGACCAAGCGTATTCGGGCTACGGAGCACAAGGAAATCAAAGCTCCGGGTGGACCGATTCGGGAATGAATTGGAATCCTTCATACGAGATTCCTCAAACCGGAAATTACTACTCGGATTCGGGGCGGATGCATCCCGATGACCTCCAAGAGATCATTAATGCGAATGCTAGAGCGTATGAGTCGATGAATGCTAGGATGGACCGGATGGCTCTCGACGATGCTACTTGGACTAACCGGATGGCGGTCGAGAGAAGCTACTACGAGCAAACTACCCGCCGGATTGTGAGAGAGGAGATGGAGGACATGCGACGAGAGCAACGACAATTTTACGAGGCCTATGCTAGAGGAGGAGGCCACTTTCCACCACCCAACATGTGAGAGAGGTCGTGCTTGGCACGACCTAGGTACGTTTTCATTTCGTTAATTTTATGTTTTTGTAAATATGTGTTTGTGTTTCTTTGCTTTGAGTGGTTTAGTTATGTTCTTTTCATTGAAAGTTTATTTGTTTTTGAAATTACTCTTCTACGCTCAAAAATTTTGATTTGTCCCGAATGTGGTGTGTTTGCATGGGATTTGGTTAAGTTGTTGCTTGAACTCACTTGGTTAGTTGGTTGTACCACTTGTTAAGTGTCGAGAAAATGAGTATATGATATACATGAGTTTCTTTCCTTGCTATACACATGTGAGCTTTTGGGCCTATTTTCCTTGGAGTGTATTTATGGTTTTCTCGAGTTGTGAGCATGAGATGATTGAAAATGGATAATTGGACTTTGTTGTGTCATTGCATGAATATGAAGTTACTTTGCCTTGGTTAAGAATGAGGAAATGAAGTATGAGATTGCTAGGATTTAACTCCACATATTTAAAATTCCCCAAAATGACCGTGCCCGTCGAGGGACTCCCTAGTTAACCATTTTTGAGCCTACATAGAGCCTTTTCTTGTAACCGAGAGTTTCCCGAGCGATGTGAGATTGTGAGGGTGTTACAAGTTTGATTGTGAAGGTTAATAAGGGAAATTGTGATGAATGTTAAACATGTTTTCTCGGTTAAAGGCATACTATAAGAGAAAAAGCTTACTCCCTAAAATAAAAAAAAATGGAAAAAATGAATACTCTTCGGTTGTGAAAACAATCGATGAGGGATGAAAATAAAAAAAAAAAAAAGAGCAAAAAGCAAAAAGAAATAAAAATGAGAAAAGAAAGTAAAAAAAAAAAAAGTTAAAAAGCGGGAGTATTAAATAATATTAGCCTATCGAGAACATGTAGTCTATGATGTGTATTGATGTTATAAGGGGGGTTGAATGATTTCCATTTGGTGTAGGAGGGTGATTTGTGAGTTCATTTGGTGGAGGAGGGAGTCGAGAGCGATTTATCTTGTATTATTATTATTTCGATTCCTACCTATATATGACCCGAGCCTACCTCGATTGCAATCTTATTCCGATTCTTGTTCTTCTTTATCAAAGTATGCGGATTTTCTTGTGATGGTATTGATGTACATATTCTCGATGTGTTTGATGAGTGAAACCATTTCATATTTTTCGAGAGATACACTTGGAGAGTTTGGCGAGTTTGAGTGACATGTTTTCATATTTCTTATTTCTCTCGTTCTTGACAAGTGGTTGGTTTGTGGTTTGTAAGTGAGTTCAAAGTACGTGATTTGTGCAAACATGTTGTTGGATGATTTTACCTTGCTCGGGACTAGCAAGGACTTGAGCGTGGGGGGGTGATTTTAGTCGTGTGTGTGCGTTTTTTCGGTTATGTTTTTGTGTCGTTTGATAGTCTCGTTGTTTTGTGTCGTGTCGTTTTAGCTTTATTTCTTGTTTTGTTGTGATTTGATCTCACTTGGGTGTGTTGGAGGATGTTGAGTTTATTTTGTAGGTCGATTGCCGAGAAAAAGTCGAGAAATCGAGCTTAGACTGGAAAAGGAGAAATGGCGAGCGCCATTCTTAAAATGGCGGTCGCAGACAAAAACGGCGGTCGCAGGAACAGAAGCGACGCCCGCCAAATGGGGTAAAAAGTATGCAGATTTCCAACCAAGTCTTTTGGGCAAAACGGCGCTCGCCAAAATCAAAACGGCGGTCGCCGAAATCCTTTTGGCGAGCGCGGAAACATAAACGGCGGTCGCCGTTTTGGAGCGGTTGCATGGCGGTTCTACAGCCATGCTGTGATGCATTTAGGCGAGGAAATGAAGGGGAAAACACATCTTTTTCGCCTGGGAATAATCGAGAGCATTGGGGAACCTATCGGAGCCGACAACTCCGAGAGTACGATCGATCAAGTCCTAAGCCGTTTTAATTTCCGTAATCATAGTTAGTATTCTACTTTCGAAAATTCTAGTTTGATTTCCTTTTCATGTATTTCATTTCTAGCAAAACTTTGAATGCTTTAGAATTTGAGAATGTTTTGAATGTTTGATTTGATGAATGTTTTAGTAATCAAAGATTCCTTAAGATTGTTCCTTTGTTTAATCCTGTTGCTAACTTTTTATTCATAGTCAAAAATCTTTTAAAATCGTTCATGTCATTAGTTGTTATTTTTGTTGTTCGTTTTATTATGAAGATGATGAACTAATCGTTTTGCTTGGATGATATTATGAAGGACAAGGTTGAATATTTGTAGGAATCGGAAGACTCCATATAAACGACATAATCTTGAACTCGTAACCCGACCGGGAGCGAGATTTTAAGTGAATTAAACGTTTCTAACGAGTTAAGCAACCCGACCGGGAACTTGACTTTCATGTGTCAATTATATCGAGTTGATAAAGAGGAATACAACTTAAGATCTTAGTCTCGATTAATATCGTCCGAGTTTTTCTCATATTGTTATTTTCAGTTTTCCATTTTAATTGAGAGTTTCAAAATGATCTTAGGATTTAGAACAATGATATACGTTTCTTCTACTTTTCATATACTTGAACATATCTCTTTCGTTTCCTTGGATTGATACCGAGTCAAGCTACAATTGACCTCGGATTTTGACGAGAGACACACAAAAACGTCTAATCAGGGGGTTCCAGGAAACCCGGAGACTTAGAAAGGAAGAAGTAATAACCTACATGGGCAATACTATTAAGGTAACAGTCGTTGCAGTGGGAGATGTTAAATGGTTTTAAACCGTAGGATTTTAGTTCTAATAAATTGTCTTTATGTGGCGGCATTTAGAAAGAAATTTCATTTCAGATTTCTAAATTGGCTTAGAATGGATATTACGTTTCTTCTGATAGTTTCATACTTTTCAGAGTAGGGAACGGGGATATTATCTATTATGGTACATTGATAGACAATTTAATACTAAATCCGTGTTCTTCCACGATGCAACAGACCGGAGCTAATAACACATTGTCGAACCCCAATAAGAGTAAAGATCCTTCTAGATGAACCAAATGTACTTATGGAATCTTAGGATAGATCATTTTAACTTGAGTACGATTCAAAGGGTGAAAGCTGATTGACTTCTCAGCTAGGTTGAAGGAAAGGACCTTCCAACCTTCGAATCATACTTGGAAGTTTAAATGACCAAGCAACCATTTACGGTTAAATGGAAAAGATCCAAGAAAGTACTAGAGTTGATTCGCTCTGATATATGTAGACCTCTTTGAAGAGTAAGGCATACTTATCAGAAAATGGGATTAACTCCCAACAGAATACACCATTTATGCCTCGGCAAAATAATGTGTTGTAAAGAAGGAATAGGACTCTTATAGATATGGAAAAGTAGACAATAAGTTATTCGGAGTTACATAATTCGTTTTTGGGATATGGCTTGGAAACAGCGGCGTTTATCCTGAACTTGATTCCATTGGAAACTTGTACTGATATTCGGCTGTTTATAGGATACCCTAAGAAAACGAATTGAGATATGTAAGATAGTCCGAAGGACCAGATGTTCATTGATTGCATCAATGTTCGGTTCTTAGACATGGACTATATATATGCAAGATCACAAGCCCAAGAGTAGAGTAATACTTAATGTGCTTAGAGGGACTGATCAAGACTTAGAACCAGCGTAACTGAGTAGTTCACTACTGTTGGAAATCGACTACCCGAGATGTGTTCGTTCGATCACTCGAACATCCGAACACTCCCAGTCGACCTCCGGAAGCGTTGCTCCGTTCACGTAACAGCCCGTGTGCCAAAACACGCCCAGCCATTGCCCCGGAGGACAACCGCGTGACAAGGCCGCTGCTCTGTCTCAGGCAGCGGGCGCTGCCCACAAAACAGCGGGCGCTGTTTAGGCCTAAAACGGCGGTCGCCGTTTGCCTTTCAGCGGGCGCTGTTCGTCCGCGAACAGCAGCGCGTTCTGCTGTTCCGGGCTCGTTTCCGGTCCGTTTTTCCTCTTCCGACTACCGATCCGAAGGTCCTTGAACCCCAGTAATCGAGGAACGCGTAGCACGACTCCCGGAACCCGATCGTTCGTTCGATGTATTTTTAACGAATTTAGAGATCGATAATTGCGGAATTAGGGATCGATCTCATACCTGTGTCGCGTGATTCGGAGAAGCCGAATTGTTGAAACCTTAGACGTTTCTAGCGTATGCCTCTAACCCGATTCCAGCCGTTGTGTGGGCAACGATCTGCTGGATTCTCCTTTTCTGCTCTCTCTTCTCTAAACCAGCGCAAGAATAATTTTTCTTTCCCAGAAATATAATTGCGCTAAGAAATTAATTTCATCAGAAAAAAATAACTGCGTTAACTCTTTTATTTAAACAGAGAAAAATATAATTGCGCTAAGCAATTTAATTTCTCTGCTGAAATAATAGTTGCGGCGTTTCTTAGGTTTAAGAGAGGGCAAGGGGGGTTTAAATAGAGTTACACTAGGGACCTCTTAGGTAAATAAATCCCGGGCTAAATTGCAATTTAATTAAACCGGTGTCCTTAAAAGAAAACCTTTAATTAAATTCCACAATTTTAATTATAATTAATTCCACTATAAAATTATAATTGAATTCCCGAAATTAATTTAATATTATATCAACAATAATATTTCCGCCGAAATTACATATACGACTTTCCCCGTGTTTAAGATATCGAATGTCCACGAATTAACTTTAATTACTAACAATTAAATTAATTCGTTTCTTATTATCCAAGACTAGTACCACTCATCCTTATTATCATGTGGAACGAATCCACCTGCAGGGTTTACATGATAAACTTTATGAGCTCATCTCGGGGACATCATCAACCCGATAAACGGGACACTGTTTCCTGTCTATAATCTATAGCATGCCGTGTGTACAATTCCGATTCCCAATTTACCGAGAATATTGACTAATCAATTAGTCTCACTCATTGGTAGATTAAAGAACCGAGAATTGGACACACGCACCTATAATTATATAGGGATTAGGAATTCGCATATCCGCAATATCTGAGGTCTAGTTCGATTACTTCGATTAGTATAAATCGAACGCCCTCCCGTGGTCCTGCTCAATACACCAAGTGTACGAGTGTAACATGATAGTCAAGACCGACTATCTACCAGTCACACTACGACGTACCGATGGATTGTCCCTATCCATCTAAGTCGTGAGCTACTGTTCGATAGTATACGAGTAACCGACAGTATGATCTTCCGCGTGTCTCCTCACGCCATACTGTCTACAACGTATACATCAAGGACTATTGCATTAAATGCAATCATGCTTGAATCATATCTCGAATTAAGGTATAGATAAGGAGTTCCGTATTTGCACTAAACTAGACATTTAGAATACAACTCCATCAATCTCCCACTTATACTAAAAGTCTAGTCGCCCTCTTCCAAACATCAGATTCCCATAACCTCGTCACGCCTTACCCAACGCTTTCGCTGGAAGTGCCTCTGTGAACGGGTTTTACCAGGCAATCCTCTCGATGCTATCTAGGTGACAACTGAATCATCTTACTAGACGATCTCTCGAATCAGGTGGTACTTGCGCTCTACGTGTTATCTCCCACCGTGGACTCGTGGCATTTCAAGTTTGCCAAAACCGCTATTCAAAATAGCTTTGGGTAAACGAGAAACCACATCTAAGTCCCTTAGGAAGTTCTGGAGCCACACTGACCTTTTAACTGCCTCAGAGGCCGTTATCCTTTCAGTTTCCATGGTAGAGTCCGTAATGCATCGCTGCTTTTCATTCTTCCATGTGACTGCTCCACTTCACAGTGAGAACACATAGCCTGACTTCGACTTTCGACTGTCCCTGTTTGATTGGAAATATCCAAAGGAAACCACTTGACTGCTTTGTAACTCAGAACATAATTCCTGGTCCTCTGCAGGAGCCTAAACATGTTCTTTACATCAGTCAAGTGATCCTTTCCAGGATTACTATGATATCTCATCACTATGCCTACGACATAGTAGATATCAGTCTCGTGCATCGCATTACATACATTAAGCTTCCCACCATTAAGGTGCAGGGAACTGCTTACTCTTCATCTATCTCCTTTATTATGTCGGACACAAAACTTTAGATAGATGAATTCCACATCTAAAAGGTGAAGACCTTTCTTGGAATTCTGTATGCTGCAACGAGTAAGTGAATTACTCGGACAACCATCCCTTTATGTCCGATAACATCTTTCATATTGTTGCCAATTTAGAAGGATGTCGTCTACATAAAGAATGAGAAAACACCACATCTTTTCTGTCACCTTTTTATTACACACAGGACCTAAACATGCCTTGAATCCATGAAATGGATTTTCTCATAGGTCTGCATGTGTCCAAGATCTCGAAGCTTCCTTCAATCCTAAGATTGATTAAGCTTGCTTACCGATGCTCTTGGCTCTTTTCGATGAATCCCTCTGGTTGTCCCACATAGATGGTCCCGTCAAGACTTCGATTTAGAAATCCGTCTTGACTTCCATCTTCCATGTGAAGACAAAAGAATCCGGATCGACTTTAGCATAGCTACCGGCAAAAAGGTTTACTCATAATCGATCCATTTCTTTCTGATTGCACCCTCTCGCAACAAGCCTAGCCTTGAAGGTTTACACCTTCCCGTCAGACCCTCTTTTCATCTTGTACACCCACTTGCCACCAATGGCTTTTACACCTTTGGGCGGTGCTACAAGATCCCATACATGATTTGAATCCAAAGATTCAATCTCATATTTCATCGTCCTTTACCAAGACTGAGCATCTTGATCTTTTAGCGTCTCGTCATAGATCCAGGGGTCGACATCATGTTCTCTAGGTGACAAGTCCGAAGACTCTCCTATAAACATGAACCTGTCGGGTTGTCTAACAACCCTCCCACTACGACGACGCTCCGGTGTATCTTTAGTGACTAAAGATTATAGTAGTGAACTACTCAGTTAGGCTGATTCTAAGTCTTGATCAGTCCCTCTAAGCACATTAAGTATTACTCTACTCTTGGGCTTGTGATCTTGCATATATATATAGTCCATGTCTAAGAACCGAAAATTGATGTAATCAATGAACATCTGGTCCTTTGGACTATATTACATATCTCAATTCGTTTTCTTAGGGTATCCTATAAACAGCCGAATATCTGTACAAGTTTCCAAAGGAATCAAGTTCAGGATAAACGCCGCTGTTTCCAAGCCATATCCCAAAAACGAATTAGGTAACTCCGAATAACTTATTGTTTACTTTCCCATATCTATAAGAGTCCTATTCCTTCTTTACAACACATTATTTTGCCGAGGCATAAATGGTGTAGTCTGTTGGGAGTTAATCCCATTTTCTGATAAGTATGCCTTACTCTTCAAAGAGGTCTGCATATATCAGAGCGAATCAACTCTAGTACTTTCTTGGATCTTTTCCCTTTAACCGTAAAGGGTTGCTCGGTCATTAAAACTTCCAAGTATGATTCTAAGGTTGGAAGGTCCTTTCCTTCAACCTAGCTGAGTGGTCCATCAGCTTCATCCTTTGAATCGTACTTAAGTTAAAATGATTTAGCCTAAGATTCCATAAGTACATTTGATTCATCCTAGAAGGATCTTTACTCTTATTGGGGTTCGACAATGTGTTATTAGTTGCGGTCTGTTGCATCGTGGAAGAACACAGATTTAGTATTAAATTGTCTATCAATGTACTAGAATAGATAATATCCCCGTTTCCTACTCCGACAAGTCTCTGAAACTATCAGAAGAAACAGAATATCTATTCTAAGCCAATTTAGAAATCCGAAATGAAATTTCTTTCTAAATGCCGGCACATAAAGACAATTTATTAGAACTAAAATCCTACCGTTAAAAAACATTTAACATCTCCCACTGCAACGGCTGTTACCTTAACAGTATTGCCCATGTAGGTTATTACTTCTTCCTATCTAAGTCTCCGGGTTTCCTGGAACCCCTGCATTTAAGTGCAGACATGATTAGTGGTTTCCGTATCCACACACCAGGTACTGGTAGATAACACCACTAAGCATGTTTCGGTGACTAAGGAGAAGTTAACTTCTAGTTGCTTTGAGAGGACAATTAAAACTTCCAGTATCCAAACTGCTTACAACGGAAGCACTTGCCCCTTGGGCTTGCTTGTCCCATTCCGTGGTCCAGATATATTAGGCCCACTGGGTTTCCGTATTTTCTTCTTCCTTTTGCTGCCCGAAAGCCTAGGAAGAGTCAATCTCTCAGCCATAAGTGCTTTGAGGACCCTCAAAGATTCTCTCAGCTGCTTGAAGTTCAATCAGGAGCTCCGTCAATGAATAAGACCCCTTATTCATATTTTAGTTTAGGCGGAACTGCTCAAAACTTCTCGGCAGAGACTGGAGCACAAAATCAATCTGGGTTACCCCTTTGATAATTTCTCCCAGAACCTCTATCTCATTACGATAGCCCATCATTCTAAGAACGTGATCCCTTACGGGCGTTCTTTCCGACATGATGGCCGTCATGAGTTGCCTCATTTCACTTTGCCCGGCTGTCCTGTCCTGATAACCAAAACTTCTTGAGGTTAAGCATCATATCATAGGTAATGGTCATGGCATGATCCCGATGTCGCAGCACTTTTGACATGAAAGTCATAATGTTGCTCCGCGTCATCTCATAGCCTTGATCCATTTCCAATGAGCTTCCTTTCCTCAGTAGTGGAAGTATCATTTGGTTCAGCAGGTCAATTGACTTGGAGTACACATTTGTACTCCTCTGCAGTTAGGACAATGTCCAAGTTTCTTTTCCAATCCATACAATCAGGTTCAGTGAGTTTGTTGACTTTTAATGGGAATAATACCATATAAAACAAACAATGAGTTTAATTCGATATCATTTCCCTCAAGTGATATCATTAAACTACCAATCATTTCCAAAATCCCATCAGACATAGCAAGCCACGTTCTTGTGGACGTTTACCAGTCCAAATGATTTTATGATTGGATTTCTCTTTGGTCGTACATCATCATAGCAGTGACTCCGATGGGGAGGATACTATAAAGCGTACCTAAGTGTGTACCATTTCTCAGTACTAAGTCCACCGCTCGGGAACTACATGTCCACCGCAAGCCACGTTCATGTGGACGTTTACGTTGACATGCAGTCCTCCACGACTTTCTATAACTGTCGAGCCTCAATTAATCCCAAAGTTCCGTTTCCATTTAGCAAGCCACGTTCTTGTGGACGTTTACTAAAACAAACAACTTTATTAATTGAATCTCACTTATTTAAATGTCATAGAATCTTAATTAACCCAAAGTACCGTTTCCATTTAGCAAGCCACGTTCTTGTGGACGTTTACTAAAACAAACAACTTTATTAATTGAATCTCTTACATTTATTAAATTTCACAATTTTATTAATCAAAGCTTGATATCTCGTAAGTGAAACTCGAAGTTTCTAACCAGCGATCAATCATGCAATTGAGCCCTATCTCTCACTAGGTGAGGGAGCCAACCAAACAATCGATCTAGTCATCGAATGACTCGAATGTCTCTAATCTGTGTCATCGACATAACCAAGCGCTTTGGCTCCATTCCACTCCCCGGGGTGAGAATGAGTCGAGTTGAAATTAGTCTTTGAATGACAGATTAGGCATTGCTTTTGAGAAATATAATTGTTCAATTTTATAAGTGGATTTTAAATTCGAATTTTGATCCAGTGATATCTGTGTGTCGACTTTATCCGATAGGGAGGATGACACTAAAGCCAACTCGTAAGTGACACACATCACTATCAAAACAGAGAATGGAGACCGCGGGATTGTTTCCAATCCCTCTCCCACTTAGTATTTTACGAAAAGGGATAACATGCATAAAATAAATAAAGCATAATAACAAGCACGTAAACACACAAAAAGCATTTAACGTGGCCCCGATTATTATGGCCTTTAAATATCTTCCATGCACGTCTTCTCGGATCATCGTCTCGTTGCTCGTCTCGGTCTCGATCCACCACCGACTCGTCTAAGTGCCAAAAGACGAACCCCTCCCACTGGAGTATCATCCCGAGCAAAGACGAGCGTTCCGTGATGTCCATCGATCCCCCGATCCGCTGCTGCCAACCCTAGGGCAGCGGGCGCTGCCCTATATTCAGCACTCGCTGGAGGAGCTGCAAATGGCGACCGCCGTTTGCCCTCCAGCGGGCGCCGTTTGTGCACAGCAGCCGCGGGTTCGACTTCTCGACCCTCGTTCGTCCGTCCTTCGATCTTCTCTCGATCCACCAAGTAGCAGTAACATTACAAAGGTAAAACATACTACTTCTGGCATCGATCCTATACATGTTGATCGATCCTATACATCCGGATAAAACGAAAAACGTAATAAAACCTAAACGACTCAACCCGTCGTTTTAACTATTACAAACATGCAATGATTATAAAACAAAGATCTCGACAAGCCCGAGAGTTTAACAAACCACAAACATACAGTCCAATCACATGACCATAATAATCGGGTTCAAACCTGCAACACAATTCTCGCAAAAATACAAAGAACGACAAAACCGGCTCTGATACCAATTGTTGGAAATCGACTACCCGGGATGTGTTCGTTCGATCACTCGAACATCCGAACACTCCCAGTCGACCTCCGGAAGCGTTGCTCCGTTCACGTAACAGCCCGTGTGCCAAAACACGCCCAGCCATTGCCCCGGAGGACAACCGCGTGACAAGGCCGCTGCTCTGTCTCAGGCAGCGGGCGCTGCCCACAAAACAGCGGGCGCTGTTTAGGCCTAAAACGGCGGTCGCCGTTTGCCTTTCAGCGGGCGCTGTTCGTCTGCGAACAGCAGCGCGTTCTGCTGTTCCGGGCTCGTTTCCGGTCCGTTTTTCCTCTTCCGACTACCGATCCGAAGGTCCTTGAACCCCAGTAGTCGAGGAACGCGTAGCACGACTCCCGGAACCCGATCGTTCGTTCGATGTATTTTTAACGAATTTTGTTGGAAATCGATATCCCGGAATTAATAAATTAATTAAAATTAATTATCTAATTAATTCCGACCGAAATCCTTTGGAGATCGAATATCCGGATTGTCTAAATTGCGGAACCGACAATCCAATCGACTCCCGGTTGCCGGAACATCCCACCACGAAACACCACGCGAAGCCGGACTCAACCAAACCCTAACCGCGGGCGAACCCACGGGTGTTCGGTCGAGCCCTCGCGTGGGCTCGCGGCTTAACACGGCAGCCGCCTAGGGCTGCTCGTAGCAGCCCGCTAGGGTTGCCAAAACCCTACGCGAACAGCCCGCTAGGCCATGCTCGAGCACCGCGAGGAGCAGCCCCATCGAACCCTAGCCGAGGCACGAGCCCCCGCTGTTCGATCAGCCCCTTGCACGCCTCCAGGCGCGCGTTACGGATCAGCCCGCATGGCCTCGTGCAGCAGCTCGCATCGCACGCGAGTCCGCTGCGGGAAAAACCCGCAGCTCGCTGCGAGCAGGCACGAGGCGAGCGCTTGCTCACTGGGCGCTCGCTCGCGACATGGACCAGGCGGGCGCCTGGTCCTCAGGCGAGCGCCTGCTTGCCCAGCGAACTTGGTTCGCGCGATCCTCGTCGCCGGATCGCTCCAGCCACGGCGGTCCGGTGATCCTTGATCACCACCGCCCGGCTCGACCCCGATGAGGATCTCAAACCTTGGATCTTGGTTCACGATATTCTTACGATAATTAAACGATAAAATCATCGAGGGGGTTTTCACGATTTTACCTTTGTTCTCGTTGTACGGAGAAACGAGATCTATGAAGACCTTGAGACCTTCCCACGTATTCCTTGCACTAGCTCGAACGTCGGGTGGGCGACGATCTTCCGAACTCCATGGATCTCCCTCTCTACTTTCTCTCTCTAGAATTGTGATCTTCAAGTTATGAGAATAGAGAAGACCATGTAGTGCTTTTATAGGCTACGTAGGGGATCTTAAGGAGGTGGAATATTGGGCTTCCAATAATAGTGATTAAATTGAGCCCAAGCCCAAATCTATTAATCCTTACTATTATTAATTAATTCTATTTTCCACTATATAAAATTAATTGCACTCCCAATATTAAACCATATTATATCAAATAATATTTCTCCGGTAGTATTATTTATTCCGTGTATTTAAGATAGAAATGTCCATGAATAAAATTAATTTATTGCTAATTAATTAATTATTCATCTCTTATATCCGAGACTAGTACCATTCAACCTTAATTATTATGTGGAACGAATCCACCTGCAGGGTTTACATAATAATTCCTTATGAACTCATCTCGGGGACATTATCAACCCTTCCGGGATACACTGTCCGGTCAATTATTCACGGCATGTCATATATGAAATATAGTGACCCAACTTAACCGGTAATCAACCCAATAATTAAATCGGTTAATTCCTTTGGTAAATCAAAGTCACTTATATTAAATATACACACCCGCAATAATATCGGGGATTAAGAATAAAATACACTGAGACTCGAATCGATTATCGCCGGCAATCCTAATCGATGAATCTCAACGATCCGCTCAATACACCAAGTGTACAAGTGTGATAAAATAATTAAGACAAATTATTTTCTCTCTCACACAACGACTATACCGATGGATTGGTCCGTGTCCATCTAGGTCGTGAGCAACTGTTCGATTAAATACGAGTAACCGATAGTATGATCTTCTGTGTGGGGCCCGACACACCATACTAACTACAACGTATAGAATCCAGGACTATGTTTTGCATATATTTAATTATAAATAATTAAACGCAAACAATTGTTCATTTAGTTAAATAGATTAATGGCAATGGATCGTGAGTTTTTGTCACTTAAATCTAGACATTAAGTACACAACTCCAACAATCTCCCACTTGTACTAAGGTCTAGTCATTTCCTCCAAACTCCCGACTTCCATACTCATCACGTGCTTAAGTTGTACTTCCAAGAAGTACTATGTGAATGAGCACTCTAGGTTGCCGCTCTGAAGTTATCTTGGTGACTACAGCGTCGTCTCCCTTGACGATGACTCGTATCAGGTGGTACTTGCACTATGTGTTATCTTACACTTATGGACTTGTGATTTCTTACCATTTGCCATTGCACCGCTATTTACATAGCCTTTGGCAAATTAAGAATCACATCTAAGTCCCAGAGATTATCCCGGAGTTATACCAAAACTTCCGCTGCCTCTGAGGCCGCTATTTGGTTACCCATGGTAGAGTCCGAAAAGCATCGTGCTTATCACTCTTCCATGTTAAACTCCTTCTCCTTCAATAGTGAAACACATAGCCTGATATCGACTTACACCGGTCCTCATTCGATTATAAATCTAAGAGAATGTAATCCAAAGGAAAAACTCGTCTGCTTCGTAGTCTAGAACAGTACTTCGAAAGTACTTTTACGGCAGTCGAATATTCCTTTCCAGGATTACCTTGATATCCTCCCACTATGCTCACCGCATAGCCGATATCTTGTTCTCGTTTTTCAACATTGCATTTATCAAGCTTTCCACACTTCAAGTGTAGGAAATTGCTTTCATTGCTTCTATCTCCTTTTGTGTTCCAAAACACATATCCTTAGATAGATGCATTCCGTCTCTGAAAGGTAACGAACCTTTCTCGGAATCTTGCATGTTAAAACGAACCATAATCATATATGTAAGATGTCCAGGAGAAGTACAATGTTCATTCCTAGAGATCCAAGATCTCAAGAACATGTCCAACTTCTTCCTTTATCTTTCATAATGATTTATCTAGACAACCACCATTTTATGTCTGACAACATCTTTACATTGTTACCAATGATAAAATGTTATCTACATAAAACCTCCGAGAAACACCACCTTGTTTTCCATCACGTTTCCAATACACACGATTCGTCTATGCTTTTGATGAATCCATAAAATGGACTATCTCATCAATTTGCAAGTACCACGAACTCAATGCTTTGTTTCAATCCATAAATGGATTAACTAAGCTTGTACTCTAAATGATCTCGCCTCTTAGCAATAATCCTTATTGCTTTCCAAGAAGGAACATTTAGATCTAGTACGGCCTTCATGTAGATCCAGGGATCGATTTCATGTATACTAGGTCCAGAGTCCGAAAACTCACCTAGTCTTATGAACATCTTCGGTTGTTCCACAACCTCCCACTACAACGGCATTCCGGTGTATAAACAGTAATAACAGTAGGTGCAGTTAGTGGTGTACCGCTACTCGGTTCGGCTGGTTCTAAGTCTTAATCTTTCTCTCTCATTTCAATGTATCATGTCACTTTGGGCTTGTGGTTCATCGTATAGTCTTTCTCTAAGAACCGGGCGTTAGAACTTATAACGTCCTTCTGGTTCATAGTACTATTGAACACACATCTTTTGTTCTTCTAGGACATTCTACAACCGCATTTAAATGAGCCGTTGTTTCCAGATATATCCATAGAACATAGGTAGTTCCGTATAACTCATGCTTTTACTATTTCTATAAGAGTTCCATTTCTTGTTTACGACACACCATTTCTACACAACAGTGTATGGTGAAGTCATTTAGGATCAAATCCCAATTTCTGATTAGTATGCCATGCATTCCTCAGACAGGTACTTGCCTCCGCGATCAAATCGCAGGCTACAAATGGATATACCTTGATGGCTCTCCACAATTGCTTAGTGTCCATTGACTTGTCAAAACACTTGCTTTTGTGGCACATCAGGTATTCTAATCCATTTTTCGAGTAATCATAAAATGAAGTACTCGTACCTTATTGTCTGAGTAGGCATAGGTCTGCATACATCAGAGTCAATCAATTCTTATACTTGTCCGGATCTTACATCTTATATCCATAAAGGATTGCTTAGTCACATTATCTTCCAAATTAGATTCTTAGGTCGGAAGGTCCACTCCTTCAACTTAATTGATCAAATATCAATTTTCGACCTTTGAACTTCTTATTTGAATAAACATGACTTAGCATAAGAATCCACAAGTATAATTGATTTAATAAAGAAATCTCTTATTAGTAAAACGAGTTTCATACTACGGTTCGTTGCATTGTGGTGGACTCAGGATTCATCATTTATATATTGCTAGCCAATGTACCAAAATAGATAATATCATTATTTCTTCTTATAACCATCAAATGATTAAAAGAAATAAAATATCCATTCATTAGAAATCCAGAACAAAGTTCTTTCTAATATGAAAGGTACATAAAAGCAATAACTCAAAATGAAATCCTATAAAATGTCCTCCACTGCAACTGCTGCCTCCTCTACAGCATTGCCCATGTAGACTACGATTTCTTCTTTTCCAAGTCGTTAGGTTTCCTGGAACCTCTGCATTTAAAATGCACATACCGTCAGTGGTTCCATATCTACACACTAGGTTCCGGTAGATAATACCACTGACTATGTTTTACGACTAAAGAAGAATTTCGTACTTTCTTTGAGAGGATAATCAGACTTCCAGTACCCAGACTGTTTGCATCGAGAACTCTTGCCTCATGGCTTTCTCGTCCCATCTCGTGGTCCAAGAAACCTAGGACCACTGGGTTTCTTTGCTTTCTTTTCCTTTCCCCCGATTCATGCCTTTAGGTTCAAAACCTTTGGCATGGGCTACAAGAGCTTGCGATTTCCGTTTCAACTCGTCTAAAAGGTCAATCATCTCAAAAACGTGTTTAAGCGTTTCCTCGAATCGACTGCCCTTTACGAGTATCCACATCGCCTCTTGTCTAGCCGCCTATATCAATAGGCTCGGAAGGACAAAGCTCATTGAGTACAACCTTGTACTCTTCAACAGTTTGGGTAATGTCTAGATCTCTATTCCAATCATTACATTCAGGGACCAGTGAGTTAAAAAATCCTTAGTTATCACATAAAGTGGGTTCAAAGCCATATCCTAATCTATGAGCACATATAACAACAAACAATCGATTTAATCTCCGATATTATCTCCCTCAAATAATATCATTAAACCACTAATCACATCTAAAATCCCATCAGATATGGCAAGCCACGATAGTGTGGACGTTTACCTATCCAAATGATTTAGCAATTAGATTACCTTCGGTCGTACATCAATTATAGCGTTACTTCGATGGGAAGAATACTATAAAGCGTACCTAAGTGTAAACCATTACTCAGTATCTAAGAAGATTGTTTGGGACACGCATATTCACCGCAAGCCACGATAGTGTGGACGTTTACGTTAACATACGCTCCTTTACTCCCTTCTATAACTGTCTACATCAATCGTTCCAAAGTCCCATTCAATGTAGCAAGCCACGATAGTGTGGACGTTTACTACACCAAAAGACTTTTACAATTGACTCCCAATTACTTGAATCATTTAATCTTGTAAATCAAGACGCGGAGAATCATAAGTGAAACTCAAAGTTTCTAACCAGTGATTCACCATGCGAACAACCCTATCTCTCATAAATGAGGGAGCCGAGCAGACAATCGATCTAGTCATCAAATGACACGAAAGTCTCTAATTTGTGTCCTCGACATGACCAAGTGGCTTTGGCTCCATTCCACTCCCCGGGGTGAGAATGAGTCGACTTGAAATCGGCTTTGGAAAGACAAATTAGGCATTGTTTGATAAACTTAATCAATGTTTCTCGTAAAAGGAATTACAAGAATTCTCCTCCAATGACTTGTCTATACGAACTTCAAAAGTCCATAAAAGTCACCAAGAGAACAGCAATGGAGACCATGGATATGTTTCCATACCCTCTCCCACTTAGCTTTTTACAATAAAGGGATACGCTATCTAATGCATAATTAAATACACATAAGCATGCATACATGAAATAAAGCACATAGAATATTATCACATAATCAAAATAATACTAGAATATTATTTTCCGACTATTATGGCTTTATCGCATCTCCGTACGCATCTTCTAGTCTTTAGTCTTCGTTCTTGAATGCTCCATGTGACGGGAATATTAATTCCAATATTTAAATCTATTTATTTTTAATAAATCCAAAAGTTACTTAATTCGAAAATTAAGTCAATCGAATAAATCAAAAATAAAATTAAATATTATTAATATTTTTATTTATTTATTTTCCTATCTAATTCTATTAAATCTCTAGAATAATCTATCCAAGACCCACTTGGAATATTCTAGAAGACTTTTATAATAGAATAAGGAAATAAAATAAATTTATTTTATTTTCCCTTTCTACTTCATTAAATCTCTAGAATAATCTATCCAAGACCCACTTGGAATATTCTAGATGATTTCCATAATGAAATAAGGAAATAAAATAATTTAGGACTCCTAGTCCTTCCAAATTAATTCCTTTCCTAATCCATTAAAAAATTCCATAAAGGAATAATTAAATAAGGAAAAATTAATTTAGGACTCTTCTACTTTCCAAAATTAATTAATTTCCATGTCCATGAAAATTCCCATAAAATAGGAATAATCAACTAGGAAATAAATTAATTTAATAATTAATTATTTTCCTTTCTAATTCAATTAAATCTCTAGAATCCTATTCCAAGTAGAACTTAGAATATTCTAGAAGACTTCCATAATAGAATAAGGAAATAAATTAATTCCAATTAATTCTTTTCCTATTTCCATGAGAGTTCCCAAAATAGGAATACTCAAAATAGGAAAACCGAATCAATTTAGGAAAGTTGGATCTTGGTAGGAGAACACGAGATCATGAGGACCCCGCGTCCCCCACCATTGATCGCCGGCCGGGGAGGAGCGCCGCCGCCACCTCAGCCCACGCGCCACCACCACCGGTGGCCGGCGTGGCCGAGGGTTCCCGCGGACAGCCCCCACGCCCCCCTTTCGATCGATCCTCATGGGATCGATCATCATGATCGATCCCCGGTCCTCCCTCTCTACGTCTCCTCCGTCACACTTTTCCGGTGGTCGTTTCGGAATCGATCCAACGTAAATAATTTTACAAAATTAATTTACAATTATCCGGAATCAATTCTCTACATGAAATCGACCTCAAACAATTTCCGGAAAAATTAAGAACAAGCACTCACCACACAAGAACAAATAACATCACCGAGAGTTTAATAATCAAGAACATTATTATGACATTAATTAACAAAATTAAATCTAGCCATAATAATCGGAAACCCTGCAAGGTAGAACAATTTATCGAAAAATACCATGAACTAAAACCAACGCTCTGATACCAATTGTTGGAAATCGATATCCCGGAATTAATAAATTAATTAAAATTAATTATCTAATTAATTCCGACCGAAATCCTTTGGAGATCGAATATCCGGATTGTCTAAATTGCGGAACCGACAATCCAATCGACTCCCGGTTGCCGGAACATCCCACCACGAAACACCACGCGAAGCCGGACTCAACCAAACCCTAACCGCGGGCGAACCCACGGGTGTTCGGTCGAGCCCTCGCGTGGGCTCGCGGCTTAACACGGCAGCCGCCTAGGGCTGCTCGTAGCAGCCCGCTAGGGTTGACAAAACCCTACGCGAACAGCCCGCTAGGCCATGCTCGAGCACCGCGAGGAGCAGCCCCATCGAACCCTAGCCGAGGCACGAGCCCCCGCTGTTCGATCAGCCCCTTGCACGCCTCCAGGCGCGCGTTACGGATCAGCCCGCATGGCCTCGTGCAGCAGCTCGCATCACACGCGAGTCCGCTGCGGGAAAAACCCGCAGCTCGCTGCGAGCAGGCACGAGGCGAGCGCTTGCTCACTGGGCGCTCGCTCGCGACATGGACCAGGCGGGCGCCTGGTCCTCAGGCGAGCGCCTGCTTGCCCAGCGAACTTGGTTCGCGCGATCCTCGTCGCCGGATCGCTCCAGCCACGGCGGTCCGGTGATCCTTGATCACCACCGCCCGGCTCGACCCCGATGAGGATCTCAAACCTTGGATCTTGGTTCACGATATTCTTACGATAATTAAACGATAAAATCATCAAGGGGGTTTTCACGATTTTACCTTTGTTCTCGTTGTACGGAGAAACGAGATCTATGAAGACCTTGAGACCTTCCCACGTATTCCTTGCACTAGCTCGAACGTCGGGTGGGCGACGATCTTCCGAACTCCATGGATCTCCCTCTCTACTTTCTCTCTCTAGAATTGTGATCTTCAAGTTATGAGAATAGAGAAGACCATGTAGTGCTTTTATAGGCTACGTAGGGGATCTTAAGGAGGTGGAATATTGGGCTTCCAATAATAGTGATTAAATTGAGCCCAAGCCCAAATCTATTAATCCTTACTATTATTAATTAATTCTATTTTCCACTATATAAAATTAATTGCACTCCCAATATTAAACCATATTATATCAAATAATATTTCTCCGGTAGTATTATTTATTCCGTGTATTTAAGATAGAAATGTCCATGAATAAAATTAATTTATTGCTAATTAATTAATTATTCATCTCTTATATCCGAGACTAGTACCATTCAACCTTAATTATTATGTGGAACGAATCCACCTGCAGGGTTTACATAATAATTCCTTATGAACTCATCTCGGGGACATTATCAACCCTTCCGGGATACACTGTCCGGTCAATTATTCACGGCATGTCATATATGAAATATAGTGACCCAACTTAACCGGTAATCAACCCAATAATTAAATCGGTTAATTCCTTTGGTAAATCAAAGTCACTTATATTAAATATACACACCCGCAATAATATCGGGGATTAAGAATAAAATACACTGAGACTCGAATCGATTATCGCCGGCAATCCTAATCGATGAATCTCAACGATCCGCTCAATACACCAAGTGTACAAGTGTGATAAAATAATTAAGACAAATTATTTTCTCTCTCACACAACGACTATACCGATGGATTGGTCCGTGTCCATCTAGGTCGTGAGCAACTGTTCGATTAAATACGAGTAACCGATAGTATGATCTTCTGTGTGGGGCCCGACACACCATACTAACTACAACGTATAGAATCCAGGACTATGTTTTGCATATATTTAATTACAAATAATTAAACGCAAACAATTGTTCATTTAGTTAAATAGATTAATGGCAATGGATCGTGAGTTTTTGTCACTTAAATCTAGACATTAAGTACACAACTCCAACAAATTTAGAGATCGATAATTGCGGAATTAGGGATCGATCTCATACCTTTGTCGCGTGATTCGGAGAAGCCGAATTGTTGAAACCTTAGACGTTTCTAGCGTATGCCTCTAACCCGATTCCAGCCGTTGTGTGGGCAACGATCTGCTGGATTCTCCTTTTCTGCTCTCTCTTCTCTAAACCAGCGCAAGAATAATTTTTCTTTCCCAGAAATATAATTGCGCTAAGAAATTAATTTCATCAGAAAAAAATAACTGCGTTAACTCTTTTATTTAAACAGAGAAAAATATAATTGCGCTAAGCAATTTAATTTCTCTGCTGAAATAATAGTTGCGGCGTTTCTTAGGTTTAAGAGAGGGCAAGGGGGGTTTAAATAGAGTTACACTAGGGACCTCTTAGGTAAATAAATCCCGGGCTAAATTGCAATTTAATTAAACCGGTGTCCTTAAAAGAAAACCTTAAATTAAATTCCACAATTTTAATTATAATTAATTCCACTATAAAATTATAATTGAATTCCCGAAATTAATTTAATATTATATCAACAATAATATTTCCGCCGAAATTACATATACGACTTTCCCCGTGTTTAAGATATCGAATGTCCACGAATTAACTTTAATTACTAACAATTAAATTAATTCGTTTCTTATTATCCAAGACTAGTACCACTCATCCTTATTATCATGTGGAACGAATCCACCTGCAGGGTTTACATGATAAACTTTATGAGCTCATCTCGGGGACATCATCAACCCGATAAACGGGACACTATTTCCTGTCTATAATCTATAGCATGCCTTGTGTACAATTCCGATTCCCAATTTACCGAGAATATTGACTAATCAATTAGTCTCACTCATTGGTAGATTAAAGAACCGAGAATTGGACACACGCACCAATAATTATATAGGGATTAGGAATTCGCATATCCGCAATATCTGAGGTCTAGTTCGATTACTTCGATTAGTATAAATCGAACGCCCTCCCGTGGTCCTGCTCAATACACCAAGTGTACGAGTGTAACATGATAGTCAAGACCGACTATCTACCAGTCACACTACGACGTACCGATGGATTGTCCCTGTCCATCTAAGTCGTGAGCTACTGTTCGATAGTATACGAGTAACCGACAGTATGATCTTCCGCGTGTCTCCTCACGCCATACTGTCTACAACGTATACATCAAGGACTATTGCATTAAATGCAATCATGCTTGAATCATATCTCGAATTAAGGTATAGATAAGGAGTTCCGTATTTGCACTAAACTAGACATTTAGAATACAACTCCATCAATCTCCCACTTATACTAAAAGTCTAGTCGCCCTCTTCCAAACATCAGATTCCCATAACCTCGTCACGCCTTACCCAACGCTTTCGCTGGAAGTGCCTCTGTGAACGGGTTTTACCAGGCAATCCTCTCGATGCTATCTAGGTGACAACTGAATCATCTTACTAGACGATCTCTCGAATCAGGTGGTACTTGCGCTCTACGTGTTATCTCCCACCGTGGACTCGTGGCATTTCAAGTTTGCCAAAACCGCTATTCAAAATAGCTTTGGGTAAACGAGAAACCACATCTAAGTCCCTTAGGAAGTTCTGGAGCCACACTGACCTTTTAACTGCCTCAGAGGCCGTTATCCTTTCAGTTTCCATGGTAGAGTCCGTAATGCATCGCTGCTTTACATTCTTCCATGTGACTGCTCCACTTCACAGTGAGAACACATAGCCTGACTTCGACTTTCGACTGTCCCTGTTTGATTGGAAATATCCAAAGGAAACCACTTGACTGCTTTGTAACTCAGAACATAATTCCTGGTCCTCTGCAGGAGCCTAAACATGTTCTTTACATCAGTCAAGTGATCCTTTCCAGGATTACTATGATATCTCATCACTATGCCTACGACATAGTAGATATCAGTCTCGTGCATCGCATTACATACATTAAGCTTCCCACCATTAAGGTGCAGGGAACTGCTTACTCTTCATCTATCTCCTTTATTATGTCGGACACAAAACTTTAGATAGATGAATTCCACATCTAAAAGGTGAAGACCTTTCTTGGAATTCTGTATGCTGCAACGAGTAAGTGAATTACTCGGACAACCATCCCTTTATGTCCGATAACATCTTTCATATTGTTGCCAATTTAGAAGGATGTCGTCTACATAAAGAATGAGAAAACACCACATCTTTTCTGTCACCTTTTTATTACACACAGGACCTAAACATGCCTTGAATCCATGAAATGGATTTTCTCATAGGTCTGCATGTGTCCAAGATCTCGAAGCTTCCTTCAATCCTAAGATTGATTAAGCTTGCTTACCGATGCTCTTGGCTCTTTTCGATGAATCCCTCTGGTTGTCCCACATAGATGGTCCCGTCAAGACTTCGATTTAGAAATCCGTCTTGACTTCCATCTTCCATGTGAAGACAAAAGAATCCGGATCGACTTTAGCATAGCTACCGGCAAAAAGGTTTACTCATAATCGATCCATTTCTTTCTGATTGCACCCTCTCGCAACAAGCCTAGCCTTGAAGGTTTACACCTTCCCGTCAGACCCTCTTTTCATCTTGTACACCCACTTGCCACCAATGGCTTTTACACCTTTGGGCGGTGCTACAAGATCCCATACATGATTTGAATCCAAAGATTCAATCTCATATTTCATCGTCCTTTACCAAGACTGAGCATCTTGATCTTTTAGCGTCTCGTCATAGATCCAGGGGTCGACATCATGTTCTCTAGGTGACAAGTCCAAAGACTCTCCTATAAACATGAACCTGTCGGGTTGTCTAACAACCCTCCCACTACGACGACGCTCCGGTGTATCTTTAGTGACTAAAGATTATAGTAGTGAACTACTCAGTTAGGCTGATTCTAAGTCTTGATCAGTCCCTCTAAGCACATTAAGTATTACTCTACTCTTGGGCTTGTGATCTTGCATATATATATAGTCCATGTCTAAGAACCGAAAATTGATGTAATCAATGAACATCTGGTCCTTTGGACTATATTACATATCTCAATTCGTTTTCTTAGGGTATCCTATAAACAGCCGAATATCTGTACAAGTTTCCAAAGGAATCAAGTTCAGGATAAACGCCGCTGTTTCCAAGCCATATCCCAAAAACGAATTAGGTAACTCCGAATAACTTATTGTTTACTTTCCCATATCTATAAGAGTCCTATTCCTTCTTTACAACACATTATTTTGCCGAGGCATAAATGGTGTAGTCTGTTGGGAGTTAATCCCATTTTCTGATAAGTATGCCTTACTCTTCAAAGAGGTCTGCATATATCAGAGCGAATCAACTCTAGTACTTTCTTGGATCTTTTCCCTTTAACCGTAAAGGGTTGCTCGGTCATTAAAACTTCCAAGTATGATTCTAAGGTTGGAAGGTCCTTTCCTTCAACCTAGCTGAGTGGTCCATCAGCTTCATCCTTTGAATCGTACTTAAGTTAAAATGATTTAGCCTAAGATTCCATAAGTACATTTGATTCATCCTAGAAGGATCTTTACTCTTATTGGGGTTCGACAATGTGTTATTAGTTGCGGTCTGTTGCATCGTGGAAGAACACAGATTTAGTATTAAATTGTCTATCAATGTACTAGAATAGATAATATCCCCGTTTCCTACTCCGACAAGTCTCTGAAACTATCAGAAGAAACAGAATATCTATTCTAAGCCAATTTAGAAATCCGAAATGAAATTTCTTTCTAAATGCCGGCACATAAAGACAATTTATTAGAACTAAAATCCTACCGTTAAAAAACATTTAACATCTCCCACTGCAACGGCTGTTACCTTAACAGTATTGCCCATGTAGGTTATTACTTCTTCCTATCTAAGTCTCCGGGTTTCCTGGAACCCCTGCATTTAAGTGCAGACATGATTAGTGGTTTCCGTATCCACACACCAGGTACTGGTAGATAACACCACTAAGCATGTTTCGGTGACTAAGGAGAAGTTAACTTCTAGTTGCTTTGAGAGGACAATTAAAACTTCCAGTATCCAAACTGCTTACAACGGAAGCACTTGCCCCTTGGGCTTGCTTGTCCCATTCCGTGGTCCAGATATATTAGGCCCACTGGGTTTCCGTATTTTCTTCTTCCTTTTGCTGCCCGAAAGCCTAGGAAGAGTCAATCTCTCAGCCATAAGTGCTTTGAGGACCCTCAAAGATTCTCTCAGCTGCTTGAAGTTCAATCAGGAGCTCCGTCAATGAATAAGACCCCTTATTCATATTTTAGTTTAGGCGGAACTGCTCAAAACTTCTCGGCAGAGACTGGAGCACAAAATCAATCTGGGTTACCCCTTTGATAATTTCTCCCAGAACCTCTATCTCATTACGATAGCCCATCATTCTAAGAACGTGATCCCTTACGGGCGTTCTTTCCGACATGATGGCCGTCATGAGTTGCCTCATTTCACTTTGCCCGGCTGTCCTGTCCTGATAACCAAAACTTCTTGAGGTTAAGCATCATATCATAGGTAATGGTCATGGCATGATCCCGATGTCGCAGCACTTTTGACATGAAAGTCATAATGTTGCTCCGCGTCATCTCATAGCCTTGATCCATTTCCAATGAGCTTCCTTTCCTCAGTAGTGGAAGTATCATTTGGTTCAGCAGGTCAATTGACTTGGAGTACACATTTGTACTCCTCTGCAGTTAGGACAATGTCCAAGTTTCTTTTCCAATCCATACAATCAGGTTCAGTGAGTTTGTTGACTTTTAATGGGAATAATACCATATAAAACAAACAATGAGTTTAATTCGATATCATTTCCCTCAAGTGATATCATTAAACTACCAATCATTTCCAAAATCCCATCAGACATAGCAAGCCACGTTCTTGTGGACGTTTACCAGTCCAAATGATTTTATGATTGGATTTCTCTTTGGTCGTACATCATCATAGCAGTGACTCCGATGGGGAGGATACTATAAAGCGTACCTAAGTGTGTACCATTTCTCAGTACTAAGTCCACCGCTCGGGAACTACATGTCCACCGCAAGCCACGTTCATGTGGACGTTTACGTTGACATGCAGTCCTCCACGACTTTCTATAACTGTCGAGCCTCAATTAATCCCAAAGTTCCGTTTCCATTTAGCAAGCCACGTTCTTGTGGACGTTTACTAAAACAAACAACTTTATTAATTGAATCTCACTTATTTAAATGTCATAGAATCTTAATTAACCCAAAGTACCGTTTCCATTTAGCAAGCCACGTTCTTGTGGACGTTTACTAAAACAAACAACTTTATTAATTGAATCTCTTACATTTATTAAATTTCACAATTTTATTAATCAAAGCTTGATATCTCGTAAGTGAAACTCGAAGTTTCTAACCAGCGATCAATCATGCAATTGAGCCCTATCTCTCACTAGGTGAGGGAGCCAACCAAACAATCGATCTAGTCATCGAATGACTCGAATGTCTCTAATCTGTGTCATCGACATAACCAAGCGCTTTGGCTCCATTCCACTCCCCGGGGTGAGAATGAGTCGAGTTGAAATTAGTCTTTGAATGACAGATTAGGCATTGCTTTTGAGAAATATAATTGTTCAATTTTATAAGTGGATTTTAAATTCGAATTTTGATCCAGTGATATCTGTGTGTCGACTTTATCCGATAGGGAGGATGACACTAAAGCCAACTCGTAAGTGACACACATCACTATCAAAACAGAGAATGGAGACCGCGGGATTGTTTCCAATCCCTCTCCCACTTAGTATTTTACGAAAAGGGATAACATGCATAAAATAAATAAAGCATAATAACAAGCACGTAAACACACAAAAAGCATTTAACGTGGCCCCGATTATTATGGCCTTTAAATATCTTCCATGCACGTCTTCTCGGATCATCGTCTCGTTGCTCGTCTCGGTCTCGATCCACCACCGACTCGTCTAAGTGCCAAAAGACGAACCCCTCCCACTGGAGTATCATCCCGAGCAAAGACGAGCGTTCCGTGATGTCCATCGATCCCCCGATCCGCTGCTGCCAACCCTAGGGCAGCGGGCGCTGCCCTATATTCAGCACTCGCTGGAGGAGCTGCAAATGGCGACCGCCGTTTGCCCTCCAGCGGGCGCCGTTTGTGCACAGCAGCCGCGGGTTCGACTTCTCGACCCTCGTTCGTCCGTCCTTCGATCTTCTCTCGATCCACCAAGTAGCAGTAACATTACAAAGGTAAAACATACTACTTCTGGCATCGATCCTATACAGGTTGATCGATCCTATACATCCGGATAAAATGAAAAACGTAATAAAACCTAAACGACTCAACCCGTCGTTTTAACTATTACAAACATGCAATGATTATAAAACAAAGATCTAGACAAGCCCGAGAGTTTAACAAACCACAAACATACAGTCCAATCACATGACCATAATAATCGGGTTCAAACCTGCAACACAATTCTCGCAAAAATACAAAGAACGACAAAACCGGCTCTGATACCAATTGTTGGAAATCGACTACCCGGGATGTGTTCGTTCGATCACTCGAACATCCGAACACTCCCAGTCGACCTCCGGAAGCGTTGCTCCGTTCACGTAACAGCCCGTGTGCCAAAACACGCCCAGCCATTGCCCCGGAGGACAACCGCGTGACAAGGCCGCTGCTCTGTCTCAGGCAGCGGGCGCTGCCCACAAAACAGCGGGCGCTGTTTAGGCCTAAAACGGCGGTCGCCGTTTGCCTTTCAGCGGGCGCTGTTCGTCTGCGAACAGCAGCGCGTTCTGCTGTTCCGGGCTCGTTTCCGGTCCGTTTTTCCTCTTCCGACTACCGATCCGAAGGTCCTTGAACCCCCAGTAGTCGAGGAACACGTAGCACGACTCCCGGAACCCGATCGTTCGTTCGATGTATTTTTAACGAATTTAGAGATCGATAATTGCGGAATTAGGGATCGATCTCATACCTTTGTCGCGTGATTCGGAGAAGCCGAATTGTTGAAACCTTAGACGTTTCTAGCGTATGCCTCTAACCCGATTCCAGCCGTTGTGTGGGCAACGATCTGCTGGATTCTCCTTTTCTGCTCTCTCTTCTCTAAACCAGCGCAAGAATAATTTTTCTTTCCCAGAAATATAATTGCGCTAAGAAATTAATTTCATCAGAAAAAAATAACTGCGTTAACTCTTTTATTTAAACAGAGAAAAATATAATTGCGCTAAGCAATTTAATTTCTCTGCTGAAATAATAGTTGCGGCGTTTCTTAGGTTTAAGAGAGGGCAAGGGGGGTTTAAATAGAGTTACACTAGGGACCTCTTAGGTAAATAAATCCCGGGCTAAATTGCAATTTAATTAAACCGGTGTCCTTAAAAGAAAACCTTTAATTAAATTCCACAATTTTAATTATAATTAATTCCACTATAAAATTATAATTGAATTCCCGAAATTAATTTAATATTATATCAACAATAATATTTCCGCCGAAATTACATATACGACTTTCCCCGTGTTTAAGATATCGAATGTCCACGAATTAACTTTAATTACTAACAATTAAATTAATTCGTTTCTTATTATCCGAGACTAGTACCACTCATCCTTATTATCATGTGGAACGAATCCACCTGCAGGGTTTACATGATAAACTTTATGAGCTCATCTCGGGGACATCATCAACCCGATAAACGGGACACGGTTTCCTGTCTATAATCTATAGCATGCCGTGTGTACAATTCCGATTCCCAATTTACCGAGAATATTGACTAATCAATTAGTTTCACTCATTGGTAGATTAAAGAACCGAGAATTGGACACACGCACCTATAATTATATAGGGATTAGGAATTCGCATATCCGCAATATCTGAGGTCTAGTTCGATTACTTCGATTAGTATAAATCGAACGCCCTCCCGTGGTCCTGCTCAATACACCAAGTGTACGAGTGTAACATGATAGTCAAGACCGACTATCTACCAGTCACACTACGACGTACGATGGATTGTCCCTGTCCATCTAAGTCGTGAGCTACTGTTCGATAGTATACGAGTAACCGACAGTATGATCTTCCGCGTGTCTCCTCACGCCATACTGTCTACAACGTATACATCAAGGACTATTGCATTAAATGCAATCATGCTTGAATCATATCTCGAATTAAGGTATAGATAAGGAGTTCCGTATTTGCACTAAACTAGACATTTAGAATACAACTCCATCAACTACTGTAATCTTTAGTCACTAAAGATACACCGGAGCGTCGTCGTAGTGGGAGGGTTGTTAGACAACCCGACAGGTTCATGTTTATAGGAGAGTCTTCGGACTTGTCACCTAGAGAACATGATGCCGACCCCTGGATCTATGACGAGACGCTGAAAGATCAAGATGCTCAGTCTTGGTAAAAGAAGATGAAATATGAGATTGAATCTTTGGATTCAAATCATGTCTGGGATCTTGTAGCACCGTCCAAAGGTATAAAAGCCATTGGATGCAAGTGGGTGTACAAGATGAAAAGAGGGTCTGACGGGAAGGTGTAAACCTTAAGGCTAGGCTTGTTGCGAAAGTGTGCACTCAGAAAGAAAGGGATTGATTATGAGTAAACTTTTTCGCCGGTAGCTATGCTAAAGTCGATCCGGATTCTTTTGTCTTCACATGGAAGATGGAAGTCAAGACGGATTTCCTAAATGGAAGTCTTGACGGGACCATCTGTGTGGAACAGCCAGAGGGATTCATCGAAGAGAGCCAAGAGCATTTGGTAAGCAAGCTTAATCAATCTTAGGATTGAAGGAAGCTTCAGATCTTGGACACATGCGGACCTATGAGAAAATCCATTTTATGGATTCATTCAAGGCATGTTTAAGTCCTGTGTGTAATAAAGAAGTGACAGAAAAGATGTGGTGTTTTCTCATTCTTTATGTAGACGACATCCTTCTAAATTGGCAACAATATGAAAGATGTTATCGGACATAAAGGGATGGTTGTCCGAGTAATTCAATATAAGAGACTTAGGAGAATTCGGGAATGTTCTTGGGATCAAAGTTATAAATGATCGCCAGAAAAGAACATAGCACTTATCTCGAGTCTCATACGTAAATACAATTCTTACTCGTTGCAGCATACAGAATTCCAAGAAAGGTCTTTACCTTTTAGATGTGGAATTCATCTATCTAAAGTTTTGTGTCCGACACAATAAAGGAGATAGATGAAGAGTAAGCAGTTCCCTGCACCTTAATGGTGGGAAGCTTAATGTATGTAATGCTTTGCACGAAACTAATATCTGCTATGCCGTGGGCATGGTGGTGAGATATCATAGTAATCCTGGAAAGGATCACTCGACTGATGTAAGGAACATGTTTAGGCTCCTGCAGAGGACCATGAATTATGTTCTGAGTTACAAAGCAGTCAAGTTGTTTCCTTGGATTACATAAAATTGGATTTCCAATCAAACAGGGACAGTTGAAAGTCAAAGTCAGGTTATGTGTTCTCACTGTGAAGTGGAGCAGTCACATGGAAGAATGTAAAGCAGCAATGCATTACGGACTCTACCATGGAAACTGAAAGGATAACGGCCTCTGAGGCAGTTAAAAGGTCACTGTGGCTCCAGAACTTCCTAAGGGACTTAGATGTGGTTTCTAGTTTACCCAAAGCTATTTTGAATAGCGGTATTGGCAAACTTGAAATGCCACGAGTCCACAGTGGGAGATAACACGTAGAGCGCAAGTACCACCTGATTCGAGAAATCGTCTAGTAAGACGATACAGTTGTCACCTAGATAGCATCGAGAGGATTGCCTGGAACCATTCACAGAAGCTCTTCCAACGGCAGCGTTGGGAAGGCGTGATAAGGTTATGGGAATCTGATGTTTGGGAGAGGGCGACTAGACTTTTAGTATAAGTGGGAGATTGATGGAGTTGTATTCTAAATGTCTAGTTTAGTGCAAATACGGAACTCCTTATCTATACCTTAATTCGAGATATGATTCAAGCATGATTGCATTTAATGCAATAGTCCTTGATGTATACGTTGTAGACAGTATGGCGTGAGGAGACACGCGGAAGATCATACTGTCGGTTACTCGTATACTATCGAACAGTAGCTCACGACTCAGATGGACAGGGACAATCCATCGGTACGTCGTAGTGTGACTGGTAGATAGTCGGTCTTGATTATCATGTTACACTCGTACACTTGGTGTATTGAGCAGGACCACGGGAGGGCGTTCGATTTATACTAATTGCAGTAATCGAACTAGATCTCAGATATTACGGATATACGAATTCATAATCCCTATATAATTATAGGTGCGTGTGTCCAATTCTCGGTTCTTTAATAGGCCAATGAGTGAGACTAATTGATTAGTCGAGATTCTAGGTAAATTGGGAATCGTAATTGTACGCACGGCATGCTGTAGATTATAGACAGGAAACTGTGTCCCATTTATCGGGTTGATGATGTCCCCGAGATGAGCTCATAAAGTTTATCATGTAAACCCTGCAGGTGGATTTGTTCCACATGATAATAAGGATGAGTGGTACTAGTCTCGGATAACAAGAAACGAATTAATTTAATTATTAGTATTTGAAATTAATTCGTGGACATTCGATATCTTAAACACGGGGAAAGTCGTATATGTAATTTCGGCGGAATAATTATTGTTGAAATAATATTAAATTAATTTCGGGGATTCAATTATAATTTTATAGTGGAATTAATTATAATTAAAATTGTGGAATTTAATTAAAGGTTTTCTTTTAAGGACACCGGTTTAATTAAATTGCAATTTAGCCCGGGATTTATTTACCTAAGAGGTCCCTAGTGTAACTCTATATATACCCCCCCCCCCTTGCCTCCCTTAAACCTACACTACCCCGCTTTTTACTTTTGCTGAGAAAATTAAAAGCTTTAACGCAAATATATTTTCTCTGTAAAATTAAATAAGTTAGCGCTAATATTTTTCTCTAAGAGAGAAAAAGATATATTACGCTGGTTCAAGAAGGGAGAGCAGAAAAGGAGAATCCAGCAGATCGTTGCCTACACAACGGCTGGAATCGGGGTAGAGGCATACGCTAGAAACGTCTAAGGTTTCAACAATTCGGCTTCTCCGAATCACGCGACAAAGGTATTAGATCGATCCCTAATTCCGCAATTATTGATCTCTAAATTCGTTAAAAATACATCGGACGAACGATCGGGTTCCGGGAGTCGTGGTACGTGTTCCTCGACTACTGGGAGGTCAAGGACCTCCGGAACGGTGGTCGGAAGAGGAAAAACGGACCGGAAACGAGCCCGGAACAGCAGCAGCGCGCTGCTGCTCGTCACGGGCAGCGCCCGCTGGAAGCCGGGCAGCGCCCCCTGCCCAGGGCTTCTCCAGCGCCCGCTGGTGGCGGGCAGCGCCCGCTGATCGCAGCGGACAGCAGCTGGTTTGCGCGGTTGCGCCTCGTGCGCGGCGGCTGGGCGTGAATCGGCTGCGGGGCTTCGTCGTCACCGTAGAGCTGCCATATGAGGTCGACTGGGAGTGTTCGGATATTCGAGCGATCGAACGAACACGTCCCGGGTAGTCGATTTCCAACACGAACCCACGCGCCCAGCCGAGCCCCCGCACGGGGCTCGCGATCATCTCACGATGATCGCTGGGATCGCTCGTAGCGATCCCCGGGCTGCTCGCAGCAGCCCCGCAGCGGGTCAGCGAACCCGCTGCTCGCATGGGGTCATCCCCGTGCGCCTCTGCTACGGGAACTCCCGTAGCGCGCACGAGGCAGCTGCGGGTCATCCCCGCAGAGATCCGCGATCGAGCTCACGGGCTCGATCGCCCCCGGCGTCCAGCCGGGGCTTCTATGCGTGCCCGGCGATCGAACTCTAGGTTCGATAGCCACCCCCTCGGCTCCCAGCCGAGGGTTGCTCTTGTTGGAGTTGTGTACTTATTGTCTAGATTTAAGTAACGGAAACTCCCGATCCATTGCCACTAGTCTGTTTAATTAAATAAACAATTATTTGCGTTTAATTGTTTATAATTAAATATATGCAAATTATAGTCCTGGATTCTATACGTTGTAGTTAGTATGGTGTGTCGGGCCCACACAGAAGATCATACTATCGGTTACTCGTATTTAATCGAACAGTTGCTCACGACCTAGATGGACACGGACCAATCCATCGGTATAGTCGTTGTATGAGAGGGAAAATAATTTGTCTTAATTATTTTATCATACTTGTACACTTGGTGTATTGAGCGGATCGCTTGAGATTTATCGATTAGGATTGCCTTGGATAATCGATTTAAAATCTCAGTGTATTTTATTCTTAATCCCCGATACTATTGCGGGTGTGTATATTTAATATAAGTGACTTTGATTTTCCAAAGGAATTGACCGGTTTAATTATTGGGTCAATTACCGGTTAATTTGGGTCGCATATATTTTATATATGAAATGCCGTGAATACTTGACGGGAAAGTGTATCCCGTAAGGGTTGATAATATCCCCGAGATGAGTTCATAAGGAATTATTATGTAAACCCTGCAGGTGGATTTGTTCCGCATAATAATTAAGGTTGAATGGTACTATTCTCGGATATAAGAGATGAATAAATTAATTAGCAATAAATTAATTTTATTCATAGATATTTATATCTTAAATACACGGAATAAATAATACTACCGGAGAAATATTATTTGATATAATATGGTATAATATTGGGAGTGCAATTATATTTATATAGTGGAAAATAAATATAATTAATAATAGTAAGGATTAATAGATTTGGGCTTGGGCTCAATTTAATCACTATTATTGGAAGCCCAATATTCCACCTCCTTAAGATCCCCTACGTAGCCTATAAAAGCACTACATGGTCTTCTCTATTCTCATAACTTGAAGATCACAATTCAAGAGAGAGAAAGGCGAGAAGGAGATCCATAGAGTTCGGAGGATCGTCGCCCACCCGACGTTCGAACGAGTTTAAGGAATACGTGGGAAGGTCTCAAGGTCTTCAATAAGATCTCGTTTTTCCGCACAACGAATCGAAAGGTGAATTAAATATTTCCGCTATATAATTCATGTTTATTGAAATATTATCGAAAAACAAGATCCGATAAACGGGGATCTAAACAGGGACGAGTCGGGAGGTGGCGGTCTTGGACCGCCGGACCACCGGCGACTCGAGGACCCGGCGGGATGGATCGCGGCGTGGAGCCCTCGGCTGGACAGCCCACAGCCCGCCTAGGCGGCGGGCGATCGCCCCGCGGGGAGCGATCGAGCGGTCGCGGCTTTGCCGCGGCTAGGGCTCGATCGGGCACTCCTCGGGCGGTGGCTCCAGGCTGTTCGGTCGTGGTTTCCGGGACGTCGATCGGAGTCGGTTTTACGACAACTCCGGGTGATCGATTTCCAACAATTGGTATCAGAGCGTACGGTTACGTTTTTCGTTAATAGTTTCGATAATCGATTCTCGATGTATATGGCCATAGATTAATTTAATTTATTAAATTATTGTGCTATATATATTGTTCTACGTCTATGATTTTCTCTCTTGTATGAATCGTGTTGGTCGGAAAAATTAAATTATTAAAATCGACGGTTTTCCGGAGGAAACGAACCTTGACGATCAATGGTGGCATGAGGATGGAGCCGGCTGTTTCGGTTGCTCTTGAAGCAGCAGCGAGGTAGCTGGTCGCACGGCATGGGGCTGTTGGCGGAGATCGACGGCTTGTATCACCGAGGCGGTGGTCGCCGGATGTCGATCGCCGACATGGAGCTCGATCGCCGACATGGAGCCCGTGGCTTCGCGCGGGCTGCTGGTGCGCCAAGGCTCGGAGCTGTTGGTGCTGGGCTGGTCGACTTGGTGATCACCATCGCGGGATGGCTCACCGGAAATCTATCTGCAGCCAACGAAGAAGACGACGTTGAAGAAGACGATCGCTATATTTTTTTAAAAAAATATAGGGTGTCGGCCGACATGTTTTTTTGTCAGAGGCCGACACCATGCGATTTTTGATGCATGTGTGTGCGTGGTCTCTTTGCATGTGGGCTGGATGATTTAATTGAATGCATGGCATGGCTTGTGTGTTGCATGTCCGCATGCATGAAACTAAAGCCATGGTTTCGATTGGTCCATGTTCATGGTTCGATTTTGGGTCGACCGGAAATTCAATTTTCGGTTCGTCCCGGTAAATCCGATCTTTCCGGAAATAATTTAATCTTTCTAATTTTATTTAATTTAATTTTGGAATTAATTCAAATTCTATTTGGATTAGATTTCTTAATTATGGAATTAAATAATGGAATTAGATGGAGATTGAAATTAGGAAAGAAAATCCTAGTTTCTCTAGATATCCTATACCTACTTGGATTAGAAGTCTCAAAAAGAATCAAAATTCGATTTTGATTAGGATTCTTGAGATCTAATTTAAATAGGATTGAGAAATTATTAAAATATTGATTTTATTTATTTGTGTTATCATATTTGTGTTACCGTGAGGTGCCGAACTTTACGGTTAGATCGTGTATTTGACAGCCCCGTTAAATGGTTTTGAGGCTGACTCAAAATCGAGTTATCTTGGTTTGGCTCCGATTGCTGGGAAGGTCCTACCCCAGAATATAATCCCCCTCGTAAAGAGTTTGGAGAGCGTTGAAATTCTCCGTTTGCAGTGGCTCGTGAGAGCGATGTCGGGAATCCTTGAGCTCGACTGATTCTTCGGGTCGAGCGAATGGCAGCGAAGACATCTGTCAATTCGGAGTCTGAAATGCGATCCCGTATATTGGGCTGTAACCCACCAAGAAACATCCCTAAATACTGAGCCGCCGGTAGCTCAGGAAGTTGTGCGACTCGCTCCTCAAACAGTGAGAGGTAGTCTTCCAAAGACCCTGTTTGTCGAGTTATGTGCATGGCCTCGTAAGAATTGATGGCCGAACTATCCCCGAATCGTTCAATCAACTCTTGTGTGAATTGAGCCCATGTGATTGTGGCAGCCCGACGAAGTACCCATTGTGCCCAAAACATTGCCTTGCCTGACATGGCGATGAGGGCCAGTTGGACTCGATCCCCAAGCGGAGTGCGGTGGACCAAAAAGTATTGCTCGGCCTGAGCAATCCATGCGATTGGGTCAGACCCTTCAAACGAGGGCAACTCCATTCGAGGTAATACGGTGGTCGATGGAGCCGCGGTCCCATTCCCTGAAGTCAAGTTGTTGCCCGTACTTGTTAATTGGGCAGGCGCTATTAATGATAATTTTGTCATAATAGCGTCGAACATCGCCTTGTGCTCTCCCATCGTCTTCTGGATTTCTCCCACTGATGCCTGCAGTCCAGAAAACTTATCGGTGAGGTCTGCTTGCATCCCCACAACCGTCGCTTGCATCCCCCCCCAATCTTCTTCTCTATCTCCTCGATTCGTCCGTCCCACGCTCACCGCACCAATTGATAGAGTGAAGAAGATTGAAAACTAAAGAATTCGATATATTAATAGAAAGCCAAAATACCTCAAAGAGGTCCACAGAGATATGATCTCTGCTGCCACAGGTATACGCTGCAAAACCTAACAATTCTGATGATCTTAACCCTAATGAAAACTCTTACTTAAATAGACATAAAGTCCATAAACTGAACCCTAACTTAAATAGACCTAAAGCCCATAAACTGAACCCTCATTAATAAGATAATAAATCATAAATTAACTCCGACTTAACAAGCCCGTTATCCGGCCCAAGCCCTTCTATCAGAAGGCGAGAATAAAGATTCTCAGAATAAATACGTTGAAGATATGCGCGTTCTTATGGAGAAGTTAGGGAGAGCTAAGAAAGAGATGGAGGAACTCAAAGGCAGACCTCAGGGTGGTTGTGTTATTTTGTAATAACCGGTAGCGACTGTGACTGTTTTATTGTTGATTTTAAGTTTATGTTGAACTAATGCACTGTCATTTGGATTTCGGTTAGGTTTGATTTTTATTACATGGCACGGTCGTGTTATGTCTGGGCCTTTGGCTCCGAGCTATTCGATCTGTAATCGGCAAATTGTATTTTGATTGAACACTACTGAAGGTGGAACAAATTTTTTGTATTGCAACACTCTTCAAGAAAATAGACATTTTTTATTGTGTCAATAAATTAATGACATAAATTTAATAAAAATATGTTAATAAAAAATTGTAAAAAGATGTTAAATAGGAGTATATTCTACGCCACGCCAAAACCTATTTAAATAGTTGATGAAGTATTTCATTCCATTGTTTAACTACAACTCTAATGTTTTTTTTATGTTTAATAATATATTTTAACTTCAAAATAAAAGTTGAGAATTGATTTTGTTTAAATTCAACGTAATTTTGTTTAATACTATTTTTTTACAAATAAATTAATAAATAAATAAATTAAAATATAATTAATTGAAATTTTACAAATGTTGTTTTTTCTTTTAGTAATTTTTATAGTTGTTAAATCTATTAATATCATACCTAAGATTTTAATGAATTTGAACTGAACTAACTTAACTTAATCAATTTAAATTGAACTTAAATAAATTAAAATATAATTAATTGAAATTTCACTAATGTTATTTTCTTTTTTAGTAATTTTTATTGTTGTTAAATCTATTAATATCATACATAAGACTTTAATGAATTTGAATTGAACTGAACTAACTTAACTTAATGAATTTTAACTGAACTGAATTGAATAGGTCTGAACTGAACTGAAACTAAGTATAAGTCCAAAACAACGGAACATTTCTCCCTCTGATTCTAAGATTGTCATTTCGCTTTCAACGTCGACAATTTCCTATTAAGAAGACTAATTAAATTATTGTAAATTATTATTCAAAAAAACTTCCTATTATCTTTTATTTTATTTTCTTTATTTTTAAAAATAAAAATAAATTAATAAAACAAAGTAAGATTGAAAATATTTGAATTAAAAATTAAAAATATCAATAATTCTGAATATTATTACGATAATTACGAAATCAATTGTTCAAATCTTCCTAAATTATTATATATCAATTTATATTTTTTTTGTTCTATTAACGTTTTAGTTATAATTTATTATATTAATGATTTCATTCTTATTGGTTTTTATTTTGTAATGTTTTCTTCTTAATTTTTTCATACACTTTCAATTTTTTTTTCTTATAATTATTAATACAAATAATTTAATAACAAAAATTTATAGTTAGTTATACACTTCATACTTTTTATATTTACTATACAAATAAAAAAAATTGATATCCAATTGAATAATATTAATAAAATAAACTAATATATAAAATTTTTTTTTTTTTATCTACTATTAAATTTATACTTTTTCTCTCATTTAAATCAATCATATTAACTTAAAATAAAATAAAATATTACTTTATGAAAAAAATATATATACTTTCAATATTTTTTTATTATATTTATTTATCATTATTAATACAAGTAAATTGTTAAAATAAATTAAGAATGAGAGATAAGTAGATTATTTATATTGTTACGATATATCGATTATACCGTCGGATTATGTAGTAGGTTCGGTGTGATACCTCTGTGTTCTTTCCATTTATTTATGTACAAAAGTAACATATTCACTATTTATAAGTTGCATTAGGTGGATCTTCTACATCCAAAGCTAATAAAGTGGGTTGTCGTATCAAAAACTTTAGTTCCAATTACTACTGATTTTTTTGATGTCTAATTATATCTCAGGTTCGATTAATAGACATCACAACCATGCGCCTTTTCTCTCACCTTCAGCGTATGCCGTTAGTCCATGTTTGAAATTTCAATCACAAGAAAGTGATTAAAAATTTCATAATGCCGACGATATTGGTATTAGACAATTACAATTTATAGTCAAGATACGAGGAATAATTGGTTTTGCAGGTTCTGACTATTTTCATATCTTACTTATTTTTGTCTATGACATATGCACATCTACGGCAAAAATATTTTCAAGTATCCGTTTATTTATTTATTTTTGTTTTGGTAAGAGACATCTAATTAAGCTTCTTTATTTCCTATTTCTTAATTTGCAGTATCACATTAGGAATCGCAGTTCCTAATGTGTCGAAATCAAATTTTGCAGTATCAGAATTCATCAATGTTATAATTTTTTGTTTGTGGCCTATTTTTTGCAGTGTAATTCTCATCCCTGTTTGTGTTCCAAATTCGTAAGTTTCTCTTTAGTTCAAATTCTTATCCCTTATCCCTCATCATATGCCAAATTCGTATTACCCGATCCATTCCCCCTGATATCTTTACACTGCTTATATTGATCATTTATATTTTTGAAGTATCTCATCAATTTGATAAATCGTTGTTTGTGGCCTATTTTTTGCAGAGTAATTTTCATCCCTCTTCGTGCGCTAAATTCGTAAGTTTCTCTGTAGTTCAGATTCTTATCCCTCATCATATCCCAATTTCGTATTACCTGGTCCATTCCACCTGTTATCTTTGCAGAATAATTCTCATCCAAAAACTTATTCCAAATTCGTAAGTTGCTATGTATTTGAGATTCCCAAAGTTTTTGATTTTCATTTTCAAAGAGATATATTCATTCTATTTGCTTAAACACAAATACGTATATTATCTTTTTCTTAAGCCGTTCATTCACCTTGTTTTCTTGAAAGCAGACTGCATATGTCATGTTATCTGAAATGTTTGCATATATACATTTATTAACTAAATATTTGACTGTTAGCATAGACCGTTGCATTGCAAGTTTGTACATCAAAATTTATTATATAATGTGTTCTTTGAACATAACATCTTCATGATATATAACATGTTGATTTTTGTAGCTTCAAACCATATTCAATAATAAATTTTCAACTATATCTTAAAATATTGAAATATGGATAAAAAAAATTAAAAATGACTAAACTAAACTTAGTGAATCTGAACTAACTGAACTTAACTTAATTATTTAACTATTTAACTTCATTAGCTACATGATCATTCAATACCCACAATTTAACTCCATTAGCTATTTTTCCAGATTTCCACCAGCATATCGGAGACACTAAATTCTTGCAAGGGCGCTCAATTCTGGCTCCTACTTTGGATGAAGTTGAAGCAGTTAATGAGTACATGGTTAACCTACATTCTACTGAAGAGAAAGTTTATCTTAGCGCGGATACTATTGATACGGCTGATAAAGGATCGACGATGTTTGGTCAAATGCATTCCACTGAATATTTAAACACAATTAAATGCTCCGGAATGCCAAATCATGTTATGAAGCTTAAGGTTAGTCTAAATTATTCCCCTGGTCTATTTAATTCTTTAAGATACCAATTCATTAATTTAAATATTCATATTTCTTATACTGATTTTTATAGTTTTTTTAATTTTTTTTAATACTTTATTTTTATGTCTTAATTTCATATTTTTTGTAGGTTGGTGTGCCTATTATGCTGTTAAGAAATCTCAATCACACAGCGGGCTTATGTAATGGCACTCGGTTGGTAATAATAAAATTGGGAAAGTACGTTATCGAGGCGAAAGTCTTAGGAGGAGATACAAGCGATCAAGTTGTTTACATTCCAAGGTTGCCACTTACCCCTTCTAATTCAAATTTGCCATTTTGATTTCAACGTCGGCAATTCCCAATTATTATTTCCTATGCTATGACAATTAACAAGAGTCAAGGACAGTCTTTGTCAAATGTTGGAATTCTGTTGAGAAGACCGGTGTTCACACACAGACAGTTATATGTTGCAGTTTCTAGAGTCACTAATCGAGCCGGTTTGAAATTCTTAATTTCTGATTCGAATGGGGACCTCACGAATAAGTCTACAAATGTCGTTAATAAGGAAGTGTTTATAAATGTGAATTGATCTTCCAAATTTGTTATTACACTTTAACTCTATTATGAGTTTTAAATTTTTTTTCCAATTTTTGTTCTCATTTTTTATAACTTTGTATTTAAAATTTTATTAAAACTTTTCTATTAATAAAATTATATTAAAATAATAACCGAAGAAGCTGCTGAAAGATAATCTCAGTGCATCGCACGGGTTGAAAGATCTAGTTATGCTTAATTTCTCATTTTTGTTTGTTACTTTTACTTTGATGAATATGTTGAACTAAAATTATAACTTGGACGTCGAATGCAATTTACATAATATTTAGTTATTTAAATTGAATAATATTAAATTAATAATTTTTATATTGTTAGAAAAATTCGGATGGCTTGGAATTTGTTTATTATTTTATACTTATGTAGGTTTCAAAGAATTATCGATAATTTTATTTTTTATTCCCTAACTTAATATGCCTATTCTTAAAAAAAAAATCGTAAAGTACAATTTTATTCTTATTTTAAGTTACAATTATTTAATTATCAATTTTTTTTGTTTTTTAATATATGTGTCAAGTATCAATTATCATTAGTATATTTATAGTAAAAGATATATAGAATAGAATATAGAAAATCTTGTAAATAAGAATTAAATATTCTTAGAAAATTTTGATTACTTAATATGCTTATTATTATATATACATAATATGTTCCAAAGAATTGACCACGCTTTTATTTTTGTAATTTTCAACTTAATATGCAAATTTTTAAAAAGAAAATAATTTATTTTAACTTTTCAATTTAAAATACAATTTTATCTTTATTATTTTTATCTACTTTTTAACTTTTACTTATAAGTAATTTAATATTTAATTTAAAAATATATTTAAACATTTTATTTTTTTATTAAAATGTTAAAAAATAATATTTTTATTTAATATAGTGTCATATATCATTAGTATATTAATAGAAGATATAGAAGTAGAATATAAAAAATCTTCTAAAGTTAAAAAATGTGTGTTTTAAATAATAATAATAATTAAAAAACTTTATGGAGAAATTTGGCTTTTCGTCTTCTAGAATTTAGATTGACAATAATTGAACCTAAAAAAAACTATATATATTAATCCAAAATTCACAAAATTATCTTTCAAAAAAAACACCTTTCGTCGAAAAGGAAAGGAAAACCCTAAGCGAGAAAGAGAAGAAGAAACGATTAAGCGAAGATGTCGGGTCAAGAGGAAGAGAAGAAGCCCGCCGATGCATCCAATCATATCAATCTCAAAGTCAAAGACCAGGTCTCTCTCTCTCTTCTTCCCCTGTTTTCTTTTTTTGGGATTTGTAATTATTGATAATGATTTACTGGGTGTCTTGAGTGTATGTATGTTGTTCAAGGTATTCTACATCTTTCATAAAGGGATTTTCCTGTTTTTATTTATTTAGTTATATTTTTTGTCTCAGAATTTTCATTATTTTATATGAAACCCATAAATTGCTTATTTGTCCTTTTTTAAAATAAAGTTAAAACTGATTTCAATTAGTACAACAATTTTCTACGTCTTAGTGCTGTAGATAATTGTAAAATTCAATTACCGTCTAAATCTAAATGATTTTTCATAACTTGGCCCTTGTTTGAATTTATGTTGTTGCAATGTTACATTCCTTTTAAGTACAAAATTTTTATTTTTGTAGGACGCAAACGAAGTGTTTTTCAGGATCAAGAGAAACACGCAGCTGAAGAAACTTATGACTGCCTACTGTGAACGTCAGTCTGTGGACATGAGTTCTATTGCCTTTCTGTTTGATGGCCGTCGCCTCCGCCTGGAGGAAACTCCAGATCAGGTCACCTCTCGTTTCTCTGTCTCTATTATTTTTCAGCAATCGCCCAGTTTTATAGTAGTAATTTATTTGTTGTTCAACGAATTAACGTTACTACGCATTTGTAATTTCACAGCTGGATATGGAAGATGGCGATGAGATAGATGCTATGCTTCACCAGACTGGAGGCAGCCAGACGGCCTAACTACTGTAATATGAAAATCTGTTTTTTTTATTAATGAGTTTTAGGTATCTATTGAGTATGAACACTTTCGTTTCATTTCGATTTGGTTGTAAGACGGTATGCATTTGTTATCGTTGATCCTTTTTCTTGTTGCTGCACTGCTATTACTATCTTGTTAGTCATTTAATCAGGTTCTTTCATATCTTCTCACATTATTGGTTTTATGAGAATTTGTTTTCTCAACATTGTATTTGCTTCTAAAATACACAAAGATACAAATGATAAGACTATAGGAGTATGCCACAAAGATTCAATTAAGAATATAGTTTGTTTGTGATTTTTTTTGTTTGTGACCGTTTCTTTTAGACTTAATTTCAATTAATTAATTTTGTTACAAAATAAATTAAAATAAAATAAATAAAAAATAATTTAAATCAATAATTTTAACTATACAATTTAGTTAATGTCATTTCAATCTAAAAGAACAAGTCTTAAAGTCATCATTTTTGTACTTAACAATTTCAAGTCCTAAAGTCATCATTTTTGTAATTACTCAACAATTTTCTAATTTCAATAATTACCAAAAGAGTGGTCATCATTTTTGTACTTAACAATTTCAAGTCCTAAAGTCATCATTTTTGTAATTACTCAACAATTTTCTAATTTCAATAATTACCAAAAGAGTCAAGTTGTTAGCTTTCTAATTTCAATAATTACCAAAAGAGTCAAAGTTGTTAGCTCGATTGGTTGAGCGCTCGAATTGAGGATCAAATGTCTTAGATTCGAACCCTAAGACATTTTAATTGACCTATACAAAAAAAAATACCAAAAAATTCATGTGGAAAAAAAATCAAAACTTACAAATATTCAAAGTCACAAAATAAAAAATGTAAAATTTCATATTTAATGTTTTTTCATTTTGGACCTGTTCAAAATCTTCATCTTGTTTTTGATGTTCTTGAAAAAAATTGTACATAAAAACCTAAAAAAAAAAAACAGTGAAATACTTTGTATTTTTTTACCCTCAAAATTTCGGATTGAGGGGGCATCCAGTGCACTTTTGCACCGAACAATAACAAGTACAATCTTGCACCATACACGTGTATACTAAATAATCTAACGCTAAATAAATGATAGTGTTTTGTTGTTTTAATTTATTTTCTTTACGCTATTGTTTTATTTATTCAGTTAATATTTATATAAAATAGGAAATAATACAAGATATATTACCAAATAATTATATAATTAAATTCAAATACTCAATCTGAATAATATAATTAATATATTATTATAATTATAAATAATATTTTAAATTTGGAGGTTCAACCTATAAAAATTTATATATAATTTTGAAGTTAATTCAAATTTAGTGTTTGAATTTAATTATATAATTATTTTGTATATATTTTGTATGATTTTATATTTTATATAAGTAATAACTGAATAAATAAGATAATACAAATTGCGTAAACAAAACAAATTAAAACAATAAGATACTATTATTATAAATTAAGTATAAAACAAATTAAAACAACAAAATACTATCATTTATAAAGTGTTAGATTATTTAGTATACACGTGTATGATGCAAGATTGCCCTTGCTATTGTCCGGTGCAAAAGTGCACTATTGCCCTTGCTATTGTCCGGTGCAAAAGTGCACTGGACTGGATGCCCCCTCAAGTGGCAGTGATCGTCAAATTATAAATTCAAATCATCATAATTCAAAGAAGTATTTGGGAAAAGGCACTTTTTGGTTTTTTAAATTAGAATCTAAACCCCTAAAATAAACTTCACATTTAAGTGTTAAAGATTTTTAAAAAAAAATATTTATTAGGGTATTGTTGTTTGTGTAATTATAATAAAAGATACTCCTTCCATCCAAAGACAGTTGTCATACTTTCCTTTTTGGGGTGTCCAACAATAGTTGACACACCCCAAAAAAGGAAATAATTATTCTAACTTTTTCATTTTAATATACAATTTTATTCTATTTTACCCACCTACTTTTTAAACTTTACTCACAACTACTTTACTTTTCACTTTTAAAATATATTTTTACCTTTTACTTTTCCATTAAAAAATACAAAAATAATAATTTTCTTAAACTCCGTGTCCAGCAAAGTATGACATCTATTAATGGCCGGAGGGAGTATATCTTAAAATATCTAATTACTATATTACCCTTAAAATTAAATATAAATTTTACATAATAAAATTCGGATTCATTAATCTAAAAACGTAGTGAATTTATTAATATGTACGGTCAATTGGTCCCGGTCAATTGGTCCCAATATTTTCTTTTTATTTTAAAAACAATGAAAACATAGCATTCAAATAAAACTCTATTTAATGAAGTCTCTATTTAATGAAGTGATGTATTTAACGCAAACTCTACTCATCAATTTAAATATCAATCTGCAGAAGTTTTGTTTACTAATAATGTTTTTTAAATTTATTTTTAAAAACTAAAAGGGTAATTATAGTAATTACTTTTAATTATAATTATGAAAAGTTAGATATTTAATTATAAACAAATATTAGACATTTCCCTTTATAAAAAATGTCCCTAATTCAAATAATAGTTTAGGGTACTAATCACTGTATTATTAAATAAGGCGAGCCAAGTTTTTTTTGGACCGACCCGATTTTTCTCCTTGCCATCCGGGTTCTGGTCCCATAAAGATCAACCCGGACCGATCCTTATAATTTTCTCTCTTGTCAGATTTAAGCTTTAGTTGAAAATCACCTACCGGCTACCGGAACAGACAGAGTTAACACCCTCATCTTCTTCCTCCCGATGAACCCCTTCACCCTACATTCTCAAATTACTCTCCCTTTCCCTACGCTCCAACTCCTCCATCAAAAGCCCTCCTCTGGATACTGCGATTCCACCAATACAATTCGCTCTAATTCCACGCGATGTTTCTTTTCAGTCGATGACGATTTCGCAAATAGAAATATAAGGGCTGCTTGCTCATCCGTCGCAACACCGCACGATATCACACCCGTGAGTCACTCGCCTCTTTATAATTGCTGCAAATGTAACGTGATTGATTTGAATCAGGACTGTATTTTCTGCTTCAATTCCAAGTTCCCAATTGCACTGCAAATTGTGCTTCAATTCCAAGTTCCCAATTGCACTGCAAATTGTGCTTCAATTCCAAGTTCCCAATTACACTGCAAATTGTATTTACAATGAATGAATGTTGCACCTTTTATTTTCCTGTCTATTGATTTGATTAGTCGCATTTTTTTTCTTTCTGATTTATCGCTGAAACTCAATACGAATGTCAAATTGGTGAGATGAGTTTTTGTGTTTTGGTCTCTAAGTTTAAGAGGGTTCCTTCAGGGTCCTCGTAAGATCGAAAATTTGAGTGTTACAAAAGATCAAGAAGAGGATGATTCTGATGTGCTCATTGAGTGTAGAGATGTGTACAAATCCTTTGGCGAAAAACACATCTTAAGAGGCATGAGCTTCAAGGTGACATTCTTCTCAATGTTTTTAAATCCATTACCAAATAGAAAAAAGAATACGCGATGAGTTTGATGTTTACATACAGAAGATATGCTTTATTCATTTTCTAGATTAGGCATGGAGAGGCTGTTGGGATTATTGGGCCGTCTGGGACAGGTAAATCAACTATTTTGAAGATTATGGCTGGGCTTCTTGCCCCCGACAAGGTAATTCTTCTACTGAGTTCTTTTAATGTGCTACTGCTTTACTTTAACCATCTATGTGTGTGATTATATAAATAACTACGACTGACGATTAGGGTGAGGTTTTGATTAGAGGAAAAATACGCCATGGCTTGATCAGTGACGAGGAAATATCTGGTCTTAGAATTGGCTTGGTGAGAATATAAAGATTCACATTTTAGAATATCTATTGTTTTAATTTCACATTAAGTATTCTAGATGTCTTTCCATGTGTAACAGGTGTTTCAGAGTGCAGCACTTTTTGATTCATTGACTGTTCGTGAAAATGTTGGGTTTTTGTTGTAAGATGCTCTTAAAATACTTATTTGTCAATGTTGATAAGTCTGTTATTAATCTGTGCTTTCTTCTAGTTATACTAATTTTTGACATTTATTATTATTGTTATTAATATTATCGACTGTTGTGGCAGATACGAAAATTCTTCTATGCCCGAGGACCAAATTGCCGAGCTTGTTACAGAGACTCTAGCTGCTGTTGGATTGAAGGTGTGCAGTTGTTGACCTCGACTAAGAACTTGAAAGAGAAAACTGTGGAAATTCATTATTCAGATTCACTAGCGAGTATTCAACTGTTGAAATCTTACTATGATGGCTGAATTTACAATACTTAAATACAAATAGAAGTTGCTCAAACAAAAAACTGGAAGCTGTTCAGATACTTGATCATTATATCTTATCCCTTCTTTAAAGTGACTTGTTTTATACTGCATTAGACACTGTAGTATACAGATTAGGTTGATGATATTAATTTGTCATGACCAGATCAGTTGCTAGGAAATTGTACGGAAATTTATTCATTTGGTATACCAAATTACCAATGACTGAAATAGATAATTCATTTCACTGGAATGCAATGCTTAATTTTATTTTATTTTTATTTATCTATAACAGGGGGTTGAGGACCGATTACCTTCTGAATTGTCAGGTGGGATGAAAAAGAGAGTTGCTCTGGCTCGTTCCATAATATTTGATACGACAAAGGATGCAATAGAACCCGAGGTATGAACGTGTTGCTTTCATCTTCACCTTTATTATAAATTTATAATAATAAAGTAATTCTGATTTATTCGCAAATACAGTTTACATTGATTACGGATTAAGGTATTTATTTGGTTATATCCGATTGTTCTGCCTTTGGGGGCTCAATGAAGCAAACTAACATCTGCTTTAATCTTCGAACTAGAATTTAGCACTGTGAATTGTGATGATGATTTCTTTGCATTGTGGTATTTTATATTTGAGTTAGGTGGTCCTATATGATGAACCGACAGCTGGTCTAGATCCAATTGCATCGACTGTAGTTGAAGATCTTATTAGGTCAGTTCATATACAAGGTGAGGATGCACTCGGGAAGCCCGGGAAGATTGCATCATATGTAGTTGTCACTCATCAACATAGCACTATCAGAAGAGCTGTTGATAGGTATAGTGTGATTTTTTGAATGCTTTAAAACTTGCTACTTTAAAACATCCTAATATCAATACCATATACACAGGCTATTATTTTTGCATGAAGGAAAAGTTGTCTGGCAAGGAATGACTCATGAGTTCGCCTCATCAACAAATCCGATTGTTCAACAGGTAAATTCGGTACAATGTCAATGTCATTGGTCTGAGCAAGAATAAATTATTCGATGTTCATTATTTTTTCAGTTTGCATCCGGGAGTTTGGATGGGCCGATTAGGTATTAGTTGAAGGAGGTGTTGAAGCATCCGGATCCATTGACGTGTATTTCATCTGGATCAATCTGCATCTAGATCCAAAACACGATTTGGGTGGTGTGCATACTCGATTAATGAAGGATATCATGTTTAGTACCATATAGCAGTAAAAAAGATTAGGTTGTTCCGTTTTAAATTATTTTTGAATAAGTATATAAGTAATTGTCTGTTTGAGTGAATTGTGTTAGGGTTGGGTGCGAGCCCTGGTTGAATACTTCCCAAATGTATGTTTAAGGCAGAAGAATATTATTTTATTTATGAAAAATAAAATGTATTATCTTAATTATAACATATAATTATCCTAAATATTCTAAAATATTAACATATATCTGATCTCTGTACAGAAAATATCCTCCGATCATAGCCAAAAATGCATCATCGCCTGCATCACCAAAAACAAACATGGACCGAAATCAGAACCAAAAGTCATCTATCAAGAAACCAAAAGACTGGTAATACAAACAAATACAATACCAACCTCTGGTAGAGGACATGAAGATGATGGCTCTGAGGATTTCTCTGCTTCCTGACTCTTCATCATCTGGCCTTGTAACAAATCTAGTTGGCTTTTGATCTCTTTCAACAGCTGCACTTGGTCCTCTCTTGAACCACTCGATTTCTCTTCGCCTATTCCTGAAATCTGCTTCACTATATTCTTCACCCGGTCGAGTTGATCATCTTTACCCCCCAACATCACACCTACATCGTCTTCCGTCTTTGTTCCTTCGTCCACTTGTGGAACTTCAAATATATCGTGGACGCCCGGGTCGACAGAAGCAGCCTCATGAGAGGGTGACCCAACAATCTCTTTCACCTGAATATCCAATCTCCTAATCTCTTCCGCGTAAGAACTGATGCCACCTCCTCCTCCTCCATGACTGGAATCATCGAGCCGTTCATTGTCGTTTAATTCGCACTCTGTGTCGTCCTTGTTTGCCAAATCTGACTCCCACTCCATCAAAGCCTTCTTGTATTTCTCAAGGACTGGGGCGGAATTTCGCCTCCCGAGGGGGCTGGTGCCTAAGCTTTGGCCCCTGAGAAGGAGATTCTCAGGGTACTTGAACTCGCTGCTGCCTAGGGTAATGGGATCGACCTCGCCCATGCTTTGCAGCTTGTGCCTGTCAAAGTTTGGTCAATAACACCTTGAAAGGTAATCCAACTAATATTAGAGCTTTAAGGTCTATTTTCAACCGATGTGAACTTATATCTGAGCTTTAGGGTCTATTTTCAACCGATGTAGGATATTTAACACCTTCGAAAGGATCTATTTACCTGTAGGATTGGACTTGGTAGTCTAAGGCGGCCACCTCCATTTCTCGCTCGTGAATGATGCCCTCGATTATCGCAAAGGATTCCTCGGCATGGCACATTCTCTCCTCGGCCAGTCGCTTGTATTGTTCTGCCTCCATCTTCACAGCCGCCTTTTCGCCCTGGAGCCGTAAGATCACGGACAGCGCCTCGCTGGCGGCCGTGGCCGAGGATTCGCGTTCGGCGTCTAGTTCGTTGTATAGTTTCTGGAGGAGCTGCTGTTGGGCAGCGAGGGTGTCCTTCATTGCCGAGATTTCACGTGGGGACATTGTAGCCATTGCGATGAGAATGTCTAAATTAGATAAACAACTATTTATGATTTTTGGTCTGATTTTGGCAGAGAGAAGAGTAATGTCCTAGAAAAAATGAATTGATCTTGGAACATAAACTCTGTCCTGCCAAAAATCAGCACCCACCTTCTTTGTTGATTTTTGTTTGATGAGAAGATATCCAACGAAAAAGCTCATTTTGAACCTATATACATTTTTAGTATGTTGATGAATGGTTATTTACAAAACAATCAGAACCGCTAATTTAGTTGCCCATTTGACGCATGGTAGTAATTATTCAATTAAAATGTAGTCTCGTTATATAATGAACTTAAATCTTGCTATTTCTGTTGACCATTAACTTTAAATGATTAATTAAACATTTGAATGAGATGTTGAAAATGATGTAAGTATAGTAGATTAATTTGTGTTAAAAAGATGAGACCACCACTGACTAGTAGGCAACACTCTCCTCCTACATGAACCACACTCTGTCTCAATGTCTCATGTTACTATGTACAAAAATAGTGTTTTTGTACTAATAATTTATTTATTTTAGTCATCAATAAACCTTTTTTTTTTTACTTGTGAAAAGATGCTTTATTCCGGACCACCTCAAATCATCTTCAGTGCGGGTTGACGCTACGAGTATCCGCAGGTTGAGTTGCACCTGCGGATCACCTCAACGCGGGATGTCGCTGCGAATCGTTTGTACAAAATCCTTCTCTCCCTCACTCTTGCTAAAGATAATCCGTTCTCAGAATTTGACTAAGTCCCTACTACGGGTGGCTTTGAACTCGCGGATCGCGTCAACCCGGGTGACTTGCTCCGTTATTTTTATCTCTTTGTTTTTATTTTTTGTTTTTTTCCATTTCAAACTAAAAACTCAAATGTACAATATTGAAGTTACGTAATATGTATTGTCCTCCAAAATGGTATGAAAATTTATCAAAACCATACAAAAACACACCAAAACAATGCAAAAAATAAGCTAATTATGCTCATTTGTGCACATAATTAAATAGTCTTTATTTTAATAAATAAAAACAAGTCCCAACTATATATTTTTTGGTTGTTCAACGAATTAAGAAATATGTTATTTTTTGACTTTTTTTATCAAAAAAATAAGGAATAAAATATATTTTAAGGTTAATGGTAAAGTAGTTGTAAGAGCTTCTTCAATACTACCCATTTGGGTTCATTGAGCAAGGTGAAATGGACTTGAGAACTCAAAAATGAAAAAAAATAGCATTATAGCAAATATGCAAAAAGTAGACATGACCTCTAAAGTAGAGGTGACCATTTTCACTATTAATGTAATCATGTCAACTTTTTAATTTTTTTATTTAGTTATTAATATTTAATTAACTTTACTATAATATAATTGGTTCTCAAAAAATAAAAAGTGAATGAGTCCATTTGACGAGCTTATTTAAAAGAGCTTATAAAATGTTATGTTTTATACGTTATTTTAAGAGCTGATAAATTGTTACGTCTTATTTAATAAATAAATTGTTAAACGGTTTGAATAAAATAGATATATAAACTTATAAAATTTTAATTTGTTTGACAATTTAAGATCATATATAAACAAAATTATCAAAAAATATTGTTATATATGAAAAAAATAATTTAAAAAAATTATATTAATTAAATAATAGATTTGGAATTTTTGTATATATATATATATAAAATGTAATAATTTTAAGGTATTTTGGTCTTTTATCTGTATCTATATATAAATTAATTCAGCTAACAATTGTCCTAGGTGACATATGTCTTACCCATTGGATTTTTTTTTGTGGGAATACCGGATTCAGGACCACCTCATTAAATAAATAAGTTCTGAGGCCCTGTCTATAAAAGTAGAAGTTTATTAGGCAATTGGGTAGGAAAAGTCTACACTACCCTTGCTGTTTAACAAATGAATATAAATTGTATATGTAATTTAAAATATAATTTCTCTTTTAAAAAATAATAATAAAACTCCAATACAATTTCAGACAATCCACGGTTAAAGTACGCCGTTAGACTATGCACGATAATAAGACACCGTGACATCATTCACGATTATCATACGCCGTGAGTTCATCCACGATGAAGTAGACACCGTGAGGACATCCACGATAATCGAACACCGTGAGTTATTCCACGATAAAGAGAGACCGTGTGACCATCCACGATAATCGAACATCGTGAGTTCATCCAAGATAAAGAGAGACCGTGTGACCATCTACGATAAATGAACACCGTGAGAACATCCACGATAAATGGACACCGTGAGGACATCCACGATAAATAGAGACCGTGTGACTATCCACAATAAATTGAAACCGTGAAAACATATAAGATAATTGCACACCGTGAGCTCATCCACGATAGTCGCACGCCGTGAGACAAATCACGATAAATGGACAGCGTGATGCATACACGATAAGTCAACTCCGTGAGAACATCAACGATAATCATACGTCGTGAGACCATCAACGACAGTCATACGCCGTGTGACTAGCCACGATAAATGGGCGTCGTGGCATCGTACACGATAATTAAAAGCGACTGTGATAATTTTGATTGAGAATATGAAATTGGACAAATTTAAAAATAAATTTAAATATTATAATTGAGAACAATTGATGAATCAAAACTCTAAACCCTAAAACTTTAGAACAATTGATGGATCAAAACGCTAAACCCTAAACACCATCGGTCAGCGTAATACAAAAAAGATGAGCAAACAAAAAGAATAACAAAGCACACAGTGAATCTCCTCTTTTGACATCTGGTCAGCAGCACAGATTTTTGAGCCTCAACCAGAAGTGAAACGGCGATTGAAGACCTAACTGGTGATTTTGACGGAGATAAGGAACTCAGGTGTTCCCGAATCATTCCAGCCGAAACCCCGAATCATCTCTGGTGGAAGATAATTCAGGGGAATGATGATTTTATTTTGGAAACTCGAGTATCTCGATACAGTAATGAAACTAGGAAAATCGAAAAAGTGAGGTGATAAGTACTGCTCCATGAAAAAACCAGAACAAAACAGAAAAATGGATTATTAATGGGTATAGAAAAATAGAGTTCTTTCGTTCGTATTTATAGGCTTAATATTCTGATCTAATTTAAGTCATCCAACCACCAGGATTTCAAACGTTCCGCGAAACGATTCAACTGCCATCTACACTTATTAATTACTAGTATTAATAAAATTAAAATTTATAGAAAATCACCCCATTAAACACGCTATCCATTAATTTGATATGACCATTCAATTCAGGGAATTGGTGCATCTCTGTTCTGAGTCATCCCACCGCCGAATTTCAATCGTTGCACGAAACGACTCATCAACTCCCAACCACACCCATTAAACACATTGCGATTAATTAATTAAAAAAATAAATAAAACACTAGAACTGTGTCGCCGTGCGGTTACCACGGTGGATTGTAACACCGTGCAACTGTATCCGATAGCAAACCTTAAAACCTAATGTGTCGTCGTGGTTAGATCACGGTGGATTGTAACACCGTAGTATGAAAAAGAAATTGCAATATAAAATACATAAAACAGTGAAATAATATTACACCGTGAATTAATATACACCGTGCAAAAATTCAAGATGCTATATCATATAACCTTATACCGATGCACGGTTACACACACCCGTATTCAACACGGTAATAGTACACGGTAAAATAAATAGTAAATTAGTACATGCATATATATATTGTAATTTTAATTTTAATTTTAATTAATGAAATCCAGGCGGAGCGCCAACGCGTCTGGCAACTACGACCGTCTCTTAATAATTAATACGAATACTGATAGATTTAGGGTTTCTATATTAATGAGTAACCGTGTGACGGTTTTAGAAAGATTAATAAATGACGGTGATATTAAAATCTTTTAATGATACATTTAAGGAAAAAGTACAGTAAACAATTGATATTTGGTTGAAAACCCTATAACCTATTGTGAAAAATTGATGGATCAAAACCCTGAACACTATCTATTGAAAAGTAGATACATCTTGAAAAGCCGCTTGACCCTGTACATGAATAATGGGAAGCTCGAAAGACATAACCGGAACACTATCTATTGAAAAGTAGATACATCTTGAAAAGCCGCTTGACCCTGTACATGAATAATGGGAAGCTCGGAAGACATAACCGGGTCGGAAAAATAAATAGTAAATTAGTACATGCATATATATATTGTAATTTTAATTTTAATTTTAATTAATGAAATCCAGGCGGAGCGCCAACGCGTCTGGCAACTACGACCGTCTCTTAATAATTAATACGAATACTGATAGATTTAGGGTTTCTATATTAATGAGTAACCGTGTGACGGTTTTAGAAAGATTAATAAATGACGGTGATATTAAAATCTTTTAATGATACATTTAAGGAAAAAGTACAGTAAACAATTGATATTTGGTTGAAAACCCTATAACCTATTGTGAAAAATTGATGGATCAAAACCCTGAACACTATCTATTGAAAAGTAGATACATCTTGAAAAGCCGCTTGACCCTGTACATGAATAATGGGAAGCTCGAAAGACATAACCGGAACACTATCTATTGAAAAGTAGATACATCTTGAAAAGCCGCTTGACCCTGTACATGAATAATGGGAAGCTCGGAAGACATAACCCTGTAGATGGTTTTCTTTTGGAAACTCGAGTATCTCGATAAAGTAATGCAACTGTGAAATTCGAAAAAGAGTGGTGATAACTGCTCCATGAATAACAAGAACAAAACAGAAAAATGGAGTATTAATGGGTATAGAAAAATAGATTTCTTTCGTTCGTATTTATAGGCTTATATTCTGATCTAATTTTAAGTCATCCAACCACCAGGATTTCAATCGTTCCACGAAACGATTCAACTGTCCACGATGCTTATTAATTACTCGTATTAATAAAATTATTATAAAATCACCCCATCCAACAATCCCTATCCATTAATTTGATATGACCATTCAATTCAGGGAATTGATGAGTCTGTTCTGAGTCATCCCACCGCCGGATTTCAATCGTTGCAGAAACGACTCAACTCCCAACTACGCCCATTATATACATTGCGATTAATTAATTAAGAAAATAAATAAAACCCTAGAACTGTGTCGTCGTGGGGTTCCCTCGGTTAGCCACGGTATTAGGTAGAAAATCCTAAAACCTAATGTGTCGCCGTGGTTTGGCACGGTGGATTGTAACACCGTGGAACTCTCATAAATGGGATATAAAACCCTTGGAACATTTTCGCCGTGGGGTTCCCTCTATGGATTGTAACACGTTGCAACGGTATTAGGTAGAAAACCCTAAAACCTAATGTGTCGTCGTGATTATATCACGGTGGATTGTAACACCGTGGAACGCTCATAATTGGGATATAAAACCCATAGAACAGTGTCGTCGTGAGGTTCCATCGGTAGCTAATAACACCGTGCAACCGTATCATGCAGAAAACCCTAAAACCTCATGTGTCGCCGTGGTTCAAACACTGTGGATTGTAACACCGTTACAAAATTTACAATGGAAACCAAAAAGAAAATTATTAAACAATTTAAACTTAACAAAAGTAGTCTTATTACAATTGATGGATCAGAACCCTATTGAGAATTACAATTGATGGATCAAAACACTACTGAGAATTACAATTGATTGATCAAAACCCTATTGGGAATTACAATTGATGGATCAAAACCCTAAACCCAGAACCATACTTGGTTAAACAAAGAAAAAAAAAGAAATCCAACCCGCCTCAGAATCTACTCTCTGGATGGGAAGCAATTCGAAGACCTTGAGAAAGAGGCACTTGATAAGATCCGTATCTAACAATAAGATACTCGAGATGTTTTGGAAACTCGAGTAACTCGTCATTGATGATCTAGAAAAAAGAAGGTTTTCTTTTGGAAACTCGAGTATCTCGTTACCGGACTGCAGCTTTGAATTTGAAAGATGTGTGGTGAACTGAAAACCGCTCCATAAGAAAAAAAAAAACGCAGAAAACATGAGAAAAAATTGGGTATAGAAAAAAAAGGGTTTTTTCGTTCGTATTTATAGGGTCAATTTTCTGACCTAATAAAGTGATCCCGCCGCCGGCTTTCAATCGACTCACGAAACGACTGACCTCTAAACTACGCCCATTAAACACATTGCGATTAATTAATTTATTATTTAAATAAAAACCTAGAATTGTGCCTCCGTGTGTATTTCACGGTTGATTAAATCACCGTGTCGCGGTCACTGTGACTTTGGTAACGTGACTACAACTCTGAATGGGTCGTCGTGATGTTAGCACGGTGCATTCTAACACCGTGTACGTACATGTTATAGGTCACATAAAAACAAACCTAATCCTCCGTCATCGTTGGTATCCCACGGTGCGTAAGCCGTGGTATGTTCATATATGACATAGAAAACTTAACCCCACATCCACCACGATATCCATTAATTAGATATGACCGTGAAATTCAAAAAATTATGATGTGTGTCTGTTCTGATCCTCCTCCCACGACCCAACCCAACTTCCAACTACGCTCATTGATGGTCCAGATATGATATGATATGACCATTCAATTCAGGGAATTGATGAGTATCTGTTCTGAGTCACATCGTCGCCGGATTTAAATCGTTTCACGAAATCACTCAATTCCCAACCACCCCCATTAAACACATTGCGCCGTGGGTTTATTACAGTGGATTTCCTCACCGTGTAACGGTTACCGTGATGGTCTATGTGACACTGATAACCCTTGATAAAAACCCTTACCCACCGTCGCCGTTGGTATCTCACGGTGTATTGTGAAACCTTTATTAGTTTATTAACCCCTCAACTACCCACTTTTGGCGTGTATACATAAGCACCGTACCACGCTGAAAACCCTAATTTTTATAAAATCAAATTTCATATTCAATGGCCACCCCAATCCCGATTTGTAGATTCTTCAAAGTTCTGAACACCGTTGATTTCCGCGAAGTTTGTCGTTTACCTTCTGATTTTGCTCATGAACATGAGTATCTGGCAGGCAGGGCTACTTTGCTTGGAGATTGTGAGACACTCGCCTCATTTGCCACCGCTCGTGCCCCGTGGTCCGTGGAAATCTCTTGGGTCAACGGTTACTTGTGTTTTCATCGTGGTTGGACCGATTTCTGCACGGCTCATCATCTTAAATTCGGTTATTTTTTGGTTTTTCACTACGCCGAGAAATTGGGTCCTTTCTTTGTCAATGTCTACAGTAAAGATGGTCTCGAGATTCGGAACTTTTCCGATCCTAATGCCCCTGGAGACCCCCTTCTGCCGACCATATCTAAGGTTGTAGAAGAGATCCTGTTTGAGAAGGTGGTGGAAGTGGTGGAGCTCTCGGACGATGAGGACGATATGGGCGATGAAGCAGACGATAAGGACGAAACGACTGATGAAGGCGATGACGCAGATGGCGAGGATGATGAACCATGAATGCAAAGAATGTTTCTTTCTGCGTTTTGTTTATGAATAGTATGTTTTTATTTTTGCTTTTACAGTATGTTTTTCTGGTTTCGTAGCTACTACACTACGTAATCTACGTTATAATACTGTACTAGTGCTTGTTTTTCTTTGTTAATATATTTCGACCTTCTCCCACCGTGCACGAGTAACCGTGTGACTTTAGCGATTGAATATATTACCGTGCGCCAAGGGTCGGGTGATTGAACCATGGCAAAAGGCAACCGTCCTCTCTTTTTTTTTTTTTTGGTGTTTGGGAATCCCGGTAATTTAATTTATTAAATATTAAAAGATGAATAAAAAGGTTGAATAAACCTTCGGCTTCAAAAGCTGTTCTGTTCACTGACAAAACCGTGCCACGTAAGTATCTGTTTACATACTTACATTGATTTGACCGTCGCACGGTACTGTATCACGGTGACGTCTCACGACATTACCGTGTGAGCATGAACAATGACGTTTTCACGTGATTCTTGCACAATCGCGATAATCTTTTTGGCAAAATGCTTAATAAAAGTTAATTTCCTATGGACATGATTATATTGAACCTAAAAAATTCCACAATAATCCATCAAACGATTAAATTCCACAATACCATGTGCAATATGATCACACTTGAGAGTAAATTGTTACCAATGAACTACACATCTCTTGAATTTGAGACATGCACTAATGCAAATCGCATCGTACGTCTTTAATTTCAAATACCATACGTCTCACTGCCTGAAACATGACCCCGTTGATGGTAACGACGCCTTAAAAGTGTATACAAACGATTGACGATCGTTTTTTTGCGGGTTGAACAAGCCACGGTGTAGATGTATTGATGACCATGTAACGCCGTGCAGATACAACCGTGAAACTAAATGACCGTGCGAAACAAAAGAATAAAGGATGACTATACCGGCCTGCAAAAGCTGTCCAGATAACTGACACCACTAATATTTCGCGTGCATCGGTTATCCCGCTCCAATACGAAAATACGCCATCTAAAAAAAGAACTCGTCCAATTTCAAAAATGTTTAAAATTGATTTGATAACCACACGGTGTTGTACCACGGTGACGTCTTGTGAGATCACCGTGTGAGCATGAACACTCACGTTTTCGTGTGATTCTTGCACAATCGCAATAATCTTTTTGGCTAAATGCCTAAGCAAAGTTAGTTTCCTATGGAAATGATTATATTGAACCTAAAAAATCCACAATAGTCCATCAAACGATTAAATTTGACATACCATGTGCAATATGATCACACTTGAGAGTAAATTGTTACCAATGAACTACACATCTCTTGAATTTTAGACATGCACTAATGCAAATCGCATCGTACGTCTTTAATTTCAAATACCATACGTCTCACTGCCTGAAACATGACCCCGTTGATGGTAACGACGCCTTAAAAGTGTATCCAAACGATTGACGATCGTTTTTTTGCGGGTTGAACAAGCCACGGTGTAGATGTATTGATGACCATGTGTCACCGTGCACAATATACGTTTTACTGAGCCATGCGTAAAACGGCTTCCCCCTCTCATTTATTTTCCGATGTTTTAATTTGAATTTTAAATAAAAGAATAAAAGATGAATACCCGCCTGCAAAAGCTGTCCTGATAACTGACACCACTATATTTAATAAGTACACGTGCATCGGCTTAACCCGCCCCAATCCTAGAAACGAAAATACGCCATCTAAAAAAAGAACTCGTTCAATTTCTAATATTTTTAGAATGGATTTGATAACCACACGGTGTTGTATCACGGTGACGTCTCGTGAGATCACCGTGTGAGAGTGAAGACGTCTTTAAATTCAAATACAATAACCGTCGCCGTTGGTACCTCACGGTTCGTGCTGATACAAGACCGTAAGTGCACACGGTTATCAAATTTTTTTTTTTTAGATACAGTCATTGATAGTTTTGCACACGGCGCTGATCAACCACACGGTGATAAACACACGTTTATACATACAGCGGCATACAATATATGAAAAGTTTACTCTCTTGCAAACCAAAACGAAACCAACTGTTATCCATCCCTTAATCAAAAAGGGAGTTCAATGTCTTTGCAGGACATCCAAAATATCTTCAGTGCTATGTTTTTTCTGACAGCTTTGATATCGATGTCGTCCGCGTTACGATACAATGATGGGTCGGTGAGCAATCGTTCCAAATACATTGTGCAGAAAGGACCGCAAGAGTGGTTGTCATCTTGGGCAAATTGGTCTTCGGCTGGCATGACCTTGAGCTTGAAGTCTTCCGTTTTCACAGGTAATCTTTTTCTTTCCCAGTAACCTGTTTCCTCCAACATTCGAGGTAAGACCTTCAACAAACACTCGAACTCAGGGGCGCGAGGGTTCACACCAGGCTCATAGTTATGAGCTAACGAGTCATACAGCTCGACAGTCCAATCATCAAAACAAATTCGAACTACGACCCAATGTCCCGGAAGATGACAAACCATGACGGCCTTCACATAAAATAAGTAAACGATATCATGAGTGCTTAATTAGTGTTCAGAGTTTGTGATTTAGGGTATATGATTGTAGTACTTATGTGGGAATATCTGAACCATTCGAAATCGTAATATAAACTGACTGGGAGTTTCCAATTTGGATTGTTCAATGAGCTGTAAGCATGTTTGAAGGTCATCTGAAGAAGTGCAACAAAAATATATAAGGTCATAAGTGAGCTAGATTTTATTGAGTTCATACCACGGAGTTTGTGAAAACTTACAAAATAGTTTGGGGGTAAAATTACGAAGGATTCCTTAGGCCACTTTTCCTTTTCCATTTTTAACAACATGTAACTGCAGAAGATAGTTATCACCTGATATAAAAATACTAGTTGGTAAGTATATAAAATTTATTTCTGAATTATACTACTATATACCTTAAATTTGCAATGGTTACCTCTTCGTCGAAGTCCCTGTTGGAAATCGACTACCCGGGATGCGTTCGTTCGATCACTCGAACATCCGAACGATCCCAGTCGACCTCCAGGTCCGTTACTCCGTTCGCGTGCCCAGCCCGTGCCCCGATTCACGCCCAGCCATTGCCCCGAAGGACAACCGCGCGAGCCGGAGCGGGCTGCCTGAAAAACAACGAAACGGCGGTCGCCGTTTAGGAAACGGCGGTCGCCGTTTGTCCTTCAGCAGCTCGAACAGCAGCGCGACCTGCTGTTCCGGGCTCGTTTCCGGGCCGTTTTTCCTCTTCCGACTACCGAACCGGAGGTCCTAGAACCCCCAGTAGTCGAGGAGTACGATCCACGAGATCCGGAACCCGATCTTACATCCGATGTATTTTCAACGAGAAAGAAATCGAATAAAAGCGGAAATAGGGTTTCGATTTCTTATACCTTTGAAGCGTGATTCGGAGAAGCCGAATAGGCGAACACCCTGAGATCTTCTCGTGTGTATCCTAGCCCTCGACGCCGGACGTTGTGTGGGCAACGATCCACCGGAGTCTTCTCTTCTTCTTCTCTCTCAAACCCTCTTTCTCACGTTTTAATTATTCTGTCTCCAGAAATATATTTGCGCTAGCAAATTAATTTCTACAGAAATAATTATTCTGTTTCCAGAAATATATTTGCGCTAGCAAATTAATTTCTACAGAAATAATTATTCTGTCTCCAGAAATATATTTGCGCTAGCAAATTAATTTCTACAGAAATAAAAACACTGCGCTAATCTAAATTAATTAACCAGAGAAGAAAATAATTGCGCTAGCAAAATAATTTCTCCACAGAATTAATTATAGCGGCGTTTCGTAGGTTTTAGAGAAGAGAGATTGAGGGGTATATATATAGGCCACACTAGGGACCTTAGGACAATTAATTAATTAGGCTAAATTGTAATTTAATTAAACCGGTGTCCTTAAAAGAAAACCTTTAATTAAATCCAATTTTAATTATAATTAATTCCACTATAAAATTATAATTGAATTCCCAATTAATTAATCTATATTATTTTACCAATAATATTTCCGCCGAAATTACATATACGACTTTCCCCGTGTTTAAGATATCGAATGTCCACGAATTAATTTCAATTACTATTAATTAAATTAATTCGTTTCTTGTTATCCTAGACTAGTACCACTCATCCTTATTATCATGTGGAACGAATCCACCTGCAGGGTTTACATGATAAACTTTATGAGCTCATCTCGGGGACATCATCAACCCAATAAATGGGACACGGTTTCCTGTCTATAATCTATAGCATGCCGTGCGTACAATTCCGATTCCCAATATACCGAGGATCTCGACTAATCAATTAGTCTCACTCATTGGCATATTAAAGAACCGAGAATTGGACACACGCACCTATAATTATATAGGGATTAGGAATTCGTATATCCGTAATATCTGAGGTCTAGTTCGATTACTGCGATTAGTATAAATCGAACGCCCTCCCGTGGTCCTGCTCAATACACCAAGTGTACGAGTGTAACATGATAGTCAAGACCGACTATCTACCAGTCACACTACGACGTACCGATGGATTGTCCCTGTCCATCTAAGTCGTGAGCTACTGTTCGATAGTATACGAGTAACCGACAGTATGATCTTCCGCGTGTCTCCTCACGCCATACTGTCTACAACGTATACATCAAAGACTATTGCATTAAATGCAATCATGCTTGAATCATATCTTGAATTAAGGTATAGATAAGGAGTTCCGTATTTGCACTAAACTAGACATTTAGAATACAACTCCATCAATCTCCCACTTATACTAAAAGTCTAGTCGCCCTCTCCCAAACATCAGATTCCCATAACCTTATCACGCCTACCCAACGCTTTCGCTGGAAGTGCCTCTGTGAACGGGTTTACCAGGCAATCCTCTTGATGCTATCTAGGTGACAACTGCATCGTCTTACTAGACGATCTCTCGAATCAGGTGGTACTTGCGCTCTACGTGTTATCTCCCACTGTGGACTCGTGGCATTTCAAGTTTGCCAATACCGCTATTCAAAATAGCTTTGGGTAAACTGGAAACCACATTTAAGTCCTTTAGGAAGTTCTGGAGCCACACTGACCTTTTAACTGCCTCAGAGGCTGTTATCCTTTCAGTTTCCATGGTAGAATCCGTAATGCATTGCTGCTTTACATTCTTCCATGTGACTGCTCCACTTCACAGTGAGAACACATAGCCTGACTTCGACTTTCGACTGTCCCTGTTTGATTTGGAAATCTAATTCTATGTAATCCAAAGGAAACAACTTGACTGCTTTGTAACTCAGAACATAATTCCTGGTCCTCTGCAGGAACCTAAACATGTTCTTTACATCAGTCGAGTGATCCTTTCCAGGATTACTATGATATCTCACCACCATGCCCACGGCATAGTAGATATCAGTCTCGTGCATAGCATTACATACATTAAGCTTCCCACCATTAAGGTGCAGGGAACTGCTTACTCTTCATCTATCTCCTTTATTGTGTCGGACACAAAACTTTAGATAGACGAATTCCATATCTAAAAGGTGAAGACCTTTCTTGGAATTCTGTATGCTGCAACGAGTAAGAATTGTATTTATGTATGAGGCTCGAGATAAGTTCTATGTTCTTTTCTGGCGATCATTTATTACTTTGATCCCAAGAACATTCCCAACTTCTCCTAAGTCTCTTACATTGAATTACTCGGACAACCATCCCTTTATGTCCGATAACATCTTTCATATTGTTGCCAATTTAGAAGGATGTCGTCTACATAAAGAATGAGAAAACACCACATCTTTTCTGCCACTTCTTTATTACACTCAGGACCTAATCATGCCTTGAATGAATCCATGAAATGGATTTTCTCATAGGTCCGCATGTGTCCAAGATCTTGAAGCTTCCTTCAATCCTAAGATTGATTAAGCTTGTTTACCGAATGCTCTTGGCTCTTTTCGATGAATCTCTCTGGCTGTCCCACACAGATGGCCCCGTCAAGACTTCGATTTAGGAAATCTGTCTTGACTTCCATCTTCCATGTGAAGACAAAAGAATCCGGATCGACTTTTGCCAAGACTGAGCATCTTGATCTTTCAGCGTCTCGTCATAGATCCAGGGTTCAGCTTCATGTTCTCCAGGTAACAAGTCCGAAGACTCTCCTATAAACATGAACCTGTCGGGTTGTCTAACAACCCTCCCACTACGACGACGCTCCGGTGCATCCTTAGTGACTAAAGATTTATAGTAGTGAACTACTCAGTTAGGCTGGTTCTAAGTCTTGACCAGTCCTTCTAAGCACATTAAGTATTACCCTACTCTTGGGCTTGTGATCTTGCATATACATATAGTCCATGTCTAAGAACCGAACGTTGATTCAATCAACGAACATCTGGTCCTTTGGACTATATTACATATCTCAATTCGTTTTCTTAGGGTATCTTATAAACAGCCGAATATCTGTACAAGTTTCCAAAAGAATCAAGTTCAGGATAAACGCCGCTGTTTCCAAGCCATATCCCAGAAACGAATTAGGTAACTCCGAATAACTTATTGTCTACTTTCCCATATCTATAAGAGTCCTATTCCTTCTTTACAACACATTATTTTGCCGAGGCATAAATGGTGTAGTCTGTTGGGAGTTAATCCCATTTTCTGATAAGTATGCCTTACTCCTCAAAGAGGTCTGCATATATCAGAGCGAATCAACTCTAGTACTTTCTTGGATCTTTTCCCTTTAACCGTAAAGGGTTGCTCGGTCATTAAAACTTCCAAGTATGATTCGAAGGTTGGAAGGTCCTTTCCTTCAACCTGGCTGAGTGGTCCATCAGCTTTCACCCTTTGAATCGTACTCAAGTTAAAATGATCTAGCCTAAGATTCCATAAGTACATTAAATTTATCCTAGAAGGATCTTTACTCTTATTGGGGTTCGACATTGTGTTATTTTCTCCGGTGAGTTGCATCGTGGAAGAACACGGATTTAGTATTAAATTGTCTATCAATGTACCAGAATAGATAATATCCCCGTTTCCTACTCTGAAAAGTATGAAACTATCAGAAGAAACGGAATATCCATTCTAAGCCAACTTAGAAATCCGAAATGAAATTTCTTTCTAAATGCCGGCACATAAAGACAATTTATTAGAACTAAAATCCTACCGTTAAAACATTTAACATCTCCCACTGCAACGGCTGTTACCTTAACATTATTGCCCATGTAGGTTACTACTTCTTCCTTTCTAAGTCTCCGGGTTTCCTGGAACCCCCGCATTTAAATGTAGACATGATTAGTGGTTTCCGTATCCACACACCAGGTACTGGTAGATAACACCACTAAACATGTTTCGGTGACTAAAGAGAAGTTAACTTCTAGTTGCTATGAGAGGACAATCAAACTCCCAGTATCCAAACTGCTTACAACGGAAGCACTTACCCCTTGGGCTTGCTTGTCCCATTCCGTGGTCCAGATATATTAGGCCCACTGGGTTTCCGTATTTTCTTCTTCTTCCTTTTTCCGCCCGAAGGCCTAGGAAGAGCCAATTTCTCAGCCACAAGTGTTTTGAGAGCCATTAAAGATTCCCTCAGCCGCTTGAAGTTCAACCAGGAGCTCCGCCATTGAATAAGACCTCTTATCCATGTTACATTTTAGGCGGAACTGCTCAAAACTTCTCGGCAGAGACTGGAGCACAAAATCAACCTGGGTTACCCCATTGATAATTGTTCCCAGAATCTCTATCTCATTAAGATAGCCCATCATTCTAAGAACGTGATCCCTCACGGGCGTTCTTTCCAACATGATGTCCGTCATGAGTTGCCTCATTGCATTTTGCCCGGCTTTCCTGTCCTGATAACCAAAAAGCTTCTTGAGGTTTAAGCATCATATCATAGGTAATGGTCATGGCTTGATCCCGATGTTGCAGTACATTTGACATGAAAATCCATAATGTAGCTCCGCGTCATCTCAGAGCCTTGATCCATTTCCAATGAGCTTCCTTTCCTCAGGAGTGGAAGCATCATTTGGCTCAGCAGGTCAATCGACTTGGAGTACATATTTGTACTCCTCTCCAGTTAGGACAATGTCCAAGTTTCTTCTTTAATCCATATAAAACAGGTTCAGTGAGTTTGTTGACTTTTAATGGGAATAATACCATATAAAACAAACAATGAGTTTAATTCGATATCATTTCCCTCAAGTGATATCATTAAACTACCAATCATTTCCAAAATCCCATCAGACTAGCATGCCACGTTCTTGTGGACGTTTACCAGTCCAAATAATTTTATGATTGGATTTCACTTCGGTCGTACATCATTATAGCAGTGACTCCGATGGGGAGGATACTATAAAGCGTACCTAAGTGTATACCATTTCTCAGTACTAAGTCCACCGCTCGGGAACTACATGCCCACCGCAAGCCACGTTCATGTGGACGTTTACGTTGACATGCGGTCCTCCACGACTTTCTATAACTGTCGAGCCTCAATTAATCCCAAAGTTCCGTTTCCATTTAGCAAGCCACGTTCTTGTGGACGTTTACTAAAACAAACAACTTTATTAATTGAATCTCACTTATTTAAATGTCATAGAATCTTAATTAACCCAAAGTACCGTTTCCATTTAGCAAGCCACGATAGTGTGGACGTTTACTAAAACAAACAACTTTGTTAATTGACTCTTACATTTATTAAATACCACAATTTTATTATTCAAAGCTTGATATCTCGTAAGTGAAACTCGAAGTTTCTAACCAGCGATCAATCATGCAATTGAGCCCTATCTCTCACTAGGTGAGGGAGCCAACCAGACAATCGATCTAGTCATCGAATGACTCGAATGTCTCTAATCTGTGTCATCGACATAAGCAAGCGCTTTGGCTCCATTACACTCCCCGGGGTGAGAATGAGTCGAGTTGAACTTAGTCTTTGAAAAACAGATTAGGCACTTGCTTTTGAAAAATATAATTGTTCGATTTTTATAAGTGGAATTGAATTCGAATTTTGATCCAGTGATATCCGTGTATCGACTTTATCCGATAGGGAGGATGACACTAAAGCCAACTCGTAAGTGACACACATCACTATCAAAACAGAGAATGGAGACCGCGGGATTGTTTCCAATCCCTCTCCCACTTAGTATTTTACGAAAGGGAAAACATGCATAAAATAAATAAAGCATAATAACAAGCACGTAAACACACAAAAAGCATTTAACGTGGCCCCGATTATTATGGCCTTTAAATATCTTCCATGCACGTCTTCTCGGATCTTCGTCTCGTTGCTCGTCTCGGTCTCGATCCACCACCGGCTCGTCTAAGTGCCAAGAGACGAACCCCTCCCACTGGAGTATCATCCCGGGCAAAGACGAGCGTTCTGTGATGTCCATCGATCCCCCGATCCGCTTCTGCCAACCCTAGGGCAGCGGGCGCTGCCCTATATTCAGCGCTCGCTGGAGGAGCTGCAAATGGCGACCGCCGTTTGCCCTTCAGCGGGCGCCGTTTGTGCACAGCAGCCGCGGGTTCGACTTCTCGACCCTCGTTCGTCCGTCCTTCGATCTTCTCTCGATCCACCAAGCAGCAGTAACATTACAAAGGTAAAACATACTACTTCCGGCATCGATCCTATACAGGTTGATCGATCCTATACATCCGAATAAACGAAAAAAAAACGAAATAGAAAACCTAAACGACTCAACCCGTCGTTTTAACTATTACAATCAAGCAACGGTGTAAAAACCAAAGATCTCGACAAGCCCGAGAGTTTAACAAACCACAAACATACAGCACAATCACATGGCCATAACAATCGGGTTCGAACCTGCAAAACAAATCTCGCAAAAATACAACGAATCGACAAAACCGGCTCTGATACCAATTGTTGGAAATCGACTACCCGGGATGCGTTCGTTCGATCACTCGAACATCCGAACGATCCCAGTCGACCTCCAGGTCCGTTACTCCGTTCGCGTGCCCAGCCCGTGCCCCGATTCACGCCCAGCCTGTTGGAGTTGTGTACTTAATGTCTAGATTTAAGTGACAGAAACTCACGATCCATTGCCATTAATCTATTTAACTAAATGAACAATTATTTGCGTTTAATTATTTATAATTAAATATATGCAAATTATAGTCCTGGATTATATACGTTGTAGTTAGTATGGTGTGCGACGTCACACAAAAGATCATACTATCGGTTACTCGTATTTAATCGAACAGTTGCTCACGACCTAGATGGACACGGACCAATCCATCGGTATAGTCGTTGTGTGAGAGAGAAAATAATTTGTCTTGATTATTTTATCACACTTGTACACTTGGTGTATTGAGCGGATCGTTGAGATTCATCGATTAGGATTGCCGGCGATAATCGATTCGAGTCTCAGTGTATTTTATTCTTAATCCCCGATACTATTGCGGGTGTGTATATTTAATATAAGTGACTTTGATTTACCAAAGGAATTAACCGATTTAATTATTGGGTTAATTACCGGTTAAGTTGGGTCACTATATTTTATATATGACATGCCGTGAATACTTGACGGGAAAGTGTATCCCGGAAGGGTTGATAATATCCCCGAGATGAGTTCATAAGGAATTATTATGTAAACCCTGCAGGTGGATTCGTTCCGCATAATAATTAAGGTTGAATGGTACTAGTCTCGGATAAAAGAGATGAATAAATTAATTAGCAATAAATTAATTTTATTCATGGATATTTATATCTTAAATACACGGAATAAATAATACTACCGGAGAAATATTATTTGATATAATATGGTTTAATATTGGGAGTGCAATTAATTTTATATAGTGGAAAATAGAATTAATTAATAATAGTAAGGATTAATGGATTTGGGCTTGGGCTCAATTTAATCACTATTATTGGAAGCCCAATATTCCACCTCCTTAAGATCCCCTACGTAGCCTATAAAAGCACTACATGGTCTTCACAATTTGACAAGACAAGATAATCATACTTGATTAGTCTAGAGAGTTCGTGAAGGAGATCCATGGAGTTCGGTAGATCGTCGCCCACACGACGTCCGGGCTAGTGCAAGGAATACGTGGGAAGATCTCAAGGTCGTCAAATTGAGTTCTACGTTTTTCCGAACAACGAGAACGAGGTAAATCGTAAATCTCTCTTTATGATTTTATCGTTTTAATTATCGTGAAAATATCATGAACAAGATCCAAGGGACGTACGAACCCGGGGACGAGGATCGACCTCGCGGTGGTGATCAAGGATCACCGGACCGCGGGAGGTCGAGAGATCCTCGCCGGGATCGAGAGGACGAACCCTCGGCTGGACGCCGAGGGTGGCGGTCGAGCCCTAGGGCTTCGACCGCCGGCGACGCAAGAAGGACCCCGGCTGGACGCCGGGGATGCGATCGAGCGCGTGCTCGATCGCGTGGGCAGCGGGCTGGTGCCGCTGCTGCTCGCTTGGCGAGCAGCCCCTCCTCCGCGTTCGGGCAGCGCTACGGGGCTGTTCGATCAGCCCCACGAGCCCATGCGGGACTCGCTACGACGCGGGGCGTCAGCGGGATGCTTCGAGCATCCCCGTGGCTGGTCGCGTGGGTTCTCGGCGTGCCCAGCGGGCTGCCAAGGGCAGCCCTAGGCGGCTGCCAAGGACAGCCGCGAACCCTTGCGAGGGCTTGACCGAACAGCCCGGGTTCGCCCGTGGTTGAGGTTTTGGTTGAGTCCGGCTTCGTGGTGGTTCGTGGCGGGATGTTCCGGCAACCGGGAGTCGATTGGAATTGTTGTTCCGCAACTTCTACAATTCCGGATATTCGATCTCCGAAGGATTTCGGTCGGAATTAATTAGATAATTAATTTTAATTAATTTATTAATTCCGGGATATCGATTTCCAACAATTGGTATCAGAGCGTTGGTTTTAGTTCATGGTATTTTTCGATAAATTGTTCTACCTTGCAGGGTTTCCGATTATTATGGCTAGATTTAATTTTGTTAATTAATGTCATAATAATGTTCTTGATTATTAAACTCTCGGTGATGTCAATATTTGTTCTTGTGTGGTGAATGCTTGTTCTTAATTTTTCCGGAAATTGTATGAGGTCGATTTCATGTAGAGAATTGATTCCGGATAATTGTAAATTAATTTTGAAAAATTATTTACGTTGGATCTATTCCGAAACGACCACCGGAAAAGTATGACGGAGGAGACGAAGAGAGGGAGGATTCCGGGGATCGATCAACCCCATGATCGACCCCAAGGGATGGATCGATCGAGGGAGAGGGGGCTGCCCTCGGACCGCTCGGCCACGCCGGCCACCGGAGGTGGTGGCGCGTTGGCTAGGGGCGGCGGTGGCTCTCCTCTCGGCCGGCGATTGTGGTGGGGGCGCGGGGTCCTCGTGATCTCGTGCTCTCCCGCCAAGATCCAACTTTCCTAAATTGATTCGGTTTTCCTATTTTGAGTATTCCTATTTTTGGGAATTCTCATGGAAATAGGAAAAGAATTAATTGGAATTAATTTATTTCCTTATTCTATTATGGAAGTCTTTTAGAATATTCTAAGTTCTACTTGGAATAGGATTCTAGAGATTTAATGGAATTAGAAAGGAAAATAATTAATTATTAAATTAATTTATTTCCTATTTGATTATTCCTATTTTATGGGAATTTTCATGGACATGGAAATTAATTAATTTTGGAAAGTTTAGGAGTCCTAAATTAATTTTTCCTTATTTAATTATTCGTTTATGGAATTTTTAATGGATTAGGAAAGGAATTAATTTGGAAGGACTAGGAGTCCTAAATTATTTTATTTCCTTATTTCATTATGGAAATCATCTAGAATATTCCAAGTGGGTCTTGGATAGATTATTCTAGAGATTTAATGAAGTAGAAAGGGAAAATAAAATAAATTTATTTTATTTCCTTATTCTATTATAGATGTCTTCTAGAATATTTCAAGTGGGTCTTGGATAGATTATTCTAGAGATTTAATAGAATTAGATAGGAAAATAAATAAATAAAAATATTAATAATATTTAATTTTATTTTTGATTTATTCGATTGACTTAATTTTCGAATTAAGTAACTTTTGGATTTATTAAAAATAAATAGATTTAAATATTGGAATTAATATTCCCGTCACATGGAGCATTCAAGAACGAAGACTAAAGACTAGAAGACGCATACGGGGATGCGATAAAGCCATAATAGTCGGAAAATAATATTCTAGTATTATTTTGATTATGTGATAATATTCTATGTGCTTTATTTCATGTATGCATGCTTATGTGTATTTAATTATGCATTAGATAGCGTATCCCTTTATTGTAAAAAGCTAAGTGGGAGAGGGTATGGAAACATATCCATGGTCTCCATTGTTGTTCTCTTGGTGACTTTTATGAACTTTCGAAGTTCGTATAGACAAGTCATTGGAGGAGAATTCTTGTAATTCCTTTTACGAGAAACATTGATTAAGTTTATCAAACAATGCCTAATTTGTCTTTCCAAAACTGATTTCAAGTCGACTCATTCTCACCCCGGGGAGTGGAATGGAGCCAAAGCCACTTGGTCATGTCGAGGACACAAATTAGAGACTTTCGTGTCATTTGATGACTAGATCGATTGTCTGCTCGGCTCCCTCATTAATGAGAGATAAGGTCGTTCGCATGGTGAATCACTGGTTAGAAACTTCGAGTTTCACTTATGATTCTCCGCGTCTTGATTTACAAGATTAAATGAATCAAGTAATTGGGAGTCAATTGTAAAAGTCTTTTGGTGTAGTTAACGTCCACACTATCGTGGCTTGCTACATTGAATGGGATTTTGGAACGATTGATGTAGACAGTTATAGAAGGGAGTAAAGGAGCGTATGTTAACGTAAACGTCCACACTATCGTGGCTTGCGGTGAATATGCGTGTCCCAAACAATCTTCTTAGATACTGAGTAATGGTTTACACTTAGGTACGCTTCTTAGTATTCTTCCCATCGAAGTAACGCTAATGATGATGTACGACCGAAGGAAATCTAATTGCTAAATCATTTGGATAGGTAAACGTCCACACTATCGTGGCTTGCCATATCTGATGGGATTTTAGATGTGATTAGTGGTTTAATGATATTATTTGAGGGAGATAATATCGGAGATTAAATCGATTGTTTGTTGTTATATGTGCTCATAGATTAGGATATGGCTTTGAACCCACTTTTTGTGATACCTAAGGATTTTAAACTCATTGGTCCCTAAATGTAATGATTGGAATAGAGATCTAGACATTACCCAAACTGTTGAAGAGTACAAGGTTGTACTCAATAAGCTTTGTCCTTCCGAGCCTATTGACATGGGCGGCTAGACAAGAAGCGATGAGGATACTCATAAAGGCCAGTCGCTTCGAGGAAACGCTTAACCACGTTTTTGAGATGATTGACCTTTTAGACGAGTTGAGACGGAAATCGCAAGCTCTTGTAGCCAATGCCAAAGGTTTCGAACCTAAAGGCATGAATCGGGGGAAAGGACAAGAAAGCAACCCAGTGGTTCTTTTTGGACCACGAGATGGGACGAGAAAGCCAATAGGCAAGTGTTCTCGATGCAAACAGTCTGGGTACTGGAAGTCTGATTATCCTCTCAAAGAAAGTACGAAATTTTCTTTAGTCGTAAAACATAGTAAGTGGTATTATCCACCGGAACCTGGTGTGTAGATATGGAACCACTGACGGTATGTGCATTTTAAATGCGAGAGGTTCCAGGAAACCTAACGACTTGGAAAAGAAAAGATCGTAGTCTACATGGGCAATGCTGTAGAGGAGGCAGCAGTTGCAGTGGAGGACATTTTATAGGATTTCATTTTGGGTTATTGCTTTTATGTACCTTTCAAATTAGAAAGAACTTTGTTCTGGATTTCTAATAAATGGATATTTTATTTCTTTTAATCATTTGATGGTTATAAGAAGAAATAATTATATTATCTATTTTGGTACATTAGCTAGCAATATATAAATGATGAATCCTGAGTCCACCACGATGCAACGAACCGTAGTATGAAACTCGTTTTACTAATAAGAGATTTCTTTATCAATTATACTTGTGGATTCTTATGCTGAGTCATGTTTATTCAAATAAGAAGTTCAAAGGTCAAAAACTGATATTTGATCAATTAAGTTGAAGGAGTGGACCTTCCGACCTAAGAATCTTATTTGGAAGATAACATGACTAAGCAATCCTTTATGGATATAAGATGTAAGATCCGGACAAGTATAAGAATTGATTGACTCTGATGTATGCAGACCTATGCCTACTCAGACAATAAGGTACGAGTACTTCATTTTATGATTACTCGAAAAATGGATTAGAATACCTGATGTGCCACAAAATCAAGTGTTTTGACAAGTCAATGGACACTAAGCAATTGTGGAGAACCATCAAGGTATATCCATTTGTAGCCTGCGATTTGATCGCGGAGGCAAGTACCTGTCTGAGGAATGCATGGCATACTGATCAGAGATTGGGATTTGATCCCAAATGACTACACCATACACTTTTTGTATAAGAAATGGTGTGTCGTAAATAAGAAATGGAACTCTTATAGAGATAGTAAAAAGATGAGTTATACGGAACTACCTGAGTTCTATGGATATGTCTGGAAACAACGGCGCATTCAAATGCGGTTGTAGAATATCCTAGAAGAACAAAAGATGTGTGTTCAATAGTACTATGAACCAGAAGGACGTTATAAGTTCTAACGCCCGGTTCTTAGAGAAAGACTATATGATGAACCACAAGCCCAAAGTGACATGATACTTTGAAATGAGAGAGAAAGATTAAGACTTGGAACCAGCCGAACCGAGTAGCGGTACACCACTAACTGCACCTACTGTTATCACTGTTTATACACCGGAATGCCATTGTAGTGGGAGGTTGTGGGACAACCGGAGATATTCATAAGACTAGGAGAGTCTTCGGACTCTGGACCTAGTATACATGAAATCGATCCCTGGATCTACATGAAGGCCGTACTAGATCTAAATGTGCCTTCTTGGAGAGCAATAAGGATTATTGCTAAGAGGCGAGATCATTTAGAGTACAAGCTTAGTTGATCCATTTATGGATTGAAACAAAGCATTGAGTTCGTGGTACTTGCAAATTGATGAGATAGTCCATTTTATGGATTCATCAAAAGCATAGACGAATCGTGTGTATTGGAAACGTGATGGAAAACAAGGTGGTGTTTCTCGGAGATTTTATGTAGATGACATTTTATCATTGGTAACAATGTAAAGATATTGTCAGACATAAAATGATGGTTGTCTAGAAAAATCGATATATGAGATAAGGAAGAAGTTGGACATGTTCTTGAGATCTTGGATCTCTGGGAAAGAACATTGTACTTCTCCTGGATATCTTACATATATATGATTATGGTTCATTTTAACATGCAAGATTCCGAGAAAGGTTCGTTACCTTTCAGAGACGGAATGCATCTATCTAAGGATATGTGTTTTGGAACACAAAAGGAGATAGAAGCAATGAAAGCAGTTTCCTACACTTTGAGTGTGGAAAGCTTAATAAATGCATTGTTGAAAACAAGAACCTGATATCGGCTATGCGGTTAGCATAGTGGGAGGATATCAAGGTAATCCTGGAAAGGAATATTCGACTGCCGTAAAAGTACTTTCGAAGTACTGTTCTAGACTACGAAGCAGAAGAGTTTTTCCTTTGGATTACATTCTCTTAGATTTCTAATCAAATGAGGACCGGTGTAAGTCGATATCAGGCTATGTGTTTCACTATTGAAGGAGAAGGAGTTTTAACATGGAAGAGTGATAAGCACGATGCTTTTCGGACTCTGTCATGGGTAACCAAATAGCGGCCTCAGAGGCAGCGGAAGTTTTTGGTATAACTCCGGGATAATCTCTGGGACTTAGAGGTGATTCTTAATTTGCCAAAAGGCTATGTGTATAGCGGTGCGATGGCAAATGGTAAGAAATCACAAATCCATAAGTGTAGGATAACACATAGTGCAAGTACCACCTGATACGAGTCATTGTCGAGGGAGACGACGCTGTAGTCACCAAGATAACTTCAGAGCGGCAACCTAGAGTGCTCATTCACATAGTACTTCTTGGAAGTACAACTTAAGCACGTGATGAGTATGGGAGTCGGGAGTTTGGAGGAAATGACTAGACCTTAGTACAAGTGGGAGATTGTTGGAGTTGTGTACTTAATGTCTAGATTTAAGTGACAGAAACTCACGATCCATTGCCATTAATCTATTTAACTAAATGAACAATTATTTGCGTTTAATTATTTATAATTAAATATATGCAAATTATAGTCCTGGATTATATACGTTGTAGTTAGTATGGTGTGCGACGTCACACAGAAGATCATACTATCGGTTACTCGTATTTAATCGAACAGTTGCTCACGACCTAGATGGACACGGACCAATCCATCGGTATAGTCGTTGTGTGAGAGAGAAAATAATCTGTCTTGATTATTTTATCACACTTGTACACTTGGTGTATTGAGCGGATCGTTGAGATTCATCGATTAGGATTGCCGGCGATAATCGATTCGAGTCTCAGTGTATTTTATTCTTAATCCCCGATACTATTGCGGGTGTGTATATTTAATATAAGTGACTTTGATTTACCAAAGGAATTAACCGATTTAATTATTGGGTTAATTACCGGTTAAGTTGGGTCACTATATTTTATATATGACATGCCGTGAATACTTGACGGGAAAGTGTATCCCGGAAGGGTTGATAATATCCCAGAGATGAGTTCATAAGGAATTATTATGTAAACCCTGCAGGTGGATTCGTTCCGCATAATAATTAAGGTTGAATGGTACTAGTCTCGGATAAAAGAGATGAATAAATTAATTAGCAATAAATTAATTTTATTCATGGATATTTATATCTTAAATACACGGAATAAATAATACTACCGGAGAAATATTATTTGATATAATATGGTTTAATATTGGGAGTGCAATTAATTTTATATAGTGGAAAATAGAATTAATTAATAATAGTAAGGATTAATGGATTTGGGCTTGGGCTCAATTTAATCACTATTATTGGAAGCCCAATATTCCACCTCCTTAAGATCCCCTACGTAGCCTATAAAAGCACTACATGGTCTTCACAATTTGACAAGACAAGATAATCATACTTGATTAGTCTAGAGAGTTCGTGAAGGAGATCCATGGAGTTCGGTAGATCGTCGCCCACACGACGTCCGGGCTAGTGCAAGGAATACGTGGGAAGATCTCAAGGTCGTCAAATTGAGTTCTACGTTTTTCCGAACAACGAGAACGAGGTAAATCGTAAATCTCTCTTTATGATTTTATCGTTTTAATTATCGTGAAAATATCATGAACAAGATCCAAGGGACGTACGAACCCGGGGACGAGGATCGACCTCGCGGTGGTGATCAAGGATCACCGGACCGCGGGAGGTCGAGAGATCCTCGCCGGGATCGAGAGGACGAACCCTCGGCTGGACGCCGAGGGTGGCGGTCGAGCCCTAGGGCTTCGACCGCCGGCGACGCAAGAAGGACCCCGGCTGGACGCCGGGGATGCGATCGAGCGCGTGCTCGATCGCGTGGGCAGCGGGCTGGTGCCGCTGCTGCTCGCTTGGCGAGCAGCCCCTCCTCCGCGTTCGGGCAGCGCTACGGGGCTGTTCGATCAGCCCCACGAGCCCATGCGGGACTCGCTACGACGCGGGGCGTCAGCGGGATGCTTCGAGCATCCCCGTGGCTGGTCGCGTGGGTTCTCGGCGTGCCCAGCGGGCTGCCAAGGGCAGCCCTAGGCGGCTGCCAAGGACAGCCGCGAACCCTTGCGAGGGCTTGACCGAACAGCCCGGGTTCGCCCGTGGTTGAGGTTTTGGTTGAGTCCGGCTTCGTGGTGGTTCGTGGCGGGATGTTCCGGCAACCGGGAGTCGATTGGAATTGTTGTTCCGCAACTTCTACAATTCCGGATATTCGATCTCCGAAGGATTTCGGTCGGAATTAATTAGATAATTAATTTTAATTAATTTATTAATTCCGGGATATCGATTTCCAACACAGCCATTGCCCCGAAGGACAACCGCGCGAGTCGGAGCGGGCTGCCTGAAAAACAACGAAACGGCGGTCGCCGTTTAGGAAACGGCGGTCGCCGTTTGTCCTTCAGCAGCGCGACCTGCTGTTCCGGGCTCGTTTCCGGGCCGTTTTTCCTCTTCCGACTACCGAACCGGAGGTCCTAGAACCCCCAGTAGTCGAGGAGTACGATCCACGAGATCCGTAACCCGATCTTACATCCGATGTATTTTCAACGAGAAAGAAATCGAATAAAAGCGGAAATAGGGTTTCGATTTCTTATACCTTTGAAGCGTGATTCGGAGAAGCCGAATAGGCGAACACCCTGAGATCTTCTAGTGTGTATCCTAGCCCTCGACGCCGGACGTTGTGTGGGCAACGATCCACCGGAGTCTTCTCTTCTTCTTCTCTCTCAAACCCTCTTTCTCACGTTTTAATTATTCTGTCTCCAGAAATATATTTGCGCTAGCAAATTAATTTCTACAGAAATAATTATTCTGTCTACAGAAATATATTTGCGCTAGCAAATTAATTTCTACAGAAATAAAAACACTAGCAGAGAAGACCTTTAATTAAATCCAATTTTAGCGGAGAAGAAAATAATTGCGCTAGCAAAATAATTTCTCCACAGAATTAATTATAGCGGCGTTTCGTAGGTTTTAGAGAAGAGAGATTGAGGGGTATATATATAGGCCACACTAGGGACCTTAGGACAATTAATTAATTAGGCTAAATTGTAATTTAATTAAACCGGTGTCCTTAAAAGAAAACCTTTAATTAAATCCAATTTTAATTATAATTAATTCCACTATAAAATTATAATTGAATTCCCAATTAATTAATCTATATTATTTTACCAATAATATTTCCGCCGAAATTACATATACGACTTTCCCCGTGTTTAAGATATCGAATGTCCACGAATTAATTTCAATTACTATTAATTAAATTAATTCGTTTCTTGTTATCCTAGACTAGTACCACTCATCCTTATTATCATGTGGAACGAATCCACCTGCAGGGTTTACATGATAAACTTTATGAGCTCATCTCGGGGACATCATCAACCCAATAAATGGGACACGGTTTCCTGTCTATAATCTATAGCATGCCGTGCGTACAATTCCGATTCCCAATATACCGAGGATCTCGACTAATCAATTAGTCTCACTCATTGGCATATTAAAGAACCGAGAATTGGACACACGCACCTATAATTATATAGGGATTAGGAATTCGTATATCCGTAATATCTGAGGTCTAGTTCGATTACTGCGATTAGTATAAATCGAACGCCCTCCCGTGGTCCTGCTCAATACACCAAGTGTACGAGTGTAACATGATAGTCAAGACCGACTATCTACCAGTCACACTACGACGTACCGATGGATTGTCCCTGTCCATCTAAGTCGTGAGCTACTGTTCGATAGTATACGAGTAACCGACAGTATGATCTTCCGCGTGTCTCCTCACGCCATACTGTCTACAACGTATACATCAAGGACTATTGCATTAAATGCAATCATGCTTGAATCATATCTTGAATTAAGGTATAGATAAGGAGTTCCGTATTTGCACTAAACTAGACATTTAGAATACAACTCCATCAGTCCCAATCCACGTTTTCAATGTCAAGAAATGTTTTCCGTTTCACGGTAATTTGCGTGCCACTGAAATTTACACAATCGACAGATCATTTGGTCCGTTTGGATGGTCTCAGAAACGACCGATATGCTTTTACAACGGCTTCAAGTCCTTCACTGGGAGAAAGTGGTGTCTCACCGTGAGTTTGGGGAGCATTTTTCGCCGCTTCAGGCTTACGAGTTCTCAGCCTACGGGGAGAAACAATTGGCCTACCAACATGTTCGCACGCATCTGTGGGATTCACTGTGAGCTGATCGGTGGGATCATCTGCGTTTGATGAACTGTCGAGATCAACCGCCGCCAAGTGATCAGCTACAGCGGTTGTCGAGGCTACGTCACTGGCCACATCAGCTACCATCCCGGTATCAACTGTTGGCGATAGGTCAATGTTTTCTTGGACTTCTCCGGCAGGGAGTGTCGGTTCTAGGACACTGGCTTCATCTGCTGAAAGTTGTCCAACAATAGACATCACTAAGTCGCTGGGATCAGTGGTTTGGCCGACTTCGACGGTATCAGAAACAGGGACTGTGAATATTTGGCCGACTTCGACGGTATCAGAAACAGGATCTTGCTCCGGTTGAACGTGGTTTTTTTCGACTTCTCCGGCAGCAACTGTCTGATTTTGGACGTCGGCTTCTCCGGCAGCCTCACTCGCTGTATTATTGTCTGATGTGATCAGCGAAATCTGCAATCAATCCCTCATCAGACAAAATCCGTTCATGCTCGTCTCTCAATTTGGCCCTCAAAAGCCCAGTCAGTCGTCTGTCCAACTCAGAAACATCTTCATGCGGGCAACAAAGTGTACGCCAACAACACACGGGCCTACAACACACATGCCCACTTGGACCAGGAGTACTCTGCTCAGAAGCACGTTGTCTGCGTGATCTAGAAACGTGCATTTCAATATCCGTGGCTGCAGCACGCTTTTTCGAAGAAGGCTTCTTGGTTTGTGTAATTTGATTCTCCGGATTTTGTTTGGATTTGATTGCATTACCACCATTGCGTACTGGGCGATTGTACTCAACATGAAATGGTCTGTCATGTACAGAAAGGTAACACGGCTCATTTTTCTCTTCATCAGTAGGAATCAAGGTTTCATGAACAACTTCAATCTGAAACTTATCAACACAGAGTATTAATATTCCACCGCGTGAAACAAATACTATTACTAGCAAAATATAAGTAGGAGTAGATGGTTACGTACCTCTCCTTGGACGAAAAGATCATCGCAATCAGTCTTTGTTGTAGATGTACTCCACATCAAACAACGTGGCACTTTCATATTCGGATCACGTTGACCACATAACTGACCGATATTCGGAACGGAATCGAACATCCAAATTATAAAAGCCCAACTGGGGCCATAGATGTGGTACGAAGTTTTTTCTGCTAATTCAGGGTCCATCGCTGTTGTTTCGAGGTAGTAGCTCAGAGCCTGGTAGGAATAAGCGCCCCATGGAAAACTCTGCCACTTTTCCGGCTCATCCACTAATGCCCATGCCCAGTCCTCGACATACATTTCAGTGGAACGACAAAGAAAGAAGGAATAGTAGACGATGAGATTGGCGACTTTAATGTAATCCTCCAACGAGGCAGGTTGTTCGCCATCGAAGAGTTGTTTGGCCGCAAATAACTTGCGTAGATCATTGCTTCTTACACGCTTCCCACCGAATAGCCGCTTATTTAAGCTACCTGGAGCAGACTGGGGTGTGGCATGGATGTCAAATTCATCGTAGTTGCCGAAATTCAGTCCCGTTACAATGGCATAAGCGGCGGGTGTGAGTTTCGCAGTCTTACCAACGACGTAGAACCAATGCTCCTTCTCCGGTATTGACGGACCTGACAACTCTCGACATACGAGGTGGTGCAAAAAATTAATGCTTGATTTGGCAGTAAATCTTATTCCCAAAACACTTTTCATGTAAGGCAGCGCAAAAAAATCGCGAACTGCGACGGCATCACCCCCGATATCTTTTATTGTCTTCGTGATCAGTTTCGGAACTTCGTAGCGAGTATACAAATTGAGACTTAAAGTGACCGACTGCAGATTGGTTGGTCTCTTCCATTCAAATCCAGACTGAAATATGAAATAAATAAATAAGTATTAAAGGATAAAAAATGAGAAATATAACGACACGGTGAAATTACACCGTAAGAAAAAAAAACATAGAATATCAAGGTGTAAATTCACCGTGAACATACAAAGCTGTGTTCTTCCACGGTGAACATTACACACGACCTTGAACATATGGTGAATATGTTTTTCCACGGTTTACTTTATACACGGTGTTTGTACACCGTGAAATAAAACACTGTCGTGGATCGTGCTCGTACAAGACCGTAAGTACACATACACCGTGAAATAAAACACTGTCGTGGACCGTGCTCGTACAAGACCGTATGTACACATACACCGTGAAATAAAACACTGTCGTGGACCGTGCTCGTACAAGACCGTAAGTACACATACACCGTGAAATAAAACACTGTCGTGGACCGTGCTCGTACAAGACCGTAAGTACACATACACCGTGAAATAAGACACTGTCGTGGACCGTGCTCGTACAAGACCGTAAGTACACATACACCGTGAAATAAAACACTGTCGTGGATCGTGCACGTACAAGACCGTAAGTACACATACACCGTGAAATAAAACACTGTCGTGGATCGTGCTCGTACAAGACCGTATGTACACATACACCGTGAAATAAAACACTGTCGTGGACCGTGCTCGTACAAGACCGTAAGTACACATACACCGTGAAATAAAACACTGTCGTGGACCGTGCTCGTACAAGACCGTAAGTACACATACACCGTGAAATAAAACACTGTCGTGGACCGTGCTCGTACAAGACCGTAAGTACACATACACCGTGAAATAAAACACTGTCGTGGATCGTGCACGTACAAGACCGTAAGTACACATACACCGTGAAATAAAACACTGTCGTGGATCGTGCTCGTACAAGACCGTAAGTACACACGGTAAATGTACACCGTTAGATGAATCATAGTCGTAAATCGACAAGACCGTAAGTAGACACGGTGTATGTCACCCGTGAGATATATCACCGTCTTAAACTCTACCGTGATAATACACGGTGATAAAACTCACGGTTGAACCGTCGTCTACTAGAACTGACACACAAACGCATGCGAAAAAATTGCAGAGAGCAATAAACCATTAACCATTTTAAAATGTCGGAAACAAAAACCCTATCTTAAAAGGATATACCAATATCAAATTACAATCGAATGATTTACAAACATCAAAGCTCGAATAATCGAAAGTTCGAAAGCTAGGGTTATGGACTTACCGGAGGTTGAGCGCGATTGTCTGGGTTGTCCATGTTGTCACTGCTTGCCATAATGATGATCGTCGGAGACGGAGTTGAATAGTTGATACGATAACGGTCGGGGCTGGTGTTTTATCGTGGCGGCGCTCGTCGTGCGTGTGAATTTCAAACGTCGAAAATTGATTTTGTGGGGCAACTTTATTTTTCTAATATTCTTTTTGTTATTTTGTAATATTCGATTTGTTTTTTGTGAGAAAAGATAACTTTTGAGGGCACTTAAGTCTTTTCATTCAAATTTGCCTACTTAACTTACATTTTTATGGACGGGGCTTCAGAACTTGTATACTCTTATGCTTTGGCCTTTAAATGCCTCCGCCCCTTTTTTTTTTGTGTTCACACTTATTGTTAAACAATTAACCGTTCTCACGCTAATCTCAATTATATCTATTCATTAATTAATTAATATTATTAACAAAATAAATCATAATTACGCAACAAAATATATTAAAATTCTTACTTAAATTCTGCAGATTGGTTTTTATTAGCTTTACTTTTATAAACCCCTTAATTATAATAAAACCATTGACTTAATAATTTAATTCACGCGTTTTCTCCATAATTATCTCTACTTAATCAATCAATTTTATTCAAAAGATATTAAATAATTATTTTTCCATTATAAACGCAGCTTTAATTGACCGCAAATTTGAATTCAATTTTTTTCTGAATTTAAAGCATCATCATACAAACCCTAATCTTCCACTCGGCGGATCATTATCGATTCTCATTCCTCACTACCTCTCACTTTTTTTTGCAAGTTCATTTCATCATTCATTAATTTTTTTTAGCTTAATTATTATCCTCATTTCTTTTTGTTTTTGCAGGGATCATCGTAAGTATATTTATTATGCGATTATTCCATTTGATTCGTAAATATATCGTATGCCTTTCGTTTGTTTTTTTCTTTTGCAGGGACTATAGTAAGTATTTAATTCATTGATTATCAGTTCTTATTTTTTCTATTCTATTCGTCGTCTATTGTTTATATAGTATATGGTATGTATTTAGTTTTTTGTTTTTGCAGGGACAATTGTAAGTATTTAATTCATTGAACATCCGTTCTTATATTGTCCATTCTATTTATATTTTTTTTGCAAGCGCCACGATAAGTATTCTATTGATAACTATGGTTTAAATTTTCTTCAATTTTTATGTTTTTACTTACCCACGGTAAGTATTCTATTAATAACTATGTTTTAAATTTTCTTCAATTCTTATGTTTTTAATTAGGAATATTTTTTTTCCAGATTTAATTGATTTCTTTATTTTTTTTGCATGATTAATGATTAAAGGATTTTGCGTTACCTTAGTAATTATTTAATAATTTTTTATTTTGTTTTTGCGTTAAATTTTTTCATTTATATAAATTTTTTTTTATGTTTTGTGCTTTGTAGGTGTTTTCTTTAGAGGGTTTTTGTTTGTCATCCGCACTGTATTCTCTCCCACTTCTCTTGATGCAACTGACTTTCCAGAAGGTTTTGAAGATGTAGCCTTTTTGGAATCTTTCTTGAGCAGCTTTGTATAGTTTATCACATAATTATGTCTTATATTATTGTATGATGAATGTAATAATATTGTATTTGTAAAGTTTAAAAAGTTAACTTGCGTAATAATCTCTTTCGTTATTGAATTTTTTTTCCATCTTCTTAATTACCGATTTTGAAAATAACTAATACGACTTTACAAATATATTTCCAAACTAAACTCAGATTGATTAAAACAAATTTTAAATTATAATTAACTTAATTTTATTAAAACGAAGTTGTATTATTTTTGAATTAATTTAAATATTAAATTTAAATGAAAGATTTATTTCAAATCGATTTAATATTCTGTGTATTGAAAACAAAAGCATGGATGCACCTCATCGTATATCCCAACTAACCTTGACAAGATTCACAAGTTGTAAAATTGTTGTTCGATGCACAAGAAAGTGGTTTACTAAAGATTTGAATGGTACCCCGTTGTCTATTGAAGTTGTACTTATGGATATGTAGGTTAGAACTTTCAATATCGCCGTCTATGATACGATTTAGTCAATTTGATTCTATTTTTAATCTAATTACTCCTATTTAATTCAAACCGTGACTTCTGAAATCTTTGTTCTACGGCAAATGTGATCAAATGATATGTTGACACATTTAAAGAGGATATATTTTACTAACCGATTATTATCGTCAATCTTTGTTCTACGGCCAAATACAAAGGTAAATGAATTTTCAATTACTTTAAGAGTTGACTTGATTCTGCCGTTTATTTTCTTAATATTGTTCTCATTTGAATTCTAACATTTTGCAGGTGAGTTTGTTATTTGTAATATCTCAGATGCTACTCGAGTGTTGTTTTATCAGCACGTCGAAGAAGCCATTGCATATAGAAAGAAGTATGTTATATGTTCCTTTATATTCTTTGTGTTATACATTTATATTATCATATTAGGGTTTTTATTATTTATATACTTATATATATTTATTTGTGTTATGTAGATTAACAGAATACATTTCAGAACCAACTGACCTGTTTGAGTTAGATCTTTAACCGCGTTTGTTGTTTGTGTTGCAAAGTTTTTTGATTAGATTATTTATTATTGAATTCAATGTAATTTGGTTTTGTCATATATTAGAAACGTCTAATTATGAGTAAGTTTATCATTATCATATTCACTTTATTTACATCTCTTAATTTGCTTAATATTACTTTCCCGATATTATAACAACAACTTACAATTCAAAAGATTGAAATATGATAATCTCAGATGATTGGAACTCGGAGACTTATCAACATGTTAAATTATTAAAAAGGTTTATTTAATTATCATCCGATTAACGAAATTAATTATCGAGTAAGATAAAATACGTGGTTGATAAACATGTATATGCCGATTAATGTTATGTTAAGTACAATAACCTTATCATGGTTTCTTGACCAATTTTTTCGCGTGTCGTTTAATAATTGGAATCGTGTATAACACGAATACATAAGGTTGTGTAGACGTACAATCATACTTAATTAATAGACTTATTTATGGATTTTTGTAAATCATACGGATTCTCATATCTTCAGTAGTTTTCAAAAACATTCATAATCTTATTCCTAAGCAAAAATGTCTAATTTTTTTTTTCTTTGGAAATCAACCCATCCAACATCGAATCGATTCTATCTATTCGGATATGTAGGAAATGGTATACCTACGGAGAAGATAAAAATGTGAAGTCCTTTGAAGTTATATTGGTGGATTTTTATGTAAGTCGTCGAATCTAATTCTGACTTATTAACAGGTTATTATTTTTTTGTTCTTATATATTTTTTCTCTAATTTTCTCATGAAAGGGCAATCGTATACAAGCCTCTGTGCAAGAATCCCTCTTTGGATTTTTTGACAGCCTGATTAAAGAAGGGATTTTGTGCAACATTCGACATTTTGATGTCGTAGAGAAACCTATTAGGTACTGCATATGTGATCATAAGTACATAATACTATTTAAGTGTCATACTTATATTGAGAAATATTCGGTTTCAAGAGTTTCGCATACGTTAAAGTGCTGGAAATCGATATCCCGGGGTATCAAAAAATGCGGAACCGATAACCCCGACCGAAATCCCATCGCCGGAAACCGATCACGAACACCACGAAGAACCGGGCTCGACAAGAGCATCGCCGCGGGATGAACCCGCGGCTAAACCCTAGCCGAGCCCCACCGTGGGGCTCGCGATCGCGCACGAGGCGATCGCTGGGGCTGCTCCGGCAGCCCCGGGCGGTGAGTCCGGCGACTCACCGCCACCACCCGAGGAGGGCGGTTCGCCCAGCGGCGAACCCGCCGCGGCTCCAGCCGCGGCTGCCCGGCGATCGACCACCGCGGTCGATCGCCCACCCCGGCTCCCAGCCGGGGTTCCTCGCGTGTGCACGCGATCGAACCATAGGTTCGATCGCTCCCTCGGCGCCCAGCCGAGGGTTCCTCTCGAGCTCCGCCGAGGATCTCGAATCCTCGTCCCCGGAGTTCGTCGTTTACTCGGATCGTGTGTTCATGTATGTATCACAATCAATTCACATAAAATCATAGAAGAGAGTATATGATTTTTACCTTTCGATTCGTTGTGCGGAGAAACGAATTTAAGTTTGATGACCTTCCGATCTTCCCACGTATTCCTTGCACTAGCTTGAACGTCGGGTGGGCGACGATCCTCCAAGCTTATGGATCCTCTTCTCTCTCTCTCTACTTTCTCTCTCTAGGAGAATTATGATCTTGTGTTATGTAGAATAGAGAAGACCATGTAGTGCTTTTATAGGCTACGTAGGGGATCTAAAGGAGGTGGAATATTGGGCTTACAATATTAATGATTAAATTGAGCCCAAGCCCAAATCTATTAATCTCCCATTAATATTAATTAATTTATTTTCCACTATATAAATTAATTGCACTCCCAATATTAAACCATATTATATCAAATAATATTTCTCTGGTAGTATTATTTATTCCGTGTATTTAAGATTTAAATATCCATGAATAAAATTAATTTATTGCTAATTAATTTATTCATCTCTTTAATCCGAGACTAGTACCATTCATCCTTAATTATTGTGCGGAACGAATCCACTCATGAGGTTTACACAATAATTCCTTATGAACTCATCTCGGGGATATTATCAACCCTTCCGGGATACACTTTCCCGTCAAGTATTCACGGCATGCCATATATAAAATATAGTGACCCAACTTAACCGGTAATTAACCCAATAATTAAATCGGTTAATTCCTTTGGAAAATCAAAGTCACATATATTAAATATACACACCCGCAATAGTATCGGGGATTAAGAATAAAATACTCTGAGACTTGAATCGATTATCTCAAGGCAATCCTAATCGATAAATCTCAAGCGATCCGCCCAATACACCAAGTGTACAAGTGTGATAAAATAATTAAGACAAATTATTTTCTCTCTCACACGACGACTATACCGATGGATTGGTCCGTGTCCATCTAGGTCGTGAGCAACTGTTCGATTAAATACGAGTAACCGATAGTATGATCTTCTGTGTGACGTCGCACACCATACTAACTACAACGTATAGAATCCAGGACTATATTTTGCATATATTTAATTATCAATAATTAAATGCAAACAATTGTTTATTAATTTAATAGATTAAATGCTATGACCGGGAGTTTACCGTTACTTAAATCTAGACATTAAGTACACAACTCCAACAATCTCCCACTTGTACTAAGGTCTAGTCATTTCCTCCAAACTCCCGACTCCCATACTCATCACGTGCTTAGAGTTGTACTTCCAAGAAGTACTATGTGAATGAGCACTCTAGGTTGCCGTTCTGAAGTTATCTTGGTGACTACTGCATCGTCTTCCTTGACGATGACTCGTATCAGATGGTACTTGCTCTATGTGTTAACATCACTTTTGACTTATGACTTCTTTCAGTTTACCCTGCACCGCTATCCAATAGCCTTTGGTAAACTAAGAGTCATATCCAAGTCAAGAGGTTATCCCGGAACCTAACCAAAACTTCCGCTGCCTCTGAGGCTGCTTATTCGGTTATGAGAGAGTCTGAGAAGCGTCCTGCTTATCACTCTTTCACTTCATGGTTCCACCTCTTTCTAAAAGTGAACACATAGTCTGATATCGACTTGCACTGGTCCTCCTCTGATTTAAGATCTGAGAATCTGTAATCAAAGAAGATTTCGTCTTGCTTAATAATCCAGTACTTCGCAAGTACTATTACAGCATCCGAAAATCTCTTGTCTAGATTACCTTGATATCCTCCCACTACGCAAACTGCATAGTTGATATCAGGTTCTTGTTTTACAACATTGCATCTATAAAGCTTTCCATACTTGAATTATAGGAAACTGCTTCTTCCTTATCTATCTCCTTCATGTGTTCGAACACATACCCTTTAGATAGATGTATATTCTGTCTCTGAAAGGCAATAACCTTTCTCAGAAGTATGCATGTTTAAAACAAACCATAATCGTATAAGATATCTAGGAGAAGTACAATGTTCTTATCCTTAGATCGAAAGATCTTAAGAACATGCTCTAACTTCTACTCAATCTTATATCTTGATTCATCTAGACAACCATTATCTTATGTCTGACAACATTTTCTACATTGTTGCCAATGATGAAAATGTCATCTACATAAAATCTCCGAGAAACACCACCTTGTTTCTATTACATCTCTAATACACCTTTCGTCTATGCCTTTTGATGAATCCATCAAATGGACTATCCCATCAATTCGCAAGTTCCACGATTTATAGCTTTGTTTCAATCCATAAATGGATTTACTTAGCTAGTACTCTAAATGATCTTGCCTCTTAACAATAATCCTTATTGTTTTCTAAGCAGGCACATTTAGATTTAGTACCGCCCTCATGCAGAGCTAGGGATCGATTTCATCTTTACTAGATCCAGAGTCCGAAACTCTTCTAGTCTTATGAACATCTCTGGTTGTTCAACAACCTCCCACTGCAATGGCGTCCCGATGTATAATAGTAATGACAGTAGGTGCAGTGAGTGGTGTACTTCTACTCGGTTTGGCTGGTTCCTAGTCTTTGTCCCTTTTCTCATTCCAAGGTATTGCGTCAGTTCGGGCTTTGTGGTTCTTCTAATAGTCTTCCTCTAAGAACCGGGCGTTACACGTCCTTCTGGTTCATAGTACTATAGAACACACAATACTTTGTTCATCTAGGATATCCTACAACCATATATGCCGTTGTCTCCAGGAATATCCATAGAACATAGGTAGTTCCGAACAACTTGTTCTTTCACTATTAGAATTCTATTTCTTACTGACTCACCATCTCTACACGTAAGTGTATGGTGTAGTCTTTTGAGACTTAATCTCAATCTTTTGATTATGCTATGTGTTACGTGGTAGCCTCCGCGACTAAGTCGCAGGCATCCAATGGATATACTTTGAAGGTTCCCCATAATTGCTTTGTGACTAAAACACTTTGCTTTTATGGCACATCAAGTATTCTAATCCATGTTTCGAGTATTCTTAAAAGAACTACTCGCACCTTACACATATCATTGATCATTCTTAATACTTGTCCGGATTCTATCTTTTACCAAAAAAAGTATGCTTAGTTGCATTATCTTCCAAACTTGATTCTTAGGTCGGAAGGTCCATTCCTTCAACTATAATTGATCAAATCAATTTCGACCTCTTGAATCTCATTTGAATAAATACTACTAAGTATAAGAATTCACAAGTATAATGATCTAACAAGAAATATATCTAAGTAGTAAAACAAGTTATAGAACGGTTTGTTGCATCGTGGTAGACTAAGGATTCATCATTCACATATTGCTATCTAATGTACCATAATAGATAATACCCATTATTTCTTATCAAAATCATCACCATGATTAAAGAAATAAAATATCCATTCATAGAAATCCAGAACAAAAGTTCTTTCTAAAATAAAGGGTACATAATGCAATAGACTTGAAATGAAATCCTATTTAACTACTAAAGCAGATAAATGTCTTCCACTGCAACAACTGCCTCCTCTACAGCTTTGCCTTGACTATTCCTCCATTTCCAAGTCTTTGGGTTTCCTGGTGTCCCTGCATATTAAATGCATACATACCGTCAGTGGATCCATATCTACCAACCAGGTTTCTGGTAGATAAACCAGCTGACTATGTTTCAAAGACTAAGGAGAGAATTTCATACCTTCTCCAGGAGAAAATAAAGACTTCCAGTCCCCAGATAACTTTCTTTGAGAATGACTGCTCGAAGGCTTTCTCACCCTATTCCGTGGTCCAAGTGCAGGACTACAGGGCCTCTTTGTCTGCTTCTCCATTGCTTGGTCTATGCCCTTAGGTTCGAAACCTTTGGCTTTGGCCATAAGAGCTTGCGATTGTCTCAACTCATCCAAAAGGTCCAGCATCTCGAAAACGTGTTCAAGCGTTTCCTCGAAGCGACTGAACTTTATGAGTATCCTCATCGCCTCTTTTCTAACCTTCTCGTCGTCTCTAAACATAAGCTTGAGTTTCAGCATGATGTCATGATTGGTGGTTAATGCAAAAGCACTATTCCACTTCTCAAAATCAGCTATTTCCTCAATAGTTGAGACACGTGTTGGTTCAGGAGGACAAAGTTCACTGAGTACTAAATTGTACTCAGCAACAGTCTGGGAAATGTCTAACTCTTTATTCCATCCAACACAGTATGGAACTAGTGCGTTGAATTCCTTGAGTATCACAGAAAGTGGGTTCATAGCTATTCTCTAAACCTATAAGCACATTTTAACAAACAATCAATTTAATATCCGATATTATCTCCCTCAAATAATATCATTAAATTACTAATCACATCTAAAATCCCATCAGATATGGCAAGCCACGATAGTGTGGACGTTTACCTATCCAAATGATTTCGTAATTAGATTTGCTTCGGTCGTACATCACTATAGCGTTACTTCGATGGGAAGAATACTATAGAGCGTACCTAAGTGTAAACCATTACTCAGTACTAAGAAGTTTGTTTAAGATTCGTATGTTACCGCAAGCCACGATAGTGTGGACGTTTACGTTAACGTACGTTTCCTTCACTCCCTTCTATAACTGTCTACATCAATCGTTCCAAAGTCCCATTCAATGCAGCAAGCCACGATAGTGTGGACGTTTACTACACCAAAAGACTTTTACAATTGACATCCAATTACTTGAAGCATTCGATTTTGTAAATCAAGACGCGGAGAATCATAAGTGAAACTCGAAGTTTCTAACCAGTGATTCACCATGCGAACAACCCTATCTCTCATTAGATGAGGGAGCCGAGCAGACAAACGATCCATCTTCAAAAGAATGGTACGAATGTCTCTAATTTGCGTCATCCACATGACCAAGTGGCTTTGGCTCCATTCCACTCCCCGGGGTGAGAATGAGTCGACTTGAAGTCAGTTTCAGAAAGACAAATTAGGCATTGTTTGATAAACTTAATCAATGTTTCTTGTAAAAGGAATTACAAGAATTCTCCTCCAATGACATATCTATATGAACTTCGAAAGCTCATAAATGTCACCAAGAGAACAGTAATGGAGACCATGGGAATGTTTCCATCCCCGCTCCCACTTAGCTTTTTATAACAAAGGGATACGCTATCTAATGCATAATTAAACACATAAGCATGCATACAAGTAATAAAGCACATATCACATAGTCAAAATAATGCTAGAAAATTATTTTCCGACTATCATGGCTTTATTCCATCTCCGTATGCGTCTTCTAGTCTTCAGTCTTCGTTCTTGAATGCTCCATGTGACGAGAATATTAATCCCAATATTTAAATCTATTTATTTTTTAATAAATCCAAAAGATACTTAATTCGAAAATTAAGTCAATCGAATAAATAAAAAATAAAATTAAATATTATTAATATTTTTTATTTACTTATTTTCCCATCTAATTCTATTAAATCTCTAGAATAATCTATCCAAGTAAAACTTGGAATATTCTAGAAGACTTCTATAATAGAATAAGGAAATAAAATAAAATAGGACTCTTCTACTTTCCCAAATTAATTAATTTCCATGTCCATGAAAATTCCCATAAAATAGGAATAATCAAATAGAAATAAATTAATTCACTAATTAATTATTTTCCTATCTAATTCTATTAAATCTCTAGATTCCTATTCCAAGTAGAACTTGGAATATTCTAGAAGACTTCCATAATAGAATAAGGAAATAAATAATATTAATTAATTCTTTTCCTATCTCCATGAGAGTTCCCAAACTTAGGAATACTCAAAATAGGAAAACTTGAATTAATTAGGAAAGTGAATCTAGGTAGGAGTAGCACGAGATCACGAGGACCCCGCGCCCCCACCTTGATCGCCGGCCGGGAGCACCACCGCCGCCGTCCCCAGCCCACGCGCCACCACCTCCGGTGGCCGGCGTGGCCGAGGAGCCCCGCGGGCAGCCCCCTCGATCGATCTCCATGGGATCGATCTCCATGATCGATCCCGAGCCCTTGTTCTCCCTCTCTTCATCTCCTTCGTCACATGAGTTCTCCGGCGGTCGTCTCGGCATCGATCCAACGTAAATAAATTACAAGAAATAAATTTACAATTCCGGTATCGATTCTATACATGAAATCGACCCTATACACTTTCCGGAAAACATAGAACAATAATAATAAATCTAAATTCGGTCAACCCCCGAATTTTTACTATTACAAGCATTCATCCACACAAAACGAATCTCGACATGTCCGAGAGTTTAATAATCATGGTAAAATTAAATAACAAATTAATTAAACAATTAATCAATTAATTAACCATGATAGTCGGAATCCCTGCAAGGTAGAACACAATTGAACACATACATGAACACGAAACCAAACGCTCTGATACCAATTGCTGGAAATCGATATCCCGGGGTATCAAAAAATGCGGAACCGATAACCCCGACCGAAATCCCATCGCCGGAAACCGATCACGAACACCACGAAGAACCGGGCTCGACAAAAGCATCGCCGCGGGATGAACCCGCGGCTAAACCCTAGCCGAGCCCCACCATGGGGCTCGCGATCGCGCACGAGGAGATCGCTGGGGCTGCTCCGGCAGCCCCGGGCGGTGAGTCCGGCGACTCACCGCCACCACCCGAGGAGGGCGGTTCGCCCAGCGGCGAACCCGCCGCGGCTCCAGCCGCGGCTGCCTGGCGATCGACCACCGCGGTCGATCGCCTACCCCGGCTCCCAGCCGGGGTTCCTCGCGTGTGCACGCGATCGAACCCTAGGTTCGATCGCTCCCTCGGCGCCCAGCCGAGGGTTCCTCTCGAGCTCCGCCGAGGATCTCGAATCCTCGTCCCCGGAGTTCGTCGTTTACCCGGATCGTGTGTTCATGTATGTATCACAATCAATTCACATAAAATCATAGAAGAGAGTATATGATTTTACCTTTCGATTCGTTGTGCGGAGAAACGAATTTAAGTTTGATGACCTTACGATCTTCCCACGTATTCCTTGCACTAGCTTGAACGTCGGGTGGGCGACGATCCTCCAAGCTTATGGATCCTCTTCTCTCTCTCTCTACTTTCTCTCTCTAGGAGAATTATGATCTTGTGTTATGTAGAATAGAGAAGACCATGTAGTGCTTTTATAGGCTACGTAGGGGATCTAAAGGAGGTGGAATATTGGGCTTCCAATATTAATGATTAAATTGAGCCCAAGCCCAAATCTATTAATCTCCCATTAATATTAATTAATTTATTTTCCACTATATAAATTAATTGCACTCCCAATATTAAACCATATTATATCAAATAATATTTCTCCGGTAGTATTATTTATTCCGTGTATTTAAGATTTAAATATCCATGAATAAAATTAATTTATTGCTAATTAATTTATTCATCTCTTTAATCCGAGACTAGTACCATTCATCCTTAATTATTGTGCGGAACGAATCCACTCATGAGGTTTACACAATAATTCCTTATGAACTCATCTCAGGGATATTATCAACCCTTCCGGGATACACTTTCCCGTCAAGTATTCACGGCATGCCACATATAAAATATAGTGACCCAACTTAACCGGTAATTAACCCAATAATTAAATCGGTTAATTCCTTTGGAAAATCAAAGTCACATATATTAAATATACACACCCGCAATAGTATCGGGGATTAAGAATAAAATACTCTGAGATTTGAATCGATTATCTCAAGGCAATGCTAATCGATAAATCTCAAGCGATCCGCCCAATACACCAAGTGTACAAGTGTGATAAAATAATTAAGACAAATTATTTTCTCTCTCACACGACGACTATACCGATGGATTGGTCCGTGTCCATCTAGGTCGTGAGCAACTGTTCGATTAAATACGAGTAACCGATAGTATGATCTTCTGTGTGACGTCGCACACCATACTAACTACAACGTATAGAATCCAGGACTATATTTTGCATATATTTAATTATCAATAATTAAATGCAAACAATTTTTTATTAATTTAATAGATTAAATGCTATGACCGGGAGTTTACCGTTACTTAAATCTAGACATTAAGTACACAACTCTAACATAAAGATCCTTCAACTGTCGATGACGGTCCTTTATTTGGTAAAATTTATTTTGCAAAGTGTTTATGTTTTTCTATGTTTCATGTTATTTTTTCATAATAATCCTCTTGCGTAGATATCATTGGCCATGTAATTGATATCAAGGAAACTACTTATGCCGATCGATTGCACAATATGCTTCAAGATTTAAAGTATGTTTGTTATATTAACTATTTCTATCCACTGTCCTTAATATTTGAATGTATACTTCAATTACTAATAAAAATAATTGATTATTTTTCTATGTATACAGCGGTAACCGTTTGCGCTGCATTTGTTTCCAAACTTCTCCCAAGATATCCGAATTTATTCAATATTTGAAGGGTGATAAAATGTCCGATATCGTTTTGGTTGTGCATCTCTGCAAAAAAACAATAATCTGTGGTAAATTTTATGATACTATTAATACTTACTACTTTTTTAAACGCGCAAATTGGAAGTGTACTCTTTTAATTGTACTAATGTAGTTTTTTTAGGTGAAATTTGTGTTTCAAACCATGGCAATGCAACTACCATAATATTGAACCAAGATTTGCCCTGATATTCTTTTTTTTTTTTAAAAGCAAGGTAAAAGTGTATTTGAATTTTATTAATTAAAAAAATACTTACACTTTTGGAAAAAACTACTTAATAATCTTCTCTCATTTATATATTGACTATTTTTTATTTGTTAATTTTAAATTACTTATTCATTGTCCCTTACGTATAATCAATATTAGGATGCCTATCAATATAGAACGACTTTCATTGGATGAATTTGAATTTAAGTCACCGTGTGTGATTACTGCCCAAAAGGAATTGCAGAGCAACTCACCAAATGTCTTATCTCTATTCCGTCTTAAACTTTGTCGGAAGGTATGTTACTATGATAATGTTTATTAAAATCGGAATTCCAATTTTTTTACCTGAAATATAAATATATAATATTTGAAATTATTACTTTTATGTTTAATACAGGATCAGAAAATTTGGACAGTTGTTAAAGTAACTGAAATTATTTCGAATAGCGGTTGGTTTTACACCACTTGCCCAATTTGCAATGATTCAGAAGACGTCTCCTATTGCAGTTTGTTGTGCTCTACATGTCGTCAAGATCTTATTCCTCACGCAAAATATAAAATTCATCTACGAGTTAACGACGGAAACGACTCTGCAAATTTTGTCTTTATGAATGACCTTTCGGTCTTTCTAATTCGGAAATCAGCTCCTGAAGTTATTCGTTCAATTGTCACGGTATGGAATTTGTTCATTGACATATATATGGTTTAAATTATCACATTAGTTTTACTTTCTTGCTCTTTTCTAACTACATTTTTTTTATATTATTATAAGGTTTCTCCCAACAATTCGTTTGTTGCTTCGAGCAGTGAAAGTATAAACAAAGTAATCCCCGCTGTTGTATCTTCACTTCTTGGAAAAGATTTGATATTAAGGGTCAGAGTTGATTCAGGCCATCTACTTGGAAGATTGTCGGAGTACATTGTGGATGTGGGGAGCGATAATTCTGACCTTCTCCCGCAGCTCAAAGAAAAATTACTTCGCAATAAATACTACATTAAACTTGATTATGGAAATTCCAACAAGCAGTAGCAAGTGGAACGATGATTCTTTCTATAATGGTGACCTTTAAGCGACAAATCGGAATAATAGAATGTCTATATTTATTTCTATGTTATTTAATTTACGCTTTTATTCTTTTAATACAAAATACAATTGGAAGACTGATCCAACGTTCTCCCGTGTCGTTGGATAATTGAAAGACTTTTTGATTTATTATTATACATTTATTTTTATTTTTTCTACTAATAAATCAAATATATAATGAAATAGCTGATATCTATAGTCTGCATATTTTTAGTACTGTCAAATATTTTTAATTTTTCATATTTAATTTTCGAATTACTTATATAGGTCAAACTTTTGAAATCATACTTTAATGGAAACATCACAGAAGATGCATATCGAGCTTTCGTTTTCTTTGTTAATTTTGTGTTTGTATATACACGGGTAATAAAAGTATTCAACTACAATATAATATATTTACACTTAATTAATATAATTATTCAACTTAATGGACGAAATTTACTTAATGTATTTTTAGAAAAGATAATGATTAACCATAATATATAGATAGATATATTCTACCCTTTTTAAATTACACAAAAAAGGAATTTGTATCTGTTCAAACAACGTGTAATTAATAAGATGTATCGGTTCACGGGAAGTTTGTATCCGTTCAAAAAATTTATCTATAAATATTAAGAGTAATCTATAGGTGATTGGCGTTTAATATTATTTTTCTATATATTATCCCTTTAGAATTAGACTAATTTTCAATTGGTTTTTTCTTTTTCTTCACATAATTATTTTATCAGTAAATCACAGAACATCAATTCTATTTTCTTGAGACACTACCAAGATTCATCAATGATGGGTCACGATTTGCTTTGCGGTTTAAATACGACTGGGACAAACTGGAATATCGTTGTACGAATCTGTCGAATATGGTTCTCATGAGGAGATTATCCATATAAGCGGGCGATGCATATTGTAATGATGGATCTCATGGTAAGCTAATTCATTTTTTAATTAATACTGTGTGTTTTTTGTTTAATAAATTCTCTTGACAATACAATATACCCGTGATTATGATTTTTTTTTATGTTTTTTGACCAGCGTGATCAAATTCATGCATTTGTAAAGACAGATCTATTCGATCAGTTCCACAGTAAGATCGTTGAAGGTGAACTCTGTGTTGGGATTTGTATGGATATCATCCATACCCCAATAGATGGAGTTTACGTATTTTACAAGCATGAAATAAGTGCGGAAAGAATAGCATGCTAAACACGTAAAATCCTAAACATGGATCTAGTGCGCACGTAGTAGTAAGAACAATTAATTGATTTAGTATAGAATATACCTTGTTGTTCTTCTATGATGTTGATGCCCGGATGTAGACGGATCAACCGCGAAAGTACCCGGCCTCAATTCGTTGCACGGACCCTCCTTGATCACGAACGGCGGTTCCCCAAACGTAGTATCGAGTCCCACTCGATCCTCTCGACTCCCTCGTATTTTGGTGCTTATGGGGTGATGATATTTCACGTAATGTAGAGGCAAAATCGTGGGTCTAAGGTCCCCTTTATATAGGAGGAGGGGGAGAGAGTTTAGGGTTGAAAAGGGTGAGAAAATCAAGTCCGAGACCTAAAAATCGCCGCTGTCGGCCGACACATAAATGCTGTCGGCCGACAGCCTTTGAAAAGTCAAACGGCCATAAAATTACACATGGTGTCGGCCGACACCACCCATAGGCAAAATGGGTGTCGGCCGACATGTAGTACAAATGTGTCGTTTTGCCGATTTCTCGTTTTATCTCCGTTTCTTCCGTCGTTCAACTTCGATTCTCAACCAAAGTTTATATACTCCAAGTATACATGATCGATAGGGCCGTGTGACTCATTTGGCTTGATCGTCGACCATTAAGTTCAAGTTTACGACTCGACACTTAACGTCGCACAATCGATCCATCTACACAGGACGCACTATATAGCTCGTTTCGGTTCGACACACGTGGGATGAAGGACACCATTCCAACAATCTCCCACTTGGACTTTATATCCAGTGTGTATCCACGTTTCACTTATCGCTTGATGTCTAAGTCCGAACTAGAGGTAAGACCAGTGTCACCCTCGTTCCGTTCATACCTTTCTCGAATATGTGAGCGGATTGCGAACCGGATGATCACCATGATACAGATCCGGGCATGGCCATGCAGTTTTGCAATCCCTACTCTCCGAGTGGCCTTTAAGACATTTGATCCTACCCCGCAGGAGGATAATTCCATCTTGTCAATCTAAGTGCTCCCACTTGCTTCTTGAGGTATCCAACGACTATCTTTATAGTTTCGTTTCACCGAGAACGTTTGACAGCGTCAAAACAAAACATTCCACAATGTAGCTACTCTAGACTACTCAGGTCTGAGGAGACGTTCGAAAGCTATAAGAATTGGTATTATGACACACTGCCTTATATACCATTCTTAGGCGAGTCACGTCCGACACCCAGCTCCCAGCTGTTGTCTATGCAATTGTACTCGACGTCCCACGTCTAGCCCATGAGGTGGCGCCATAGTACAACTTGCAATCTAATCTTTATATTGATCAATTGTGTCTGTTCGTACACGATGATCTAGATTAGGGACTTAAGTTGATTTTAATTTTAGTTCAATCACTGAGCCTCATTATGTGACATTATCACATAACTCAGATAAAATTTAAAATCTACTTTTGAACAGTTCATATAATCCAAACCAAGAGAATATGAATAAAATTGATTTATTAATAAAAAATGAATGTTTACATTGTAATCTCCGAAGTAAAATAAATTACAACTTAAGAATTAGTCTTTAAGACGTTTAATTCCTATCGCATCAAATAAGGTATTATGCCTTAACTGCGGGAGAGGTATAGTAAATGGATCAGCAACGTTCTTCTCGGTTGCTATCTTGCGTATTTCTATATCACCTCTTCCCACGAAGTCGCGGATGATGTGATATTTCCTGAGTATGTGTTTGACTTTGTGGTGATCCCTTGGCTCTTTTGCTTGAGCTATGACTCCACTATTATCGCAATAGAGAACCATAGGTTTGGCAGCACTGGGGACGACACCAAGTTCCTCAAGGAACTTTTTCATCCATACACCTTCCTTTCCAGCCTCCGAGGCTGCAATGTACTCAGACTCTGTAGTTGAGTCGGCGACAGAGGTTTGCTTGGAACTCTTCCAACTAACCGCCCCTCCGTTCAGACAGAAGACCTAACCAGACTGAGATTGCTGATCATCATCATCAGTCTGAAAACTCGCGTCCGTATAGCCCGTCATTTCTAACTCATTTTGTCCCCCATAGACAAGATAATTCTCCTTAGTCCGATTAAGGTATCTGAGAATGTTTTTGGCCGCAGTCCAATGCGCCTCACCCGGGTTCGACTGAAAACGACTCGTCATGCTCAAAGCATACGATACGTCTGGCCTCGTACATATCATGGCATACATAATCGATCCTATGGCCGAAGCATAAGGAACATTATCCATCCTCTTTTGCTCAACAGGTCCTTGCGGGCACTGTTTAAGACTAAGTTTTGAGCCATGTGTCATGGGTAGAAGACCCTTCTTAGAGTCCTTCATCTTGAACCTTTCAAGTATCTTGTCAATATAAGACTCTTGACTTAGTCCAAGCATCCTTTTAGATCTATTCCGATAGATCTTGATGCCCAATATGTATTGTGCTTCTCCCAGATCCTTCATTGAGAAACACTTTCCTAGCCACTCCTTCATAGAGTTCAACATCGGAATGTCATTTCCAATAAGGAGTATGTCATTGACATACAGCACAAGAAAAACGATTGCGCTCCCACTGACCTTCTTGTATACACAAGAATCCTCTGGTTTACGTTCAAAGCCGAATTCCTTTACGGCTTCGTCGAAACGCAGATTCCAACTCCGAGATGCTTGCTTGAGTCCATAAATGGCTCTCTTAAGCTTGCATACCTTCTTAGCCCCTTTTGGATCGATAAAACCCTCAGGCTGTGTCATATACACATCCTCTTCAAGAATTTCATTCAAGAAGGCGGTTTTAACATCCATTTGTCATATCTCATAATCATAATGAGCGGAAATGGCAAGAAGTATCCTTATAGACTTAAGCATCGCGACTAGTGAATAGGTCTCGTCATAGTCCACCCCGTGGATTTGGCGAAATCCTTTTGCTACCAATCTAGCTTTGAAAACCTCGGGTTTTCCATTCATGTCGGTCTTAATCTTATAGACCCACTTACATTCAATAGGCCTAGCCTCTTGAGGTAAATCGATCAAGTCCCAGACTTGATTCTCTGACATGGAGTCCATTTCTGATTTAATGGCTCTCAGCCATTTCTCGGAATCCGGACTTGTCACGGCTTGACTATAGGTGGATGGTTCCTCATTCCTTAAGATATTAATATATCTAGCGGGACGAGTTATTGTCCTTCCCGACCTACGAGGATCAGTTACCACCTGCGAGGGTTCAGGAATCACTACGACCTCGTCGTTTGTTTCCTCGGCAACTGGTTGTTCATCATGGACCTCGTCCAGAACAACTTTACTCCCATTATCTTTCTTAGAAATGAATTCCTTTTACAGAAAGACACCATCACGAGCAACAAAAACTTTGTTCTCTGATTGGTTGTAGAAATGATATCCTCGGGTTTCTTTTGGGTATCCCACAAAGAAAACCTTGTCAGATTTGGGTTCAAGCTTTCCAGAGATATTTCTCTTGACATAGGCTTCGCAACCCCAAATCTTGAGATAAGACAAATTCGGGACCCTCCCACTCCATATCTCATATGGTGTCTTACTCACAGCCTTTGACGGCGTCTTGTTCAGTATTAGAGCAGCAGTAGATAGTGCATGTCCCCAAAAGGATATAGGAAGTTTTGCTGAGCTCATCATAGATCGAACCATGTCCAACAGAGTTCGATTCCTTCTTTCAGACACTCCATTCAACTGAGGAGTTCCAGGAGGGGTGAGTTGAGATCTAATCCCACATTTCACTAGATGATCATCAAACTCATGACTCAGATATTCGCCTCCTCGATCCGATCGAAGAACTTTTATCGTCTTGCCAAGTTGATTTTCTACTTCATTTTGGAATTCTTTGAATCGCTCAAAAGATTCCGACTTATGCTTCATTAAATAGACATAACCATATCTACTTAAATCATCAGTAAAAGTTATGAAGTATACGGAACCACCCCGTGCCGGTGAACTCATTGGTCCACACACATCAGTGTGTATAAGGCCCAACAGATCACTAGCTCGCTCACCAGTTCCCAGAAATGGTGATTTTGTCATTTTGCCTAATAGACACCCATCGCATGTATCAAATGATTCCAAATCAAATGATTTGAGAACACCCTCCTTGAGGAGTCTCTCAACACGCTTAATGTTTATATGGCCTAAACGACAGTGCCAGAGGTATGTTGCGTTACTCTCGTTTGATTTGGCTCGTTTGGTATTTATATTGTAGATTTGTTTATCTAAATCGAGCACGTATAAGTCACGCTCAAGACGTGCTAAACCATAAAATACATCACGATTAAACAACGAAAAAACTCCATTAATAATCGTAAAATTAAATCCTTCAGCATCCAATGCAGAAATAGAAATAATATTCATGGTTATACTAGGAACAAAATAAACATTATTGAGTTCTAGTACGAGCCCAGAGGGCAAAGATAAACTATAAGTCCCTACGGCTAATGCAGTGACCCTCGCTCCATTCCCCACGCGCAGATGGACTTTACCTTTCTCTAACTTCTTACTTCTTTGCAGTCCCTGCACATTTCGAACAATGTGAGTTCCACAACCGGTATCCAATACCCATGAAGTAGTGTCAGAAAAATGTATATCTACAACGAAAATACCTAAAGACGATGGGGCGACCCCATTCTTCACATCTTCCTTGTATTTAGAACAGTCCCTCTTGTAATGGCCCTCGCCATTGCAATAGAAGCATGTCGGTCCCACCGCATTTTTCTTTTCCTTGGCCTTTGGTTTAGCAACAACTTTACCCTTGCCTTTGACATTTGACTTGTTCTTCCTTTTGGAAATTCCTCCTTCCTTTATCATAAGAACATCTCTCCCAGAGTTGCTCTTAATCGAGGGTTCTACTGTCTTCAAAAGACCATGTAGATCCATCAACGATTTCTGAACTCCGTTCACATGATAGTTCGTCCTAAAGGAGTCATAACCATCATGCAACGAGTGCAGAACGATATCTACTGCCAATGCCTCTTCATATTGAATCCTAGGCGCTCACTCGTCGCAAAAATACTCATCATCTTTTGCACGTGTGGCCCAACAGGTTTCCCTTTTTGAAGCTTTGTATCCATTATGTCACGAAGGACATTGAACCTCTCAATCCTTGCTTGTTCCCCGAACATGCTCTTGAGTTTTTCAATGATGCTATATGTTGGAAATCGATCACCCGGAATCGTCGTAAAACCGACTCCAATCGACGTCCCGAAAACCCTCTCCGAACAGCCCGGAGACATCGCGGAGGAGCGGTCCGATCGAGCCCTAGCCACGGCCGAAACCGCGACCGCTTGATCGCTCCAACCGCGAGCCACCAGCCGCCGCCAAGGCCGGCGTGGGCTGCCCAGCCGAGAGTTCCCACGGGCTGATCCGTCCAGCCGAGCCTCTCGAGTCGCCGGCGGCCCGGCGGTCCAAGACCGCCACCTCCCGACTCGTCTCGGTTTGGATCCCCGTTTATCGGATCTTGTTTTTCAATAATTGATTTCAATATTCATGAATTAAATAGCGGAAATATTTAATTCACCTTTCGATTCGTTGTGCGGAGAAACGAGATCTTATGATGACCTTGAGATCTTCCCACGTATTCCTTGCACTAGCTCGAACGTCGTGTGGGCGACGATCTTCCGAACTCCATGGATCTCCCTCTCTACTTTCTCTCTCTAGAATTGTGATCTTCAAGTTATGAGAATAGAGAAGACCATGTAGTGCTTTTATAGGCTACGTAGGGGATCTTAAGGAGGTGGAATATTGGGCTTCCAATAATAGCGATTAAATTGAGCCCAAGCCCAAATCTATTAATCCTTACTATTATTAATTAATTCTATTTTCCACTATATAAAATTAATTGCACTCCCAATATTATACCATATTATATCAAATAATATTATCTCTCCGGTAGTATTATTTATTCCGTGTATTTAAGATATAAATGTCCATGAATAAATTTAAATTAATTGCGTAATTAATTTATTCATCTCTTGTATCCGAGACTAGTACCATCCAACCTTAATTATTATGCGGAACGAATCCACCTGCAGGGTTTACATAATAATTCCTTATGAACTCATCTCGGGGACATTATCAACCCTTACGGGATACACTTTCCCGTCAAGTATTCACGGCATGCCATATATAAAATATAGTGACCCAACTTAACCGGTAATTAACCCAATAATAAAATCGGTTAATTCCTTTGGCAAATCAAAGTCACTTATATTAAATATACACACCCGCAATAGTATCGGGGATTAAGAATAAAATACTCAGAGATTTAAATCGATTATCGCCGGCAATCCTAATCGATAAATCTCAAGCAGATCCGCTCAATACACCAAATGTACAAGTGTGATAAAATAATCAAGACATATTATTTTCTCTCTCACACAACGACTATACCGATGGATTGGTCCGTGTCCATCTAGGTCGTGAGCAACTGTTCGATTAAATACGAGTAACCGATAGTATGATCTTCTGTGTGGGCCCGACACACCATACTAACTACAACGTATAGAATCCAGGACTATAATTTGCATATATTTAATTATAAATAATTAAATGCAAATAATTGTTTATTTAATTAAATAGATTAGTGGCAATGGATCGTGAGTTTCCGTTACTTAAATCTAGACATTAAGTACACAACTCCAACAATCTCCCACTTGTATACTAAGGTCTAGTCATTTCCTCCAAACTCCCGACTCCCATACTCATCACGTGCTTAAGTTGTACTGCCAAGAAGTACTATGTGAATGAGCACTCTAGGTTGCCGCTCTGAAGTTATCTTGGTGACTACAGCGTCGTCTCCCTCGACGATGACTCGTGTAAGGTGGTACTTGCACTATGTGTTATCTTACACTTATGGACTTGTGATTTCTTACCATTTGCCATCGCACCGCTATTTACATAGCCTTTGGCAAATTAAGAATCACATCTAAGTCCCAGAGATTATCCCGGAGTTATACCAAAACTTCCGCTGCCTCTGAGGCCGCTATTTGGTTACCCATGGCAGAGTCCGAAAAGCATCGTACTTATCACTCTTCCATGTTAAAACTCCTTCTCCTTCAATAGTGAAACACATAGCCTGATATCGACTTACACCGGTCCTCATTTGATTAGAAATCTAAGAGAATGTAATCCAAAGGAAATGCTCGTCTGCTTCGTTGTCTAGAACAGTACTTCGAAAGTACTTTTACAGCAGTCGAATATTCCTTTCCAGGATTACCTTGATATCTCCCACTATGCTAACCGCATAGCCGATATCAGGTTCTCGTTTTTCAACATTGCATTTATCAAGCTTTCCACACTCCAAGTGTAGAAAACTGCTTTCACTGCTTCTATCACCTTTATGTGTTCCAAAAAACATACCCTTAGATAGATGCATTCCGTGTTTGAAAGGTAGCGAATCTTTCTCGGAACTATGCATGTTAAAAATGAACCATAATCGTACAAGATATCTAGAGAAGTACAATGTTCTTTTCTTGAGATCCTAGATATTAAGAACATGATCTAACTTCTTCTTTATCTCATATATCGATTTTTCTAGACAACCATTATTTTATGTCTGACAACATCTTTACATTGTTACCAATGATAAAATGTTATCTACATAAAACCTCCGAGAAACACCACCTTGTTTCCATCACGTTTCCCATACACACGATTCGTCAATGCCTTTTGATGAATCCATCAAATGGACTATCTCATAAATTCGCAAGTTCCACGAACTCTAGCTTTGTTACAATCCATAAATGGATCAACTAAGCTTGTACTCTAAATGATCTCGCCTCTTAACAATAATCCTTATTGCTTTCCAAGAAGGCACATTTAGATCTAGTACCGCCTCTATGTAGATCTAGGGATCGATTTCACGTATACTAGGTCCAGAGTCCGAAGACTCACCTAGTTTTATGAATATCTCCGATTGTTATACAACCTCCCACTACAACGGCGTTCCGGTGTATAAACAGTAATAACAGTAGGTGCAGTTAGTGGTGTACCGCTACTCGGTTCGGATGGTTCTAAGTCTTAATCGTTTTCTCTCTTTTCAGAAGTATCATGTCATTTTGGGCTTGTGGTTCATCTAATAGTCTTCCTCTAAGAACCGGGCGTTAGAACTTATAACGTCCTTCTGGTTCATAGTACTATTGAACACACACCTTTTGTTCTTCTAGGATATTCTACAACCGCATTTGAATCCGCCGTTGTTTCCAGATATATCCATAGAACATAGGTAGTTCCGTATAACTCATGCTTTTACTATTTCTATAAGAGTTCCATTTCTTGTTTACGACATACCATATCTACACAATGTTAGAAATCGATATCCCGGAATTAATAAATTAATTAAAATTAATTATCTAATTAATTCCGACCGAAATCCTTTGGAGATCGAATATCCGGATTGTCAAAATTACGGAACCGACAACCCAATCGACTCCCGGAACATGTACATGACCATACGAAAAAGTTACGCGGGAAAAACACGAGAGAACTCGCGTGAACCCGCGAAACCCGTAGCAGCCACGCGGGGTTGCTCGCAGCAGCCCGCAGCAACCCGCAGCGAGTCGCCTGACTCGCTGCTGCTGGGACCCTGCTGGATCGCTGCGGGTCAGCTGCGGGAAATCCCACAGCACCCAGCGAATTCCCCGTAGCAGCCCACAGCAACCCGCAGCGAGTCGCCTGACTCGCTGCTGCTGAGCGCTACGAGTCGCTGCGGGAAAACCCGTAGCTGGCAGCAGATCGCTACGGGAAAACCCGCAGCCGATCCGCGTGATCGAGCCCTAGGCTCGATCCACCTCGCGCGATCCCTTTCCAGCCGAGTCGTCGAGCCGCCGGCGGTCCGGTGGTCCGACCACCACCGCCCGGTTCGACCTCGTCTCGTGGGTCCGTTCCTCGGATCTTGGTTCAAGGTATTTTTACGATAATTAAACGATAAAATCATGAAGAGGGTTTTACGATTTACCTCGTTCTCGTTGTTCGGAAAAACGAAGAACTCATTTTGACGACCTTGAGATCTTCCCACGTATTCCTTGCACTAGCCCGGACGTCGTGTGGGCGACGATCTACCGAACTCCATGGATCCTCCTCTCTACTTTCTCTCTCTAGAATTGTGATCTTCAACTTATGAGAATAGAGAAGACCATGTAGTGCTTTTATAGGCTACGTAGGGGATCTTAAGGAGGTGGAATATTGGGCTTCCAATAATAGTGATTAAATTGAGCCCAAGCCCAAATCTATTAATCCTTACTATTATTAATTAATTCTATTTCCCACTATATAAAATTAATTGCACTCCCAATATTAAACCATATTATATCAAATAATATTTCTCCGGTAGTATTATTTATTCCGTGTATTTAAGATATAAATATCCATGAATAAAATTAATTTATTGCTAATTAATTTATTCATCTCTTTTATCCGAGACTAGTACCATTCAACCTTAATTATTATGCGGAACGAATCCACCTGCAGGGTTTACATAATAATTCCTTATGAACTCATCTCGGGGATATTATCAACCCTTCCGGGATACACTTTCCCGTCAAGTATTCACGGCATGCCATATATAAAATATAGTGACCCAACTTAACCGGTAATTAACCCAATAATTAAATCGGTTAATTCCTTTGGTAAATCAAAGTCACTTATATTAAATATACACACCCGCAATAGTTTCGGGGATTAAGAATAAAATACACTGAGACTCGAATCGATTATCGCCGGCAATCCTAATCGATGAATCTCAACGATCCGCTCAATACACCAAGTGTACAAGTGTGATAAAATAATTAAGATAAATTATTTTCTCTCTCACACAACGACTATACCGATGGATTGGTCCGTGTCCATCTAGGTCGTGAGCAACTGTTTGATTTAATACGAGTAACCGATAGTATGATCTTCTGTGCGCCCATGCAACACCATACTAACTACAACGTATAAAATCCAGGACTATGATTTGCATATATTTAATTATAAATAATTAAATGCAAATAATTGTTTATTTAATTAAATAGATTAGTGGCAATGGATCGTGAGTTTCCGTTACTTAAATCTAGACATTAAGTACACAACTCCAACACACAAAAGTGTATGGTGTAGTCATTTGGGATCAAATCCCAATCTCTGATCATTATGTCATGCATTCCTCAGACAGGTACTTGCCTCCGCGATCAAATCACAGACTACAAATGGATATACTTTGATGGTTCTCCACAATTGCTTAGTGTCCATTGACTTGTCAAAACACTTGCTTTTGTGGCACATCAGGTATCCTAATCCATTTCTCGAGTAATCATCAAATGAAGTACTCGTACCTTATTGTCTGAGTAGGCATAGGTCTGCATACATCAGAGCCAATCAATTCTTATACTTGTCCGGATCTTATATCTTATATCCATAAAGGATTGCTTAGTCATATTATCTTCCAAATTAGATTCTTAGGTCGGAAGGTCCACTCCTTCAACTTAATTGATCAAATATCAATTTTCGACCTTTGAACTTCTTATTTGAATAAACATGACTTAGCATAAGAATCCACAAGTATAATTGATTCATTACAGAAACATCTCTTAAAAGTAAAACGAGTTATATACTACGGTTCGTTGCATCGTGGTGGACTCAGGATTCATCATTTATATATTGCTAGCTAATGTACCAGAATAGATAATATCTTTATTTCTTCTTATAACCATCAAATGATTAAAAGAAATAAAATATCCATTCATTAGAAATCCAGAACAAAGTTCTTTCTAATATGAAGGTACATAAAAGCAATAACTTAAAATGAAATCCTATAAAATGTCCTCCATTGCAACAGCTGCCTCCTCTACAGCATTGCCCATGTAGACTACGATCTTTTCTTTTCTAAGTCGTCGGGTTTCCTGGAACCTTTGCATTTAGAATGCACATACCGTCAGTGGTTCCATATCTACACACCAGGTTCCGGTAGATAATACCACTGACTATGTTTTACGACTAAAGAAAATTTCGTACTTTCTCTGAGAGGATAATCAGACTTCCAGTACCCAGACTGTTTGCATCGAGAACACTTGCCTATTGGCTTTCTCGTCCCATCTCGTGGTCCAAATAGAACCACTGGGTTTATTTGCTTTTCCTTTCCCCCGTTCTTGCCTTTAGGTTCGAAACCTTTGGCATTGGCTACAAGAGCTTGCGATTTCCGTCTCAACTCGTCTAAAAGGTCAATCATCTCAAAAACGTGTTTAAACGTTTCCTCGAAGCAACTGGCCTTTATGAGTATCCTCATCGCTTCTTGTCTAGCCGCCTATGTCAATAGGCTCGGGAGGACAAAGCTTACTGAGTACTAACTAGTACTCTTTAACAGTTTGGGTAATGTCTAGATCTCTATTCCAATCATTACATTTAGGGACCAGTGAGTTTAAAATCCTTACGTATCACAGAAAGTGGGTTCAAAGCCATTTCCTAATCTATGAGCACATATAACAACAAACAACCGATTTAATCTCCGACATTATCTCCCTCAAATAATATCATTAAACCACTAATCACATCTAAAATCCCATCAGATATGGTAAGCCACGATAGTGTGGACGTTTACCTACCCAAATGATTTAGCAATTAGATTTGCTTCGGTCGTACATCATCATTAGCGTTACTTCGATGGGAAGAATACTAAGAAGCGTACCTAAGTGTAAACCATTACTCAGTATCTAAGAAGATTGTTTGGGATACGCATATTCACCGCAAGCCACGATAGTGTGGACGTTTACGTTAACATACGCTCCTTTACTCCCTTCTATAATTGTCTACATCAATCGTTCCAAAATCCCATTCAATGTAGCAAGCCACGATAGTGTGGACGTTTACTACACCAAAAGATTTTTACAATTGACTCCCAATTACTTGATTCATTCGATTTTGTAAATCAAGACGCGGAGAATCATAAGTGAAACTCGAAGTTTCTTACCAGTGATTCACCATGCGAACAACCCTATCTCTCATAGAATGAGGGAGCCGAGCAGACAATCGATCTAGTCATCAAATGACACGAAAGTCTCTAATTTGTGTCCTCGACATGACCAAGTGGCTTTGGCTCCATTCCACTCCCCGGGGTGAGAATGAGTCGACTTGAAATCAGTTTTGGAAAGACAAATTAGGCATTGTTTGATAAATTTAATCAATGTATTGTGTAAAAGGAATTACAAGAATTCTCCTCCAATGGCTTATCTATACGAACTTCAAAAGTCCATAAAAGTCACCAAGAGAACAGCAATGGAGACCATGGCAATGTTTCCATTCCCTCTCCCACTTAGCTTTTTATAACAAAGGGATACGCTATCTAATGCATAATTAAATACACATAAGCATAATAACAAACATACATTTCATGCAAGTACGTAAACAAATAATCAAATAATTGCTCAAGTAAGATTATTTCTCGACTATTCGTACCTTGATGAATTCCTGCATGCTTGTCTTGAGTCTTCATTCTACGTCTTGAATACTTTGCCGAGCGACGGAAAAATTCTTTGATTCTCATATTTAATTTTATTTTAAATAAAATCCAAGATTCCAATTCAAAATAAATTTGAATCAATCTAATGATTTTAAATAAAACTAGTCCTCTTGCCCGTGCGATGCACGTGCTTTAATTCCATTTTTTTTACTCGGATTAGTGCTCAAACTACTTAAATTTAATGTTTAACATAAACTCATTTTAGATGTAGATGATGGAAAAATAAAGATTAGGTGATGATTTAATTGAAAAAGTACATATAAGAAATTACATTGATATTACAAATTTTGGAATACTTCTTTATAGACAACATTTGTTGTTCTATTCGTAAGACGTCCACGCTCATCACAAAGAAGAAGCTTCAACCCGGTCGTGTTGGTTACTCTAGACAACGCAACGTACAATTGACCGTGGGTAAATACTGGTTTCTTCAAATATATTGCAACATTTGTCAACGACTGACCTTGACTCTTATTAATCGTCATGGCATACGATATCATAATCGGAAATTGTCTTCGTTGGAATGAAAACGGGAATTTGGTATCCGAGGGCGTCAGGGCAATTCGAGGAATAAAAACCATTTCCCCAGAATTATTTCCTCCTAATACTTTGGCCTGGATAATATAATTACCGAGTTGCGTTACAACCATCCTGGTACCATTGCATAGACCGACAGAGGCATCCATATTCCGCAACAGCATAACGGGCACCCCAACCTAATAAGAAGCAGTAGATGTATCAATAACTATATACCATGTCCCATCATTTCATAAATTGTTTAATTATATAAAAGAAACATAACGTGGCTTGACTAAGAAAATATGTTGGAAAATAAAAATAAAGCTAATACTTATTTTAATTAATAGAAATAGATTTTAGTAAAAAATTTATAATAATACTAACCTTCAACTTCAGCTCGTGGTTTGGCAGTCCGGAACACTTGATGGTATTCAAAAACTCAACCGAATGCATTTGATCAAACATATTATCTCCGCGTTCGGAAGGCACAATACTATCGGAACTCAGGTAAATTCTTTCGTCGGTATTATGCATTGCAACCATGTAATCATTTATCTCATTCACGTCATCCAGAGTCGGCGCAAGAATCGCCCTTCCGTCTAGAAAATTGATATCCCCTATGTGTTCATGGAAAGACGGATACGCGGCCTCAACAATCGATTGAATATAATTATTCGATTGAGTTATCAAATATTCATTCGGGATCTCTATATCTATTTCCCCATCGTTGTCGCCGCCAGCAGTACCATCCCCTATAGAAGACAGCCAATCCGAGAACTCACGCAACTTACGACCATCATTTCCATCGCCGACATTTTGCAACCTCATGTTCTTGGTCAGCCGCAAAACTTTGCAATTTATCCATATATCGGAAGAATTAATAGTGGCGTGAACAATATCCTGCCTCGTACCTTTAGGAATGACCGGTAGAATTTGACGAAAATCTCCCCCAAAAACAACAACTTTGCCTCCGAAAGGCAGATGCTCGGCTTCAGGTCGATGGGAGCTCATGATATCACGCATGGTACGATCAAGTGCTTCAAAACAATTTCTAGAAAAATAAAAACCAAATAAACATAAATATGAGTATATTAAACTTAAAATTAATTTGTAAACTGTTGGAAATCGACTACCCGGTACGAGTCCGTTCGACTACTCGAACATCCGGACACGCCCAGTCGACCTCCAGCGTGCCTACTGTGCTCACGACGAAGCCCCTGACCCGGTTTACGCCCAGCCATCATGCCCGAGGCACAACCGCGCAAAACCAAGAGGCTGATGGCCTCTCTGTCGTCCGACACAATCTGGTGTCGTCCGACATGCCTGTCGGCCGACAGGAAAACCCGTCGGACGACATCGTCGCGAACAGCAGCGCGACGCTGCTGTTCCAGGTCCGTTTCTGGTCGGATTTTCCGATTCCGACCACCGTTCTGGAAGTCAGCGACCCCACAGTGATCTAGGAACACCAACCACGATCCCGGAATTCGATCGGAGGTTCGTTGTATGATTACGTACGAGATCGAATCGAAACGAGTGCGGAAGAGGGTTTCGATTCCATACCTTTGTCGCGTGATTCGGAGAAGCCGAATTGACAGAGACCTCGAGACTTCTAGCGTATGTCCTAGCCCTCTTACTCCAGCCGATGTGTGGGCATCGATCCGCTTGGAGCTCCCCGTCTTTTCTCTTCTCAACCACCGTGAATATATTTCTCTGTCTCAGAAATATATTTGCGCTAGCAAATTAATTTCCACAGAGAATTTCTGCTCAGAAATATAATTGCGCAAGCAATTAATTTCTACAGAATGTTTCTTGCGCTAATCTGAATTAATTAGGCAGAAAAATAATTGCGCTAACAATTAATTTTCTCTGCAGAATTAATAATAGCGGCGAAACTTAGGTTAGAGAGAGAGGGGGGGAGGGATTTATATAGGCTACACTAGAGGACCTCTAGGCAATTAATTAATTAGGCTTAAATTGTAATTTAATTAACTTGGTGTCCCAAAAGGAAAACCTTAATTAAATTCCACAATTTTATTTATAATTAATTCCACTATAAAATTATAAATGATTTCCCAATTAATTAATTCAAATTATTCCGTCAATAATTTTCCCACCGTATTACATATGTGACATTTCCCCGTGTTTAAGATATCGCATGTCCACGAATTAATTTTAATTACTAATAATTAAATTAATTCATTTCTTATGATCCGAGACTAGTACCACTCATCCTTATTATCATGTGGAACGAATCCACCTGCAGGGTTTACATGATAAACTTTATGAGCTCATCTCGGGGACATCATCAACCCAGTAAATGGGACACGGTTTCCTGTCTATAATCTACAGCATGCCGTGTGTACAATTCCGATTCCCAATATACCGAGGATATCGACTAATCAATTAGTCTCACTCATTGGCACATCAAAGAACCGAGCATTGGACACACGCACCTATAATTATATAGGGATTAAGAACTCACATATCCGTAATATCTGAGGTCTAGTTCGATTACTCCGATTAGTATAAATCGAACGCCCTCCCGTGGTCCTACTCAATACACCAAGTGTACGAGTGTAACATGATAGTCAAGACCGACTATCTAACAGTCACACTACGACGTACCGATGGATTGTCCCTGTCCATCTAAGTCGTGAGCTACTGTTCGATAGTATACGAGTAACCGATAGTATGATCTTCCGCGTGTCTCCTCACGCCATACTATCTACAACGTATATATCTAGGACTGTTGCATCAAATGCAATCATGCTTGAATCATACATAGATTAAGGCATAGATAAGGAGTTCCGTATTTGCACTAAACTAGACATTTAGAATACAACTCCATCAATCTCCCACTTATACTAAAAGTCTAGTCGCCCTCTCCCAAACATCAGATTCCCATAACCTCATCACGCCTATCCAACGCTTTCGCTGGAAGAGCCTCTGTGAACGGGTTTTACCAGGCAATCCTCTCGATGCTATCTAGGTGACAACTGCATCGTCTTACTAGACGATCTCTCGAATCAGGTGGTACTTGCGCTCTACGTGTTATCTCCCACTGTGGACTTGTGGCATTTCAAGTTTGCCAATACACCGCTATTCAAAATAGCTTTGGGTAAACTAGAAACCACATCTAAGTCCCACAGGAAGTTCTGGAGCCACACTGACCTTTTAACTGCCTCAGAGGCCGTTATCCTTTCAGTTTCCATGGTAGAGTCCGTAATGCATCGCTGCTTTACATTCTTCCATGTGACTGCTCCACTTCACAGTAAGAACACATAGCCTGACTTCGACTTTCGACTGTCCCTGTTTGATTTGGAAATCCAATTCTATGTAATCCAAAGGAAACAACTTGACTGCTTTGTAACTCAGAACATATTTCCTGGTCCTCTGCAGGAGCCTAAACATGTTCTTTACATCAGTCGAGTGATCCTTTCCAGGATTACTATGATATCTCACCACCATGCCCACGGCATAGTAAATATCAATCTCGTGCATAGCATTACATACATTAAGCTTCCCACCATTAAGGTGCAGGGAACTGCTTAATCTTTATCTATCTCCTTTATCGTGTCGGACACAAAACTTTAGATAGATGAATTCCACATCTAAAAGTTGAAGACCTTTCTTGGAATTCTGTATGCTGTAACGAGTAAGAATTGTATTTATGTATGAGGCTCGAGATAAGTTCTATGTTCTTTTCTGGCGATCCCTTATAACTTTGATGCCAAGAACATGCCTAACTTATCCTACGTCCTTCATATCGAATTGCTCGGACAACCATCCCTTTTTGTCTGATAACATTTTCATATTGTTGCCAATTAGAAAATGTTGTCTACACAAAGAATGAGAAAACACCACATCTTTTCCGTCACTTCTTTGTTACACACAGGACCCAAACATGCCTTGAAAGAATCCATAAAATGGATTTTTTTTTTTTCATAGATCCGCATGTGTCCAAGATCTTTGAAGCTTCCTTCAATCCAAAGATCGATTAAGCTTGCTTACCAAATGCTCTCGACTCTTTTCGATGAATCCCTCTGGCTGTCCCACACAGATGGTCCCGTCAAGACTTCGATTTAGGAAATCCGTCTTGACTTCCATCTTTCTTGTGAAGACAAAAGAATCCGGATCGAATTTAGCATAGCTACCGGCGAAAAAAAAGTTTACTCATAATCGATCCCTTTCTTTCTGAGTGTACCCTTTCGCAACAAGCCTAGCCTTGAAGGTTTACACCTTCCCGTCAGACCCTCTTTTCCTCTTGTACACGCACTAGCAACCAATGGCTTTTACACCTTTGGGCGGTGCTACAAGATCCCAGACATGATTTGAATCCAAAGATTCAATCTCAAATTTCATCGCCTTTTGCCAAGACTGAGCATTTTGATCTATCAGCGTCTCGTCATAGGTCCAGGGTCGGCTTCATGTTCTCCAGGTAACAAGTCCGAAGACTCACCTATAACCATGAACCTACCGGGTTGTCTAACAACCCTCCCACTACGACGACGCTCCGGTGTGTCTTTAGTGACTAAAGATTACAATAGTGAACTACTCAGTTAGGCTGGTTCTAAGTCTTGATCAGTCCCTCTAAGCACATTAAGTATTACTCTACTCTTGGGCTTGTGATCTTGTGTATATATAGTCCATGTATAAGAACCGAACGTTGATTCAATCAACGAACATCTGGTCCTTTGGACTATATTACATATCTCAATTCGTTTTCTTAGGGTATCCTATAACCAGCCGAATATCTGTACAAGTTTCCAAAGGAATCAAGTTCAGGATAAACGCCGCTGTTTCCAAGCCATATCCCAAAAACGAATTAGGTAACTCCGAATAACTTATTGTCTACTTTCCCATATCTATAAGAATCCTATTCCTTCTTTACAACACATTATTTTGCCGAGGCATAAATGGTGTAGTCTGTTGGGAGTTAATCCCATTTCCTGATAAGTATGTGAAATTACGTCTTCGACGTAAGATACCAACTTTTCGTGAAATCGGTCTTAAAACAGTCTTCGTTCGCTCAACCACACTCCGTTAACACACTCTTGAAGTAATGTGTATATGATCGAACTCAAAGTAGTTAAGTAGTGAAGACAAAGGTATGTAATAGTTTCATTTCATTGAAAGACAAAACTAACTATTACACTTGTGGAGAAAGGTAGACGGAATGATCAAGAGTCGTATCCCAAGTGACGCAGCACTCCAACGAACTAAAGATCTAGTACTACTACACCTAGAGCTAAATCACATAACCCTACTAGTGGTGCACAGCACAAAACAACTACCAAAACTCTAAGGCTCAGCGCCAACAAACAACGATAGATGATACTTGATATCGGATTTCGTTCTCTCAAAATCGTCAAGTGAAGTCTTCAGCTTCCATGGGTTTATATAGGAGTGCCGCACATGTGGAGCGCTGATGTGGAGCAATCTCACTGGTCACATGCTTGGCTGACATCACGGATCCATGGATGACATCACTTTTTGTACTTGGATTCTAGAATCTTGGAATCTTGAATCTTTGATTCTTGAATCTTCGAATCTTGAATCTTTAATTTCTTCGACTTCAAACTTCAACTCTATCTTGACTCCATCGATCTCAATACTTCGTCTTCAACTTCATCGTGATGAACACTCGTCGTTGAGGCTTCAGCATTTCATCGTCTTCATGGTCGTCGATAGTATTGAAGTAGTAAAACGTAATCCCACACGTCGTTGGCACTTGAACTTAAAGCACTTCGTTGACGTTGTAGGTGGGATTAACAAACATACAGTGCGACTCCGTTCGCAAATGTAGAGGGTGCAAGAATTGCGACTCAAGTCGCAATAGTTGAGAAGCAAGGACTTGCGACTCAAGTCGCACAAGTTGAGATGGCAGGATTTGCGAATCCATTCGCAACAGTTGAAGTGGCCGGCGATTTGCGAACCGATTCGCAAATGATGGAGAGGTGAGAATTGCGAACCTGTTCGCACAAGATGGAGGGCAGGATTTGCGAACCGGTTCGCAATTGTTGATATGGCGTGATTTGCGAACCAATTCGAAATTTGGTTGTGGAGATAGCCCTTGAAGTCAGGATTCCATATCATCTTGAATCATGTCAATCGGAGCTCGCACGAAGGAGATATGGATAAAATCGACGGACTGCGCATATGATTTGCGACTCCAGTCGCAATTTCCGGAGGGGCATGATTTGCGACTCCAGTCGCAATTCATGATTTGCGACTCCAGTCGCAATTTGGTTATGGAGATATCCCTTGAAGTGAGGATTCCATAACATCTTGAATCATGTCAATCAGAGCTCGTATGAAGGAGATATGGCTAAAATCGACAGACTGCACATATGATTTGCGACTCCAGTCGCAATTTCCGGAGGGGCATGATTTGCGACTCCAGTCGCAATTCATGATTTGCGACTCCAGTCGCAATTTGGTTATGTAGATAGCCCTTGAAGTGAGGATTCCATAACATCTTGAATCATGTCAATCAGAGCTCGTATGAAGGAGATATGGCTAAAATCGACAGACTGCACATATGATTTGCGACTCCAGTCGCAATTTCCGGAGGGTCATGATTTGCGACTCCAGTCGCAATTCCTGATTTGCGACTCCAGTCGCAATTTGGTTATGGAGATAGCCCTTGAAGTGAGGATTCCATAACATCTTGAATCATGTCAATCGGAGCTCGCACGAAGGAGATATGGATAAAATCGACAGACTGCACGTCCAAGCACTTACAGCGCAAGTTTGTGCGACTCCAGTCGCATGCGACTCCAGTCGCATATTTTTGACATTACTTGTAATATATGGATGAGTAGCTCTTGAAGTGAGGATTCCATAGCAACTTGAATCATGTCAATCGAAGCTTGTACGAAGAAGATATGACAATAGTCGACGGACAGCGCAAGAAACACACAAAGTTGAGCCAAAAAAAAACTTGTATTTACAATCTCCCCCTTTTTGGTACAACTCTTGTGAAACACAACAATCATGAGTAGATTTGCAAAGCTTAGATGTTGTCGCCAAAAACATACTTCGACAATCTCCCCCTTTTTGGCACAACTCATATGAGAGACAATGAGTACAAATAGATCCAGCAAGTCTCCCCCTCAAGAGATACATCACAAGGTGAAGCACTTTTGCTAGATGAGCCAGCACCACCTAACCCTCCCCCTTGATGGGTCATCTGGTGAAGGTAGTCGAAAGTATTGGCATGGACTTCATGCTGGCGTGAGCGTTAACATGTTTGAGGTAATGTAAGTCACCGGAAGCTGCTACACTCATCTTACGCCTTAAAGATTGAACTCCACGAGATGCTGAATATGAACTACAATGAGAACCAAACAAAACAACACATCCCGAGTTAGCATTCAAGCGTTCAACACGAATCAAAACATTCGAAAACATTTTAGTGGAGATTTAAGCGGTGATACGAGGCAGTGAAGAGCAAGTATTTTCCAGAAAAGAATTCACATTTCATCATTTTCCAAAAACCAAAAATTTCACACGAGGTGATAAAAACTTTGAGGTATAAAGAAAAATCTCTCGAGATAAAAACCGATGAAACGGACCGAAGTATGTGATAGAATTTTAACTCGTCCTTCGTCACAATCACAAGAACACATGCCGTGTTTCGTCGAAACATATTTGATGAGTTTGCACCGCACAAGAGATTTTAATTCATGAGTGCAAGGTGAACTTTTAAGGCACTCCACTTGGGACTAAGCGTTACTACAATCAGAGGGGAGCAAGGATCATCCTGCGTCCTCCAGACGAGTTTTAGCTTTTAAATGAAATGCAACAGACATTCCTCCCATATTACATCAGTCAAAGGGGAGCAAGGTTCACTTGCGTCCTCCGAAGTGTTTTTGGAGATCGTCTTAAAGTTCAGCGTCCATGTACGACCTTTCGAAGAGGGGAGCCGGGGGTACCGGCGTCCTCCGTTACTTGGCTTTATGGATCTATGCAAGATGAAGCGAGGAGTTATGAGCCATGTTCACATGTCTGCACTCAGAGGAATAAATACTCTTGGGTCCGAAGACTAAAGCGGCCTCGAATCCATGTTCAACTGATTAGACTAATCCACGACGAAGCCAAGTGCATATTCAGAAGTAAAGAAAATAATCTTTCAGACTTCAAAATTTTCGTGAACTCTTAGAGAGAACACATGCAGAGAGAATTTCTTAGAGTTTTAAATCTCTCAAAGTCAAGAGGTTTGGTAAAGATGTCAGCAAGCTGTTTTTCTGTTGAAATATGCTGTAGACTGACTATATCACGATCAACCAAATCTCTAATGAAATGATGTCGAATGTCGATGTGTTTAGTGCGAGAATGCTGTACAGGATTTTCGCTGATTTTGATAGCACTTTGGTTATCACAATACAACTCCAAGGGAGCACTCTCGATAAGATAATCATCCAACATCTGCTTTAACCAAAGCAATTGAGTGCAACAACTCCCGGCTGCAACATACTCAGATTCATTGGTAAAGTGGATAAAATTTCCAATCATGGAACTGAAAGGTGTTCGAACAACTCCTTGATTCTTAGTGAATTCAGAAAATCGCTTAGTTTTGGTAATGTGGGTCGTTGTCGATTCAACTTCATGCTTGTCAAACTTCTCTTCCATATTTTCCGCGGCCTTTTGAGATACAAAGATAGAAGAACTTTCATAAGTACGAATCTCAAGAGTTAGCTTAGGAAAAGAAGTCTTCGAAGTAAATATCAAGTCTTGAGGCAAGTCAGATGTAACTTCAGAGATTTTGGGCGTTAGAGCCTTAGGTAGTACTTCCTACGCAAGAGTGTCCGTGATGGAATCCAGAGCTTCTCTCTCAGTTGAGTCCTCTGATTCTTGATTGACATTTTGACAGTTGCCATAGACGTAACAATTGTTCTTAGCACGTGGACACTTCAAAATGCACTTCCTTTCACTATCAAAAACATTGCAAGAGTCTTTGTCAAAACTGACATTCAGCTGGTCATCACAAAGTTGGCTTATACTTATCAGATTGGCCACTAGTCCTTCAACATGGACAACATTCTTGAGTGGTGGCAATCCTTTGAGATGGAGAGTTCCTTTTCCCAACACGATACCTTTTTCTCCCCCTCCAAACATAACGGGGGTGTCAGTCACAAGTTCGTAATCTTTCAGAAATTTCTTCGTTCCAGTGATGTGTTGGGAACATCCACTATCAAGGTACCACACTCCTTGCGAGTCTTTCTCATAAGCGTTTAGCACAACATTGCAGAGAATCACTTGTCTCGGTAGCCAAATTTTTCTTGGAGTGGAGTCGGGAATAACTTCACTCTTTTTCACTTTTGGCACCCATTGAGTAGTGCTCTTAATTTTTGGTTTCCAGATTTTTTGATTTTTCACTTTAGGCAACCATTGCTTCTTTACTTGCTTCGCAGAGCCATTCTTCTTTTTCACAGTCACCAAGCCACGATTCACATCATCCTTCATTTTGTAACAATATGGCCTAATATGCCCAGGCTTGTTGCAATAGTGGCAAACATTCTTTTTCTTGTGCTTTACTTCCTTTTGTTTGATGTTTTCAACATTAGTAGAGATAGGAGCAAGAATTTTGGGTGTCGACCTTGAAGATGAGGACTCCGTCAAATTTTTCATCGAAGCATCTTCATGAAACGGAGTTTGAAGTCGGACTCTCTTGGAATATACGTTCATTTTCTCAGTCACTATCCTTCGGTTCACATCATCTCTCAACTTGTAGCAATAAGGTTTGATGTGTCCGGGTTTGTTACAGTAGTGACAAACATACTTCTTCTTGAGCTTAGCTTCCTTTAGCTTTGGCTTTTCAATCTTAGTAGAAGAAGAAGTGGACCTTTCTTTCATAGAGACACTTGGAGCCAATTTCTTTAGCTTATTCATGAAGGCGTCCTCATAAGATAGAGTGTTTCTAGGTTTCTTCATGATAGTCTTTGGAGGCTGATATAACTTGGCATTGAAACATTTTGAGGAGCTAGCTTCAGGAATCTCAACCTTGGACTCTGAAGTCATAATTTTCTTTCCCTCTGCAATCTCCTTTCGCTTAGATGTTTCATTTTCGATTTTTCCATCATTCTCAACTTTGGAATGTTCATCAGAGGAAGCCTTGACAAACTTCATTTGCTTATTCTCAGGAGTTGAGTATATGGAGTTGAATACTTTTTGGAATCCTAGACCATATCGATTTGGATTCACTAAGGAGGTAGCATTATCAAAAACTGAAGAATTTGTGTTCATCTTCTTCAAAAGCTCATCTGTCATGTGCAATTTAGCTTTCAGGTTGAAGCAATCTTTGACACTCATAGCAAGATCTGCCTGAGTCTGTGTCAAAGTCGTTTTTAATTCATCATTCTCATCATCGGAAGTTTTGAACAAATTTTGAAGCATTTTGACTTCAGCAATTTCCTTTTTCAAGGATGCTTTTAACTTGGAATTTTCAGTATTAGACTTTTCAAATAGTGATCTCAACTCAACTGCTTCCTTGAAGAATTTGTGCTTCTCTTCAAAGAGATCATCAAACTTTTGTTCCAGATTTTTACGAGAAGCTTTCAACTTTAAATTTTCAGAGTTAGACTCTTCAACCAAGTTTCTCAACTCAATAGCTTCTTCGGAGAGTTTTTGTTTTGCTTTAGAGAAGTCATCAACGCACTCCTTCAAACATTTTAGAGACACTTCAAGTGTTCCTTTCTCAGTGATTGCTGCTTCATAAAGTTTTTGCAATTCAAAGAGATTCACCTTCACTGCAAGCACTTCATCAGACACTACTTCATTCTGAGACACTATTGGAGTTTGAGACACAACTTCATTTTGCTTCATAACGTTGACAGTCGTCGTGTCCTTCATACTTTCATCAATTTTGTGATCATCATCAAATGATCCTTCCAATATATTGTGATACACATGAAGTGTTCCTTTTTCAGTATTAGCTGTTTCAAGCTCCCTTTGGAGTGCTATGATGCTTTCTTTCAAGTCCAACATTTTCGTAGACTCAACTTCAGCTTGAGGTGTTTTAGGAGCATTCTCTGTTGATTCTGATTCACACTCAGAATCGGTGTTTGAAGTAGATTCATCATTATAAAGATTTTGAAGCTTTGGAAAAACTTCCTTTAGATTCACAATTTCTTTTGAGTCGACTTTTGCATGAGACGTTATAGGAGTAGCCTCTGTCGATTCCGACTCATACTCAGATTCACGATCTGAAGAATTTCTTCCAGAATATGTTTCACTATTTTTGTCGTCTTCATGCTCTCCCATCTGAGGTTAATGAACTAGAGTAGTGAGAGTGCAACTCTTAGATTGGTTGACATGTTTGTGTCCTCCACAAGTTCTCTGGAGAGTATCCCAAGCTTCTTTGGCTGATGTACAATTTTTGACAAGTCGATACATGTTGAGCTCCAACCATTCACAGATGAAACGTAAAGCTTTGTTGTTGGCAGTAGAAGCTTCAAGCTCTTCATTAGACCAATGTCGTTCAAGTTTGAGAATTTTGTTGCCTTTAGAATCAATAGTAAATGGGCGTTCCCAGCCTTCTAACACTGATCTCCATGCACGACAGTCATGTCCTTTAATTCTAGCTGATACTTTGGCTTTCCAATTCGAATAGTTTTGATGAGTAAGCATGATCGGTTGATGTGCGAACATAGGAGACTCCATTGTAGCGGAAAATATGAAGTCAAGATTCGGATCACGTCTTATATGTATGACGTCCCGCTCTGATACCAATTGAAATTACGTCTTCGACGTAAGATACCAACTTTTCGTGAAATCGGTCTTAAAACAGTCTTCGTTCGCTCAACCACACTCCGTTAACACACTCTTGAAGTAATGTGTATATGATCGAACTCAAAGTAGTTAAGTAGTGAAGACAAAGGTATGTAATAGTTTCATTTCATTGAAAGACAAAACTAACTATTACACTTGTGGAGAAAGGTAGACGGAATGATCAAGAGTCGTATCCCAAGTGACGCAGCACTCCAACGAACTAAAGATCTAGTACTACTACACCTAGAGCTAAATCACATAACCCTACTAGTGGTGCACAGCACAAAACAACTACCAAAACTCTAAGGCTCAGCGCCAACAAACAACGATAGATGATACTTGATATCGGATTTCGTTCTCTCAAAATCGTCAAGTGAAGTCTTCAGCTTCCATGGGTTTATATAGGAGTGCCGCACATGTGGAGCGCTGATGTGGAGCAATCTCACTGGTCACATGCTTGGCTGACATCACGGATCCATGGATGACATCACTTTTTGTACTTGGATTCTAGAATCTTGGAATCTTGAATCTTTGATTCTTGAATCTTCGAATCTTGAATCTTTAATTTCTTCGACTTCAAACTTCAACTCTATCTTGACTCCATCGATCTCAATACTTCGTCTTCAACTTCATCGTGATGAACACTCGTCGTTGAGGCTTCAGCATTTCATCGTCTTCATGGTCGTCGATAGTATTGAAGTAGTAAAACGTAATCCCACACGTCGTTGGCACTTGAACTTAAAGCACTTCGTTGACGTTGTAGGTGGGATTAACAAACATACAGTGCGACTCCGTTCGCAAATGTAGAGGGTGCAAGAATTGCGACTCAAGTCGCAATAGTTGAGAAGCAAGGACTTGCGACTCAAGTCGCACAAGTTGAGATGGCAGGATTTGCGAATCCATTCGCAACAGTTAAAGTGGCCGGCGATTTGCGAACCGATTCGCAAATGATGGAGAGGTGAGAATTGCGAACCTGTTCGCACAAGATGGAGGGCAGGATTTGCGAACCGGTTCGCAATTGTTGATATGGCGTGATTTGCGAACCAATTCGAAATTTGGTTGTGGAGATAGCCCTTGAAGTCAGGATTCCATATCATCTTGAATCATGTCAATCGGAGCTCGCACGAAGGAGATATGGATAAAATCGACGGACTGCGCATATGATTTGCGACTCCAGTCGCAATTTCCGGAGGGGCATGATTTGCGACTCCAGTCGCAATTCATGATTTGCGAATCCAGTCGCAATTTGGTTATGGAGATAGCCCTTGAAGTGAGGATTCCATAACATCTTGAATCATGTCAATCAGAGCTCGTATGAAGGAGATATGGCTAAAATCGACAGACTGCACATATGATTTGCGACTCCAGTCGCAATTTCCGGAGGGGCATGATTTGCGACTCCAGTCGCAATTCATGATTTGCGACTCCAGTCGCAATTTGGTTATGTAGATAGCCCTTGAAGTGAGGATTCCATAACATCTTGAATCATGTCAATCAGAGCTCGTATGAAGGAGATATGGCTAAAATCGACAGACTGCACATATGATTTGCGACTCCAGTCGCAATTTCCGGAGGGGCATGATTTGCGACTCCAGTCGCAATTTCTGATTTGCGACTCCAGTCGCAATTTGGTTATGGAGATAGCCCTTGAAGTGAGGATTCCATAACATCTTGAATCATGTCAATCGGAGCTCGCACGAAGGAGATATGGATAAAATCGACAGACTGCACGTCCAAGCACTTACAGCGCAAGTTTGTGCGACTCCAGTCGCATGCGACTCCAGTCGCATATTTTTGACATTACTTGTAATATATGGATGAGTAGCTCTTGAAGTGAGGATTCCATAGCAACTTGAATCATGTCAATCGAAGCTTGTACGAAGAAGATATGACAATAGTCGACGGACAGCGCAAGAAACACACAAAGTTGAGCCAAAAAAAAACTTGTATTTACAGTATGCCTTACTCCTCAAAGAGGTCTGCATATATCAGAGCGAATCAACTCTAGTACTTTCTTGGATCTTTTCCCTTTAACCGTAAAGGGTTGCTCGGTCATTAAAACTTCCAAGTATGATTCGAAGGTTGGAAGGTCCTTTCCTTCAACCTAGCTGAGTGGTCCATCAGCTTTCATCCTTTGAATCGTACTTAAGTTAAAATGATTTAGCCTAAGATGCCATAAGTACATTTGATTCATCCTAGAAAGATCTTTACTCTTATTGGGGTTCGACAATGTGTTATTAGCTCCGGTGAGTTGCATCGTGGAAGAACACGGATTTAGTATTAAATTGTCTATCAATGTACCAGAATAGATAATATCCCCGTTTCCTACTCTTAAAAGTATGAAACTATCAGAAGAAACGGAATATCCATTCTAAGCCAATTTAGAAATCCGAAATGAAAATTCTTTCTAAATGCCGGCACATAAAGACAATTTATTAGAACTAAAATCCTACCGTTAAAACATTTAACATCTCCCACTGCAACGGTTGTTACCTTAACAGTATTGCCCATGTAGGTTATAACTTCTTCTTGCTTAAGAGGACAATTAAAACTCCCAGTATCCAGACTGCTTGCAACGGAAGCACTTGCCCTGTTGCGCTTGCTTGTCCCATTCCGTGGTCCAGATATATTAGGCCCACTGGGTTTCCGTCTTTGCTTCTTCTTCCTTTTGCCGCCCGGAGGCCTAGGAAGAGCCAATTTCTCAGCCACAAGTGCATAAGAGCCCTTAAAGATTCCCTAGCCGCTTGAAGTTCAATCAGGAGTTCCGCCAATGAGTAAGACCCCTTATTCATGTTATAGTTCAGGCGGAACTGCTCAAAACTTCTCGGCAGAGACTGGAGCACAATATCGACTTGGGTTACCCCATCGATAACTGATCCTAGAATCTCTATCTCATTCAGATAGCACATCATCCTAAGAACGTGATTCCCCACGGGCGTTCCTTCGGATGCGATGGCCGTCATGAGATGCCTCATTGCATTTTGCCCGGCTGTCCTGTCCTGATAACCAAAAAGCTTCTTGAGGTTAAGCATCATATCATAGGTAATGGTCATGGCATGATCCCGATGTCGCAGCACATTTGACATGAAAGTCATAATGTTGCTCCGCGTCATCTCATAGCCTTGATCCATTTCCAATGAGCTTCCTTTCCTCAGTAGTGGAAACATCATTTGGTTCAGCAGGTCAATTGACTTGGAGTACATAATTGTACTCCTCTGCAGTTAGGACAATGTCCAAGTTTCTTCTTTAATCCATACAAACAGGTTCAGTGAGTTTGTTGACTTTTAATGGGAATAATACCATATAAAACAAACAATGAGTTTAATTCGATATCATTTCCCTCAAATAATATCATTAAACTACCAATCATTTCCAAAATCCCATCAGACTAGCATGCCACGTTCTTGTGGACGTATACTAATCCAAACGATTTTACAATTGGATTTTTTACTTCGGTCGTACATCATTATAGCAGTGACTCCGATGGGGAGGATACTATAAAGCGTACCTAAGTGTGTACCATTTCTCAGTACTAAGTCAACCGCTCGGGAACTACATATCCACCGCAAGCCACGTTCATGTGGACGTTTACGTTGACATGCGGTCCTCCACGATTTTCTATAACTGTCGAGCCTCAATTAATCCCAAAGTTCCGTTTCTATTTAGCAAGCCACGTTAGTGTGGACGTTTACTAAAACAAACAACTTTATTAATGGAATCCCATTTATTTAAATGTCATAGAGTCTTAATTAACCCAAAGCACCGTTTCCATTTAGCAAGCCACGATAGTGTGGACGTTTACTAAAACAAACAGCTTTGTTAATTGACTCTTACATTTATTAAATTTCACAATTTTTATTAATCAAAGCTTGATATCTCGTAAGTGAAACTCGAAGTTTCTAACCAGCGATCAATCATGCAATTGAGCCCTATCTCTCACTAGGTGAGGGAGCCAATCAGACAATCGATCTAGTCATCGAATGACTCGAAAGTCTCTAATCTGTGTCATCGACATAACCAAGCGCTTTGGCTCCATTCCACTCCCCGGGGTGAGAATGAGTCGAGTTGAAATTAGTCTTTGAAAAGACAGATTAGGCATTGCTTTTGAGAAATATAATTGTTCAATTTTATAAGTGGAATTTTAATTCGAATTTTGATCCAGTGATATCCGTGTATCGACTTTATCCGATAGGGAGGATGACACTAAAGCCAACTCGTAAGTCAATACACATCACATTCAAAACAGAGAATGGAGACCGCGGGATTGTTTCCAATCCCTCTCCCACTTAGTATTTTACGATAAGGGATAACATGCATAAACACTTAATCATAATAATAAAGCACGTAAAACAAGCAAAAAACAATTAACGTGGTCCCGATTATTATGGCCTTAAGTGTTCTCCAATGCACGTCTCTTGGATCTCGTTGCTTGTCTCGGTCTCGGTCCACCACCGACTCGCTCGAGGGTCAAGAGACGAACTCCTCCCACTGGAGCCTCGTCTCGAGCCTCGTTGAGTCGCTCGTGGGGTCGAACGAACCCCAGCCCCGCTGCTGCCCGTCGCGAACACGGGGTGTGTTCGATGGCTGCCCGGTGCCGGTTCGTTTCCTCGACTCTCGTTTCTCCGGGTTTTGATCTCGTCTCGATCCACCAAAAATAGCAAGAAAAATTACAAGAATAAATCTACTAAATACGGCATCGATCCTATACAGGGTGATCGATCCTATACATGCCCGGAAAAACAACGGAAATAAATAAATAAACCTAACGACTCAACCCGTCGTTTTTATCTATTACAAACAAGCAACATTTCCAAAACAAAACAATCTCGACAAGCCCGAGAGTTTAACAAACCACAACAAAATTATCATACAACATCCCATAATGTTGGCCATAATAATCGGGTTCATCCTGCATCACAAACGTACGAACAATACAACAAACCGATAAACCGGCTCTGATACCAATTGTTGGAAATCGACTACCCGGTACGAGTCCGTTCGACTACTCGAACATCCGGACACGCCCAGTCGACCTCCAGCGTGCCTACTGTGCTCACGACGAAGCCCCTGACCCGGTTTACGCCCAGCCATCATGCCCGAGGCACAACCGCGCAAAACCAAGAGGCTGATGGCCTCTCTGTCGTCCGACACAATCTGGTGTCGTCCGACATGCCTGTCGGCCGACAGGAAAACCCGTCGGACGACATCGTCGCGAACAGCAGCGCGACGCTGCTGTTCCAGGTCCGTTTCTGGTCGGATTTTCCGATTCCGACCACCGTTCTGGAAGTCAGCGACCCCACAGTGATCTAGGAACACCAACCACGATCCCGGAATTCGATCGGAGGTTCGTTGTATGATTACGTACGAGATCGAATCGAAACGAGTGCGGAAGAGGGTTTCGATTCCATACCTTTGTCGCGTGATTCGGAGAAGCCGAATTGACAGAGACCTCGAGACTTCTAGCGTATGTCCTAGCCCTCTTACTCCAGCCGATGTGTGGGCATCGATCCGCTTGGAGCTCCCCGTCTTTTCTCTTCTCAACCACCGTGAATATATTTCTCTGTCTCAGAAATATATTTGCGCTAGCAAATTAATTTCCACAGAGAATTTCTGTCTCAGAAATATAATTGCGCAAGCAATTAATTTCTACAGAATGTTTCTTGCGCTAATCTGAATTAATTAGGCAGAAAAATAATTGCGCTAACAATTAATTTTCTCTGCAGAATTAATAATAGCGGCGAAACTTAGGTTAGAGAGAGAGGGGGGGAGGGATTTATATAGGCTACACTAGAGGACCTCTAGGCAATTAATTAATTAGGCTTAAATTGTAATTTAATTAACTTGGTGTCCCAAAAGGAAAACCTTAATTAAATTCCACAATTTTATTTATAATTAATTCCACTATAAAATTATAAATGATTTCCCAATTAATTAATTCAAATTATTCCGTCAATAATTTTCCCACCGTATTACATATGTGACATTTCCCCGTGTTTAAGATATCGCATGTCCACGAATTAATTTTAATTACTAATAATTAAATTAATTCATTTCTTATGATCCGAGACTAGTACCACTCATCCTTATTATCATGTGGAACGAATCCACCTGCAGGGTTTACATGATAAACTTTATGAGCTCATCTCGGGGACATCATCAACCCAGTAAATGGGACACGGTTTCCTGTCTATAATCTACAGCATGCCGTGTGTACAATTCCGATTCCCAATATACCGAGGATATCGACTAATCAATTAGTCTCACTCATTGGCACATCAAAGAACCGAGCATTGGACACACGCACCTATAATTATATAGGGATTAAGAACTCACATATCCGTAATATCTGAGGTCTAGTTCGATTACTCCGATTAGTATAAATCGAACGCCCTCCCGTGGTCCTGCTCAATACACCAAGTGTACGAGTGTAACATGATAGTCAAGACCGACTATCTACCAGTCACACTACGACGTACCGATGGATTGTCCCTGTCCATCTAAGTCGTGAGCTACTGTTCGATAGTATACGAGTAACCGATAGTATGATCTTCCGCGTGTCTCCTCACGCCATACTATCTACAACGTATATATCTAGGACTGTTGCATCAAATGCAATCATGCTTGAATCATACATAGATTAAGGCATAGATAAGGAGTTCCGTATTTGCACTAAACTAGACATTTAGAATACAACTCCATCATAAACACATAAATATAAGACGGCAGACATCAAATAAATATACCTATGCATCAAAGGAGCCTCGTCCCATATAATAAGTTTGGTCTTAATAATCAATTTTCCCAGATCGCTTTGCTTCTTGATGTTACACGTAGAGCTTTCATGCAAAGATATGGGAATCTTTAATCTGGAATGGGCCGTTCTACCTCCTGGTAAAAGAAGAGAAGCTATACCACTCGATGCGACATTTAGAACAATGTCGCCTCTAGCTCGAACAGCTGCTGAGAGAGTCTTCCAAACGAAAGTCTTGCCGGTTCCACCATAACCATACAAAAAGAAAACCTGGCCTTTTGGATCGTCGAGAGTTCGAACGATTGTTTTATAAGCCTTCCGCTGATCCTCATTCAACATGGCCACCAATTGATCGTACTCCACTCGCTGAGCATTTCTATCATAGGAAAGCTCGGCTGCTAAGAGGCTGTTTTGTCCAACAGTAAGATCAACAAATTTTGGATAAGGCATATTGGGAATATCTTTCAACGTTTGTCCTTGGCGCTTCATCATCTCTTCAATGAATTGTAAGCACAAATTATAAATTTCATCTTGCGAAAGAGTTACATCTGAGTATAACACAAAAAATCACGTCAATAATTTACAGTGGTAATTAAAATCTATCGCATGATATAAATTACATGCAAAATATCTAGTAAGAAGTCACATTTAATAACAGACACATATATCCTAATTAAATAAGAACAATGCATCAATATTAAAAACACTGACCAATTTTTTAAAAAAAATAGCAAAAACAATAATTGAGCCGATAATACTAATATTAATATATACTAAAACTTTAAACATAAAAATACCTTGATTATTGACGGTGTTACGATATATTTTCAGCACGTCAACAGATAAATAATCTTTGCATTCTTCCCAAACCTTTTCTGGGCTGGTCAATGCTGAACATGTTAGCATGTTGACGAAAAGTGTTCGCAACATGAAATCTGTATCCCACTTTGAAGCCTCTTTTAGTGCATCGATGTATTCTTTATCGTCATCCAACAAACCACGGGCAAAACAGGCTTCTTTATAGGTTGTATACGTCTTTCCATCGTACGTTTTAACATCATCGAAGGATGTGCAGCCACGAACGATATTGAGAAGAATTCTCAAATAATACAACTCTCCGGCTCCTGGATACATATAAGCTAATCTTCCGAGAGCTATTCCTCGTTGCCTCGGTCGCCATTCCATTTGCTGATCATTCCATACAAATTTCTGAGGAAATTCAGCATAAGTCAAGCTCCTCGCTTCAGGATATTTAGAATTCGCGTCGAGCCAAGCTGTGAACATTGTTTCTTTCGAAGAAGACTTCAACAAAACCTTTTTTGTAGACTCTTTGGCTCTAAACATAATATTCTGTTCTTTGTGACAATGGTAGCCAAGCCTAATGACATTCGGTTCTCTGAAATGCATTTCGTATGCAAACAACCTCCATGCAGCTTCGGAAGCGGATATGTACCTACAGTCAAAGTACTGTTTGATTTCATCAATAACTTTTTTTCCTTGACTGGGAACATAAGACTGATAAAATACAGCCGTTGTGCGATCATTCCCTTTGTGCACATATTTAAACAGATATTTGATGGAGCGCGATCTGTTGCACCATTCGACGTTAATATGCCCGCCATACTTTTTAAGCAGGGCAGGGTTGTGGGCAGGGTTGTGGGGTACGACAAACCTGCATTACGTAAGTAGAAGTAATAAGAATTTGTAATTGGTTGCGATTGTTATATATTTAAATCTATATATGTAATTTTAAAATATTTATTATTTAAATTACATATTAATTAAACTTATAATAGACGAAGTTAAAAATGAAAATTACCTATTGTCGAGATCAATACCATTCTTATTGACGTATCGGCCTAGATCCCTTCGTCTGTACACGACGAAACCATCATTATCTACAGTAGTTCTGCTAGCAAAATTCTTTGGAAAATGCTTGGTGCATTTATTTCCGACCATGCAAGGTGATTTCATATTGGCAACTCCGCAAGGGCCGTGAAGCATGTGTTGTTTCACTGCTTCATAATACGCCTTGTCGTCACTTTCATTGGGGATCTCTGCCTTTATTATTCCGTCAACAACGTCAGCACTCACGTTCTCGGGAATACCCTTGAGAAAAATGAGAATGTGCGCATGCGGCAAGCCACGTTTCTGGAACTCCACCGTGTATATAACTGCAAAAAGCAGCGTTGGAGAACAACAATTAATTGATTGTAAAATACACCAACTGATGAATTAAACTTATTATTTGGTAACTTTATTAATATAATAAAATATTACCTGCGCTGGTTTCTCCAAAAATCTTGTCGAATCGAATTTCTCTCAACAAATTATCTAGCTTAGAGTGGAAAACCCGAGAAACTATATCTGGTCTGTCGGCAGCAGTGAGACCTCTTTTTTTAACATACCTTGTTATTTCATCCCAATTAGAATTGCACGTGAAAGTGACGAACAAATTCGGATATCCAACCCATTTGCATATAGACATAGCATCGTGATAGTTCTGTATCATGAAGCGTGCTCCTCCAACAAACGAAGAAGGTAAAATTATTCTCTTGCCAGTATTGGCGGCATTATCTTCTCCACGATGCAATGCATCATCCAACGCAGCGTAAGAGTCGCACCGAAAATCTTGTTGATGATTTTTCATGTAAGCAATACGGTAAGATTCAACCATAGTGTAGGCGTCGACAATAAATTGCTGAAACAAACGTCGACTGAATAATATGTGAGGAGACTCGTTGGACCTCTCCATGAGTCTGTAGGCAAAGTATTCTCGCATGGTAACAAATTTTTCTTTTTGCTCTCTGCTCCTATCAGTTTGACAGTGAACAACGTCATCTCTAAAACCGTCTTCTCCGAATAAAAACAGCAAGGGATATTGGAGAGGCAAATAAGCCGTGTGCAATTCATTTATGCGTTTCAACTTGCCGTCATTTTTTTGTTCAACAATAATATCTCTCCGGTCCTTAAGATTCTCAACGTCTCCAACTATCAAGGCCGCAACTTCACTTGCTTGGGGCAAATTATGCGTACGTCCATCACTTTGTCTTTTAGAAATTAATCTCAGCCTGATTTCAGATGTTTTATCCTTTTTCATCTTTTCTCCGGAAGAACGAAAAGAACTCACCAATAAGTTGTTATCATCTAAAATTTTTTTTAGAGATGTAACTATTTGAGATTCAATACTCTGAGACTCTTCGTCATCTTCCTCATCTACCGGTTCAGATTCTTTTCTGTACAAACCAAAATTAATCAATTATGATATAATATAGACGCACAAAATATTTAAATATTATAAAATAGGTGGCTGACCTCATCATGTTTAATCGATGTTTTACTTCATTGTCCGTATCGTAAATGTACAACTGAGCAAACATTGGTTTCTCAGAATCTTCTGGCATCAAAGACCCAATTAGATGATAGTTCTCTCCATGTATCCTGTAGTTTGGCGGCGATCTTCCGGTATTATAGGAATTATCAACTTTACCACCCATAGAAGTAAAGGAAAACATCATATTGTAGAATCGCATCGATTTTTGGAATTTTTTACTCATTTTGTCGGTCCCGTATAATAATTTTTTGTAGTCGGCAGGGGGATCTGGCATACCAGCTAATTTAATTTTTCCTGACGAATAGCAACACATTCAATAATATATCGATGAAACAAATGTTAAAATTTTTTACTAAATCCTTTTAGAATTTGACAAAAAGAAAGTTTAAGAGATAAACAAACCATGCATGCAACAGAGATTGAACAATGGATTTCCCCGCGGATTCCGGGCCTTCTCGAGTCTTTCGTCTAACCAAAATACAGCTTTACAGTGTTTACAGGTCCACTCAGGATCACCAATATCATGGTAACCTTGTAATGAAAGATTGAAGTTAAAAATAAATATTAGTAGAGGTCAAGTAAAATGACTCAAATAAAATATTTTTTTATAAATAATGATACAAATATGTGTAACATCGTACCTGTGTTGTTATCAACCATCGATTTAGGAAGTCTTTTATTTGTTGCATCGATCGCAACAAATGTATTTAAAATCTTCTCAGGTTGTTTGGTAACATTTGACGACCCAGCATTCACATGATTGGGGAGATTTGTAACATTATTCTTACGGTTATTTTGCAGCAATGATGCTGAAATTTACATAATAAAAAGAAAGACAACTGATATTAATTATATGTGTAAACATTTTGTATGAGAAAATATAATAACATCATAACTAAATATATTTAAAGAATTAATAAGTAAAATACCTGTTGTTTGAACGAATGAGAAATCAACATCCAAATTGCGCGCTGGTAGAATAATTATATTTTCTTTATTCCTGTTAGCATTAACCTCACTTGATTCCAAAATAGGAAAAGTTGAAACATTTGTACAATTCACAGTCGAACCAGGAGTTCCCACTAATAACAAAAAAAAAAATTCAACAAATTTTTTAAATAAATCAAATAAAAAGAGTCACTGTTTAAAACACAGCGTATAACAATAAACGAACCGTTTGTTATGTCCATCAATGGCATGGTATTTTTATTTCGTTTCACATTATTGGCGACACTACTATTAATTGTTCGTTTGTTGTCGCGCTGCTCAGTCAGACACGATCTTTGATAAGGACTGATATTTTCCGCAGCCGTCCAATTATTGATCGTTGGAAGCCGAATTACTGCATGAAAGTCGTCAACGTAATAAATTCACTCTAAAATATCAGAAAAGTAATAAGATACATAATAAATTTTACATGAACCGGACACTCCTTTGGGTGAAACAACGATGCCTCCACCAACATTTTTATTGACGACGCTATTATTATTCGTATAAGACTCCAACACAAAAGTATCTGCCGATTTAAACAATTCAACCATATTAATTATTCAGTGATATAGTATGTAAAAAAAATATTGCATTAGTAAATGAAATGAGAAGACATGTTATTTAATTATACATTTCAAAGATAGAGTACACAAAAAACTAACCGTTTGTCATGTCCCTCAATGGCAGTCCGTGTTTATTTCGTTTTGTAGTATCGACGAAACTGCCCAAGACTTTTCGTTTGTTGATGCGCTGATCCGTGACACACGAACTTTGATACGGAGACATATTTTCCGCGGTAGTGCCAAAATTGTTCCTTGGAAGCTTACCTACTGCATAAAAGTTGTAAACGTGGTACATTAAATAAATCACGACTATAGTAATAAGATTTTAACAACAAAGATTACTTGAGCCAGATACTCCTTCGGGTGAAATTACGATTCCTCTATTAACATTCTTTTTTACAGCGCTGGTATTATTCGCATAAGACTCCAACAGAAACGCATCTGAGCATTTAAAATCAATTAGTATTATCAGTTAACACGTATTTACTAAACCTATATCATTAGAAAACATTTCACGGAAAATATGCTTGTGTGAAATAATAACTGTAATCATCGCCGGTCCTCTTGTCCGTAATTCCAACTGGCGAGGTGCATTTGCCTTTTCCTTTACCTGTATATACAAAACAAACAATAAAACGATATAACTATCGACATGGTGTGTCCAATGGCGAAATCATTTGCCAAATAAAAAAAAGTTTATCGAAAAACATTACCTGTGTTCCTTGTATTTTTGCTTGACGACATTCTTATCGCCTAAATGAGTCAAATGAGATTCTTCCACGAACATTTCAGATTGAAAATAACAAAATCAACAGTAGAAGACATTAGTTATTGTCTATTAGCAAGCAATTTATAAATATGTTTCCATTATAACAAATATATAAATCACTTACGCAGAATTTGAAAACTGGAATATGAGAATTGTCGTCAAGACATCTACAAAAAGAATAGCAATCAGAATTATACTTCAATTGAATTAATTAACGGGAGAAATATTGGGCTGATTATATAGCTAGAGATTTTTATGTAATTTGGAAAAGATCCAAAATATCTTTTTGGATAACAACAATTAGCACAATATTAGGAATACAATATAAATCAATACAAATACATACACAAAAATTAAAGACAATTCCTAAAAATCCGAACCATAAACTTAATTTTGGCAAATATTTTATACAGTATTATATAGTATGTATTATATTATTATACTCAATAATAAGTTACTATTGTATTACTTCCGGGGATCTTACTAAATATATATACATATATATCAGATAACTTAAATTTCAGGTGTATTTACAATAATATATTAAAAAAAACTTTCCAGTTATTATTAATTACAAATCAGAAACATAATTTTAAGATATCTTTATTTATTAAAAAAAATACGTAAACTATTATTGATTCAATCTTAGAGAATGAAATAGAATATAACAAATTAATAAAGTTGTATTCAATGAAAAAAGTATAATATAATACTTTAATTTTTATTATCGGAGAATGGAATAGAATACAACGAAAGTAACAGGTAAAACAAAATTTGAATCAACACTTTTTTATTAAAAATAAATAAATCGTAAATAATGAAATGTTGAAAATAAAATCCAAAGGAACATAAAATCCAAAAGATATAAATAGTTATTCAAAATTATTATTCCAAAAACATTAAATAATGATAAATAAATATGGTTCAAATAGAGACTTTAATCAGACTTTAACTTTGAAGAAATGGATCCCTGTTCGTCAATCGGATCATCATCGTCAGATATCATTTCCAAAACTCGTTTGCATCGCTTTTGAATTACTGGTGATTTGAAGTCTTCTTCAACATTCCCATCCAATTTTTGATCAACGTCGAATTCATTATCGTCAACAGAATCTTTGTAGGACATCAATGGATATCCCAATATTTTGTGATCCGTCTTCCTGTGAGATTTGATAAGTTCATCATCATCTGAATATTTATCTACCACAAACTCTTTTTCTCTGCCCTCGAGCTGCTTCGCCTCAGAGCTCACTTTGAACATTAACTCTCGTCCAATGAGGTCTTCTAATGCTTGTGGAACGGGAAGCTTAAAAGAATCTTTGGAAGATCGTTCGACATCTTCATCTGGAATTGAATCCTATTTCAATAATAATTTCATGTTAGGCCAAACTATTATCATTTTTTATAATATGAATTAGTATATTGATTCACACATATATACTCAGAGTAGGTCTTTTAAAAAATATATGTTGTTACCTGGATAAGTTCAGATAATGATTCCCCCGCTGTTTTACCGATCAGGTTGGCGACAATGTCATTCCAAAGAAGTACAACTACATTATCCGTACCATCCACAACTTTTGCATGAACCTTGTACTTCGAAACAGCAACTACATAATCAACACAGGTTTCACAATACATCTTTGATTCTTGCTCGATAACCTTCCTCTTGCACCTACTACAACCGGTGTAGCACCATCCTCTTTCGTACAAAATTTCAGATATCGAAGCGACGATCCAAAATTTACCAACCTACACATGCGTTGTTGATGAAATTGAGTGTCTATGCAAATTGGACGTTGTTATATATATTTATATTAGTAACTACAGAAACTTAATTAAAAAAATACAATAAATAACAAAGTACTCACCACATTGTTAGATTTAAGATCCTTCAAACTCAGAAAAACAGTAGCAGAGTTTTGCAACTCATCTTTAATGCTAAGAAAAGAGGATGAACCGGACATCAACGAACCATCAAAAGATCTAGAATTGTTGTCATTTAAAGGTAACCTGCATAATAAAAATGAGACGTGGAACGTTTCATAATATAAGTGAACATAAATTGAAAGTTCAATTAACATTATAGAAAACGGTTGAACATTACTTGGCCGAGAATTCAACAATCTCATCAAGATTTTGATTGACAATAACTTTGGTAGCATGATAAGTGTTTGTCACACTAACAAAATATGTACATTATTATTTAAAATCAACAAATAAAAACGTTAATGGAACATTATAGTAAAATAAATAGGTATAATATGAAAATCCTAATAAAAATTAAGATGAAAAACTTACTTCGAAAGGTTTTACGACGACACATATGAACAACAACACAGTTATCATCGAGAAGATTTTTCTCACGAACTCGGTCGACAAACTCTCTCAACTCATGGCAATAAGGCTCCCAAAGAGTACAATAAATAGTTTTTTGCCTGCATCACGAAATATAAATGATATTAGTGATTTTATTATAATATTCTAAACAATCACTTATAAGATAAAATCATAATTAAAAAACTTACTCTAAATCTTCAAGATAAAGCTGGATACTCTTTGGTCCAGTAACAGAAGGATCATCTTTCATCTTAGTGTCATTAATGTCAATAACACGTCCAATAATATCTTGAAATAAATTTAGTCATAGAACATTAAAATCAAAACACAAAAAATAATTGATAAATGTATTTACAACAAATTTCAATAAAAAAAAAAGTAAATAGGTTAAGTAATACCAAACAGAGGACCATCATCATTGGTCATATTTTCTTTGATATCAGTGAAACTTCTAAAATCGAAAACTGATTTTGGAAATCTGGGATAAACAAATGGGGCAATTAAAGTGTTCCTCTGTAGGTAGATCCTGTAGGAATTGTCCGCTACGGCAAAATTCTTTTGTCGTTCAGAAACAGAAAATTGCCTCACGGATATCAAATCACCTTCATTGAGATTGTGTTCAAATAGTTCAATAAGCCATTTTCTGGCCGTAGCTTGAATTCTTGTACCCTTCAAAAAACGACAATTAAACGTTTAGTATATACTATGAATTTGCAGCTGAATTATATTAATGAAACCATAGTTAAAAAATATAAAACTAATTAAGAATCTACACATATATATCTAAAATTAAATTAATGGGAGTATTTTGACTTACATCTTTATCCATAAATAAAAACTCGAGGGTTTCTTGCATCTTGCCGACTCCAGTAGTCCTCCACTTTCTACAGACTCGAACACGAATATTCCAATCAATTCTATTTTTATTTATTTCAGAAAGAGGAGTGTATGGGTGAGATGATTCGAATTCGGTCTTCATTGTTATTAATGGCTGACGTTTTGATATAAAATTTTCCACTATCTATGGCCTTTTATAAGGGACCGGGTGATAAGTATTTTTTCAATATATATGGTAAAAGATATATACACAATTATTTAGTATATATCTAAATCTTTTATTTAAAGATAATATAGGGATTCTGAATAGTATATATTTCGTACCTAATCGTAAAAGGAATAAAGATAGTATAATTATTCTGGAATGATTCTTTATTTTCAGTAGGGTTACACAAAATGGAAATATTTATTTATTGTATTAAATTAATTGAATAATTGAATAGTTTAATAAATTCACTTATTAAATAATAAGTAACTTCTTAAAATCTACGTTTTAGCAATTTGTAAGTATTTAAATTGCAGTTGATGATAATGATAATAAATTCAATAGAATTCAAAGGATCCGGGACAAATCAAAATTGGAATATAGTCAAATTAATAATTCTGTAATTAATAAGGTAAATTTAATATTTGGTCAACCTTATCTGTTGGAAATCGACTACCCGGGAGGCGTTCGTTCGATCGCTCGAACATCCGAACGCTCCCAGTCGACCTCCAAAGTCGCTACTTCGTTCGCACGACACCCCTTGACCCGATTCACGCTCAGCCATCGCCCCGAAGGACAACCGCGCGAAACGGGACTTGACTGCATCAATTCGGCGACCGCCGAAAGCAGTCCAGCGGTCGCTGAAAGGAACTGCAAACGGCGACCGCCGTTTGCCCTTTGGCGACCGTCGTTTGTCCGCGAACAGCAACGCGACGTTGCTGTTCCGGGCTCGTTTCCGGGTCGTTTTTCCTCATCCGACTACCGAACCGGAGGTCCTAGAACCCCCAGTAGTCGAGGAGTACGATCCACGAGATCCGGAACCCGATCTTACATCCGATGTATTTTCAACGAGAAAGAAATCGAATAAAAGCGGAAATAGGGTTTCAATTTCTTATACCTTTGAAGCGTGATTCGGAGAAGCCGAATAGGCGAACACCCTGAGATCTTATAGTGTGTATCCTAGCCCTCGACGCCGGACGTTGTGTGGGCAACGATCCACCGGAGTCTTCTCTTCTTCTTCTCTCTCAAACCCTCTTTCTCACGTTTTAATTATTCTGTCTCCAGAAATATATTTGCGCTAGCAAATTCATTTCTACAGAAATAATTATTCTGTCTCCAGAAATATATTTGCGCTAGCAAATTAATTTCTACAGAAATAAAAACACTGCGCTAATCTAAATTAATTAAGCAGAGAAGAAAATAATTGCGCTAGCAAAATAATTTCTCCACAGAATTAATTATAGCGGCGTTTCGTAGGTTAAGAGAAGAGAGATTGAGGGGTATATATATAGGCCACACTAGGGACCTTAGGACAATTAATTAATTAGGCTAAATTGTAATTTAATTAAACCGGTGTCCTTAAAAGAAAACCTTTAATTAAATCCAAATTTAATTATAATTAATTCCACTATAAAATTATAATTGAATTCCCAATTAATTAATCTATATTATTTTACCAATAATATTTCCGCCGAAATTACATATACGACTTTCCCCGTGTTCAAGATATCGAATGTCCACGAATTAATTTCAATTAATAATAATTAAATTAATTCATTTCTTGTTATCCGAGACTAGTACCACTCATCCTTATTATCATGTGGAACGAATCCACCTGCAGGGTTTACATGATAAACTTTATGAGCTCATCTCGGGGACATCATCAACCCAATAAATGGGACACGGTTTCCTGTCTATAATCTATAGCATGCCGTGTGTACGATTCCGATTCCCAATTTACCGAGAATATTGACTAATCAATTAGTCTCACTCACTAGTAAGTCAAAGAACCGAGAACTGGACACACGCACCTATAATTATATAGGGATTAGGAATTCGTATATCCGTAATATCTGAGGTCTAGTTCGATTACTTCGATTAGTATAAATCGAACGCCCTCCCGTGGTCCTGCTCAATACACCAAGTGTACGAGTGTAACATGATAGTCAAGACCAACTATCTACCAGTCACACTACGACGTACCGATGGATTGTCCCTGTCCATCTAAGTCGTGAGCTACTGTTCGATAGTATACGAGTAACCGACAGTATGATCTTCCGCGTGTCTCCTCACGCCATACTGTCTACAACGTATACATCAAGGACTATTGCATTAAATGCAATCATGCTTGAATCATATCTCGAATTAAGGTATAGATAAGGAGTTCCGTATTTGCACTAAACTAGACATTTAGAATACAACTCCATCAATCTCCCACTTATACTAAAAGTCTAGTCGCCCTCTTCCAAACATCAGATTCCCATAACCTCATCACGCCTACCCAACGCTTTCGCTGGAAGTGCCTCTGTGAACGGGTTTACCAGGCAATCCTCTCGATGCTATCTAGGTGAAAACTGCATCCTCTTACTAGACGATCTCTCGAATCAGGTGGTACTTGCGCTCTACGTGTTATCTCCCACTGTGGACTCGTGGCATTTCAAGTTTGCCAATACCGCTATTCAAAATAGCTTTGGGTAAACTAGAAACCACATCTAAGTCCCTTAGGAAGTTCTGGAGCCACACTGACCTTTTAACTGCCTCAGAGGTCGTTATCCTTTCAGTTTCCATGGTAGAGTCCGTAATGCATCGCTGCTTTACATTCTTCCATGTGACTGCTCCACTTCACAGTGAGAACACATAGCCTGACTTCGACTTTCGACTGTCCCTGTTTGATTTGGAAATCCAATTCTATGTAATCCAACAGAAACAACTTGACTGCTTTGTAACTCAGAACATAATTCCTGGTCCGGCAGGAACCTAAACATGTTCTTTACATCAGTCGAGTGATCCTTTCTAGGATTACTATGATATCTCACCACCATGCCCACGACATAGTAGATATCAGTCTCGTGCATAGCATTACATACATTAAGCTTCCCACCATTAAGGTGCAGGGAACTGCTTACTCTTCATCTATCTCCTTTATTGTGTCGGACACAAAACTTTAGATAGACGAATTCCACATTTAAAAGGTGAAGACCTTTCTTGGAATTCTGTATGCTGCAACGAGTAAGAATTGTATTTATGTATGAGGCTCGAGATAAGTTCTATGTTCTTTTCTGGCGATCATTTATTACTTTGATCCCAAGAACATTCCCAACTTCTCCTAAGTCTCTTACATTGAATTACTCGGACAACCATCCCTTTATGTCCGATAACATCTTTCATATTGTTGCCAATTTAGAAGGATGTCGTCTACATAAAGAATGAGAAAACACCACATCTTTTCTGCCACTTCTTTATTACACTCAGGACCTAATCATGCCTTGAATGAATCCATGAAATGGATTTTCTCATAGGTCCGCATGTGTCCAAGATCTTGAAGCTTCCTTCAATCCTAAGATTGATTAAGCTTGTTTACCGAATGCTCTTGGCTCTTTTCGATGAATCTCTCTGGCTGTCCCACACAGATGGCCCCGTCAAGACTTCGATTTAGGAAATCTGTCTTGACTTCCATCTTCCATGTGAAGACAAAAGAATCCGGATCGACTTTTGCCAAGACTGAGCATCTTGATCTTTCAGCGTCTCGTCATAGATCCAGGGTTCAGCTTCATGTTCTCCAGGTAACAAGTCCGAAGACTCTCCTATAAACATGAACCTGTCGGGTTGTCTAACAACCCTCCCACTACGACGACGCTCCGGTGCATCCTTAGTGACTAAAGATTTATAGTAGTGAACTACTCAGTTAGGCTGGTTCTAAGTCTTGACCAGTCCCTCTAAGCACATTAAGTATTACCCTACTCTTGGGCTTGTGATCTTGCATATACATATAGTCCATGTCTAAGAACCGAACGTTGATTCAATCAACGAACATCTGGTCCTTTGGACAATATTACATATCTCAATTCGTTTTCTTAGGGTATCTTATAAACAGCCGAATATCTGTACAAGTTTCCAAAAGAATCAAGTTCAGGATAAACGCCGCTGTTTCCAAGCCATATCCCAGAAACGAATTAGGTAACTCCGAATAACTTATTGTCTACTTTCCCATATCTATAAGAGTCCTATTCCTTCTTTACAACACATTATTTTGCCGAGACATAAATGGTGTAGTCTGTTGGGAGTTAATCCCATTTTCTGATAAGTATGCCTTACTCCTCAAAGAGGTCTGCATATATCAGAGCGAATCAACTCTAGTACTTTCTTGGATCTTTTCCCTTTAACCGTAAAGGGTTGCTCGGTCATTAAAACTTCCAAGTATGATTCGAAGGTTGGAAGGTCCTTTCCTTCAACCTGGCTGAGTGGTCCATCAGCTTTCACCCTTTGAATCGTACTCAAGTTAAAATGATCTAGCCTAAGATACCATAAGTACATTAAATTTATCCTAGAAGGATCTTTACTCTTATTGGGGTTCGACATTGTGTTATTTTCTCCGGTGAGTTGCATCGTGGAAGAACACGGATTTAGTATTAAATTGTCTATCAATGTACCAGAATAGATAATATCCCCGTTTCCTACTCTGAAAAGTATGAAAATATCAGAAGAAACGGAATATCCATTCTAAGCCAACTTAGAAATCCGAAATGAAATTTCTTTCTAAATGCCGGCACATAAAGACAATTTATTAGAACTAAAATCCTACCGTTAAAACATTTAACATCTCCCACTGCAACGGCTGTTACCTTAACATTATTTCCCATGTAGGTTACTACTTCTTCCTTTCTAAGTCTCCGGGTTTCCTGGAACCCCCGCATTTAAATGCATACATGATTAGTGGTTTCCGTATCCACACACCAGGTACTGGTAGATAACACCACTAAACATGTTTCGGTGACTAAAGAGAAGTTAACTTCTAGTTGCTTTGAGAGGACAATCAAACTCCCAGTATCCAAAATGCTTACAACGGAAGCACTTACCCCTTGGGCTTGCTTTTCCCATTCCGTGGTCCAGATATATTAGGCCCACTGGGTTTCCGTATTTTCTTCTTCTTCCTTTTTCCGCCCGAAGGCCTAGGAAGAGCCAATTTCTCAGCCACAAGTGTTTTGAGAGCCATTAAAGATTCCCTCAGCCGCTTGAAGTTCAACCAGGAGCTCCGCCATTGAATAAGACCTCTTATCCATGTTACATTTTAGGCGGAACTGCTCAAAACTTCTCGGCAGAGACTGGAGCACAAAATCAACCTGGGTTACCCCATTGATAATTGTTCCCAGAATCTCTATCTCATTAAGATAGCCCATCATTCTAAGAACGTGATCCCTCACGGGCGTTCTTTCCAACATGATGTCCGTCATGAGTTGCCTCATTTTACTTTGCCCGGCTGTCCTGTCCTGATAACCAAAACTTCTTGAGGTTAAGCATCATATCATAGGTAATGGTCATGGCATGATCCCGATGTCGCAGCACTTTTGACATGAAAGTCATAATGTTGCTCCGCGTCATCTCATAGCCTTGATCCATTTCCAATGAGCTTCCTTTCCTCAGTAGTGGAAGCATCATTTGGCTCAGCAGGTCAATCGACTTGGAGTACATATTTGTACTCCTCTGCAGTTAGAACAATGTCCAAGTTTCTTCTCTTATCCATACAATCAGGTTCAGTGAGTTTGTTGACTTTTAATGGGAATAATACCATATAAAACAAACAATGAGTTTAATTCGATATCATTTCCCTCAAGTGATATCATTAAACTACCAATCATTTCCAAAATCCCATCAGACATAGCAAGCCACGTTCTTGTGGACGTTTACCAGTCCAAATAATTTTATGATTGGATTTCACTTCGGTCGTACATCATTATAGCAGTGACTCCGATGGGGAGGATACTATAAAGCGTACCTAAGTGTATACCATTTCTCAGTACTAAGTCCACCGCTCGGGAACTACATGTCCACCGCAAGCCACGTTCTTGTGGACGTTTACGTTGACATGCGGTCCTCCACGACTTTCTATAACTGTCGAGCCTCAATTAATCCCAAAGTTCCGTTTCCATCTAGCAAGCCACGTTAGTGTGGACGTTTACTAAACAAACAACTTTATTAATTGAATCCTTCTTATTCAAATGTCATAGAGTCTCAATTAACCCAAAGTACCGTTTCCATTTAGCAAGCGACGATAGTGTGGACGTTTACTAAAACAAACAACTTTGTTAATTAACTCTTACATTTATTAAATTTCACAATTTATTAATCAAAGCTTGATATCTCGTAAGTGAAACTCGAAGTTTCTAACCAGCGATCAATCATGCAATTGAGCCCTATCTCTCACAAGGTGAGGGAGCCAATCAGACAATCGATCTAGTCATCGAATGACTCGAAAGTCTCCAATCTGTGTCATCGACATAACCAAGCGCTTTGGCTCCATTCCACTCCCCGGGGTGAGAATGAGTCGAGTTGAAATTAGTCTTTGAATGACAGATTAGGCATTGCTTTTGAGAAATATAATTGTTCAATTTTATAAGTGGATTTTAAATTCGAATTTTGATCCAGTGATATCCGTGTATCGACTTTATCCGATAGGGAGGATGACACTAAAGCCAACTCGTAAGTGACACACATCACTATCAAAACAGAGAATGGAGACCGCGGGATTGTTTCCAATCCCTCTCCCACTTAGTATTTTACGAAAGGGATAACATGCATAAAATAAATAAAGCATAATAACAAGCACGCAAACATACATAAAGCATTTAACGTGGCCCCGATTATTATGGCCTTTAAATATCTTCCATGCACGTCTTCTCGTATCTTCGTCTCATTGCTCGTCTCGGTCTCGATCCACCACCGACTCGTCTAAGTGCCAAGAGACGAACCCCTCCCACTGGAGTATCATCCCAGGCCTCGACGAGCGACCCGTGGTGTCTGTCGAACCCCCACGCCGCTGCTGCCAAGTATCCAGCGAAACGGCGACCGCCGTTTAAGAAACGGCGACCGCCGTTTGCCCTTCAGCAGCTCGCGGGTTCGACTTCTCGACCCTCGTTCGTCCGGCCTCCGATCTTCTCTCGATCCACCAAGTAGCAGTAACATTACATAGGTAAAACATACTACTTCCGGCATCGATCCTATACAGGTTGATCGATCCTATACATCCGGATAAAACGAAAAACGTAATAAAACCTAAACGACTCAACCCGTCGTTTTAACTATTACAAACATGCAACGATTTCAAAACCAAAGATCTCAACAAGCCCGAGAGTTTAACAAACCACAAACATACAGCACAATCACATGGCCATAATAATCGGGTTCGAACCTGCAAAACAAATCTCGCAAAAATACAACGAACGACAAAACCGGCTCTGATACCAATTGTTGGAAATCGACTACCCGGGAGGCGTTCGTTCGATCGCTCGAACATCCGAACGCTCCCAGTCGACCTCCGAAGTCGCTACTTCGTTCGCACGACACCCCTTGACCCGATTCACGCCCAGCCATCGCCCCGAAGGACAACCGCGCGAAACGGGACTGGACTGCATCAATTCGGCGACCGCCGAAAGCAGTCCAGCGGTCGCTGAAAGGAACTGCAAACGGCGACCGCCGTTTGCCCTTTGGCGACCGCCGTTTGTCCGCGAACAGCAACGCGACGTTGCTGTTCCGGGCTCGTTTCCGGGTCGTTTTTCCTCATCCGTGCTGGGATTCGATGTCCCGGGCTATCAAAAAATTGCGGAACCGATAACCCGACCGAAAACCCGTCGCCGGAGATCGCACGAACACCGACTCATCCGCAGGAGTCCGACCTTTGGAGACTACGCGCCCGAAGACACGCAGCCCGCCCCCAGTCGAAGTCTCCCGCGAGTCGGAAATCACGAACGCGAACCACACGCGAAGAACCAGGCTCGACAAGAGCGTCGCCGCGGGATGAACCCGCGGCTAAACCCTAGCCGAACCCCATCGCGGCTGGGGTTCGCGATCGCCGTGCATGGCGATCGCTGGGGCTGCTCCTGTTAGGATATGTCCTTCGATCCTACGTGTGCAATCGATAAAGTCATAAGGTCGTCTATGGATGTTAAATGATTATTCGATAATATTAATTGTTGGGAACAATATAATATTGATCGATAAAATCATACCTACAGGGTCACACACGAGCTCGATATTGATATACATTGCTTGATAAATATATTGATTTAGAATCAATATTTACGTGGATTTAATACACATGCATGGGATGCATGGCTTGCATGGATGCATGTCACATAGTGTGACATGGCATGCCACACAAGCAAGTGGGACCACATACAATGCATAGTGGCATGTGTATGTGGCATGACCTTTCACCTCCTTTGTAACCCCTTTTGCATGTTAATGGTGCATTATGATGCCCATTATGTTGTAGGTTACAAAGGGGAATAATGTGGTGAATAATGAGGCCATTATATGGATGAAAATCAGATTTTCATCACATCACATCTTTACCCACGAAATTCACACCAAAGAGAGAAAGGAGAGAGTGTTCTAGGAGAACCGACTCGATCAAGCAAAGTGTTCGTCATCCGGGTTCGTGTGCAACACGTAGAGGCCGGGCCATTTGTGCGGCTTCCACATCCGGACGATCTAAAGGAGTGACGAGGTCATTCACAAGGAGAGCTTCGAGAGGCTGATCCATTTGAGGTGGTTCAATCGACTCAACACCACCTCAACGACATCAACGAATCACTTCGTCACAAAAGTAAGTAATCGTTGAACCTTATATATATATATATATTGGATGTGTATATATATATGTTTATATGTGTTCTTATACACATTAAGTGTGCACTAAGATCATGGCATAGTAGATCTATTGATTTACACGCTTCCGCACACACGGTATATCGATTGGATCGGTATACCGGTACCTTCAATTGGTATCAGAGCCAAGGGCTCGTGCACACTTTTGTGTTGGACACGAAGGTTAAATCAACATAATTGGATTATTTGTTTAATTGTGATTATGTGATTAGATGTAAGGCCGGCCACCGTTAGTGGTCGGGTGAATGATTTCGTCGTTTTTTACGTTTCGATTGGCCATAGTTTTGGAGGGCTGCGTCCCTTGGAATCATTTGTAATAGATAGGTTTTTCTATTATATTTGTATTGTACTACTTGTAAGCGATGGACTTAGTCCATGGTTCGATGGAGGATCTCGGCTCTCCGGCGAAAACGAGAAGAAACGAAGCCAAACGAAGCAAAACGAAGCAAATCGGGCTGCTGGAGCCAAACGGCGGTCGCCGTTTGAACTCCGGCGGGCGCCGTTTTGATTCGGCGGGCGCCGTTTTGGAAACGGCGACCGCCGAATGACCTGTTTTTGGGGCAGATTTTTCCGAACCCTTTCGGCGGGCGCCGTTTTGGAAACGGCGACCGCCGGTGGTGTTCAGCGACCGCTGGTTGTGAAACGGCGGGCGCTGTTCGTGGTTTTATGGGTACAGAATAGATTTGACCAAAATCGGAGGGCACGGAACTAAAACGGAGGGCGAGGACCAGTCCAGAAGATGTTCAAGGCCTATTTTGTTGCTTTTAATCTTTTCGTTTGAGAGTTGTGAGGTTCTAGGGGCCTTTCGATTTCGTATTTATTTGCTTTGCTAGTTATAGGTTGTTTTATGTTATAAATGTTCAACTTACATATAAACAAACCTATGCATGCAAGTTCCAAAATAATGAGTATAATGTCTTGTCCAAAACATCACACCCATAAAGCCCTCGATCATAAGTTGGTAGGTCCGCCTCAGCGGGGTACTACTTGTTATCTTGGGATAAGTGGGAGTAAGGGTTAGACCCTTACACGTGAGTTTGGTTTTCTCATCGATAGATCCACTGGAGGCGTGGCTATCGAGACATGAGATGAGAATGGGACTCTCATCGACCGAGAGTGACATTAGATGTCATTGACATGGGATGTCTACCTATCTTAGACTTCTTAAGTGCGGACTCAGTCGGCTTAAGAATTTGCAAGATGAGGGTCTTGGGATTGTTTTGTTCAAGGGAACAAAGATATTAGATATCGATTGAACAAAATGAAATAAATAAGTAGCTTGTTAGACAACCTTATTTGTTTACCGCTTTGTGAATGTTTACATACTTTAGTTATCTTTCTTTTGTAGTTTATCATGTTAAATATCAACTCAATTCAAGTTTGGTTCAATTCTTGATTGTGAAAAATTGAACAACACAAATTTTCTTTTTTTTTGACAACGTAATTTGAGGATGGTCCTCAAATACGAATACAAAGAGAATGTGTTAGATTACCAATTCCTATGATATCATTGAACAACTCAATAGCATGTTCGGGGAACATACTATGATTGAGCGGTTCGGTATGACCAGGGTCATCGCTTCAGCTAGGCTGGAAAAATGGAAATCTATGGAATCACATGTGCAACAAATGATTGGATTATTTGTTTCAAGTGACCGCCTAGATTTTTCCTATGATGATTATTTGGCAACCGATTTCATACTTCAATCTCATGATGGTTATAATGCCTTTAGGCTAAATTTTCCATATGAATGGTTTGAAGAAATCGCTTCGTGAGCTCCACGGGATGCTCAAGGCTGCTGAGCCGGCGATAGAGAAGGACCCTAAGAGGGAAATTCTTATGATATGGGATAGGGTATTCAAAAGAGCAGGGGCAAGAAGGCTACTAGGGTTCCTAGGGAATCTCAATGCGTCTTTGCAAAAGTGTTGGACACTACTTGCAAACATATAAAAGTTCATATTTTATTCAATTTCAAAACAAATGCCTAATTTGTCTTTCATATGATGGATTCTAAGGTTATGATTATTTACACCTCGGGGAGTGATTTAATCCAAAACACTTAAGTTCATCAATGACACAAATTAGAGACTTTCGAGCCATTGGATGGCGTGAATCGATTGTCTGGTTGGCTCCCTCATATTTTATGAGAGATAGGGCTTCAATTGCATGATAATATCGCTGGTTAGAAAACTTCGATTTTTCACTTACGATTTATCACGTTTTGACATTGAGATAATTTTGAATGGGAAATTTGAATGAGACTCAATTATTGGGAATAATTTAATTTGCCCAAAGTTCAAAGAATATGTGAAGAACGTGGTTGCTTCATCTTCAGGTATTAATGATATAGACATTAAACTTCACAAATTCTACTTCTTGGGTATTGGATGCCAAATGTGGTTCTAACATTTGTATGTGGAGGAACTACATAGAAGTGTAAGTTTGGTGAGTAGAGATGTCGATCTACGGGCGAGAAATGAAGCGAATGTCGTTGCATTAGCCGCATGATCATATGATGTTGTTTTGCCTTAGGGCCTTGTTTGAGTATTATAACTATGTAATTTCGTACCTTCAATAAACAATGAATATTGGTTCAGTATTGGATACTGATGGATTAGTTTTTCACTATTAAATAGTTTGGTAACTATTTTAATTGTGAATTATTCTTTGTTTTGGTACGATTATTATATTGTTTATGTATACTTTAAACTTGACAAATCATATATATCATTAAGACCAAAGGCCAAATCGAATAAGTATCGATGAGACATAACTGAAACATTGTTGATTAGATCAAATCAAAATCTAAACATGTAACGAAACTTCTTTTAGAAGGAATTTTAGAATCATTTGACTTGGAGTCATTTGATACATGTGAATGATGTGTGATTGAAAAGATAACAATGTCATCTTTCTTGGAGAAAGGAGAACATGTGAGTAATTAGGGATGATACATACTGATGTATGTGGAACCTATTAGTTCACAAGCACATGAAGGTTATGTTTCGGAAAAGAGAAAACAAACTATATTAGATATAGTTCGACCATTCGATGAGAGGTCTAAATGAACTACTGGTCTCTTTTGGGAACACACAATTCTAGACTTCAACTTATACACTGAATAGGAAGCTGTCAAAAGCTGTTGATAAGACACCATACTAGGTATGGAAAGGGAGGGTCCCTAAATTGTTTTCATCAAAATTTGAGGTTCTAAAAGCTTCTCTGACGAGATTTATCTCTATAGAGCTTGAACTCAAATGGGATAAAAGTTTTTTATGGTATCCATAAGAAACTCGAGGGTACAACTTCTACGATCTATCTGAGAACAATATTTTGTTGCTCGAGATAGTGATTTTCTTGAAAAGAGTTATCTTTCCTAGAAATTCAGTGGGAGCTCGGTTGTCTTGAACGAGGTTCAAGTGAAACAACTAACGATGAATACTCAAGACTGGGTTGAGAGTATTCTTATGGTTTTGGAAGCCGTACCAGCCCTCGTAGGTCCGAAAGGCATAAATCTATCTCTATTATTCAAATACTTAGATATTGTGACCAATGAGAGATATGAATTCATGCTTTTGGAAAGCGGTGAACCTTCGACCTAATTCCAAGCTATGACGAGTCCAGCTACTAAAAATTGGCATGGTGCCATGAAATCTGAGATGATATCAATATCTGATAATCAAGTTTGGTATATTTGCATCACAGGGTTAGACCCAATGAATGCTAATAGATCTTTAAGATCTAAACAGACAGATGGAAAACCTAGGGTTTTCAAAGCAAGGTTGATGGTAAAAGTTTTATTCACGAGGTGGATTATGGAAAAACTTTCACCAATTGCTTTGATTAAATCATTCAGATTATCTTAGCCATTACTACTCATCTTGATAATGAGTTATGGTAATATTGGATGTTAAAACTAACTTCTTGAATTGGATTCTAGAAGAGGCTGTGTTTTAACACAGCCAAAGAGTTTTATCGATCTTAATAAGGCTGAGAAATTATGCAAACTTATAGTTCTATTTATGGAATAAAGAATGCATATAGGAGTAGCAATCTTCAGTTCAATGAATCCATACTGGGATTTGGATTTCAGAGGAACTCGGAAGAGTCTTGTTTTACAAGAAGATCAGTGGGAGTTACGTTGTATTAATTGTGTTGTATGTCGGTGACATACTCCTTATTGGAAACAATGTTTCTATGCTTAATTCTATTAATGAATGGCTTGGAAATTGTTTTTCAATGAAGGATCTTGGAGAAGCACAGTACATATTGGGCATCAAGATCTGTTAAAACAGATCGAAAATGATGTTTGGACTTAGTCAAGTGACCTATTTTGATAAGGTACTTGATAAGTTCAGAATGAAAGACACCAAAAAGGGTCTCATTCCAATTACTCATGGCACATCTCTTAGCAAGATTCAAGGCCCTACAGGGCTTGATGAGCAAAAGAGGATGGAAAACATTCTTTATGCTTCGGCAATAGGGTCTATAATGTACGCCATGATATGTACATGACCAGACGTATCGTATGCTTTGAGCATGACGAGTCAATTTCAAGGAAATCCAGGTGAGGCGCGTTAGACTGCGACCAACAATACTCTTATGTACCTTAGATGGACAAAAGAATATTTTGTTGTCTTTGGAAGACAAAAAGAGTTGATATTAACAAGCTGTTTAAATGCTAACAGACTAAGATAATTTCCGATTTTAATCTGGTTATATCTTTTGTCTGGTTAGAGGTGAAATTTGCTGGAATTGTTCCATGCAATGTAATATAGCTGATTAAAACTACAGAAGCTGAACACAGTATTGCATTGGATGCAGTACTGTTGGCAATTAAGATTTGAAAGTTCTTGAATGAACTAGGTGGCGTAACTAGCTCAGCCCATCCGATAGTTCTCTATTTATAGTAGATCTATCGCGCAAGCTTATGAGCCTAGGGAGCACTACAAATCTAAAGCTGGTGCTCAGGATGTTCCACATTATCTGGGAGATAGTTTTGTGGAGATATCGAGATAATAAAGTTGCAACTTTTGGTAAGGTTGCAAACCCATTTTCTAAACCTCTCCAGCAGTTTAAGCTTGAGGCTTTCACGACTGCAATAGAGATCAGACATCTTAGAGATGGGTTGTGATTTCTATTACTGTATTAGATACTTTTGGAGATTTGGTAGACATTCACTCATATGTATAATACATATTTCTTCATATAGATATGGTTTAATTTATATGAATTGTCCAAATGATTAAGTGATATCAATTGGGTTATGAGGTCGACTTACCGCATAATGAAGCCCCAATGGTTGAACTGATATACTTGAATCATATAGCTGTTCCTGGTTCGTATCATCGAGTACGGACAAACTGATGATACAAAGAACTAGATTGTAATGTGTAATATAGCGCCGCTTCATGGGCTAATGATGTGGGACATCAAGTACAATTACATAGATATTAGCTGGGAGCTAATGATCGAACAGACCCGACTGGAATAGTATTTAAGATTTCGAGTCATAATACTATTTCATTGACTGTCGAGCAATTTCCTCTGACCTGAGTAGTCCAGAGTGATTCCATTGTGAAATGGTGTACTTTGATACAAGTAAACGCCTTTCGTAAAAGGAGGTTATAAAACTTGTTATTGGGTATATCAGGAAGCAAGTGGGAGAACTTGGATTGACAAGATGGGATTGTCCTCCATTTTATAATGGGATACATGTCTTACCGGCCACTTGGAGAGTCGAGACTGTGGAAAATACGTGGCCACGTCCAGATTCGTATCATAGTGATAAATCTGGTTTTACAGTCTGTCTCAAAGTCCAAGAAAGGTTTGAACCGATTGAGGATGACTCGAGTCTTGCCTCAAGTTCAAACTTAGACATAAAGTGACAACAGGAAATTGGCAGCACACTGGCTCTGAAGGCCAAGTGGGAGATTGTTAGGATATGTCCTTCGATCCTACGTGTGCAATCGATAAAGTCATAAGGTCGTCTATGGATGTTAAATGATTATTCGATAATATTAATTGTTGGGAACAATATAATATTGATCGATAAAATCATACCTACAGGGTCACACACGAGCTCGATATTGATATACATTGCTTGATAAATATATTGATTTAGAATCAATATTTACGTGGATTTAATACACATGCATGGGATGCATGGCTTGCATGGATGCATGTCACATAGTGTGACATGGCATGCCACACAAGCAAGTGGGACCACATACAATGCATAGTGGCATGTGTATGTGGCATGACCTTTCACCTCCTTTGTAACCCCTTTTGCATGTTAATGGTGCATTATGATGCCCATTATGTTGTAGGTTACAAAGGGGAATAATGTGGTGAATAATGAGGCCATTATATGGATGAAAATCAGATTTTCATCACATCACATCTTTACCCACGAAATTCACACCAAAGAGAGAAAGGAGAGAGTGTTCTAGGAGAACCGACTCGATCAAGCAAAGTGTTCGTCATCCGGGTTCGTGTGCAACACGTAGAGGCCGGGCCATTTGTGCGGCTTCCACATCCGGACGATCTAAAGGAGTGACGAGGTCATTCACAAGGAGAGCTTCGAGAGGCTGATCCATTTGAGGTGGTTCAATCGACTCAACACCACCTCAACGACATCAACGAATCACTTCGTCACAAAAGTAAGTAATCGTTGAACCTTATATATATATATATATATTGGATGTGTATATATATATGTTTATATGTGTTCTTATACACATTAAGTGTGCACTAAGATCATGGCATAGTAGATCTATTGCTTTACACGCTTCCGCACACACGGTATATCGATTAGATCGGTATACCGGTACCTTCAGCTCCGGCAGCCCCCGGGTGGCGGTGAGTCCGGCGACTTCACCGCCATCGCCACCAGGAGGGGCGGTCAGCCCAGCTGACCACCGCGGCAACAGCCGCGGTTCACCCCCGGCGATCGATCGCTTGATCGATCGCCCGCCTCGGCCCAGCCGAGGCGCCTTCTCGCGCACGCCGCCGTGGAGGCAGCGGGGATCCGCCACGGCACCAGCCCGTGGCATCCCCGGCGATCGACCCTAGGTCGATCGCACGCCCCGGCGTCCAGCCGGGGCTTTCTCGCGCGGTACACCGGCGGTCGAAACCCTAGGGTTCGACCGCCCCTCTTTCGATCCCGACGGGGATCGCGAGATCCCCGTATCCCGGTCTCGACGTTCCCGGATCGTCTTGTTCATGTACATATTACGATTAACAAGCACAAATAATCAAAGAGGGGGATTCTCGATTATACCTTCGATTCGTTGTACGGAGAAACGAAATCGGTTGACGACCTTGCGATCTTCCTACGTATTCCTCGCACCTCGTCCGAACGTCGTGTGGGCGACGATCTATCGGATTCCTATGGATCTTCCTCACTCTCAAGACTTTATGATTGGCGTAGGTCAATTATTATGTGTTATAAAAAGTGAAGACCATGTAGTGCTTATATAGGCTACGTAGGGGATCATAAGGAGAATAAATATTGGGCTTCTAAATATTGAAGATTAAATTGGGTCCAACCCAAATCCATTAATCCTTATCAATATTAAATTTTATTTATTTTCCACTATATAAATAAAATTGCACTCCCAATATTAATCCATATTATATCAAATAATATTTCTCCGATTAGTATTATTTATTCCGTGTATTTAAGATTTAAATATCCATGAATAAATTTATTTATTGCTCAATAAATAATATTCATATCTTATATCCGAGACTAGTACCGTTCAACCTTTATTATTGTGCGGAACGAATCCACTCATGAGGTTTACACAATAATTCCTTATGAACTCATCTCGGGGATATTATCAACCCTTCCGGGATACACTTTCCCGTCAAGTATTCACGGCATGTCGTATATAAAATATAGCGACCCAACTTTACCGGTAATTAACCCAATAATTAAATCGGTTAATTCCTTTGGAAAATCAAAGTCTCTAATATTAAATATACACACACGCAATAGTATCGGGGATTGAGAATAAAATACTCCGAGATTTAAATTGATTATCCAAGGCAATCCTAATCAATAAATCTCAAGCTGATCCGCCCAATACACCAAGTGTACAAGTGTGATAAAATAATTAAGATAAATTATTCTCTCTCTCACACAACGACTATACCGATGGATTAGTTCGTGTCCATCTAGGTCGTGAGCAACTGTTCGATTAAATACGAGTAACCGATAGTATGATCTTCTGTGCGCCCATGCAGCACCATACTAACTACAACGTATAAAATCCAGAACTATGATTTGCATATACTTTTAATTATAAATAATTAAATGCAAATAATTGTTTATTAATTAAATAGATTAAATGCTATGATCGGGAGTTTACCGTTACTTAAATCTAGACATTAAGTACACAACTCCAACAATCTCCCACTTGTACTAAGGTCTAGTCATTTCCTCCAAACTCCCGGTTCCCATACTCATCACGTGCTTAAGGTGTACTTCCGAGTACTATGTGAGTGAGCACTCTAGGTTGCCGCTCTGAAGTTATCTTGGTGACTACTACGTCGTCTCCCTCGATGATGATTCGTATCAGGTGGTACTTGCTCTATGTGTTATCATCACTTTCAGACTTATGACTTCTTCCAGTTTATCATGCACCGCTATAAAATAGCTTTTGGTAAACTAAGAGTCATATCCAAGTCTTTAGAAGTTATCCGGAACCCAACCAAAACTTCCGCTGCCTCTGAGGCTGCTATTCGGATATGAGAGAGTCCGAGAAGCGTTCCGCTTATCACCCTTTCATTTTTAAAGGTTCCACTTCTCCAAAAGTGAACACATAGCCTGATATCGACTTACACTGGTCCTTCTCTGATTTGAGATCTGAGAACATGTAATCAAAGAAGATTTCGTCTTGCTTAATGTCCAGTACTTTCGCAAGTACTATTAAAACATCCGAACATCTCTTGTTTAGATTACTTTGATATCCTCCCACTACGCAAACCGCATAGTTGATATCAGGTTCTGGTTTTTCAACATTGCATCTACAAAGCTCTCTACACAAGAAGTGTAGGTAACTGTTTTGTCCATATCTATCTCCTTCATGTGTTCGAAACACACACCTTTAGATAGATGTATTCTGTTCCCGAAAGGCAATAACCTTTCTCAGAATTGTGCATGTTTAAAACAAACCATAATCGTATAAGATATCTTAAGAGAAGTACAAATGTCCTTATCCAGAGATCGAAAGATTTCTAAGAACATGATCCAACTTCATCTTAATCTTATATCTCGATTCATTTAGACAACCTCTATTTTATGTCTGACAACATTTTCACATTGTCGCCAATGACAAAGTGTTATCTACACAAAATTCCGAGAAACACCACCTTTGTTTCTATTACGTCTCTAACACACCTTTCTCGCAAATCTATGCAGACCTAGGGATCGATTTCATGTATACTGGATCCAGAGTTCAAAACTCCTCCAGTCTTATGAACATCTCTGGTTGCTTAACAACCTCCCACTGCAATGGCGTTCCGGTGTATAACAGTAACAACATTAGGTGCAGTTAGTGGTGTACTACTACTCGGTCAGGCTGGTTCTCAGTCTTTCCCTTTCCTCATTTTAAAGTGCTTTGTCAATTAGGGCATTGTAGTTCATCTAATAGTTTTTCCCTTACGAACCGGGCGAGAACACCCTTCTGGTTCGTAGTACTATTGAACACACAATTACTTGTTCTTCTAGGATATTCCACAACCACATAGAATGTGCCGTTGTGTCCAGAAATATCCATAGAACATAGGTAGTTCCGAACAAACTTGTTCTTTTACCATTAGAATCCCATTTCTCATTTCTGATTTATGCTATGTGTTATTTAGATAGCCTCCGCGAACAGGTCGCAGGCTATAAACGGATATACTTTGAAGGATCCCCATAATGGCTTTGTGTTGAAAAACACTCCGCCTTCATGGCACAGCAAGTAGTCCAATCCATCTTCGAGTATTCTTGAAAGAACGACTCGTACCTTCTCTAATCTCACATACCGCATTAACCATAAATCATTTCCTATACTTATCTGAATTCCATCCTTTATCAGAAAGGTTAACTCAGTTGTATCATCTTTCAAGATCGATTCTTAGGTCGGGAGGTCCATTCCTCCAACTATAATTGATCAAATCAATTTCGACCTTTTGAATCCCTTTTGAATAGATACTACCAAGTTCAAGAATTCACAAGTACAATGATTGACAAGAGAAATACATCTAATAAGTAAAACAAGTTATATATAACGGTTTGTTGCATCGTGGTAGACTAAGGATTCATCATTCATGTATTGCTATCTAATGTACCAGAATAGATATCACCATTATTTCTTATCCAAACCATCAAATGATTAAAGAAATAAAATATCCATTAATAATAAAGAAAACTAGAACAAAAGTTCTTTTTCAAAATAAGGGGTACATAAAGCAATAACTGAAATGAAAACTTAAAACAGATAAATGTCTTCCACTGCAACCGCTGCTACCCCAACAGCTTTGCCCATGTAGACTCGAACTCTTCTTCTCTAAGTCGCCGGGTTTTCTGGAACCCCTGCATTTAATGCACATACCGTCAGTGGTTCCATATCTACACACCAGAATTCTGGTAGATAATACCGCTGACTATGTTTTTACGACTAAAGAAAAATTCGTACCTTTGAGAGGACATTCAGACTTCCAGTGTCCAGACTTGTTGCATCGGAAGCACTTGCCCTTTGGCTTACTAGCCCCCACTCGTGGTCCACTCCTCTTGGCACCACTGGGTTTCATGGCTTGCTTCCTTTTCTTGCCCCTACCTCCACCAGGCTTAAAGCCTTTGGACTTGGTAGCTACAAGCGCTTGAGACTTGCCCTTCTTGTAGATCCCCTCTGCCGCCTTCAGTTCAGTCAGGAGTTGCGCAAGAGAATAAGATAGTTTACCCATATTATAACTCATGCGAAACTGCTCAAAACTAGGGGTCAGAGACTGGAGTATGATGTCGACTTGAGTGTCAGCATCAATCTGAGCTCCTAGGATCTCAAGCTCATTCAACAGACCCATCATCTTAAGAACGTGCTCCCCTACGGGCGTTCCTTCAGACTGAGTAGTTGTCATGAGGACTCTCATGGCTTCTTGCCTTGCCGCACGATCTTGCTCCCCAAACATCTCCTTGAGGTTAAACAGCATATCATAGGCAGTGTCCATCGACTCATGTTGGGTTTGGAGTACATTTGACATTGAAGCCAAAATATAGCACCTAGCCATTTCATCAGCCTTTTTCCACTTCCTATATGCCAGTTTTTCCTCATCAGTCGAGGCAGCCGTGGGTTCAGCAGGGCATACTTCATGGAGTACAAATTTGTACTCTTCTGAAGTCAGGACAATGTCTAAATTTCTCCTCCAATCAATATAATTGGGACCAGTGAGCTTATGCTCCTTGAGTATCACAGAAAGTGGGTTCATAGCTATTCTCTAAACCTATAAGCACATTTAAACAAACAATCAATTTAATATCCGATATTATCTCCCTCAAATAATATCATTAAATTACTAATTGCATCTAAAATCCCATCAGGTAAAGCAAGCCACGTGGTGTGGACGTTTACCCACCCAAATGATTTAGCAATTAGTTTTTCTTTGGTCATACATCAATCATAGCGTAACTTCGTGGGGAAGAATACTATAACGCGTATCTAAGTGTAAACCATCACTCAGCACTAAAGTACATCGCTTGGAATTGCTACGTCACCGCAAGCCACGTGGTGTGGACGTTTACGACAATTTCACAACTCTTCACAATTACTTATAACTGTCTACATCAATTAATCCAAAATCCGTCAGCATAGCAAGCCACGTGGTGTGGACGTTTACTACACCAAGAGACTTTTATAATTGACTCCCAATTACAAGATCCATTTGATTTCGTAAATCAAGACTCGGAGAATCATAAGTGAAACTCGAAGTTTCTAACCAGTGATTCACCATGCGAGCGACCCTATCTCTCATAAATGAGGGAGCCGAGCAGACAAACGACCCACCTATCAAAGAATGGCACGAAGGTCTCTAATTTGTGTCCTCTACATGACCAAGTGGCTCTGGCTCCATTCCACTCCCCGGGGTGAGAATGTGTCGACTTGAAGTCAGTTTCAGAAAGACAAATTAGGCATTGTTTGATAAACTTGATCAATGTTTCTTGTAAGAGGAATTACAAGAATTCTCCTCCAATGACACATCTATACGAACTTCAAAAGTCCATAAGAGTCACCAAGAAAACAGTAATGGAGACCATGGGAATGTTTCCATCCCCTCTCCCACTTAGCTTTTTATAACAAAGGGATACGCTATCTAATGCATAATTAAACACATAAGCATGCATGAAAGCAATAAAGCACATAGATCACATAGTCAAAATAATGCTAGAGAATTATTTTTCCCGACTATCATGGCTTTATCTTCATATGCATCCTCTAGTCTTCAGTCTTCGTTTCTTGAATGCTCTATGTGACGAGAATATTAATTTCCAATATTTAAACCTATTTATTTTCAATTAATCCAAAAGTTACTTAATTCGAAAATTAAGTCAATTGAATATATCAAAAATAAAATTAAATATTATTAATATTTTTATTTATTTATTTTCCTATCTAGTTCTATTAAATCTCTAGAATAATCTATCCAAGTAAAATTGGAATATTCTAGAAGACATCTATAATAGAACAAGGAAATAAAATAAATTAGGACTCACTACTTTCCAAATTTATTTTTATTCCTAATCCATGAATATTCCCATGAGTAGGAATAATCAAATAGGAAAAATAAATTTAGTACTAAATTAATTAAATTTCTAATCTATGAATAATTCCATGAAGGAAATAAATCAATAGAAATAAAATTAATTTAAATTAATTCTTTTCCTAATCCATGACAGTTTCCAAAAGGAGAACAATCAAATAGGAAAAATCCGAATTAATTTGGAAAGTAATTTCTTGGTAGGAATAGCATGGGATTGGGAGACCCCACACCATCCCCACCTAGATGGATCGGCCGGCCACTCGGGGAGGAGCACCGCCGCCGCCTAGCCACGCCGGCTAGGCCATGGGTCGATCACCATCATGGGATCGATCCCAAGCCCTACTCTCTTCGTCACTTCTTCGTCTTCCGGCAATCGTCTCATCATCGAACCAACGTAAATAATTTACAAAAATTAAATTACAATTCCGGTATCGATTCTATACATGAAATCGACCCTATACAATTTCCGGAAAATAAAGAGCGTAATAATAAATCCTAAATTCGGTCAACCCCCGAATTTTTACTATTACAAACATTCAACCACATAAAAACGAATCTCGACATGTCCGAGAGTTTAATAATCATGATAATTAATTAAGCAATAAATAAATCAACCATGATAGCCGGAAATCCTGCAAGGTAGAACAATAATCGAATATATACATGAACACGAAACCAAACGCTCTGATACCATTTGCTGGGATTCGATGTCCCGGGCTATCAAAAAATTGCGGAACCGATAACCCGACCGAAAACCCGTCGCCGGAGATCGCACGAACACCGACTCATCCGCAGGAGTCCGACCTTTGGAGACTACGCGCCCGAAGACACGCAGCCCGCCCCCAGTCGAAGTCTCCCGCGAGTCGGAAATCACGAACGCGAACCACACGCGAAGAACCGGGCTCGACAAGAGCGTCGCCGCGGGATGAACCCGCGGCTAAACCCTAGCCGAACCCCATCGCGGCTGGGGTTCGCGATCGCCGTGCATGGCGATCGCTGGGGCTGCTCCGGCAGCCCCCGGGTGGCGGTGAGTCCGGCGACTTCACCGCCATCGCCACCAGGAGGGGCGGTCAGCCCAGCTGACCACCGCGGCAACAGCCGCGGTTCACCCCCGGCGATCGATCGCTTGATCGATCGCCCGCCTCGGCCCAGCCGAGGCGCCTTCTCGCGCACGCCGCCGTGGAGGCGGCGGGGATCCGCCACGGCACCAGCCCGTGGCATCCCCGGCGATCGACCCTAGGTCGATCGCACGCCCCGGCGTCCAGCCGGGGCTTTCTCGCGCGGTACACCGGCGGTCGAAACCCTAGGGTTCGACCGCCCCTCTTTCGATCCCGACGGGGATCGCGAGATCCCCGTATCCCGGTCTCGACGTTCCCGGATCGTCTTGTTCATGTACATATTACGATTAACAAGCACAAATAATCAAAGAGGGGGATTCTCGATTATACCTTCGATTCGTTGTACGGAGAAACGAAATCGGTTGACGACCTTGCGATCTTCCTACGTATTCCTCGCACCTCGTCCGAACGTCGTGTGGGCGACGATCTATCGGATTCCTATGGATCTTCCTCACTCTCAAGACTTTATGATTGGCGTAGGTCAATTATTATGTGTTATGAAAAGTGAAGACCATGTAGTGCTTATATAGGCTACGTAGGGGATCATAAGGAGAATAAATATTGGGCTTCTAAATATTGAAGATTAAATTGGGTCCAACCCAAATCCATTAATCCTTATCAATATTAAATTTTATTTATTTTCCACTATATAAATAAAATTGCACTCCCAATATTAATCCATATTATATCAAATAATATTTCTCCGATTAGTATTATTTATTCCGTGTATTTAAGATTTAAATATCCATGAATAAATTTATTTATTGCTCAATAAATAATATTCATATCTTATATCCGAGACTAGTACCGTTCAACCTTTATTATTGTACGGAACGAATCCACTCATGAGGTTTACACAATAATTCCTTATGAACTCATCTCGGGGATATTATCAACCCTTCCGGGATACACTTTCCCGTCAAGTATTCACGGCATGTCGTATATAAAATATAGCGACCCAACTTTACCGGTAATTAACCCAATAATTAAATCGGTTAATTCCTTTGGAAAATCAAAGTCTCTAATATTAAATATACACACCCGCAATAGTATCGGGGATTGAGAATAAAATACTCAGAGATTTAAATTGATTATCCAAGGCAATCCTAATCAATAAATCTCAAGCTGATCCGCCCAATACACCAAGTGTACAAGTGTGATAAAATAATTAAGATAAATTATTTTCTCTCTCACACAACGACTATACCGATGGATTAGTTCGTGTCCATCTAGGTCGTGAGCAACTGTTCGATTAAATACGAGTAACCGATAGTATGATCTTCTGTGCGCCCATGCAGCACCATACTAACTACAACGTATAAAATCCAGAACTATGATTTGCATATATTTTTAATTATAAATAATTAAATGCAAATAATTGTTTATTAATTAAATAGATTAAATGCTATGATCGGGAGTTTACCGTTACTTAAATCTAGACATTAAGTACACAACTCCAACAATCCGACTACCGAACCGGAGGTCCTAGAACCCCCAGTAGTCGAGGAGTACGATCCACGAGATCCGGAACCCGATCTTACATCCGATGTATTTTCAACGAGAAAGAAATCGAATAAAAGCGGAAATAGGGTTTCGATTTCTTATACCTTTGAAGCGTGATTCGGAGAAGCCGAATAGGCGAACACCCTGAGATCTTCTAGTGTGTATCCTAGCCCTCGACGCCGGACGTTGTGTGGGCAACGATCCACCGGAGTCTTCTCTTCTTCTTCTCTCTCAAACCCTCTTTCTCACGTTTTAATTATTTTGTCTCCAGAAATATATTTGCGCTAGCAAATTCATTTCTACAGAAATAATTATTATGTCTCCAGAAATATATTTGCGCTAGCAAATTAATTTCTACAGAAATAAAAACACTGCGCTAATCTAAATTAATTAAGCAGAGAAGAAAATAATTGCGCTAGCAAAATAATTTCTCCACAGAATTAATTATAGCGGCGTTTCGTAGGTTAAGAGAAGAGAGATTGAGGGGTATATATATAGGCCACACTAGGGACCTTAGGACAATTAATTAATTAGGCTAAATTGTAATTTAATTAAACCGGTGTCCTTAAAAGAAAACCTTTAATTAAATCCAATTTTAGTTATAATTAATTCCACTATAAAATTATAATTGAATTCCCAATTAATTAATCTATATTATTTTACCAATAATATTTCCGCCGAAATTACATATACGACTTTCCCCGTGTTTAAGATATCGAATGTCCACGAATTAATTTCAATTACTAATAATTAAATTAATTCGTTTCTTGTTATCCGAGACTAGTACCACTCATCCTTATTATCATGTGGAACGAATCCACCTGCAGGGTTTACATGATAAACTTTATGAGCTCATCTCGGGGACATCATCAACCCAATAAATGGGACACGGTTTCCTGTCTATAATCTATAGCATGCCGTGTGTACGATTCCGATTCCCAATTTACCGAGAATATTGACTAATCAATTAGTCTCACTCACTAGTAAGTCAAAGAACCGAGAACTGGACACACGCACCTATAATTATATAGGGATTAGGAATTCGTATATCCGTAATATCTGAGGTCTAGTTCGATTACTTCGATTAGTATAAATCGAACGCCCTCCCGTGGTCCTGCTCAATACACCAAGTGTACGAGTGTAACATGATAGTCAAGACCAACTATCTACCAGTCACACTACGACGTACCGATGGATTGTCCTTGTCCATCTAAGTCGTGAGCTACTGTTCGATAGTATACGAGTAACCGACAGTATGATCTTCCGCGTGTCTCCTCACCTCACGCCATACTGTCTACAACGTATACATCAAGGACTATTGCATTAAATGCAATCATGCTTGAATCATATCTCGAATTAAGGTATAGATAAGGAGTTCCGTATTTGCACTAAACTAGACATTTAGAATACAACTCCATCATTATCATTATATAAATACTGCCCAATATTTATTATTCATTATATATTATGTAAGTCTATATATATTTACATAAATTGAATTATTATGATAAACAATATACAATATTTTTATTATATCAGTACAGGTATCTTTATATAATAAAAGTCATATAATGGTACAAAAATTGGAAAATAATTCATTCATACATAATCAATTCAAAACATGCATGAAATGAAGAATTATGCAAGAAAATAAACTGTTTAATCATACTTTAGCAAGGCAATTTCAATTGTTTTTTAGTTTAAGCAGTAAGTAGAAGAATAATAAAACAAACAACAACAAAATGAATTAAACTAAAGCAGGGATGTTGTGCTGGTTTATATCTTCTTCCCATTGTTCTTCAAAATTATTACACATTAAAAAGAATATTAATTTAGAATTCTTCCCGTGTGATTACATAAATACCGAGAATACATAAAGAAATATTCAACATTTAAATTAAAACTTTACCGCTTATTGTACTCAACCGCCTCATCAATATTATAATAGATAAGAACATTAGTGGCACCATCAGTATTGTGCAAGACAAAATCACCTACAAAATGTGTACAAAATAAAAATAAAATCTAGCAGGCTAATACCAAAATGTGTACAAAATAAAAATAAATTTTAGCAGGCTAATAGATAATATCAATATACATACTACATTACCGTTGAATAACATGGTTCTGGCAAGTTGAATGATTATAACGGCACGCCCAAACGTTTCTTTCATAGACATGTCGAGAACTCTCATAATTTCGGTTGAGAATGGGCCGAAATATATGAAGTCCAAAGCCCCAAAACTATTGAATTCAATATTAGATAATTTGAAGATTACATAACATAGATTATATAAAAAATCATTCAATTAAAAGTAGTAAAACTTACTTTAGATCTGCAACACGAAGACGAATATACTTTGTTCCTTCACCGGCAACTCCATTCACCATTGTATAATCAACACCAATAACGTGGCCAATGATGTCTTGTAAAGTAAAGTATGAAATAAAATGAATTAAATACGATACACGTTAGAGCTAACGGATTTAAACTTTGATTAACTAAAAAAACCGTTGATAAAAGAAGAATTCTTTGTAAAACAAACAATCTACTCACCGAGGAGAGGACCAGATGCTGGAAAGTTGTACTGATTCAAACAAAAAAACGGACGAAAATTGTAAATCGATTTAGGAAAATCTTGATACAATGTCGATTCAACAACTGTTTCTTTTAAGAAACAGATAGTATAAGGATTATCGACGATCATAGTTGTCTCGCTGGAGGGCAGCACAGTGAAATTTTTCACATTGATCAGATCACCTACGATGATCTTATCGTAAAACTTATTAATCAATTCCTTCTTCACCGATGCATGAATCTGATCGCGCTGATCAACAAACACTTCGAATATCAGTTTCAATTTATGTGCGGATGCATAATTTAAAAACATGACTAAATAACTACATATATTCAAGCAGAAATTAACTTAAATTAACAAAAAAAGTCATCAGCAAATTTTTTAAATATTAGAGCAATTCAAAACATGACATATTTTATTATATTAATATACAAATTTAAAGATTCAAAATATTTAAAATGAGTTGTTCATGTCAGTAACTGTAAGAGACAACATTATCAAATTTAATAATAAAGTAATAATAATAATAAGAAGGCAGTTTCATCAAATAAGTATGAATTCAAAGATTAGATAAATATAGAACGGATTAAAAAAGAATTTAGTTATCTAACCATGAGATCTATCAAAACAATTTCCATCGAGTGAGTTCCTTGCTGTACACCCGGAGAGATCCATGTTCTGCACACTCTCACAACGATATTCCAATTAGTACTGGACGTAGTCAGACCGCGTAGAATATCGTGTCCAGCCATTAATATCTTAAATTAAGAACTGCAAAAGATAAAAAGGCGTTCAATATAAAGGAAGAAGGAGATAGTCTGGATACGCTTAAAGAAATATGAACCGTTGTAAAAGAAAAACTCGCTTTCTGTACCAAAAATTGCGTCTTGAATAGGAAGCGAATCAGTGATGCATATAAATATATTTAATATATGTATTGAATAGAAAAGAGTGGGGATGTTTAGGTATTTTAAATCTATCTAAGTTGTTCGATTGACATGTTTTCCATATATAATAAGTATATAGCAATCTTTTAAAATATTTTTTTATTGTGATAAGTATAGCTAACCGGTTAATAATTATCTTTACTAATAATAAGTTTGTGAAAATCAAAAGAGCACGACATTTAAGATGTTGATAGATATGCAAATTCATTTCCTATTGAATCAAATTTAAACATGAAAAATTATAAACATTTCACAGTAATATAAACATGCAGACTATAGATATCAGCTTTTTCATTAGATTTTTTATTTATTAGTAGAAAACATAAAAATAAATATATAATAATAAATGAAGAATTTATTCAATGATCCAAACACACGCAAGAAGGTTGGATCAGTCTTAAAAATAAAACGAATTCAAGCGTAAATTAAAATGCCAATAGACTTAAATCTATGTTTAATAAAACTATTATTGTAGCTGAAAGGTAACCACTATAGAACGAATCACCGTTGAACTTGCTACTGCTTCTTGGAATTTCCATAATATTATTTAAGGTAATATTTATTCCGAAACAATTCTTCTTTGAGCTGCGGGAGAAGGTGAGAATTATCGCTACCCATATCCACAATGTACTCCGACAATCTTCCAAGTAGATGGCCTGGATCAACTCTGACCTTTAATATTAACTCTTTTCCAAGAAGTGAAGATACAACGTCAGGGATTATTTTGTTTATATTTTCATTACCCAAAGTAACAAACGAATTGAGGGGAGAATCCTTATAACAATACAATAAAAATGTAGTTAGAAAACTGAAATAAAGTAAAATTAATAGTTAAATTAAAAGAATTTATATGTGAATGATAAAATTACTTACAGTGATAATTGAATGAATAACTTCAGGAGCTGATTTGCGAATTAGAAAGAAAGCAAGGTCATTCATCAAGATAAAATTTGCAGAGTCATTTCCGTCGTTAACACGCACATTATTTTATATTTTGAGTGAGGAATAAGATCTTGACCACAGGAATAGCACAACAAACCGAAAGAGGAGACGTCTTCCGAATCATTGCAAATTGGGCAAGTGGTGTAAAACCAACCATTATTCGAAGTAATTTCAGTTACTTTAACAACTGTCCATATTTTCTGAACCTGTATTAAAAAGAAAAGTAATAAATTAAAACATTATATATTTATATTTCAGGCAAAAATAAAATTGGAATTAAGATCTAAATAAAAATTATTATAGTAACATACCTTCCGACAAAGTTTAAGACGGAATAGAGATAAGACATTTACTGAGTTGCTCTGCAATTCCTTTTCGGCAGTAATCACACATGGTGACTTAAATTCAGATTCATCCAATGAAAGAGATTCTATAGTGATAGGCATCCTAATTTTGAGTATAAGTATGGGACAATGAATAAGTAATTTAAACAAAAAAATATATAGTCAAATATTATATAAATGAGAAGATTAATAAGTACTTTTTTCCAAATTGTGTCAGTATTCGTTTAATGAATAAAATTCAAATACACTTTTACCTTGATTTAAAAAAAAGAATATCAGGCAAATCTTGGTTCACTATTATGGTAGTTGCATTGCCGTGATTTGAAACACAAATTTCACCTACAAAAAAATACATTAACACAATTAGAAGAGTACACTTAAAATTTTGCGTGTTTAAAAAAGTTGTAAGTATTAATAATTCCCAAAATATACCACGGATGATTGCTTTTTTACAGAGATGCACAATCAAAACGATTTCAGACATTTTATCACTTTTCAAATACTGAATTAATTCGGATATCTCGGGAGAAAGAGGATGGAAAAAAATGCAACGCAAACGGTCACCGCTGTATAAAAAGAAAAATAATCGATTATTTTAATTAGTAATTGAACTATTCATCGAAAATAGTAAGAACTGTGAGATAGTCATGCGTTAATATAACAAACGTACTTTAAATCTTGAAGCATAATGTGCAATCGATCGGCATACGTATTTTCCTTGAGAACAATTACATGGCCAATGACATCTACGCAAAAGGAATATTATGAAAAAATAACATGAAACATAGAAAAACATAAATACTTTGGAAATTTAATATTACCAAATAAAGGATCGTCATCGACAGTTGAATGATCTTTAACGTCTGCGAAACTCTTGAAACCGAATACTTTATGATATAAGTAAGGATAATCAGATTTCTAAATATAAGTAAGACACTTAAATAGTATCATGTACTTATGATCACATATGCAGTTTTCAATAGGTTTCTCTACAACATCAAAATGTCGAATATTGCACATAATCCCTTCTTTAATTTGGCTGTCAAAATATCCAAAAAGGGATTCTTGTACAGATGCTTGTATACGATTGCCCTTTCATGAGAAATTTAGAGTAAAAACATATAAGAACAAAAAAAAAACAAAAAAAAAAACAATAAACTGTTAATAAGGTTGAATCATACTGGACGACTTACATAAAAATCCACCAATAGAATTTCAAAGGACTTTGCAATTTTATCTTCTCCGTAGGTATACCATTTCCTACATATCCGAATAGCTAAAATCGGTTCTGAGTTGGATGGGTCTATTTCAGCCAAAGATGAATAAAAATTAGACATTTTTTTATTAGGACTAAGACTACGATTGATTTGAAAACTAATGAAGTATGTTTACCTCTTTTATAGCAAAAATCCAAAAATTAGGGTTAAAGAAAGATATGAGAATCCATATGATTTACAATTCAAAAAACAGTAGGATTCTTATAGTACTAATATTTAATATATTGTATGTTAAGAATCTTAGTTCGAATTATTTTCATACTTTTGGAATTGTACAATTAACTGATACAATATATCATTAAATAGTTCTAATAATTAAGTACGATTATATGTCAACATAAATTTATGAATTTATTGTATACACGATTCCAATTATTAAACAACACACAAAAACATTGGTGAAGAGACCATGATAAGGGAAATAAGTACTTATAATAATAACATTCCTCGGCATATAAGCGTTTATCAACTGCGTATTTTATTTAACTCGAGGATTCATTTCATTAATCGGCTGAAAATTGAAAAAAACTTTTTAAAATCGTGAAGAACTTGATAAGTCCCCGAGTTCCAATCATCTAAGCTGTTGAGATGAATACATCAGTAAAATAAAAACAGACAAAGTAAGAGATGTAAATAAAGTGAATATGATAAAGATAAACTTATTATAATTAGACGTTCATGCGAGATGTCATTTGAAATTACATTGAATTCACTAATAAATAATGAAAACAAAAAATTTTGAAACACAAACAACCAACGCGGTTAAAGATTTAACTCAAACACCATTATTATAAAATGATTCAATCGCCAGTCTTCTTATTAAATTGAATATAATATAAAATAATATTAATAAAAGACAATCTCCTTATTATAAATAAGATTTAAAATAAGAAAAAAGCATTAAAAAATAAAGATCCTTCGTAATAAACAAAGCTTGTGGAAAATTCAGGAGATGTTGATTACGTTGGAAGATTTTCGCTTCTTTTGGTCAAACCTGTAAAAATAATATGACCAGTTCATTAGATTTATATGCACGATGCTTAACCTTTGTGAATGTATAATTTTATTTATTGATAGACGTAAAACTTTGCATACCTTTGTAAGTATTCAACTGCCTCACAAACATGATGATAAATAATAACTTTAGTAGCACCATCAGTGTTGTGCAATACAAACTCCTCTACAGAAATGAGTTAATATTAATATGAATTTAAATTAATTACATGGAAGCAAAAAGTAATTAAACATTAAATATAATATAATATTTAGTAGACAACTTACCGTTGAACATCATAGTGGTCGCAAGTTGAACAATGATAACAACACGACCCAATCTTTTATCCGCAGCCATCTCAACAATATTTTTAATATCACTCGAGAAAGGAGCGAAATGGACAAATATGAGGTTTTTAGAACTGCAACGTCAATTTTAAGTTACTTGATTATGAAACAAAATTATAGTAACCAATATAAATTAAAAATAAATTAATAAGACATACTTGACGTCTCCAATACGAAACCGAATGTACTTCAGTCCTCGGCCACAATTCCCATTAATCATCGAGTAATCAACATCAAGTACGTGACCAATAATATCTTGTACATATAATTAAGAATTCAAAATCATGTGGTAAAATTATGTTTGTAAAAAAAACGATCTTTGAAAAAAAGAAAATACTGAAACATACCAAGAAGAGGACCACTTTCTGGAAAGGAATGCTCACTAATAGCCCAAAATGGTTGGAATTTATAGATAGATATTGGAAAATTTGGGTCGCATGTTGATTCAACAGATGTTCCTTTCACAAAGCGGATCATCAAAGAGTTGTCAACAATCAGATTTGCATAAGAGGTATACATCACACGAAAGTTCTTCACAACATATAATCCACCTTCCACAATTTTCTTGTCAAAATCTTTTACGCAAACATCCTTGGGAACGCATGCATGGATTTGTGTTCCCTGGTTGATTTTTTTAATTATAAGGTTAATACAAATATATGAATAACATAATCATGAACTCAAACAAAAAATATAGGGATATAATATGATAAACAAAAAACAATGATCATACATCTGAATCCATCATGACGATTTCCAAATTACGCGGAATGATACTGGAACCGGGAGACATCCATTTCCTACATATGCGTACCAAGATGCTAACGTCGTTGCCAACAGTAGTTAAATTGACGATAAATTTGTGCGCCATTAGTGATTACTCGTATATTGAATAACTTAATAATATGTATAGAGTTATATAGGATCAGTGACAACAAACTATCATAAATAATTGGAAAAGATATGTGGTAATCTTATAGAAAAACACGATATTAGGTTAAAATAAAAATAAGAGTAATATACGCAACTTGTAATTATCGTTTATAGAATATATATATTCCATATATATTTATATATATTCCATACGTATACTGTTATACTGGTACATATATTCGATACATATTTCTGTTCAGATTTTTATTAAGTTTAATTGGTACTTTTTAGTAATTATTTTAGTAATATAAAAATAAAATAAAATATAAATTTTTCTAAAATAAATATATTATATTAAGAAAAAACAATGTCGGATAGTCCTTTAAAATAAGCCCAATAAATTACTACAAAATTAAAACATGTTAGATAAGCCCAAAAATTTGTGAAAACATGGTGTAGTTGTATTAAGCGTCCAAAATTGTCAATGATTTTGTTTAATCGAGAACATGTAAAAGATTGTGTATCCCAATTTAAAATTCATTGAGATATGTAGTTCAACATTTAAAATAACAATCAAACTAAATTTATCAAGAAACATATACAAAATAATTAGTAAAAAACATTAAAAGTTGAACACAAAGACGCATACTAATGTATGTACAATAACATCCAGAATAAGTTACATAATACATGTTTGTGTCTTAGCATAATCAACTTCAAAAGCCACAGATAATATAGATTCAAAGTTTTGCCGAGGTACAAAAGCATAACAAAAAGGAAAACGTACATATAATGTCATTGTTTTGATAATCAAAAGCATAAACAAATCAGTACGAAACTGGTTCAAAAGATGAGTCCATTACTTTTCAAAAACATCAAATATTTAGCTGATTCTTCACAGGACAATTCAGATATCAATTCATATCGATATCGTCGACGGCTTGGTTGGGAACATCTGCCAGCCTGTTTAAAATATAAAAAAGATGGAAATAAAGTAAATGTATACATGATCTAAGGATGAAATATAATCATATGCAACCACATGGAGGTTCAAATTAAGACATAACGTACATCTTACTATACACAACAGCAACATCAGTAAGGTTATACAACGACACTCGCGTAACCTTGTCAAAATTACAAAGAACAAATTGACCTGCGACACAAAGTAAGAAATGGCAGTTATAATTTTATACAACTTGAAAATGACAATTGTATCCATAAAGACAATATCAGATAAAAGAATACCATTGAACATAGTGCTATCACAGAGGGATATGATCAGAATAGCTTTGTTCAATCTTCCTTCAGACCACAGGTCAACATACCCTTTCACCTCATTGGAATATGGACCAAACAGGAAGAAGTTATGCTGGTTTTTGCTAATAGAAAGATATAAACAAATTGTGATAAGTTACATAGAAACTTTGAATTAAATAATATTATACATAAATGGCTATAAAAATTGTAGAGAGTACCTCTGATCAGAAATAAGAAAGCGAATGTATTCATCTGCTCCAGATCCATCACCATACATCATTGAGTCATCCATTTCAATGAGGGTACCAACACAATCTTGAACAATCAGATAAAGCAATCAGGAAACAAAGATTTTCATTAAACAGATGATAAAATATTAGTAAATATACATGCAAGAGAAACACTTATATGAGTGGTACATACCAAACAATGGACCATCCTCCGGATAAGAGTTGTTGTTGATCTGATCAAGAGGCACGAATTTGTAGGGAGATAAAGGCAAACCTGGGTCCACAACACAGGAAACGATTGTTTCTTCAAGGAAATTAATCATCATGGTGTTAGTCAAAAGAGGATTTATATTTGGGCTTGGTACAACTTCAACATTTCTGATGCTGTAAACATCTCCCTCGTGAATCCGGAAACAGAATCGATTAACCAATGAACTCCCAACATAACCATGAATGTGAGAACCCTAATTCATTAAAATAAACGAAAACCTAATTAGATGTATTTATGGTCTTTATAGATGTTGCTTTTTATTTTGATATTCATCAAGCGAACAACTCAAATCTATATATCTTTAAAACCCAGATATATAAATTTTCAAAAAAGATTGCTAACACAGCAGATTTCGTTTACGATTTTGATGCTCGATAACAGAAAATTCATAAATTTTAAAACATGCTAAATAAAGTAAATATTACCTGCATATCCATGAGAACCAAATCCATACAAAGTGGGGTTTTCTCAGAGCATTCCGCAACCATTTTTCTTGTGCAACGGACAACGATAGTCCAACCAACCGTGTCCGCTTTCAGTTCGGAAATCTGCTGAACATTAACCATGTTTTTGTTTTTCACAGGAAAAGAAGACGAAGAGCTTCGACGGTTTTCTTTGATTAGAGAGAATGACAGTAGAAAGAAAGTGATTACAGCTTTTGCGTTTATCTATAAAAGAAGCCTAAAAGTCCTTGTTTAGTAGAGCGGTTTAAGCATCTTTTTCTTAGATGCAATCATTACTGAAATTAGATAAATGTTTAACAATAGCTAATAATAAGATACATTAATTACTCATTTGTTTTATAAATACCATTGTTTAATTGTGATCATATCATAATATTTGTAAGGTTTATTTAAAGGGTTAATTATGATTACAACGTAAGTATTTTTAATACACTAATATTGAGAAGTTGATACTAAATAAAATTGTAGCTTAAAAAATTTAAGGGAAAATAAATCATTAATAGGAAATAGTGACATGCACACTTCTTTGTGTCTTCAAAGGAAATCATCACTTGTGGAACAATTCGTCGAAGTATTAATGGATTCCGAGACGCCGTCACGAAGTGTAAGGTAGGATGGATTACGGATTAATCGTTCCTTGTGTAGCCATAATAATATAGAATCCACGTTTGGCATACCCAGAATGTGATTACAAAATCTTTCTAGTTGGTTGTCTCCATCAACACCGACCTTCAACATAAACTCGTTTCCAATAATAGAGGATACAACGGATGGAGTTACTTTGTTTATACTTGCCATCGTAGATCTTACAATAGGATTGTCGGCACTATCCTTTAATACACAAACATATATAAGTGAGGATAAAAATATATATTTGTCATAATAAAATAAATATTCACATATATGCGAGAGAGAATTAAATACCTGGAGAATCGAAAGAATATATCGATCAGCTGAGTTCGGATTTAGAAATAATGCCACTTCATTAATCAATACAAAATTCACGAAGTCTTTTCCGTCATAAACTTGGAGATGAATTTTAAATTTAGTGCGACAAATAAGATCACGAAGACAGAAATAACACGCAAAATTGCAATAGTTGACATACTGTGAATGATTGCACGTGGGACAAATTACATAATACCAACATCGCTTGGATAGTTGCTCATTGAGTTTTACCACTGTGCAAATCTTAGTAACCTGCCGTAAACATAATAATAATTTTAAATCAAGTTTGCTTTACACATATATTAAAAATAACAAAAAATCAGATTTATACACATGAACTTTTAACTCATATACCTCTAGTAAAACAGAAAGAAACTCTTTTTCGGATGAATTGCATCCGGACAATGAAGAAAATAACCAAGACATAGATCCTTATGAAAAACAAAATTTGCAGATTTGTGTAGTTGAATGAAAAAATGAAATCATTCTATCATATTTATAATAGGTACACAAAGATTTCGGAATAGTAGGAGTGATAAGAATGAATCGATTATAATTAAAGTGATCACATATCCTTAATTGCGATTTTTTCTATACTTGTTTTAGGGTACGTTTCAAAAAAATTAGATTTTTTAATTATGTTAAGTAAATATATGTATATATATATATATATATATATATATATATATATATATATATATATATATATATATATATATACAAAAAGATAAAGCAATGGTATAATACTATAAATTTGATAAATTTTCAATAAATCTTTATATAATACAGAATCAGTAATGTAAATATAAATTGTAGGTTAAATATATAATTTAAAGTTTATAAAACGTTCGAACACATGTTAATTACGTTTATTACTGTCTAGGGTTTGGGTTATTTTATATATACTATACAAAGTAGATGTATTTCAAAATTATTTTAAAAATAAAATTCGTTAAGAAATAACAATACAATATTTTGACTATACATAATGAAGGACATGCAAAATAATAGGAATCATATAATTTTTTTTAAAGAACCTGCAATTAGAATTCGGATATAACAAATGTTGCAAAAAAAAAGAAGAAGTTAATAATGAGGAAACAAAACAATTTTTGTAAATGAAGACTTCTTGTAGCAAAATTTTTTAAAATAATAAATGTACCAGTTCATACTAATAAGAGAAATAATAGTTTCAACATAATCTGGGTAATTGCAGTCACTCGGAGTCAGAAGCCAAATACAAATACTCACGTTGTCGAACAACGTACAACGTATTTGACTTATAATCGTAATAGAAGTCCAACTTACTGCCGACTTCAAACTTATTCAGATCATAAAAGTCCTTCCATTCGCTGCCGATAAAAATACTTTTATTTCTTTCTGATTCAGTTGGTCTATGCAAGGACGCTTCAATTTTAATTCCTCTATTATTTGACAGTGTCAACTCAGATTTGTTCTCAAGTTTAGTCTTCGTGGCAAACATCCTCGGAATAGTCTGAAAATCATGAAAAAATTATAATGTTAAAATTATTTTAAAACTAAATTAAGTAGTCAAATAGCTTGTAGTAGAAATTACCAGTCGATAGTGTTGATTTGGTCCAAGTTGTTCAGAAAACTTGTCCGAGAGACTCTTTAAGTCTACTTCGCGACCTCTTTTTTTGTGGTCAACATCATACGTTATCTCAACACCATCGACATCATAGATATGTACATGGAAGTAGATTGGATCAATCAAATGAAAAGTCAGCAACTGCCCCGTTTTTATTTCATATTTTTCCCGAAACTCCTGCCAACCGGAGAATATATGCAGACGACCGTGTTTGTCTTCACCCAAAGCAACAGAATGAGAAGGAGCATAAGGTGTCTTCATTTCGGCAAAGGACGGCATACGGTATGAGCACTTTTCAAGGAATGATGTAGGTATTTGCTTAGCAAAAGAAATAATTGGTTAAACTCAGAGTTATATATAAACACAGAATCTGAAGTCGACATAGTATATATACTTACAACACTATCAATATCTCCATCGTTGATCGTAATGTGGAATCTCATTGGACATGGTACTCTTGTTGTTACTTGAGAAACATTTAGCATATCAGTAGATAGTACTTTAGATGTATCAAACTTTTAAAATAAAAAGACAACAAATAGGTATAATGCTCAGTTAATTGGGTAGGGAATACAAAAATGAAAATCTTAATAATTTAAACAGAGAATTAAAAGAATAATTTAACGAAACTAATGAGTTTAAGAAATACAGAAATCGATAATCCAGTCTCGGCCATAGACCGAATTTGCAACAAAATCTTATCACCAACAAAAAATTTAAAAGAAGTATAAAAAACAAACTAATCGATACAATAACAAAAGGAGAGAATACTCACAGTCAACTACACCAGAATTCATCTTTCCGAGATTTCTACTTGAACTTCCACCCGAATAGTTAGTATTAGGAGAGTTGGAATTCATGTCTAGTATGAACTGTGACCTCCGCTTCTGAAATAAGAGAAGAATTATGAACGACTAAACCTAGATCTTATGAATAAAGAGAAAATAGATTAACGACTAACCCTAGATTATTATCTTCTGAATAAGGAGAAAATAGATGAACGACAAACCCTAGATTGTTTTTGAAAAAGGTAAAGTTTCTTATGAAGATGATGAAGCGACGGGTAGGGTATAAAAAGAAAAAGTATTAATATTATATTTATTACAAAATATTCATTCATTATTTAAAGTGTATTTCAACATAATTATATAAGATAAATTTGGAATAAATATCATCATTATTATCTTCTTATAATTAAGAGTTATAATTTGAAAATTTGACTTAAACATGAATTGTTTACTATAAATAAGCACTAATTTAACCGAATATTTATCCATTTTCAAGTAATGAATGTAAATTATAATTTAAATTTAATTAATTAATATTAAGTGAATACAATTATTATTAATATTAATATATATTAGCGGTGAGAATCAATAAATTAGTACTATAGTGATCATAATAATAGTAAATTTACACCGCTTTCAAAGTTACATTAGAAAAAAATATCAATAACATTAATAAATCTCAAAGAGGAGGGAGGATACAACATATATTAATCATAATATATAAAATTAAAACCAATATATCAGATTATTCATTTACTCATTAAGGCATACTATCACTTGGATTCTCTAACAAATTATCGCAATTCAACACCCAAGCAAACTCGATAGCCTCTCGTGGGAGAACCTAGAACACACCCAAGCAAATTCGATAGCTTCTCGTGGGAGAACATAGAACTCGAGAGATCGATTGATCGCAGCCTCAACATCGATCCCATGCGACGGTTCTTAAAAGAGATCGGGTCGATACGTACGGGTATCTATTCAGCAAATGCTCATAGAGAAGGGGCTTCAAGGATTTCCGGAAAAATCTTATCCCTTGCTCCTCAGGCTTCTCTACATCCAGGTGAGGAAATCGAGGCGAGCTTCTCCGTGATAATACACCACGAGAGACATGCGATTCTAGGGCACATAGAGAGTTTGAGTTGAACAATAACATCACTTGTAGAAATATTGTACTGATATTTAGCTAAGGACCTGTTATCAACATTGAAAATTTTAAAACGATGTTAGAATGAGCGCATCATAAAATTACTTGATCCAAACTAACTAATTCAAAAAACTTAAAACTATAAAACAATTCGTGTTGATCTAAATACTTACATTGTAGTGTACTTGAAAAAAAAAACAGCCATAGAAATAGTTAGATTAGAAGATAATACTCACCTGCAAAAAATACAAACAAACAAATATAAAACGAATAGATCAATAATCACAAAACTATAAAAAAAAAAAAAATACTTACAATTCTCCCTGAAAAATAAGAAAAAACATTAATACGATAATTGTTATATTAAGAAAACGGAAATTACACAAATAAGGAGATTAATACACGATTGGATCAATATCAAATTATCAAACAAAAGAAAGTAACACTTACAGTGGTCCTGCAAAAAAAAATTAATATAGAATAATAATAAATCATAAATAATTTAATTGCGACAAAATAAAAAAATAATGAAAGCAGAATAATAAAAATGAAAGGGAGAAGACGCATTATATAGTGATAAAAGAGCTGCGTTTATAATGGAAATATATTAATATAATATCTTTTGAATGAAATTGATTGATTCAGTAGAGATAATTATGGAGAAAACGCGTGAATTAAATTAGGGAGTCAATGATTTTACTATAATTAAGGAGTTATAATAGTAAACATAATAAAACTAATTCGGCCGAAATAAGTTGCTAAATATTTATATAATTAGTGGCGGAATTAATATTGTTTTTCTTAATAATAATAATTAATAAATATTAATCAATTAATAGTGAGAACACATTCTTAATCTAACGATGATTTATTTAGCAATAAGTGTGAACACAAAAAAATCCAACGGGTAGGACATATGACACCTAGGACATTTGCTAGCTGAATTATATTTTATATAGATACTCCAATTAAATAAAATCAAATCCATTGATTTTCATATTTAATTCTATTCTAAATAAAATCCAAGATTTTCCAATTCAAAATAAATTTTGAATTAATCTAATGATTTTAAATAAAATACTTAAATTAAATAAAATCAATTTTATTAAAATCCATTGATTTCCATATTTAATTCTATTCTAAATAAAATCCAAGATTTTCCAATCCAAAATAAATTTTGAATTAATCTAATGATTTTAAATAAAATACTTAAATTAAATAAAATCAATATTTTAATATTTTCTCAATCCTATTTAAATTAGATCCCAAGAATCCTAATCAAAATCGAATTTTGATTCTTCTTAAGACTTCTAATCCAAGTAGGTATAGGATATCTAGAGAAACTAGGATTTTCTTTCCTAATTTAACTTTCCATCTAATTCCTTTATTTAATTTCATAATTAAGAAATTTAATCCAAATAGAATTTGAATTAATTCCAAAATTAAATTAAATTAGAAAGATTAAATTATTTCCGGAAAGATCGGATTTATCGGGACGAACCGAAAATCTAATTTCCGGTCGACCCAACATCGAACCCGCTGGACCAAAAGAATTTTGGTCCCATGCATGTATACACATGCACACCACCGTGCATGCCATGTTTTGCATCAACAAAGGCCATGCACATCAACGCACTCACCATGCCATGCATATTGACCATCAATTAATTGATTTAATATGTACAGCTCATGCCTTAGAGACCATGCAATTCACGCAACTACTAAAATCACATGGTGTCGTCCGACACCCTTTGTTAATTTCAGCAGCGCGCAATTTCGATCGTCTTCTCCGGCGAGGGGTGCAGCGGCCTAGTCGATCTCCGGCACGTCGTCTCCACAGACTATCTATGCCATCGACTTGCTGCGACCCACCACACGAACAGCCCGCGATCGACCCGAAAGAACCGCGCCGTTCGATCGATCGCGCCGACGCCCGTCTAGAGTTCGCCGGAGCAGCGTGCGTGCAGCTGCGACTCGCTGGACTTCCGTCGACTCCCGGCGAACCATCCCACGATGGTGAACGCCAAGTCGACGAGCCCTTTGTCCAGCCGCTGCCTTCGATCTCCGAGCGTGAAACTGTCCGCGAGCACCGAGCACAACCGCCGGCTGCCGGCGAACCACCGCCATGACCAACCTTTCGATTCGTTGTGCGGAGAAACGAGATCTTATGATAACCTTGAGATCTTCCCACGTATTCCTTGCACTAGCTCGAACGTCGTGTGGGCGACGATCTTCCGAACTCCATGGATCTCCCTCTCTACTTTTTCTCTCTAGAATTGTGATCTTCAAGTTATGAGAATAGAGAAAACCATGTAGTGCTTTTATAGGCTACGTAGGGGATCTTAAGGAGGTGGAATATTGGGCTTCCAATAATAGTGATTAAATTGAGCTCAAGCCCAAATCTTGTATCCGAGACTAGTACCATCCAACCTTAATTATTATGCGGAACGAATCCACCTGCAGGGTTTACATAATAATTCCTTATGAACTCATCTCGGGAACATTATCAACCCTTACGGGATACACTTTCCCGTCAAGTATTCACGGCATGCCATATATAAAATATAGCGACCCAACTTAACCGGTAATTGACCCAATAATTAAACCGGTCAATTCCTTTGGAAAATCAAAGTCACTTGTATTAAATATACACACCCGTAATAGTATCGGGGATTAAGAATAAAATACTCAGAGATTTAAATCGATTATCGCCGGCAATCCTAATCGATTAATCTCAAGCAGATCCGCTCAATACACCAAGTGTACAAGTGTGATAAAATAATCAAGACATATTATTTTCTCTCTCACACAACGACTATACCGATGGATTGGTCCGTGTCCATCTAGGTCGTGTGCAACTGTTCGATTAAATACGAGTAACCGATAGTATGATCTTCTGTGTGGGCCCGACACACCATACTAACTACAACGTATAGAATCCAGGACTATAATTTGCATATATTTAATTATAAATAATTAAATGCAAATAATTGTTTATTTAATTAAATAGATTAGTGGCAATGGATCGTGAGTTTCCGTTACTTAAATCTAGACATTAAGTACACAACTCCAACACTATAGGCATCCATGTGTTCGAACTGCCTTTGAAAAGCGGGTTCCATGGCCCCTAACATAATGCAGGTTACCTCTCGCGAGGCTTCCTCAATCCTCTTGACATTGTTCTTTTCAGAACCAGTGGAGTTTGGAGTAATTACAGGAATAGGAGTTTCCAGCACAGTCTCTCGTTTCTCGTATTTGAGAGCAATTCTCAAATTTTGATGCCAATCGAGAAAATTAGTACCGTTCAATTTTTCCTTCTCAAGGATTGAACGCATGGTACTTGGGTTGATTGAGTTAGTTGATGACATATTAAATACAGAATGAAATAAACAAGTATTTAGTAAGCATTCAATGTTTGACAACAAGTCGTTCCTAGAACACTTATATAGTTGTCTATTTCGTCCTCCAATGTCCAACATTGGTGTCTCTAGAACAAAATAATTCCAAGATCCTCATCTCGCAATTTCTTGAGCCAAGGAGAGCTTTACACTTGAAAAATAGAAGATAGGTAGACAATCTCATTGTCAATGTTATTTCAATAGTCTCACTATCGACAATAACACTCTTAGTCGATAAGAATCCCATTCTTATATCCTCGTCTCGACTACCACGCCTCCAGTGGGTTCGTCGATGAGAAACCAAAAACACGTTGTAGAGGCCTTGTTGTTCCTCTACCCTCACCTTATCTCAAGGTCAAAAATATAGCACCCCGCGGAGGCGGAACCTACTAATTAATGATCGAGAGCTTTAGGGGGTGTGTCTAATTGGACAAGGCGGTAACTCATTTTATGAGACTATACATGCAGGTTTTGTTTTAATCGATTGAACATGATGAAAACGCATAATATAAACCTAAAGCATGCATACTATCGCAGAGCATAACATCGAGCAAGCACAAGAATTCTCAATTCCTAGCAGGCAAGATGCAACAATTAACTCAAAAATGCCTATTAATTTTTATTCTCAATAAAATTCAGATTTAATTGTTTCAACAACGATTATTCCAATAATCGCCTTTTATTTGTATCTCCGTCATAATCATCCCAATAATCAAAACGCGATAAATCGTAAGTGAAAACTCGAGGTTTCTAACCAGCGATTTATCATGCAATTGCGCCCTATCTCCCATGTGACATGGGGGAGCCAACCAGACGATCGTACCATCCCATTGTTCGAAAGTCTCTAATTTGTGTCATCGACTAATTTAAGCACTCTGGTCTCATTCCCACTCCCCGAGGTGTAGAATAGATCGGCTTGAAATTAATCTTTGAAAGAAAAATTAAGCATTGTTTTGAAAATTTGATAAAACATGAACTTACAATTAATTGATTTAGTATAGAATATACCTTATTGTTCTTCTATGATGTTGATGCCCGGATGTAGACGGATCAGCCGCGAAAGTACCCGGCCTCAATTCGTTGCACGGACCCTCCTTGATCACGAACGGCGGTTCCCCAAACGTAGTATCGAGTCCCACTCGATTCTCTCGACTCCCTCGTATTTTGGTGCTTATGGGGTGATGATATTTCACGTAATGTAGAGGCAAAATCGTTTGTCTAAGGTCCCCTTTATATAGGAGGAGGGGGAGAGAGTTTAGGGTTGAAAACGGTGAGAAAATCAAGTCCGAGACCTAAAAATCGCCGCTGTCGGCCGACACATAAATGCTGTCGGCCGACAGCCTTTGAAAAGTCAAACCGCCATAAAATTACACATGGTGTCGGCCGACACCACCCATAGGCAAAATGGGTGTCGGCCGACATGTAGTACAAATGTGCCGTTTTGCCGATTTCTCGTTTTCTCTCTGTTTCTTCCGTCGTTCAACTTCGATTCTCAACCAAAGTTTATATACTCCAAGTATACATGATCGATAGGGCCGTGTGACTCATTTGTCTTGATCGTCGACCATTAAGTTCAAGTTTACGACTCGACACTTAACGTCGCACAATCGATCCATCTACACAGGACGCACTATCTATAATACATGTTTATATACTTCACATGCATGGTCAACATATGTTCCATGAAATTATCAGATGGCTTCATCTTAAGAGAGAGAAATTCTCGGACACTTCCAATTTAAAACCAATAATTAACGAACACACCTGTTCGAAAATGTGTCTAAATGTTTTGTGTAACACTAAGTTACATCCCTTACATCCCTCATCGTAGTGTTGATCAGAGTGGGAGTGATGAATATGTTATACCTCCAGAAGACATTCGATCATCGGAACCTATTCGTAATTCTCGCAGAAAGAGTATACCTAAACGTCATGTTGGAGTTGTGTACTTAATGTCTAGATTTAAGTAACGGTAACTCCCGGTCATAGCATTTAATCTATTTAATTAATAAACAATCGCTTGCATTTAATTATTGATAATTAAATATATATGCAAAATATAGTCCTGGATTCTATACGTTGTAGTTAGTATGGTGTGCGGGCCCACACAGAAGATCATACTATCGGTTACTCGTATTTAATCGAACAGTTGCTCACGACCTAGATGGACACGGACCAATCCATCGGTATAGTCGTTGTGTGAGAGATAAAATAGTTTGTCTTAATTATTTTATCACACTTGTACACTCTGTGTATTGGGCGGATCGCTTGAGACTTATCAATTAGGATTGCCTTTGATAATTGATTCAAGTCTCAGAGTATTTTATTCTCAATCCCCGATACTATTGCGGGTGTGTATATTTAATATAAGTGGCTTTGATTTTCCAAAGGAATAACCGATTTAATTATTGGGTTAATTACCGGCTAAGTTGGGTCACTATATATTATATACGACATGCCGTGAATACTTGACGGGAAAGTGTATCCCGGAAGGGTTGATAATATCCCCGAGATGAGTTCATAAGGAATTATTATGCAAACCTCATGAGTGGATTTGTTCCGCATAATAATTAAGGTTGAATGGTACTAGTCTCGGATATAAGAGATGAATAAATTAATTAGCAATAAATTAATTTTATTCATGGATATTTAAATCTTAAATACACGTAATAAATAATACTACCGGAGAAATATTATTTGATATAATATGGTTTAATATTGGGAGTGCAATTAATTTATATAGTGGAAAATAAATTAATTAATATTGATGGGATTAATAGATTTGGGCTTGGGCTCAATTTAATCATCAATATTAGAAGCCCAATATTGCACCTCCTTTAGATCCCCTACGTAGCCTATAAAAGCACTACATGGTCTTCACAATTTAATACACCATAAGATTATCATACTTGATATTCTAGAGAGTTCGTGAAGTAGATCCATAGAGTTCGGAGGATCGTCGCCCACACGACGTTCGAACGAGGTGCAAGGAATACGTAGGAAGATTCAAAGGTCTTCAATTGATTTCGTTTCTCCGCACAACGAATCAAAGGTAAAATCATAAACTCCCTTGTGTGATTTTATGTGAATATAATTGTGATATATACATGAACATACGATCCGGGAGAAACGTCGAGACCGGGATACGGATCGTGCGATCCCCGTCGGGATCGAGAGGGGCGGCCGAACCCTAGGGTTCGACCGCCGGCGTGCGCGCAAGAAACGCCCCGGCTGGACGTCGGGGCATGCGATCGACCTAGGGTCGATCGTCGGGGATGCCACGGGCTGGTGCCGTGGCGGATCCCCACCGCCTCCACGGCGGCGTGCGCAAGGAGGCACCCCGGCTGGGCCGAGGTGGGCGATCGATCGTAAGATCGATCGCCGGGGGTAGACCGCGGCTGGAGCCGCGGTAGGTCAGCCGGGCTGACCGCCCCTCCTGGCGGTGGCAGTGAGTCGCCGGACTCACCGCCGGGGGCTGCCCCATGCAGCCCCATGCGATCGCCATGCACGGCGATCGCGAGCCCCGGCGGGGGCGTGGCTAGGGTTTAGCCGCGGGCTTGCCCGCGGTGACACCTTGGTCGTGCTCCGGTTCGTGCGGTGTTCGCGATCGGTTTCCGGCGACGGTATTTCGGTCGGGGTTATCGGTTTCGCAATTTTTGATACCCCGGGATATCGATTTCCAACAATTGGTATCAGAGCGTTGGTTTCGTGTTCATGTATATGTTCAATTATCGTTCTACCTTGCAGGGATTCCGACTATCATGGTTTAATTAATTGTTAATTATTTTTACCACGATTATTCGTTTATTAAACTCTCGGACATGTCGAGATTCGTTTTGTGTGGATGAATGCTTGTAATAGTAAAAATTCGGGGGTTGACCGAATTTAGATTTATTATTATTGTTCCATGTTTTCCGGAAATTGTATAGGGTCGATTTCATGTATAGAATCGATACCGGAATTGTAAATTTATTATTTTGTAATTTATTTACGTTGGATCGATGCCGAGACGAACGCCGGAGAACACGTGTGACGAAGGAGAAGATGAGAGGGAAAACTCGGGCTCGGGATCGATCATGAGATCGATCCCATGGAAATCGATCGAAGGGGGCGAAGGGGGCTGCCCGCGGGAACCCTCGGCCACGCCGGCCACCGGTGGTGGTGGCGCGTGGGCTGAGGTGGCGGCGGCGCTCCTCCCCGGCCGGCGATCGATGATGGGGGACGCGGGGTCCTCGTGATCTCGTGTTCTCCTACCAAGATTCACTTTCCTAATTGATTCGGTTTTCCTATTTTGAGTATTCCTATGTTTGTGAACTCTCATGGAAATAAGAAAAGAATTAATTGGAATTAATTTATTTCCTTATTCTATTATGGAAGTCTTCTAGAATATTCCAAGTCTAACTTGGATAAGATTCTAGAGATTTAATAGAATTGGAAAGGAAAATAATTAATTAATAAATTAATTTATTTCCTAATTGATTATTCCTATTTTATGGGAATTTTCATGGACATGAAAATTAATTAATTTTGGAAAGTAGAAGAGTCCTATTTTATTTTTATTTCCTTATTCTATTATAGAAATCTTCTAGAATGTTCCAAGTCTTACTTGGATAGGATTCTAGAGATTTAATAGAATTAGAAAGGAAAAATAAATAAATAAAAATATTAATAATATTTAATTTTATTTTTGATTTATTCGATTGACTTAATTTTCGAATTAAGTATCTTTTGGATTTATTAAAAATAAATAGATTTAAATATTGGGATTAATATTCTCGTCACATGGAGCATTCAAGAACGAAGACTGAAGACTAGAAGATGCGTACGGAGATGGAATAAAGCCATGATAGTCGGAAAATAATTTTCTAGCATTATTTTGACTATGTGATACTATGTGCTTTATTGCTTGTATGCATGCTATATGTGTTTACTTTATGCACTAGATAGCATATCCCTTTGTTATAAAAAGCTAAGTGGGAGAGGGGATGGAAACATTCCCATGGTCTCCATTACTGTTCTCTTGGTGACATTTATGAGCTTTCGAAGTTCATATAGACATGTCATTGGAGGAGAATTCTTGTAATTCCTTTTACAAGAAACATTGGTTAAGTTTATCAAACAATGCCTATTTTGTCTTTCTGAAACTGACTTCAAGTCGACTCATTCTCACCCCGGGGAGTGGAATGGAGCCAAAGCCACTTGGTCATGTGGATGACACAAATTAGAGACCTTCGTACCATTTCTTGAAATGGATCGATTGTCTGCTCGGCTCCCTCATCTAATGAGAGATAGGGTTGTTCGCATGGTGAATCACTGGTTAGAAACTTCGAGTTTCACTTATGATTCTCCGAGTCTTGATTTACGAAAATCGAATTGATCATGTAATTGGGAGTCAATTATAAAAGTCTCTTGGTGTAGTAAACGTCCACACCACGTGGCTTGCTATACTAACGGATTTTGGATTAATTGATGTAGACAGTTATAAGTAATTGTGAAGAATTGTGAGGTTATCGTAAACGTCCACACCACGTGGCTTGCGGTGATGTAGCAATTCCAAACGATTTACTTTAGTGCTGAGTAATGGTTTACACTTAGATACACGTTATAGTATTCCTCCCCACGAGGTTACGCTATAAGTGATGTATGACCAAAGAAAATCTAATTGCTAAATCATTTGGGTGGGTAAACGTCCACACCACGTGGCTTGCCTTACCTGATGGGATTTGTTTTTAGAGGTAATTAGTAATTTAATGATATTATTTGAGGGAGATAATATCGGACATTAAATTGATTGTTTGTTTAAATGTGCTTATAGGTTTAGAAAATAGCTATGAATCCACTTTCTGTGATACTCAAGGAGAATAAACTCACTGGCCCCAATTATATTGATTGGAGGAGAAATTTGGACATTGTCTTGACTTCTGAAGAGTACAAATTTGTACTCTATGATGCATGCCCTGCTGAGCCCACGGATGCCTCAACTAATGAGGAAAAGGAAGCATATCGGAAGTGGAAAAAGGCTGATGAAATGGCTAGGTGTTATATTTTGGCTTCTATGTCAAATGTACTCCAAACCCAACATGAGTCGATAGACACTGCCGAGGATATGTTGTACAACCTCAAGGATATGTTTGGGCAGCAAGATCGTGCGGCAAGGCAAGAAGCCATGAGAGTCCTTATGACAACTACTCAGTCTGAAGGAACGCCCGTAGGGGAGCACGTTCTTAAGATGATGAGTTTGTTGAATGAACTTGAGATCCTAGGAGCTCAAATTGATGGTGAGACGCAAGTCGACATCATACTCCAGTCTCTGACCCCTAGTTTTGAGCAATTTCGCATGAGTTATAATATGGGTAAACTATCTTATACTCTTGCGCAACTCCAGACTGAACTAAAGGCGGCAGAGGGGATCTACAAGAAGGGCAAGTCTCAAGCGCTTGTAGCTACAAAGTCCAAAGGCTTGAAGCCTGTTGGAGGTAGGGGCAAGAAAAGGAAGCAAGCCTGGAAACCCAGTGGTGCCAAGAGGAATGGACCACGAGTGGGGGCTGCCAAGCCAAGAGGCAAGTGCTTCCGATGCAATAAGTCTGGACACTGGAAGTCTGAATGTCCTCTCAAAGGTACGAATTTTTCTTTAGTCGTAAAAACATAGTCAGCGGTATTATCTACCAGAATTCTGGTGTGTAGATATGGAACCACTAACGGTATGTGCATTTTAAAATGCAGGGGTTCCAGAAAACCCGGCGACTTAGAGAAGAAGAGTTCGAGTCTACATGGGCAAAGTTGTAGTGGAGGCAGCTATTGCAGTGGAAGACATTTATCTGCTTTTAAGTAGTTATAGGATTTCATTTCGAGTTTATTGCTTTATGTACCCTTTAATTTTAGAAAGAACTTCTGTTCTGGATTTCTATTATTTATGAATGGATATTTTATTTCTTTAATCATTTGATGATTTTGATAAGAAATAATGGTATTATCTATTCTGGTACATTAGATAGTAATAATATGAATCCTTAGTCTACCACGATGCATCAAACCGTTCTATAACTTGTTTTACTTATTAGATATATTTCTTATTAAATCATTATACTTGTGAATTCTTATACTAAGTAGTATTTATTCAAATGAGATTCAAAAGGTCGAAATTGATTTAATCAATTAAAGTTGAAGGAGTGGACCTTCCGACCTAAGAATTGAATTGGGAAGATAATACAACTGAGCATACCTTTCGGTAAAAGGTAGAATTCGGACAAGTATTGAAATTGATTATTACTGATTTATGCAGACATATGAGTAATTAAGAAAGGTGCGAGTGATTCTTTAGACTACTCGAAGATGGATAAGAATACTTGATGTGCCATAAAAGCAAAGTGTTTTAGTCACAAAGCAATTATGGGGAACCTTCGAAGTATATCCATTAGAAGCCTCCGACTTGATCGCGGAGGCTACCACCTATCTAAATAACACATAGCATAATCAAAGATTGGGATTAAGTCTCAAATGACTACACCATACACTCACGTGTAGAAATGGTGTGTCGGAAAATAAGAAATAGGATTCTAATAGTAAAAGGACAAGTTGTTCGGAACTACCTATGTTCTATGGATAATTATGGAAACAACGGCACATTCAATGTGGTTGTAGGATATCCTAGGTGAACAAGATATTGTGTGTTCTATAGTGCTATGAACCAAAAGGACGTTATAAGCTCTAACGCCCGGTTCTTAGAGGAAGACTATTAGATGAACTACAAAGCCCTAACTGACGTAATACCTTGGAATGAGAAAAAGGACTGAGACTGAGAACCAGCCAAACCGAGTAGGAGTACACCACTAACTGCATGGGAGGTTGCTTGACGACTAGAGATGTTCATAAGACTAGAAGAGTTTCGAACTCTGGATCTAGTAAAGATGAAATCGATCCCTAGGTCTGCACAAGGAAAGTACTGGATCTAAATGTGCCTACTTGGAAAGCAATAAAGGTTTATTGTTAAGAGGCAAGATCATTTAGAGTACAAGTCAATCCATTTATGGAATTGATGCAAGGCTGTAAATCGTAGAACTTGCAAATTGATGAGATAGTCCATCTGATGGATTCATCAAAAGGCATAGACGAAAGGTGTATTGGAAACGTGATGGAAACAAGGTGGTGTTTCTCGGAATTTTATGTAGATAACATTTTATCATTGGCAACAATGTATAGATGGCGTCAGACATAAAATGATGGTTGTCTAAATGAATCAGGATATAAGATTGAGTAGAAGTTGGAACATGTTCTTGAGATCTTTCGATCTAAGGATAAGAACATTGTACTTCTCCTAGATATCTTATACGACTATGGTTTGTTTTAAACATGCATAATTCTGAGAAAGGTTATTGCCTTTCAGATACAGAATATATATCTATCTAAAGATATGTGTTTCGAACACATGAAGGAGATAGATACAGACAAAGCAGTTCCCTACACTTCGAGTGTAGAAAGCTTTATAAATGCAATGTTGTAAAACAAGAACCTGATATCAACTATGAGGTTTGCGTATGATGCAGCCCCAGAGTCGTCGATGATACAAGACCCGGTGCATGTTCCAGTTGGACCAGTGACGCGCTCGAGAGCTAAGAAGTTCAAGGCAAGCTTGTTGGCATTGATCGAGGAAGTATGGGCGCAAGAGCGGATGAAGAAACCCATTGGTGAAGTGGAGAAGTCAAGCCTTGTCAACTTGATTATGTACGAGGAGGCCGATCCATCAGAGGACATGGAGTTTCAAGCTGGTTCGACAAGCAAGACGCTGGAACGGAGGTCAGACGTGAGCCGAGGACGCGCCGCGGAGTTCAGCCATGAAATTGGCAAGGTGTCGGCCGACACCATATACCCGTCGGCCGACAGCTTTGGAAAAGACCCGGACTGGCAGATTTCCAGGACTGCGTTCGAAGGAAAATCCGTCTGACGAAGGCTAGATGTCGGGCGACAGGATTTCCCTGTCGGGCGACAGGGTGATGTCGGGCGACAGCTCTTGCCTGTCGGCCGACAGGTGTCCAGATTTTTATGGAAATCGCGATTTCGAGACTTGGCAGCGTATTTTCCTTTTTGTTTTTGTGACTTTTAGGTCAGCCTATATAAAGGCTATGAACCCATTGTTTTAGAACACAACTTGAAGATTATTAATATATTTCGTGAGTTTATTCTCTCTCTCTTTTCGTTCTCTTTTCGATTGTGCCAAAAGAGATCAACCCGACGAATCAACGAAGCATACATACTTCGTCTGTGTGTCATACATCGATTTCCGAGTTGCTGCATCGATCGCGTGTTGGGGGTTAGGGTTCCGTCCTTAATTTATTTCACGAATCAAATTCAGAGGTTTGGGATCATCCGCCAGGTATCCAATTTCGTTATTTCTTCTTCTTCTGCTCAATCCATCAACGAGGTACGTATCACCTGGTATCAGAGCCCAGGCTAGGGTTTCTAATTTCTGATTACGTGACCTCGATTATTCTTTGCTTTCCGTACTTCTTTTCTTCTTGCTGAATCGGATCTCTTTCATCCGTAAGCACAACAAAAAAAAAATTCTATAAAAAAAATTATTTCCACTCCGTTTTTCTTCGACCAATTTTTTGTGTGTGATTTCTAAGTTTTCCGGCATCGTTTTGAGCCAATTTGGTGCTATCGTATTTTTCATTCCAGAATTTTCCGATTTTTGTTCCTTTCTACGTCGTATTGTGTGTTTTTGTGGATTTTGTCGGGTCTTCTCTCGTCTGGTAGATCGAGGAGTTCGATACATTGATGGAGAATTTGAGTGGTAAAAGGCAGAGTGGTGAGAACATTAGAGTGAAAAAATCCAAACCTGAGTGAAACACGAGTGCTGAGTGAATTTCATCCTGAGTGTGATACACGAGCGTTTGTGAGGTGGTGAGGTTCTTTTACTTTATTGCTGTTATTACTAACGTTTTCTGTGCAGGTATGTCTGGCGAACCGAAAAATAAGGAGACAGCTGAGGGGTCTGTTAAAAACGTCCAATTACAGTCCATCGTGGATGTGGCATATGACCGACTGGCAAAGCTCTTATCAACTGAGATGGATGTGGTACATAACCGACTCCTTGCCCTAGAGGAAAAACCTCGTCGAGAGAATACAGAGAATCGAAGAGTAGCATGGCGTAACGTCGGTCGAAATGACCAGCGTCGTCAGAATGGGCGTAATAGGGATGCCAACCCCGAAGACGATGAGGCTGAAGAAATGGACAACAACTTCAGCACCATCAAGATGACTGTTCCCACATTCATGGGGAAGAACGATCCAGAGTTGTACATCGAATGGGAGAGAAAGGTCGAGATGATGTTTGACTGCCACAATTATTCAGAGCTCAAGAAGGTGAAATTGGCGGCGATCGAATTTTCTGACTATGCATTGGTTTGGTGGGATCAGCTGGTTTCCAGTAGGAAGAGAAACTATGAGCAGCCTATTGAAACATGGGCCGAGATGAAGTCTGTGATGCGAAAGAGGTTTGTCCCTTCCCACTACTACCGAGAGTTGTACATCAAACTACAGAATCTACGACAGGGAACGAAGAGCGTAGATGAATATTTTAAGGAAATGGAGGTGGCAATGATTCGGGCCAACGTTGAAGAGGATCGGGAAGCTACCATGGCTCGGTTCTTGGCTGGACTGAATTGGGAGATTCAGAATGCCGTGGAGTTGCAACCGTACGTCGAATTAGAGGACATGGTTCACATGGCGATCAAAATTGAGAATCAGCACAAGAGGAGGGGTAGTTTGAGCAGTGCAAAGCCGAATCAGTCTTCTTGGAGATTACCCCAAGGTCCGAGTGGTTCTACACCTAGAGGGAACCAATGGAAGAAAGAGGTTCCACCTCGTGACGAGAAGAAGACCTTCTTTAAGGGTCGTTCGGAGGGTGCAAGCTCAGTGCCTCAGGTCAGCCCGTCAAATTCTGATAGTCGCAACCGAGATAAGAAGTGCTTCAAGTGTCAGGGATTTGGGCACATTATGAGTGAATGTCCTAACAGACGACTCATGATCTTGAGAGATGACGGAGAGGTCGTGACTGATGGTGAAGGCGAGGAACCGACACCTACAGCGACGGTAGATTCCGAGGATGAGGAGGAGATCCTAGCCATCGAGGGTAACCTGTTTGTAGCTAGGAGAGTCTTGAGTGCACATACACAGCCCGATGAGAGGGAGCAGCGGGAGAACCTTTTCCACACGAGATGTCATGTGAAGGATAAGGTGTGTAGTGTGATCATTGATGGTGGGAGTTGTACGAACGTGGTAATTGCAACCATGGTTTAGAGATTGGAGTTACCAGAGGTGAAGCATCCAAAGCCATACCGTCTGCAGTGGTTGAATGATTGCGGTATCATCAGGGTGACCAAGCAAGTGAAGGTACCGTTCCGCATTGGCAAGTACGAGGATGAGGTGCTATGTGACGTCATCCCTATGCAAGCGAGTCACATCTTGTTGGGACGACCGTGGCAGTTCGATAGGAGAGCCATACACGACGGCTTCACCAACAAGTACTCGTTTGAGTATAACGGTAAAAAGGTATCACTTGTTCCTCTCACTCCTAAACAAGTCTACGAGGACCAAGTGCAGCTACAAAGGGAGGCAGACAAGGCATCTCCCAAAGAGCAGCAATTACAGACAAAGGAGAATGCCTTGCTTCATAGAGCCTACCTTGCAAGGGCTAGTGATGTGAAAGAAGCAGTGAATGAGAAGAGGAAGATGTTCGTGCTGTTGTGGAAGGGGAACATTGTTATTACTAACGATCTACCCCCTCTACCCCCTTCTATTCAGTGTGTTTTGCAGGAGTTCGATGATGTTTTCCCGGAGGATACACCACCAGGTCTCCCACCCATCCGAGGGATAGAGCATCAGATCGACTTTGTGCCTGGAGCTGTGCTACCAAACCGCCCGGCTTACCGCACCAACCCAGAGGAAACAAAGGAGTTGGAGAAGCAGATTGGCGAGTTATTGACCAAAGGGCACGTGCAGGAGATCCTGAGTCCTTGTGCGGTACCTGTACTCCTAGTACCCAAAAAGGATGGCACGATGCGGATGTGTTGCGATTGCCGAGCTATTAATAACATCACGGTAAAGTATCGACATCCCATACCTAGGCTAGATGATATGCTTGATGAGTTATGTGGTTCCTGCGTGTTTTCAAAGATTGATTTACGTAGTGGGTACCATCTGATTAGGATTAAAGAAGGGGATGAATGGAAAACTGCTTTCAAAACAAAACTTGGCTTATATGAGTGGTTAGTTATGCCTTTTGGACTTACTAATGCACCCAGTACTTTTATGCGATTAATGAATCATGTCTTGCGTGCGTTTATTGGGAAATTTGTTGTTGTGTACTTTGATGATATCTTAGTATATAGCAAAAATTATGATGAGCATGTGGTTCATTTGAGGATGGTTTTGATTGCACTTAGGCAGGAGAAATTATATGCTAACCGTAAGAAGTGCGTCTTTAGCACGGATAGAGTCGTCTTCCTTGGTTTTGTTGTTAGTGCACAGGGTGTACAGGTTGACGAGGAAAAGATACGAGCTATCCAAGAGTGGCCAACGCCAAAGAACATTGGAGACGTGCGGAGTTTCCATGGTCTGGCAAGCTGTTATCGACGGTTTGTGCCTAACTTCAGCAGCATGGCAGCACCTTTAACCGCCGTGATCAAGAAGAACGTGGAGTTCAAGTGGGGAAAGGTACAAGACGAAGCCTTTCAGAACTTAAAGGACAAGCTGACACACGCCCCTAACTATGTCTTCCTAACTTTTCTAAATCTTTTGAGATTGAATGTGATGCTTCTGGAATTGGTATTGGTGCAGTGTTGATGCAAGAACGTCGTCCGATCGCCTACTTTAGCGAGAAGCTAAACGGAGCTACGTTGAACTATCCGACGTATGACAAGGAGTTGTATGCCCTGGTGAGAGCTCTTCAGACGTGGCAGCACTATCTATGGCCTCGGGAGTTCATCATTCACACCAACCATGAGTCGTTGAAGCACCTCAAGGGGCAGAACAAGCTGAACAAGCGTCATGCGAGGTGGATGGAGTTCATTGAGACGTTTCCGTACGTCATCAAATACAAGCAAGGTAAGGAGAATGTGGTGGCTGATGCCCTTTCTCGGAGGTATGCTCTTCTTTCCACTTTAGATGCTAAATTACTTGGTTTTGAGCATATTAAAGGTCTGTATGAGCATGATGATGATTTTGGTGAGATTTATAAAGCATGTGAACAGACTGCTAGTGGGGATTACATTAGGCATGATAATTTTCTCTTTAGGAAAAATTAATTTTGTGTGCCTAAATGCTCTCTGCGTGATTTATTGTTGCTTGAATCTCATGGTGGGGGATTAATGGGACATTTCGGTATTGCTAAGACTTTTTCTGTTCTGCATGAGCATTTCTTTTGGCCTCATATGAAACGTGATGTTGAGAGAATATGTGGTCGTTGTCTTACATGTAAACAGGCTAAGTCTAGAGTTAGTGCCCATGGTTTGTATACGCCTTTGCCTATTCCTGCATCACCGTGGACTAATATTTCTATGGATTTTGTGATGGGTTTACCTAGGACTAAGCGAGGTAGTGACTCAATTTTTGTGGTAGTTGATCGTTTCTCTAAGATGGCACATTTCATTCCATGTCATAAAACTGATGATGCATCTCATGTGGCTGGTTTATTCTTTAGAGAGATTGTTAGACTACATGGCATGCCTAGGACTATTGTGTCTGACAGGGATTCTAAGTTCCTAAGTTATTTTTGGAAGACATTGTGGTGTAAGCTAGGTACGAAATTGCTGTTTTCTACTACTTGTCATCCCCAGACTGATGGTCAAACTGAGGTAGTAAATAGGACTTTGTCTACTTTACTACGTGCTATTATTAAGAAGAACATTAAGTCTTGGGAAGAGTGTTTGCCTCATGTTGAGTTTTCTTATAATCGTTGTGTTCATTCTGCTACTAAGTTTTCGCCATTTGAGATTGTGTATGGTTTTAATCCTTTGACTCCTTTGGATTTATCTCCTTTACCTGAGCATGAGCATACTGATCTTGATGGCCAGAAAAGGGCTGATTTTGTGAAACAGATACACGAGACGGCAAGGATGAACATAGAGAGGCGAACCAAGAAATATGCGGAACAAGCCAACAAGGGACGTCGCAAAGTAGTGTTTGAGCCTGGTGATTGGGTATGGTTACATATGCGCAAGGAGAGGTTTCCATTGCAGCGCCGGTCGAAGTTACTTCCTCGTGGCGATGGACCATTTCAAGTGTTGGAGCGCATCAACGATAATGCCTACAAATTGGATCTCCCAGGTGAGTATAATGTTAGTGCTACTTTCAATGTTACTGACTTGAGTTTGTTCGATGCAGGTGACGACTTGGATTTGAGGACAAATCCTCTTCAAGAGGAGGGGAATGATGCAGCCCCAGAGTCGTCGATGATACAAGACCCGGTGCATGTTCCAGTTGGACCAGTGACGCGCTCGAGAGCTAATAAGTTCAAGGCAAGCTTGTTGGCATTGATCGAGGAAGTATGGGCGCAAGAGCTAATGAAGAAACCCATTGGTGAAGTGGAGAAGTCAAGCCTTGTCAACTTGATTATGTACGAGAAGGCCCATCCATCAGAGGACATGGAGTTTCAAGCTGGTTCGACAAGCAAGACGCTGGAACGGAGGTCAGACGTGAGCCGAGGACGCGCCGCGGAGTTCAGCCATGAAATTGGCAAGGTGTCGGCCGACACCATATACCCGTCGGCCGACAGCTTTGGAAAAGACCCGGACTGGCAGATTTCCGGGACTGCGTTCGAAGGAAAATCCGTCTGACGAAGGCTAGATGTCGGGCGACAGGATTTCCCTTTCGGGCGACAGGGTGATGTCGGGCGACAGCTCTTGCCTGTCGGCCGACAGGTGTCCAGATTTTTATGGAAATCGCGATTTCGAGACTTGGCAGCGTATTTTCCTTTTTGTTTTTGTGACTTTTAGGTCAGCCTATATAAAGGCTATGAACCCATTGTTTTAGAACACAACTTGAAGATTATTAATATATTTCGTGAGTTTATTCTCTCTCTCTTTTCGTTCTCTTTTCGATTGTGCCAAAAGAGATCAACCCGACGAATCAACGAAGCATACATACTTCGTCTGTGTGTCATACATCGATTTCCGAGTTGCTGCATCGATCGCGTGTTGGGGGTTAGGGTTCCGTCCTTAATTTATTTCACGAACCAGATTCAGAGGTTTGGGATCATCCGCCAGGTATCCAATTTCGTTATTTCTTCTTCTTCCGCTCAATCCATCAACGAGGTACGTATCAGCGTAGTGGGAGGATATCAAAGTAATCCGGACAAGAGATATTCGAATGCTGTAAAAGTACTTGGAAGTACTAGATTACTAAGCAAGACGAAATCTTCTTGGATTACACATTCTCAGATCTCAAATCAGAGAAGGACCAGTGTAAGTCGATATCAGGCTATGTGTTCACTTTTGGAAAGAGGTGGAACCTTGAAATGAAAGAGTGATAAGCAGGATGCTTCTCGGACTCTATCATAACCGAATAAGCAGCCTCAGAGGCAGCGGAAGTTTTGGTTAGGTTCCGGGATAACCTCGGGACTTGGATATGACTCTTAGTTTACCAAAGGCTATTATATAGCGGTGCATGGTAAACTGGAATAAGTCATAAGTCAAAAAGTGATGATAACACATAGAGCAAGTACCACCTGATACGAGTCATCGTCAAGAGAGACGACGCTGTAGTCACCAAGATAACCTCAGAGCGGCAACCTAGATTGCTCATTCACATGGTACTTCTTGGAAGTACAACTTAAGCACGTGATGAGTATGGAAGTCGGGAGTTTGGAGGAAATGACTAGACCTTAGTACAAGTGGGAGATTGTTGGAGTTGTGTACTTAATGTCTAGATTTAAGTAACGGTAACTCTCGATCATAACATTTAATCTATTTAATTAATAAACAATCGCTTGCATTTAATTATTGATAATTAAATATATACAAAATATAGTCCTGGATTCTATACGTTGTAGTTAGTATGGTGTGCGGGCCCACACAGAAGATCATACTATCGGTTACTCGTATTTAATCGAACAGTTGCTCACGACCTAGATGGACACGGACCAATCCATCGGTATAGTCGTTGTGTGAGAGAGAAAATAATTTGTCTTAATTATTTTATCACACTTGTACACTTGGTGTATTGGGCGGATCGCTTGAGACTTATCAATTAGGATTGCCGTTGATAATTTATTAAAGTCTCAGAGTATTTTATTCTCAACCCCCGATACTATTGTGGGTGTGTATATTTAATATAAGTGACTTTGATTTTCCAAAGGAATTAACCGATTTAATTATTGGGTTAATTACCGGCTAAGTTGGGTCACTATATTTTATATACGACATGCCGTGAATACTTGACGGGAAAGTGTATCCCGGAAGGGTTGATAATATCCCCGAGATGAGTTCATAAGGAAATATTATGCAAACCTCATGAGTGGATTTGTTCCGCATAATAATTAAGGTTGAATGGTACTAGTCTCGGATACACCACGCCAGGAGGGGCGGTCAGAACCGAGTAGCGGTACACCACTAACTGCACCTACTTTTATTACTGTTAATACACCGGAATGCCGTTGTAGTGGGAGGTTGTGGGTCAACCAGAGATATTCATAAGTCTGGGAGAGTCTTCGGACTCTGGACCTAGTATACATGAAATTGATCCCTGGATCTACACAGAGGCAGTACTAGATCTAAATGTGCTCTCTTAGAAAGCAATAAGGATTATTGCTAAGAGGCAAGATCATTTAGAGTACAAGCTTAGTTGATCCATTTATAGATTGGAACAAAGCATTGAGTTCGTGGTACTTGCAAATTGATGAGATAGTCCATTTTATGGATTCATCAAAGCATAGACGAATCGTGTGTATTGGAAACGTGATGGAACAAGGTGGTGTTTCTCGGGTTTTATGTAGAGAACATTATTATCATTGGTAACAATGTAAAGATGTTGTCAAGACATAAAATGATGGTTGTCTAGATAAATCAATATGAAAGATATAGGAAGAAGTTGGACATGTTCTTGAGATCTTTGATCTCTAGGAAAGAACATTGTACTTCTCCTGGACATCTTACATATATATGATTATGGTTCGTTTTAACATGCAAGATTCCGAGAAAGGTTCGTTACCTTTCAGATACGGAATGCATCTATCTATGGATATGTGTTTTGAAACACAAAAGGAGATAGAAGCAATGAGAGCGGTTTCCTACACTTTAAGTGTGGAAAGCTTGATTGATGCGATGTTGAAAAATGGGAACCCGATATCTGCTATGCGGCTAGTATAGTGGGAGGATATCAAGGTAGTCCTGGAAAGGGATATTCGACTGCTGTAAGGAACATTTAAAGTACTTTCGAAGTACTAGAAACTATGTTCTGGATTACGGAGCAGGCGAGCATTTCCGTTGGATTACATTCTCTTAGATTTCTAATCGAATGAGGACCGGTGTAAGTCGATATCAGGCTATGTGTTTCACTATTGAAGGAGAAGGAGTTTTAACATGGAAGAGTGATAAGCACGATGCTTTTCGGACTCTGCCATGGATAACCAAATAGCGACCTCAGAGGCAGCGGAAGTTTTGGTATAGCTCCGGGATAATCTCTGGGACTTAGATGTGATTCTTAATTTGCCAAAGGCTATGTAAATAGCGGTGCGATGGCAAATGGTAAGAAATCACAAGTCCATAAGTTTAAGATAACACATAGAGCAAGTACCACCTGATACGAATCATCGTCAGGGAAGACGACGCTGTAGTCACCAAGATAACTTCAGAACGACAATCTAGATTGCTCTTTCACAAGGCACTTCTTGGAAGTGCATATTAAGCACGTGAAGAGTATAGGAGTCGGGAGTTTGGAGGAAATGACTAGACCTTAGTATAAGTGGGAGATTGTTGGAGTTGTATACTTAATGTCTAGATTTAAGTGATATGAACTCCCGATCCATTGCCATTAATCTATTTAATTAAATAAACAATTATTTGCGTTTAATTATTTATAATTAAATATATGCAAATTATAGTCCTAGATTATATACTTTGTAGTTAGTATGGTGTGCGTCGTCACACGGAAGATCATACTATCGGTTACTCGTATATAATCGAACAGTTGCTCACGACCTAGATGGACACGGACCAATCCATCGGTATAGTCGTAGTATGAGAGAGAAAATAATTTGCCTTGATTATTTTATCATACTTGTACACTTGGTGTATTGGGCGGATCGCTTGAGATTTATCGATTAGGATTGCCTTAGATAATCAATTTAAGTCTCAGTGTATTTTATTCTTAATCCCTGATATTATTGCGGATGTGTGCATTTAATATTAGTGACTTTGATTTTCCAAAGGAATTGACCGGTTTGAATATTGGGTCAATTACCGGTAAAGTTGGGTCACGGTATTTTATGTATGACATGCCGTGAATTCTTGAAGGGAAAGTGTGTCCCGATAAGGGTTGATAATGTCCCCGAGATGAGTTCATAAGGAATTATTATGTAAACCCTGCAGGTGGATTTGTTCCGCATAATAATTAAGGATGAATGGTACTAGTCTCGGTTACAAGAGATGAATAAATTAATTAGCAATAAATTAATTTTATTCATGGATATTTCTATCTTAAACGCACGGAATAAATAATACTACCGGAGAAATATTATTTGATATAATATGGTTTAATATTGGGAGTGCAATTAATTTATATAGTGGAAAATAAATTAATTAATATTAATGGGATTAATAGATTTGGGCTTGGGCTCAATTTAATCATTAATATTGGAAGCCCAATATTCCACCTCCTTAAGATCCCCTACGTAGCCTATAAAAGCACTACATGGTCTTCTCTATTCTCATAACTTGAAGATCACAATTCTAAAGAGAGAAAGTAGAGAGGGAGATCCATGGAGTTCGGAAGATCGTCGCCCACACGACGTTTGAGCTAGTGCAAGGAATACGTGGGAAGATCTCAAGGTCTTCAAATTGAGTTCTTCGTTTTTCCGAACAACGAGAACGAGGTAAATCGTAAAACCCTCTTTATGATTTTATCGTTTAATTATCGTAAAAATACCTTGAACCAAGATCCGAGAAACGCGACCCATGTCAAGGTTGAACCGGCGGTGGTGATCGAAGATCACCGGACCGCCGGCGGCTCAACGCATCGGCTAGGAGGGGTCGAGGGCGTGAAGCCCGGCTGAACGCCGAGCGCCGCTCGCACGGCTGGACCGCCGCTCGCGCGGCGGTGGCTGGCAGCAGCTGGAGGTGATCGTGAGCCACGGGTTCGACTGTGGCTGGAGCTCGATCACCCGGGGGGCAGCTGGGGCGTGCCCAGCGGGCTGAACCCTAGCGCACGTCCCGTGACGTGCGCATACCTCGATGGACAGCGGCGGCCTGTGCCGTTGCTAGGGTTCGACGGGGGGCTGTCCGCGAGGGTTCGAGCGTGCCCTAGGCAGCTGCCAAGGACACCCGCGAGCCCCGTGCATGGGCTCGACCGAACAGCCGCGGCTTAGCCGCGGTTAGGGTTTAGTTGAGTCCGGATATACGTGGTGGTTCGTGGCGAGATGTTCCGGCAACCGGGAGTCGATTGGAGTTGTCGTTCCGCAATTTGACAACCCCGGATATTCGATCTCCAAAGGATTTCGGCCGGAATTAATTAGATAATTTATTTATTTAAATTTATTAATTCCGGGATATCGATTTCCAACAGTTTGGGAACGGGTTAATCTTCCGAATGGACGCAAGGCAATTGGGAACAAGTGGGTTCTCAAAATTAAGCGTAAGGCTGATGGTACAATTGAACGATACAAAGCTCGTTTAGTTGCTAAAGGTTATAACCAACTTGAGGGTATAGACTATGAAGAAACCTTCTCAGCGGTTGTAAGGTTTTCTTCGATTCGCCTACTCCTGGCCATTCTAGCCAATTTAGATTTGGAACTACATCATGGACGTTAAAACTCCATTTCTCAATGGAGAATTGAAGAATTGAAGATTTGGGACTACGTAGAATATGATTATATGTAATCTATATATAACAATGTAATGCTTTTGTTGAAATTAATATATGTATTAATGTTGTGTGTACAAGTTTGTTTATATGTTTACAAGTTGTGACTGGTTCTCTCACATGAACAGTTACCTCTGACATCGAGGATGTGCAGAGAAATGAATTCCCATATTCTTTGACTTGTAATATAAGCCAGATTGCAGTTCTCCTGGAGACAGTGGGAGTCTCTAAGGATGTAAAATAGGGGAGAACTCAGGTTAAGTGGGAGATGGACACTTGAACTATAATCTATATGATGCTAAATTGAAGAACATACGCTTCCAAAGTGGAAGAAAAGCATTGTAGCGCGTGTTCATACCACGTGTGCTTTTGTGATCATTGAAAGGTGAATGAGAGAAACTTCCCTGTTTTTCTCATTATGTGAGACCTTGAGGTTGAAACGATGTCGTTAACCTCACTTCGTTACCCTTAAGACTTCCAACTGTGTCTTGAGATTTCACTAGGTGCTGCTACTTTGATATCTTACCAAATAACCATGGAAATTCGGTAAATGCGGTACATATCAGGAAAGCAACTGACGTGAAGTTTATAGGCTCTAGTGGAGAAGGAAGATTATCTTAAAACATGCACTTAACTTGGTATTCAAGGCTAGCCCAATCGTGTACGGACATGATTGTGAATATGAGTTGGGACAAGGTCGAGTATGCTAAGTATCTGAGGGGGCCGGATAAGAGATACGTCGACTAGTGCGGTTTATAAAGATATCTGGGGTATAGCGAGTAAAAGTCCTCTATATATTTTGTGAACTGTTATAATACACTAACCGGTTTATGACAACGACATAGTTCACACGCTCGCAGGTCACACGATCTATTTGCCATGTATGAATGATGTTGTTGCGAATGTTTATTTAGACGTCGAGTCTAACTCTTTGTGCGAGTAGGATATGTTAGGATTTGGGTCGCCCGTGAGTTTGACCCGAATAATGAAAGAATTAAAATAAAGTATTTTAATTCATTTATAATATATATATATATATATATATATATATATATTTAATATAATATATATTATAGATATATTATACAGAAATGAAAGTGACTGCGAGAAAGAAAGTTAACGCACATAAAAACAGTAAAATAGCAATATTATTGGTTCTTAGATCGTGAACAATTCAACATTCTATCTGGGTGTTGCTGACGCCGCGAACAAGCAAGTGGATTCGATCGGTTCGATTCTCTTCCGCACTAGCGAGAATTAAGTTTTCGTATTCAGTTTACTTATTTGTTCAAGTAAATTACTTCAATACTATTAAATTAAATAAAAACGAAATAGTATTTATAGTCTGCATATTTATAGTACTATCAGATATAAGATTTTCCATATTTAATATTTTGATTACTTAATCGAAAATCATAATTTGTTCAGTCATGTTATTAGTAATTTAGAAGTAATTAAACACTAGAAACTAAACTGTTCCTATGGGCTATGGCGTTATCACTATAGAAACAAATCCATCCTCGATGAAAACTTATTTCACTTTCTTCAAGAAACTATTTTTAACAATTCGTATTAGCAATAAACAGTAATTATTATGCAGTCGATGTCATCCGAAATATTCCATTTCAATATGATGTTTCAGCTCTTTCTACCAGTTTTATTCTAATTATGAAAAGTCATCGCTATTATCGTATGGTAAGTCGTACTTGACATTCCTTGAGTTTTTCAGTTCTGTAATTGATTAATTTATCCTTTTAATGTTTTCGTGTTTCTTTTCAGACGATCCCAAGTCAGTTTGTTGTGGATAATGATATATAGGTAAATGTGTAGAACTAAATTTGGTCAATTCAAAAGGAGAAAAAAATACGTGTCAAAGTGAGAAAAGGAAAAGGAAAGGATAAAAATCGTGTTTTCCTCAGACAAGATTGAAGAGCATTTTATGATCAGAATAATTTCACAGTTGGAATGACTTTGGTTTTCTCCTACTATTGTGCTTCAACGACATTGTGCGTCAAACCAGTTCTTGACTAAGGTTCAAAACTCGGTTATAAGTCAATATATGTTTCTATTAGTACTTTTCAGTCTTTGTTAAATTGAAACATTGTTTATTTTGGAACAATTTTTGGAAACTAAAAAAATTATGTATGCGCAACTTTATATGATATTAATTTAATTATATTTAATGATGTCGAAATAAAAAAATAACTCTAAATACAATTCAATATTGCCTTGACGCTAGGGTTGACTATCCGGGTTCGGGTATTCGGGTTTGTACCGAAATAACCGCACCCGTTAGGGTTTTCGGGTACCCGTACCCAATAAATTTGGGTAGAGGGTCGGGTTATGGAATTCATTTAAAAAAATATTGGGTATTAGGGTACCCGATTACCCGTTTGGGTATACCCGAAATACCCGATTAATTATTTAAATTAAAATAATAAATATATTAATATATTAATTAAAAATATAAAACATTATATATAATAAATGACATTTTTTTATTTTTAATTATTATTTTTGTTTTTTTATTGTAATTTTAAACTTTGATTGATAATTTTTTAATGTCGGTGGATGAAAATAAATCATTGAATTTGTATATTACTATTGATTATTTTGTAAATTAAAATTTTAGGGTAATTTTGAGTACCCGATTACCGTACCCGTTTACCCGGCTCGGGTATTGGCCGGGTACCCGATTTACTAAAAAGGGTCGGGTTATGGGATGAATTTTTTTGATTATTAGGGTAAGGGTACCTGAAAAATTCGGGTGCGGGTACCCGTCCGTACCGGATAGTCACCCCTACTTGACGCCCTCGGATACAAAATTTTCGTTTGCTTTCCAACGAAGAGAATTTACGATTATGATATCGTATGTCATGACTATTAATAAGAGTCAAGGCCAGTCGTTGACGAATGTTGCTATATATTTGCAGAATCCAGTATTTACCCATGGTCAATTGTACGTTGCGTTGTCTAGAGTAACCAACACGGCCGGGTTGAAGCTACTGCTTTGTGATCATCGTGGACGTCTTACGAATAGAACAACAAATGTAGTCTATAAAGAAGTATTCCAGAATTTGTAATATCATTGTAATAAATTATTTGTACTATTTCAATTAAACTTAATCTTAATTTTTTCTATTATCAATATCTACATTTAAAATTAGTTTATGTTAAACATTAAGCTTAAGCAGTTTTTGCACTAATCCGAGTAACTATTAATTGAATTTAATAAGCGTGCATCGCACGGGCAAGAGGACTAGTTGTTTAAGTTACAAGAGCTTATAAGCTGTTTAAAAAAAGTACATCTTCTTACTTTTATTTTAAACAACTTATAAGCTGTTAAACAGCTTATTTGTAACTTTTTAAGACCTTTTTTAAAAAAATTACCAAACAAATTTTAAGAGCTTATAAGCTCTTAAACAACTTATAAGCTGTTTTAAAGAGCTTATAAGGTCAGTCAAACACCTTTTAAGTATTGAATGCAATTGTTCATTTTTTTAGGAGCTTATAAGGTCAGTCAAACACCTTTTAAGTATTGAATGCAATTGTTCATTTTTTTAGAGCCCGTTTGGGCGAGCTTATTTAAAAGAGCTTATAAGATGTTACGTCTTATAAGTTGTTTTAAGAGCTGATAAGCTATTATGTCTTATTTAATAAATAAGTTGTTAAACCGTTTGGATAAAATAGATATATAAACTTATAAGATGTTAATTTGTTTGACAATTTAAGATCTTATATAAATAAAATTATCAAAAATAAATGGTTATATATGAAAAATAATTAAAAATATTTACATAAACTAAATAATAAATTTGGAATTTTTGTACGTATATAAAATGTAATAATTTTAGGGGTATTTTGATCTTTTATTGTATAAGTTACAATAGTTTATAAGCTGTTGAAAAAAAAGTACCTTCTCCCTTACTTTTTTTTAAACAGCTTATAAACTGTTAAATAGCTTATTTTTAAGATTTTTAAGATCTTTTTTTAAAAGTTTACCAAACAAATATGAAGAGCTTATAAGCTCTTAAACAGCTTATAAGTTGTTTTAAAGAATTTATAAACTGTGCCAAACACCCTCTTAAATCTTAATGTGGTTACTTTGTGATTATGTGACGATAATGGGGTCCACATAATGTTGGAAGTGGGCTTTTAACATCTCAGATGCTTTAAGTAAAATTTGAAAAGTAGCTGAAAAAGATAAAGGTAAAATAATATTAATAAAGGTAAAATAATATTTTAAAATGAAAAATAAAATCTTTTTAAGAACGTGGATAATTAATTGGGATGTTCAAAAAAGAAAAAATGTGCATAAATAGTTCGGAGGGAGTTAGTACTTGTTCTTTTGGATTGAAACCAGTTGAATTAAACTGAACTTATGCCATAACTGAATTTAAACAATCAGAATTGAACTAAATTAAATTGATTTTTTTATAAAAATAATAATAATTTTTATAAATTATTTAATATTTATAAAAAAAATATTAATAGTTTTGTTACATTAATTAGATTTTATAGTTAAAATTATTGATTCAAATTATTTTTTTATTAATTTTATTTTAATTTATTTTGAAACGAATTTAATGTAGCTGAACTAACTGAAACTCTTAACTGAACTTACTATGTGAATTGAAATGAAATTAAGTTCAAATGAACATGTATTTATAATATTGATAGGAAGTAATAAAAATTGATTAATTTTAAAATAATTATTTTAGGGGGAATTATGGATTGGGGCACCTCTAACAGTATTATATCTACTACCTATATTTTTTCCTAATTCTGATATAGAGCAGTGTTCCATTATTAACCTTTTTGATGTATTCGTATTAATTAAAATAACTACTTATCAAAACCTAATATACAAAAAAAAATGTTTCTAATACTCAAATTTTCCACAAAACTACGGTAGAAATCGTACTATAACATGTCACCCTTTATTCCTTACTACACACTAAACTATGAAAGTCGATGGTTGCAAATTACTCCCATAATATCCATGGCCTGGAGACGAAAACCCTACTCACTCCCCCACAAGATACTATGGGAGTGATCTATATTTCCCTTGTCAAAATACTATTCAATATTATTATCATTTTATATTGTTGTTAAATTTTAGTTAAAATATATATAAAAAGTGAAATACCACAACAATTTCTCATAGAAACAATACAAGAAACTTATATCTAACATAGATATTAAGAAGTTAATAGAAATCAAATACAAAAAACTTATCATAGATATTAAGAAGTTGATAGAAACCAAATACCAAACTAAAAATATCATAGATATTAAGAAGTTGTCATGAATATCATGTAAAATAATATTATAGAAATCTATCATAAATATGAAAGATTTCTCATAAATATCAGATAATTAGAAATTAGAAATCTACCATAAGTTGAAATCTATCATAGATATACAAAAATATGTAAAAGAAAATTAAAACTATCATAGATATAGACCAATATTAAAATCAAAACAAACTATCATAGTACTAGCAACTAAAATTAGTTTGAAAACGACAACTATAATATAAATACATAGATATAGACCAATCTTAAAATCAAAACAAACTATCATAGTACTAACAACTAAAATTAGTTTCAAAACGAAAACTATAATATAAATACATATGTACCCAAATTATTTAATGCAAATATATTTTGTTTGCGCAATATATATTTTACCAAATATATTATTGCGCAAATATATTTACATCTTACGAAAATATATTTATATATATTTAGTAACGCTTAATATTAGTGAATATTAAATAAATTAATATATGTTACCGTAATATTATTTACAAAAATCGTTTAATATTATCGTAAGGATATTTACGACTTTATACATTTAAAAAAATGTCCATACTTAGTATTTAAAGAATACAAATACCCTAATAAATAAAAAAATAAAAAATATACAACCCCTAAAAATGAGGTGAAAAACAATGGGTGTTCAAAATAATATTAAAAACCGCTCTGATACCATTTCTGTAACGCCCGAACATAAATAAAATAAATATTACATAACAAAGTTCATACAAATTGTAGCCTATTCTAAGTTCCAAAAATATTTACACGTCTTTGTCTGATATTTTATCATCTAGATCAAAACTTACATGAAAATATATTTTACAGAACATCTAAAGATGACCAAAAGAGATACTTTTATACATACGTCACTACTTAAAAGTGAACTACAACAAGGACATTCAAACTCAAGCATCTAGTCTTCAAGCAAGTCGCCGATACAAGAATCCAAGATATGCGCATCTGAAAGTTTAAGAAATAAAAATAGGGTATAAGCCAAAATGGCTCAGTGGGATTTCATTTCATATGTTTTTAAAAAAAATAAATCATAAGAAATTTTGAACAAATGCTTAAATATTGATTTTTGTAAAATAATCTAGTGAACCATCCTATGTTCAAGTTCAGGTAGTGAAAAAAAATGAATAACAAGTTTAAGGAAACAGAATAGAAACAAACTCGACGACCACCACATTAAACGTAAGGTTAACCTATGACCAAGAATACATCTCAAAACGTTTCCCTCATTCACCTTAAAAGGTGACACGCCAACAATCGGCCGAAGCCTAAAACACCTTGTCCCTCCCAGGTGGCTCGACGTCCCTTTCGCGATGGGCTACAACCCAGGGATCGTCATATTCCGGAATATACCAATTCTACGACCCATTCCCGTCGTCGTCTCCGACCCGACCAGGAGTAGGGAATAGACCGAACGTACTTGAATCACTAACCACAGTCAAACTGTTCGATTATATGACTAACATACGTCCGTCGACAAACAATGAAGACACGAGTCAAAACCAAGAATCAACTAGCCAAACCCTCTCAGAGGCATATTAACAAGCACCTCGTATGCTATCATCCCAACAAATAGTACAAGTATCATACAAATCAGTAAATTGAAAAGCTTCTACTTAGCTCGCATATAAATCTAACAACTGTAACACATCAAGAATTAAACAAATCTCTATACCACATATAACTCAACAACAACATCACAAAATAAACAAAACCCACATGATATACACACACTTATTCTTAGGTTTACTTCCATTAATCCATAAATTAAACCCCTGTACTCAAATATATAAACATTGACAATCAAAATCTTTGAAAAGGAGTTTGTTTTACCCACCTGAGATTATCTCTACTTCTATTCGAACCTGATTCCCGTAGTTGAATTTTATTTACTCCATACTCCTTCAGTAGCTTAGTTAGAGGTTTTATTTTTTATTTATTTATTTTTATTATGCTAATATATATATATCAAGCCCCATCCGATACTTAAGGCGGTTTACAAAGTACTTAGGTGGCACCAAACTAAAGGTATTAACAATCCACGTGTTACCTAAACTAATTAAACTTAAGAAGTAAAACTCATTTACTTATGTGTAGTTTAGAGGCTTGTACTAGTAGTATATTAAGTAGAGATGTCCATTTATGAATAACTTGATAATTAACAAACAAATAATTGAATTACTCATTTAAAAATATAAATACAAATAGTCCAATTAAATTATGATTACCTTAATTCATAGTTTGTGATTATTTTTGTATAGGGCTTCACATTCCCCCCTCCTTAAGAGAATTTGGTCCCCAAATTCCTCCTTGAAATAGTTCTGGATACTTGTGTTTCATATCATCTTCTAATTCCCATGTAGCATCTTCAGGTTTCTTATGATTTCTCCATACCACCTTAACTAATGAGATACTCTTCCCTCGTAACTCCCTGACTTGTTGATCTATAATATGAAGAGGTTGCTCGATGTATGACAAATCTTCTTGAATTGTAGGAAAGTTTTCTTCAATTACGTGCTCTGGGTCGGGTTTATATTTATTTAGTCGAGAAACGTGAAATACATCATGTATTCCACCCAAACTTGCTGGAAGTTCTAAGCGGTAAGCTACACTGCCAATTCTTTTCAAGATTCGAAAAGGACCTACATACCTTGGACTCAATTTACCACCTTTTCTTGATTGAATCAGACCTTTTCTTGGTGACAAGCGTAGGAAGACCTTATCTCCCACTTCAAACTCTAAATCTTTTCGTCGGTTATCTGCATAACAATTTTGCCGATTTTGAGCAGTTTTGATTCGATCTTTGATGATTCAGACCTTATTTATTGCTTCTTGTATTAAATCTACTTTGGATATGGAAATTTGAGACTCCTTTATTTTTTTCGGCGTCCAATGATCTTCAATCTCCCAATGCACGGGTGATCTACACTTCCTTCCATACAAGGCCTCATAAGGCGCCATACCAATAGTGGTTTGATAGCTGTTGTTATAAGCAAACTCCGCCAATGCTAGATGTGAATCCCAACTTCCTTTAAAGTCTAATACACACGCTCGTAACATGTCCTCAAAAGTTTGTATTGTTCTTTCAGATTGCCCGTCGGTCTGAGGATGTGCTGTCGTACTAAAACTCAATCTGGTTCCTAGTCCTTCTTGTAGACTTTTCCAAAACCGAGAGACAAATCTTGGGTCACAATCAGAAACAATTTCAATTGGTACACCATGAAGTTTAACAATCTCTTTCACATAAACTTGAGCAAGTCTTTGTAAACTATCAGTCTTTCTAATAGGTAGAAAATGAGCAGATTTAGTTAAACGATCCACAACTACCCAGATCGTATCCAATCCTGTCCGAGTTTTTGGCAGGTCTGTAATGAAGTCCATCGTGATCTTTTCCCATTTCCATTCGGGAATTTCTAAAGGATGTAGTAATCTGGAGGGTCGTTGATGTTCGGCTTTAACGCGTTGACACGTTAAACACTTTGCGACGTGTTCTGCCACTTGGTTTTTCATGTTCACCCACCAAAATGATTTCTTAAGATCTTTATACATTTTGTTTCCTCCAGGGTGTATGGTATATCTTGATTGGTGAGCTTCCATTAAAATCTTATTTTTCAAATCATCATCATTTGGCACGCATACTCTATTTTTGAACCGTAAAATGCCATCTTCTCCTATGTGAAATTCGGGTCTCATACCTTGTGAAACTTTTTCCCGTAACCTCAGAATTTTTTCATCATTTTCTTGTAACTTTCGTATCTCGTCAAAAATATCTAATTTCAACGACAAGTTAGCACATACCAGTTGATTGTTTATTTTCGTTGGATTCCAATGACTAACTTCTTCTAAGTGATTCCATTCTCGAATCATCAGTTTAGCAAGTTGCACTTTTCGACTTAGAGCATCAGCAACTACATTGGCTTTACCAGGATGATATTGGATAACAAATTGGTAATCTTCTAAAAGTTCGATCCATCTCCTTTGTCTGAGATTCAATTCTTTCTGTGAAAAGAGATACTTCAGACTTTTATGATCAGTAAAAATAGTGAAATCTGCTCCATACAAATAATGCCTCCACTTTTTCAAAGCAAAAACAATAGCAGCCAATTCCAAGTCATGTGTCGGATAGGTTTCTTCATACGATTTAAGTTTCCTAGATGCATAAGCAATAACTCTTCCATATTGCATTAGCACTGCACCAAGACCTTCTTTAGATGCATCACTGTATACTATAAAATCCTTAACACCGTTGGGTAAAGCTAAAATAGGTGCAGAAGTAAGCCTAAGCTTAAGTTCTTGAAAACTAGCTTCACATTTTTCATCCCATACAAACTTCACATGTTTCTGAGTTAACTTTGTTAATGCTCCGGCGATCCTTGAGAAATCCTTAATGAATCTACGATAGTAACCCGCAAGACCTAAGAAGCTCCTTATCTCCGTTACCGTTTCAGGTCGTTTCCAATCAAGTATAGTTTGCACCTTTGAAGGATCGATTGCAATTCCATTCCCTGAGATTATATGACCAAGAAATGCTACTTGTTCAAGCCAAAACTCGCATTTACTAAACTTGGCATATAGTTTATGTTGTTGTAAAGTCTCCAATACAATTCTCAAATGTTTTTCATGCTCGTCCTTCGTCTTAGAGTAAATAAGAATATTATCAATGAAAATTACCACGAACTGGTCTAAGTAGGGACTGAACACCCTATGCATTAAGTCCATAAAAGCTGCTGGGGCATTAGTCAATCCAAAAGGCATTACTAAAAATTCATAGTGCCCATATCGTGTTTGAAATGATGTTTTAGGAATATCTTCTTCCTTAATTTTTAACTGATGATATCCTTGTTGCAAATCCAATTTTGAGAATACTTGAGCTCCTTGAAGTTGATCAAACAACTCATCTATCCGAGGCAATGGGTATTTGTTCTTGATGGTAACCTTATTGAGTTCTCGATAGTCTATACATAACCTCAAAGTCCCATCTTTCTTATTGAAAAACAATGGGTGTTCAAAATAATATTAAAAACCAATCTGCCCCATACCCTAATATTACCATTATTTTATTTACAAATATAAATATTAAAATATATGTAGATTGAACCTACTGTATTTTGCTTGAACAGCACCAACCTTATCATAATTTTCCTTGATAAGGAACTCCAACAATGTCAATTTCCTCCCCTAACCTCACTTTCTCACTGAACAAGTTTTCATTCACAAGGCTCAACCCCGAACTCCGCTTCCCATCGGCCGAACAACGTCTCAGATTCCCCCAAGACCCTTGTATAAAATGTGCCCAGAAAGCCAAAAGAAGAGGGAAATTGAGGTACCCATCTGAGAAGAAGAAGTTAAACCACCGGAAACCCAAAACCAAAACCGACGGGAAAAGGAATTTAGAAGGCGTTTGGAGACTTTCTAGGCTCGGAGTTGTAGTTCACGAAGACCCCGGAAAAGATTCCTCGACTATTTCCGAGGCTCTACTTAAAGAAATCGCTAAAGTTCTTGAATTCCCGGTTCATAATTTAAACCCTCTTTGGTTTTTTCATTTTCAAGATTTATAATTCAGACTGTGTTGAATCCATGGAATATAGTTACCCTTTCAATTTCGTTTCGCAGGTACCTTCCATGCTGCCACTAGAGGCTTTCACGGTGGTCAGAAAATCGTTCGATGCGAGGAAGGTATGTATGTCAAATTTGAAAACTACTGCTGTTTGTTATTGTTAATGCAGCTACTGACTTAGAATGGTGACATTCTCTTTGTGTCCCTTATCCCCTTTCCCCTTGAACGAAAATAAATCGATTAATAATTATTTGAACACGGCAATGACATATTTTGATCGGCAAACATTCCCCTTTATCAATGTATGATTAAACTAATTGTTGGGGTAAGTAAACTATCCGGTTAATTTTCTTTGTCGAAGAGCTTGATTTGTATGAAAATTGTATAAGACTCAATAACCTGTTATTTGTTTTAAAGAACATATGGTAAAAGGAAACAACGAGATTAAAGCAGATAATCTACTTGTTGAAGGTGGAGATATTGTCTTTTGGATGTGGTACTGTGGTGCTAAAAGGGACAGATGCAAATCTAGGTTTTGAAGGTAGTATAATGGTATAGGATGATTTATCTTGAAGTTCAAAGGTTAATGTGAGTGAATATTTGATTTTGAATGCGAGTGAATATTTGATTTTGGGTCTTTACACATGACCTGATAGTAGGTATATTGTCAAGTGAAATGTGGGGAGTCATACTTATGAGTTATGACTACAGAGTACATACATATACCTTGATACTTGACACCCTTGGTGCAAAATCCCATTTGGTTACATTTTTAAATTCATTTCAATTAAATTTTCTGGTTTAGTAAAACTTTCACTAGATTTTTCTGTAAAATAGTACTAGTATTTTAGACTAGTATATATCTGTATTGACTATGTGATTTTCAAAAATAAATGTATTTTTTGTATCAATTTTTTTATCTAATTATTTTGGAGGACTAATATCTCTCTGTATACGTGTACAGCATATATGCTTGTGTCTATTAGCACAAAAGTTTTATAATTGGAGCTCTGCATCTAGAGGTTGACCATCACAATAAAACAACATAAGACATTATATAATCAAAGCTTCAGTGATGAGTCAAGGTAGGCATTATCAAGGAGCTTGCCCCCTGAATTCTTACTCGTGTTTTAAAAACATTTCGTTCAATTTTAGGGAAAAACATGTGACTCATATGGTTCATGAAGTTTGAACACCTGCTTTGCAGCATAGCAAATGATTAATATAGTTTTAGTAAATAGGCCCTGAGAATTAATTAACAAAATAATAACACTACCTCCATCCCATTGAGAATGTTCCGTTTCTTTTGGGTTTCTTTTGGGCACGAGGATTAAGAAATAATGTATTTTATGTGTAGTGAAGTTGTGTGGTTGTAGTAGAAAGTGAGACATTTTTCAGAGAGACACCAAGAAAAGAGAATGAGACACTTTCTGAGGGACAGATGTAGGATTAACATAGTTGGTGTTCAATTAAATTTTCTTGTAAATATTATTAAATGAAAATAAATATCTGAAGTATAAAATATATTGTTGCTTTACAAGCTTTAGGCTTTTGAGTGAAGAACTAACAAACTGAAAATATAAAAACCCTCTTTTCGACAAAATATACTATAGAATTATTTGAGAATTTTAAAAATTACTGTCCCTTTGTCCCCTGTTCTAATTATTGACTGAGACTGGTGCTGTAGTTGGTTAACATTTAAACTGGCTCGACTGTTCTGTTCAGGTTTCAAAACCATGGTGAATTGATTCAAAACTCTTAGTTCGGCTCACAGTTGTGCATATTAGCAACTTAGGGTTGTAGAAACATCATATGGCTTAAAAACTTCAACATATACATAAGGTAACATACTGGTCATATCAAATGTTGGAAATTGTATATATTAGTAGATGCCACTATTCCAGTTCTGCCATGAAAATCTAGTATCATTAAGGAAAAAAGTTTAGGATAATTTTACTTTCATACCAATGATGAATATTCATCTTTGCTCTTCCTTTTATGAACTTTTACTTGCAAGGCATATCTGGAGTTTTTATAGTTCGTTCAATAAGCACCAATTTGTTGAGACTGTAAGTGTATTCATCCAGACTTCTGGCTTGACATATTTAGCACCCCCTGGCCTCTTCTAGCTCTATATTTTATCAATTTTTTAAGTTTATGTTGCGAAATCTGTGTACCAGCTAGTTTCTGGTAACCTTAGATCCAGAAGGAACCAAAATTTCATACAGTCTCTCTTTTTTCTCTATTGAGTTTGTTTTAGTTTGACTTGAATTATCTGCAGACCATCTAAATCTTATTTATAACCTTAGTCGCAGAAGGAACCAAAGTTCGTATACACTGTGGATATGGATGTTGATAAACTCATAAGACTTGAGCCTCGTACATCAGAGTTTGTTACTGAATTGGAACCGAAATCTGGGTTTTTAGATTTTTTGGATCACGGCAGCATTTCTGGTGATTTTACGAGTTTAATACGCGATCACAAGGAGATGGATGAAGATGCATCTGCTAGTGAAGATGTTGACAGGCACAACAGTCAATACCTGGCAGCTTACGCCTCTAGAACCAGAAAACCCAGAGTAGCAGTTGTTGGCAGTGGGCCCTCAGGATTGTTTGCTTCTCTCGTGCTTGCTGAATTTGGTGCAGATGTGACGTTATTGGAAAGAGGTCAGGCTGTTGAACAAAGAGGACGCGATATCGGAGCTCTTGTTGTCCGCCGTTTGTTACAATCGGAGAGCAACTTTTGCTTTGGGGAGGTCACTCTTTATCCAGTTGCATTTTTAAATAAATTTCATAGGTTATATTCTACAACATCACTTATTTTTCCATCGACTTAGTGATATGGTCACTGGAAATTAGAAAGCTTAATTCTTCTACTGTGTCCTTCACTTGGTTGTCACTCTTCATTTATTATAGACTTATGTATGACAGGGTGGTGCAGGTACTTGGAGCGATGGGAAGTTGGTAACAAGAATTGGAAGAAATAATAATAGTGTTTTGACAGTAAGTGTTGCTCTAGTTGCATATGGTATCCATAATCCATCTTCTTGATCCATTCTACTTTCAGTTGTTGGCTTTCCCTCTGAATATGTGTTATCTTTAGGTTCTGAATACATTGGTTCACTTTGGCGCTCCATCAAGTATTCTGATTGATGGGAAACCACATCTGGGAACCGACAGATTGATTCCACTATTACGAAACTTTCGTCGATACCTGCAAGACTTGGGTGTGAGTCTTTATTTATTATATCCCCTATCTTTGTTTTTTTCTTGCTCTTGTTTTGATTTTCTGCTATTAATATGCTTAGGTGAATATTAAATTCGGGACGAGGGTAGATGATCTGTTAGTGAAGGATGAACGAGTTCAAGGTGTTAAAATATCTGATTCAAGAGACAGCTCCGAATCTGGTTGCCAGAAGCTGGAAAGTGATGCTGTAGTTCTTGCAGTGGGGCATTCTGCTCGGGACACTTATCGAATGCTACTTTCTCATAATGTGGACGTTGCTCGAAAAGATTTTTCTGTAAGTTTCTGTTTTTACAATTTTGTTCTGTGTTTTAGAATCGACGAACCAAAGTTGTTATTCCTTCCGCTCCAATTTATGGTTCCATTTCGGCTTGGCAGGGTTTTGGACAAGATTTGAAACGTTTTTCGTCCAAGTACTTGTGATTGAGAGCTAGTGATGTATCATTACTTTATTGAGAATTCAAATTTTCATTTTAGGAAATTAGACCTTAGTTTTTTGGACGTTCCCTAAGGAGACGAGTGATAAATTTTGGTACTGAGCTTGTACTTGTTGGGCTTGCATTTTAATATATGCAGAATATGTTTTTCAAATTGAAGTCAACTTTTTTTTAGCATTTAGTCTGTCATTAACCAACTCTGAATTCTCCGTTGGGCAACTTGTGTAATGGTCTAATGGAAATATGGAATACATCAGGGAATTTACAACAAATAGCTGAAGTGTATGTATGCATACCTATTTCCTTCCACTTGAGCCAAGGCCTTTTACCTGGAAAAATAGAAAGTTTAAAGTACTAGTCTACATTAAGAAGAAAATTATGATCAACTAATGGAAATTTTAACATATTTTGCTTTTAAATTTACAGGTCGGCCTGCGGATTGAACATCCTCAAGAACTGATAAATAGTATACAGGTTCGTATCACAGAATAACCGAGTTTTCATTCAGTAAACTGTTGTTTCTCTGTTAAGCCTTGGAAGGACTTTGACAACTGCTTGAGTGCTTAGTATGTTACTTTAGTTTTACTTTAAAAAAGAGCTTAGTCTGATTTGTCACCAAAAAGGCAAAAATAGTTCATTCAGCTTGAGCTTTTTACCCCAAAACTCCAATAGCTTATGCTTTATTCTTTTCTCAGAAATATATTTCTCTTATTTTATCAACAATTCACTTCTTTTCAAATTATTCCAAGAAATAAGAAAACATCAATCAAGAATCATATTATTGCACATTTTTTCACAAATCTCACTATATCCCCAATTAATACACCAATTCACACAGAAACATTTCCAATCACCGATTATTATCTGTCATTTCATTATCAAATCAACTTTTTTTGTTACATTATCCCATATCCAACCACACCCACAAATCACTATTCTTTCAATTTTTGTAATCCGTTTTCTTTTGAATGAAAAAGATTAGTCTCAAATGAAAGGATACCCAATCCCAATCTGACAGTTTCATCTACCAATCTACGGTTCCCTTCCATATTTAATCTCCCTCTCATATGCCTTTCAAGATTATCTTAGTGAGAGTGGGGCATTTGTGTGTAACTTGTTCATACATAGTAACTCTGTAGAAAACAAAATAATCAATATTTCCAAAACATTCTATATTTTTGTTTTGTATTCACTTCAAGTGTGTCAAAGTTGGGCCAATAACACCTTAAAAGGTCTTGTTAAGGTATTAAGGTTGTCCAACTTATATTTGAGCTTTAGGATCTATATCCAACCGATGTGGGATATTCAACACGCCCCCTCACGAGTAGGCTCGGTTTTGTCGGCTCTACTCGTGGACATAGTGCCATCTTTGGGCAAGCCGAAAATTTCATCGGCTGGGGCTCCATCATCGTGTTGGGCCTGCTCTGATACCATGTCAAAGTTGGGCCAATAACACCTTAAAAGGCCTTGTTAAGGTATTAAGGTTGTCCAACTTATATTTGAGCTTTAGGATCTATATCCAACCGATGTGGGATATTCAACAAAGTGTTGGTCCTGTTACTCCTGTATCACTTCCATATAAGCATAAATGCGTGTGTATAAATGCAGTATGCTGGACTAGCCAGTGAGGTTCAGAGTGGACGCGGAAAAGTACCTGTTGCAGATTATCAGGTTGCTGAGTATGTCAATAAAAAAGATATGACTAAACTACCCTCAAGTTTGGAGCACATAGGTCGTAGTTGTTACTCCTTTTGCATGTGTCCAGGTGGGCAGGTACTACATTATTCTCTCTTCACCAGTTTTTGTCATCCTTGTGCTGCTGTAACACCTGATTTAACGAATGGTTATTATTTTCCTTTTTTATTTCTTTTATACACCCTGACAATCTATTTCTCTTTGGCTTCATTCATCGTCTTATGCATATGATCAATTTTATGTTGCTCACAATATAGATACAATAGAGTAAAGCTTAAACAGTTGAGAACGAATTATTTTTCTATACCAAATAGCAATTTCCATTTAAAAACAGAAAATATATTTATTTCAGCCCAAAACTAGAAATTACTATTCGGAATAGACCTATGTTTTTTTTACTATGTTTCATCATCATTATTATTAATATTATTATTACCAACTCAGCTTGCTCTTCTGATGATGTAACTATATAGATTCATATCAATGTGAATGCATGTATTCGCTGCATGTTTTAATCCCTAATCCAATTAAAATCAAGGGTTATATATTTTGCTATTACATCGGTTTTCTCATCACTAAAACCAACTTCATAATTTCCTATCATCCACCCAACCAATTGCACACTTACACCTAAAGCCAGGTCAGTGTCAACTACGTGATTTTCTAGATAATGTCCATTTGCCCGTAAAATCTTGCCAAAAAAATATTAGTATTATTATGGGTCCTCTCTTCTCTTGTATGTTTTGGTCAAAAGTCTTCGTCATTCATTAAGCTCAAATGTATATATACATATGGAACCCTAGTCTAGGTCATAATGTACTAAAACGCCCTTAAACAAAGATAGAAATACCAACAGTTCCTGCACTTAACACGTGCAGTAGTGCGTGCAGTACCTTTGACACCCACATCAGATGATTTTCTTTCCGTTACCTTTTACACAGGTGGTTCTCACCAGCTCAGATCCATCCGAGCTTTGTATTAACGGCATGTCTTTTTCTCGGCGTTCATCTAGATGGGCAAATGCAGCAATTGTAGCAACTGTGTCATCAAAAGATTTTGATGATTTAAATTTGAATGGGCCTCTAGCAGGTGTTGATTTTCAGGTACTTTTGGGTGTGTGTGTGTGTTTTATTTTTATCTTCGCTTATTTTCATAGGGTACTTGCTCACAATCACCAGTCATTCTTTTGCATAAGTTTGACGAAGGATCAGTGAGGGACACTGGGTTTCATATTTATTTTTGGGCGGGCAGCCAAAGTAAATATTATAAGGCTTTACGTCCCATATTGATAGACACACTTTTTATTTTTGTTCGTCCCAAATCAATAGGCACGCCCCATAAAAAAGGAATGACTTACTTTTTCATTCTGAAAGACAGTTTTACCCTTACCTTTTCAATTACTTTATTAATTTAAAAATACATTTTTACTCCCAACTTTTTGGTCAAAAAGTCGATAAAACAATATTTTCTTAATCTTTGTGCACGGACAGGCACTTATGCCTATTGATCCGGGACAAAGGTAAACACCCTCCAAGTGGAAAAATGTGCGGTCAATAACTGTCTAGTGCCTAACCAAAAATTAATCTGGCTTAAACGAGAATTTTCACATAGTTAATTGAAATATAGCACATTTATGATATAACACATATCATCCATAAAAATGATGTTAAAGCCTAAGAGATCACTTATAATTTGTATTGATTTTTTGGATATGTTGGAGGCAGCATCACTTGCCTCCGCCTTCTCTGTACGCTATTGTGTAGGCTGACTGGTAGTACTTCGTATTTAAGGAAACAATTCTAAACAAGTTTGTTCATATGACACTTTCTTATTTTCAGAAACAATTGAAAACAAGCAATGTTCTTATTTATTTATTTTTCATGTACATGCCATTCTTTTAATGTGCATATCACTGACGTTCTTTTTTCGTTTTTCAGAGATTATTAGAGCGAAAAGCAGCTGTAATGGGTGGTGGCAACTTTGTAGTTCCTGTGCAAACGGTTACCAACTTTCTGGAGAATAAATCTTCAGGTTATTTTAATTCCAACTATTTTCTGCTGCCTGCATTAAGATCTATTGACGACTTATTCAGAATAATTTTTTACTTTTGTAGCATTGTCTCTGCCACCATCCAGCTACCGCTTAGGCGTAAAGGCTGCGAATCTGCATGACCTATTTCCCATTGAAATCACCAAAGCGTTGCAGTTCGCAATTTCAAAGTTTGATGAGGAGGTTTGATTTCTTTCCTTTTGCCAGTTTTTCTATTCCATCTCGCTGTAATATTCATTTCTCGTATATAGTAAACTCTAAGCCACACCTAATTTTATTTTTTTACTATCTTGGATCTTAAGTTACCGGGATTTGTCTCCAGCAGTGCCCTTCTTCATGGAGTCGAGGTACTATTATACCTTCTTGCTTGAAAATTTTGTCCTGTGAATTACAAAAAAATATCTATGAGGTTTAGCCTGGTTACAGATAAAAAGAAAGGTGAAAAGGAAGTTATCATTTCAATTTACGAATTAGAAATACCCCCTTGATATTTGTTTTACAAAGTACAATCACTGCCCAGATGATTTATATTTTGCCCTTGCACCATGAAAGTTGTTAGCTATATCCATTGTTGTCCTTTGTTGTAGACGAGGACTAGTTCTCCCATCCAGGTTACTCGGAACAATGAAACCTGGGAGAGCACCTCCATGAGAGGGCTATATCCTGTGGGAGAAGGTGCAGGATATGCCGGTGGGATAGTCAGTGCTGCCGTGGATGGAATGCATGCTGGGTTCGCTTTAGCACGGAATCTTGGTCTCTCGGATGGCAACATAGATTCCATATTGGGCAAGGCTCAAAACGTCGGATTGGTCCAATATTAGAGTTATAAATGGTATGTTAACAAATATACTGTATAAATTTTGGAATAAATTGTGAATAGGCGGGAAATGTTACCATTTTTATGTAGCAAATACTATGTTATTTAGCCCTTTACAATATTTGGATCCTGTTTTGTTGAAATTGAAAACATATTTTGTCTAAAGCATCTATAAAAATCTCAAAATTGAAAAGTTTCTTCAAAACTCTGATGCATATAAAACGTTGGAGGCTCGGAGTTCTTGCTGCTTTGTCCTTGGAAGTCATAACTTCCCCGACGATTGAGAGAGTATATATTTTTATCGTGCACTTTTTAATTAGATTTGTGAGAATTGAACATTGTTGTTTTGAGCAATTAGTTGTAATTATTTATTTTGTTGATTTGTTTTTCGTCCAACAGCAAGTTTTTCGTGTTCTGTATACTCTTTCTTCTAGACTTGAAGACGTAAATTCTCTGTATTTTACAAAAACAAATTGATAAAGAATTAAAGATTGAATATTTTAGTAAAAACTTCACTTGCAAAAAAAAAAAAAAAACAAATAATAGTAGTTGTAATAAATTCACCAAACAATTTGGTGGCGCGAAATAAACAACACCCGCTTCCTCTGCCTCCGCTTTGATTAATGAAACTGAATTTTGAAATTCTCCTTTATTTTTCTCCTTTTTCTACTCATTCTATTTTTATTAATTTACTTTAATACATAAATAAACTCTATATTTGTTTTTAATCTCGTACCTCAATATTCTTTCTTCTTCCTGGCGATCATAACATTCAGGTATCAAGGTTTTTGTTTTTCAATTTCAGTTTCAGTTTCACAAAACTGCACGAATTTCGTATGCGAATAATTCTTTCGGTTTTACTGTGGTAATTTTTTGTTTGATTTTGTAAATTTAGCCTTGTTTTATTCTTATAATGATCTTCAGAACACATCCGATTATTACTACGAAATTTGGCATGCATCATCGATGAGATCTAATTATTCCGACTGTCGAGATGGGGCCAGGCGAATCAGACGCGAATAACAGCAGGTTGCGAAGCAGAGCAGTTAGTTCCGAACACAAATCACCGACACCGTCCATATCATCCAACGGTCCAAAACGCTTCCCTTCGCCAAATGCCAGAAGCAAGTCCCCATCATCAACCTCAACTTTACATGTCCCAACCAGAGCCCTTTCGGCTGAAAGAAGGCGCCCATCGCTGTCAGAGTCTTTATGGCCACCCACACTGCGGAATCTCAGCAAGTCCTTAAAGGAAACGGTCTCTCTTAAAGGAAAGAAGAGCCCTCTTAAAGGAAATAACTCCGTCGACAGCTTGAATCCAAGCAGAACTGATTTTAATGATAAGAAGAAGCAAAACATCTCCTCCTCATCCCGTCCTAAAACGGTTACCATCAAGAGACCTTCTGTGGTCGGGACGAGTAGCAATCCTTTAGAGACTGTTATTGTTCCATCTTCCATCAAGAGGTTATCTAAGAGCAAGCCATTAGATAAGAGACTATCTTTGGAAGGGACAAGCAGCAAACCTTTAGAGATGAGTGTTTCCATGGCACCTTCCGTCAAGAGGCTATCTATAGACGGGACAAGCAGCAAACATTTAGAGACGATTACCACTGCACCTTCCTCGAGGAGGCTATCTACGGACGGAACGAGCAGCAAAAATTTAGAGACGATAACCATTGCACCATCTGTGGGGACACTTTCTATGGAGGGGACAAGCATTAAGCCTTTAGAGACGGTTACAACATCACCCTCCATTAGCAGACTATCTACGGACGGAACGAGCAGCAAAAATTTAGAGACAAGTACTATTTTACTATCCGTTAGTAGACCATCTGTAGACGGGACTAGTCACAAACCTTCAAAGATGATTACCGATGCACCACCGTCTGTGAGGAGACTATCTATGGACTCAATAAGAAGCAATCCTTTAGATAGGGTTACCATTGCACCGTCCTCAAGAAGACTATCTATGGACGGTACAAGCAGTAATCATCTAGAGTCAGAATCAGTTGCTATTACACCATCCACAAGGAGACTATCTGTGGATGGGACAAGTAACAAGCCTTTAGAGACGGCTACCGTTTCATCTTCTATCAGGAGGTTATCTATGGGCTCAACAAGGAGCAATCCTGTAGATACGATTAATACAAGCAACAAACATTTAGAGACTGTTTCCATTGGACCTTCCTCGAGGAGACTATCTTTGGATGCGACAAGCAGCAAGCCTTTAGAGTCGGCTACTATCGGGAGCCTATCTATGGACTCGATAAAAACCAATCCTTCAGATACAATTACCACTGCATCGTCCTTGAGGAGGCTATCTATGGACTCGACAAGTAGTAACCCTTTAGATACGATTACCATTGCACCATATGTGGGGACACTATCTACGGATGGGTCGAGCAGTAATCCTCCTTTAGACACAAGTACTACTACTAGTCACAAACCTCATTCACATAATAATCTTACTATTGCACAGTCCGTCAAGAGACTATCTACTGAAGGGTTAAGCAGCAAACCATTACCGATGGTTACCATTGTACCTTCCGTCAGGAGACTATCTCTGGACGGGACAAGCAACAACAACAAACCTTTACAGAAATCTACTAGCGATTTATTAACGCTGATATCAGAGAATGGAACACAGAGGCCTAGCTCGTCGCGGCCTCAGTCACCCACGACGTCTAGAGGGATGAGTCCATCTCGGGCCAAGGGGGTTAACCCTTTTTCGAGAGGGGCCAGTCCTGCTAAAGTAAGACCGTCGAGCCCGTCCAAGAGTTTTCATGCGGATATTAAGAAAAGGAAGATAGAGTCGAGTGATGTTGAAGATGTTCATCAATTGAGGCTGTTGTATAATAGGCATTTGCAATGGCGGTTTGTAAATGCTCGAACGGATCATCTGTTGCGTTCTCAGAAACGAAAAGCAGAGGTGTTTAATTCTGATATCTCTTTGTGAAGAGTGTTTTTAAAATTATTTTCCGAATCGACTTAGCAGCACTAGTTTTTTGTTGGTGCAGAGAATGGTGTACAACTTGTGGAGATTAATTATTGATGTGTTGGATTCAGTAACACAGACAAAGTCCGACCTCCAACAGTTGAAGATTACGTTGAAGCTCTACTCGATTCTGGACACTCAAGTAATTAATTAATGGCGATTACTTGATCATATATACTTTCATTAGAGAAGGAATGCATGTATGATGTTTGTTTACATGCATGCATGCAGGTATCCTTTCTTAATGAGTGGACTTCAATGGAGATGGATCATACCGATGTGCTAACTCAGGCCATTCAAGATCTACAGTACACCACTGCTCGTCTTCCGGTCATTGGAGGAGCTAGAGTATGATAAACAGTCGGCTAATTCAAGACTGCCCGTTTAATCAATTAATGTAAAATCTAAAATGTCGTTGTTTTTAGGCTGATGTAAAAACTGTCGAGGCTGCTGTGTCCTCTGCTATTGATGTGATGAGCTCAATGGGAGTCTCCTTATGTTCCATACTTTCACAGGTAAATAATATGTAGTATATGTGTTTTTTTTTTTGTTTTTTTCTTTGTAAAGTTGTTTATGTTATGTACTGCAGGTTGAGGCAATGAACTACATGGTCTCGGAACTTGCTGATGTGGCAGCGCTTGAGGGAGCTATGCTGGTCGAGTGTGAATCGCTCTTATGTTCTGCAGGGGAATTACAGGTACCTTTCTTTATATCTTTCACATGTACAATTATGAGACTAAATTGTTTTGAAAACGATTTATGAAAGTCATGTGATAGTTGTTGTGAGTGTTTTTTGTGTGTTTTGAGCAGGTGAAAGAATACAGCCTTAGAATCCATATGTTACAGATGATACAAGCTTGTAGAAATGGTTAACACTATACAATAATGTATGTGAGAGTATTTATTTGGGCATTCAGTCGATTCAAAAGATTCAGAATTGGGATGGTGCTAACAATAATGTTTTTCTGCAATTGTTGTCCTATTTTTTTTTTTTTTATATTAACTATTATTATTAACTAAGATTTTTATAAGGTTAATAACATATAAAATCACTACATTTACTTCATTTGCAAATTAAGGCAAATCTTTTTAATGTTGCAAAATAAATATCGTTTTTATTATTATTTGCAAAATCAATTAAAATAATATAATAAATTCATTTGAAAATTAAGGCAAATCTTTTTAATGTTGCAAAATAAATATCGTTTCTATTATTATTTGTAAAATCAATTAAAATAATATAATAAATTCAATTTTTGTTTTAAATAATTCACAATACGAGTAATTTATTTATATTTAGTATTATGAAGACTACTAATGATAATAAATTCAAATATTTAAAACAATCACAAATATATATTTTTAATATTCTTGATAAATTTTATTTTCAGCCATTATTTTTTTTAAATAGTATTATATGATTGAAAATCGTATTTTTTTATATCAGTCAACAATTTAAAAATTTTAAAATGTTATTTTGATATTATCAAAAGTAATATATATATATATATATATATAGTGAACGCATATGTTTTAATTTTATAATTTTATCAGATGGACTTAGGCGACAGAAAAGTTATCATATGATCTAGATGGTCCCTTTGTTTTTTTTACTGTTTTATAGTTTTTATTGAACTTTCAGTATGTCTTGTAATAAAAAAAACCTCTCTATTAGGGTTTCAAGTAGGGTTTTGATTAGTTTGTTGTGATGTGCTATGGAGTGGATAAACTGATTGCTTCGAAAATAATGTTACCCAGATCCAATCGAAGAATCCACGTTCGTTTATCATCGTCACTCGGGCGTGGTAAAATTTTTATTATCCCTCCCTTGTGTTATGCAATCTGTATTAACCTTAGGGATAATTGTAGGCTGTAGCTGATCTATAGGCATTTTTATACTTTGGTTACTCACCTTGTATTTTGTACACCTGAGTAGCTGAACTTTAAAGAATTTGCACTTTCATGCAAAATCGAGCGGAATCCGGCGACACGTGACTTATAATGGCATTTTCGTTATTATACATTGATTTGATAAATGTGTAATTACACAAACACCCTCATCTTCTTCCCCTTTCTATCTTCATCTTCATCCCTCAATTAAATTATTTAATTTTAGAAAAATAAAAACAAATAATTAGAACAACTTTAAAACTTAATACACGCTCTCCCGTTTCTCCTCCTCGTCTTTCCTTCAAAAACCCAGTTCGGGTTCGGATACCCGTTTCTCATTCTCCGCCCCGAAATTGAACAAAACTCCATTTTTGGGTCAAACTCTGTCGCTCAAAGAAAATCGCAAACCTCGGTCGAACCCCCCGACGACCCGTTTTGTTCGTTATAAGCGCTGGCGTCGTGAAGAGACGAAAGGAGCTTCCCTCCGACAGCGTGATTCAAAGGGATAAAAAGCTCAAACTGGCCTTGAAGATCCAGAAGATCCTGATGACCCAGCCGGACCGAATCATGCCCCTCCACGATCTGGGCCGCTTCAGAAAAACCCTAGGGCTCGAGAAGCGCCGCCGTTTCATAGATCTGTGAGGACTTTCGTCAATCTCGATTCTGCAAATTTCAGTAATCTCATCTGTGCAAATTTCGGCAATCTCGATTCTGTGTTGATTATTCGGTGAGGACTTTCGTCGAACGGCTTCCGGGCGTTGTCGGAGGATTTGCTGGTCATTAAGCTTCGAAAATTACTGATGATGTCAATGAAGGATTTGTAGTTCTAATTAATTTTTATTTTTATTTTTCTGCAATTAATAAATTTAATTGAGGGATGAAGATGAAGATAGAAAAGGAAAGAAGATGAGGGTGTTTGTGTAATTACACATTTATCAAAATCAATGTATAATAACGAAAATGCCATTATAAGTCACGTGTCGCCGGATTCCGCCCGATTTTGCATGAAAGTGCAAATTCTTTAAAGTTCAGCTACTCGAGTGTACAGAATGCAAGGTGAGTAACCAAAGTACAAAAATGCCTATAGGTCAGCTACTAGCCTACAATTATCCCTTAACCTTACTACCTAGCTTTCATTGTGAATCATGCATCTGAACGTCCTCTATAAATACAACAACTAGAAATCACACTCTGCCTCACCAATTTCTTTTTTTTATTTTCATAAATGGTGTTAGTTGCCCTTGTTGCGCCTCTTAAGAAGATGATCTCAGATGGTCAGTTCCCGACGAATGTCGCTAAGATATAATTTGACGTTTAATAATAAATTACTATAATACGGATTAAGGATAAATTTGACAATATTTAGAAGGGTGTACTGATTTGAGATTTCTTATTTAATAAATAAGTTGTTAAATCCGTTTGGATAAAAGAGATATATAAATTTATGTTAATTAAGTTGTTAAATACATTTGGATAAAATAGATTTATAAATTTATCCTATGTTAATTTGTTTAGCAATTTAAGATCTTATATAAATAAAATTATCAAAAATAAATTGTTATATATGAAAAAAATAATTAAAATAATTATATTAACTAAATTATAAATTTGAAATTTTTGTATATATATAAAATATAAAAAATTTAAGAGTATTTTGGTATTTTATCTATACATATATAAAACGAGAAGCAATGCCTCCCAAATTGACCAATCGCATACCAAGGATGCGTTCACACTACAACTTTTAATAATTTTTTATTCTTCAAATTCAGATATTAAATATTCATTCTTTTTTTCTTTTGCGTAAAACAAGGCTGAAACAGTACAAAAACAGTACAAAAAAGCTGTCTTCTGTTCACCTTTTTCACGTCCCAATAAAAGTCCCCCCCTCAAAATTCTTTTCATATTTCCGATATCATAATTTCTCCTTTTTTTTTTTTCTGAATCGTCCTCCCCCTTCATCATCGTCCTCCCATCCTCGATCATCATGTGCAGGCCGATGGCTCCCCGCCGCACTCCGACTACTCCGACGATCGCCTTCTTCGTATTCGGATTGAGGTACGCGTATTTCGTTTTTTTATTCTGGAAATTTCTCTACCTCCGGTAGAGATGCCGAGAAACTCATCCAAGCCCCCGATTTTTCCCCCGATCAGGACCTAAGCCGCTCGCGGCTACTCCGCTGATCGCCTTCTTCGTATTCATATTGAGGTATGCATATTTCGTTTTTTTTTTCCTGCAAATTTCTCTCCTTCCGGTCGAGAGCGGAGAAACTCATCCAAGCCCCCAATTTTTTCCCCGGTCAGGACCTCAGCCGCTCGCTCCTCATCTGCTGTCGCATCTTTTGTGATCGATTTCTTCGAATGGGTAATCGTCAAGAATCGATCGAGTTTCCTGTTCTGCGAGGACCCTTCCATACCGAATTCGAGGTCGTTAGGTATGTATGTGAATTTGCATGCTTTCTTTTTTTAGATTTTTCAGATCTTGACGATCGATCGAAGGATGCTTCCATCTTCCGTTTGATGCCGTGAGGTATATATGAAAATGCATGTTATATTTTTTCAGGTTTCTCATGTCTTTTTGAGCGATTTCTCCGACCGGATAATCGTCGAGAAGCTTTTTAATTTCCTTTTCTCGATGTATGCTTCCATCGCGAGTTTGAGGCCTTGAGGTATATACGAATATGCATGTTTTCTTTTTTCAGATTTTTCAGATCTTTGTGTGCGATTTCTACGAGTGGATAATCGTCGAGAAGGTTTTGAATTTCCTTTTCTCGAAGGACGCTTCCACCTTGATTTTGAGGCCGTTAGGTATATATTAATCTGCGTGTTTTCTTTTTTCGGATCTTGACGATCGATCGAAGGACGCTTCCATCGCGAATTTGATGCCGTGAGGTATATATGAATATGCATGTTTTCTTTTTTCAGATTTTTCATGTCTTTGTGAGCGATTTCTCCTAACGGATAATCGTCGAGAAGCTTTTGAATTTCCTTTTCTCGAAGGACGCTTCCAGCGCGAGTTTGAGGTCGTGATGTATATACGAATATGCATGTTTTCTTTTTTCAGAATTTTCCGATCTTTATGATCGATTTCTCCGAATGGTTATTCTTGGGGAGTCGATTCAACTTCATGTTCTCGAAGTTCTCTTCCATGAAGAAATTCATTTTTAGCAGGTTAATAAGTGTGCCTTCATTTTTATTTGTATATTTTCTGTCTGTTCTTAATAATTTTTATTTTGCAGGTTTGAGGTATGTATTTTTTACTATATTCATGTTTATTTTAAAAATTATACATGTTTTATTCATTTTTAGCCGTTTCATGTTCATGTGTTGATTTTGCAGGCTTAAGGTATTTCATGTTCTAATCATTTTTAGGCATTTCATGTTCATGTTTTTATTTTGCAGGTTAAGGTGTGTATCTTTTTCCTATATTCCTCTTTATTTAATAAATTATACATGGTTTAATCATTTTTATGTTCTTAATAAATATTTTTTGCAGGTTTAAGGTATGTATGTACATGTTTTAATCATTTTTAGTCATTTCATGTTGTTATCTTAATTTTGCAGGTTAAGGTATGTATTTTTTTGCTATATTCCTCTCTATTTTATAAATTATACACGGTTTAATCATTTTTATGTTCTTAATCATTTTATTTTGCAGGTTTAAGGTTTGTGTTCGTGTGTTTATTTTGGCATGTTTAAGGTGTGCATTTTTTTACTATATTTTTCTTTATTTTCTTAATTATACATGTTTTAATCATTTTTAGTCATTTCATGTTCATGTCTTAATTTTGCAGGTTAAGGTATGTATTTTTTTTGCTATATTTCTCTTTATTTTATGTACCTTCCATGGTTTAATCATTTTTAGGCAACTACTGTATCCTGTTTTTATTTTGCAGGTTAAGGTATGTTTTTTAAACGAGTACATTTACAATCATGTTAAAATGATCAGTTTTGTACCTTAAATGTACATACATACATTTAAGGTATGTATGTACATGTTATAATCATTTTTAGTCATTTCATGTTCGTATCTTAATTTTGCAGGTTAAGGTATGTATTTTTTTGCTACATTCCTCTTTATTTTATAAATTATACATGGTTTAATTCTTTTCCTGTTCTTAATAATTTTTTTTGCAGGTTTAAGGTATGTATATTTTTCTATATTTTTGTTTATTTTATTAAGTATAATGTTTTAATCATTTTTAACCGTTTTGTGTTCGTTCGTTGATTTGGCAGGTTTAAGGTGTGCATTTTTATACTATGTTTTTCTTTATTTTGTAAATTATACATGTTTTAATCATTTTTAGTCATTTCATGTTCATGTCTTAATTTTGCAGGTTAAGGTATGTATTGTTTTTGCTATATTCCTCTTTATTTTATGTACCTTCCATGGTTTAATCATTTTTAGGCATTTCATGTTTATGTTTTTATTTTGCAGGTTAAGGTATGTGTTTTTTTGCTATATTCCTCTTTATTTTATAAATTATACATGGTTTAATCATTTTTATGTTCTTAATAAATATTTTTTGCAGGTTTAAGGTATGTATGTACATGTTTTAATCCTTTTTAGTCATTTCATGTTTGTATCTTAATTTTGCAGGTTAAGGTATGTATTTTTTTTGCTATATTCCTCTTTATTTTGGTTTCGGTAATACCGCATTTCAACATGTTTATGTTCCTTCTCATCCTTTGATCAAGGTCAGGTTATTGTTTTTTTGGGCAGGCTTTTCCTGTTTATTTGCTCTTTATTATTTAAATTATACATGTTCTAATCTTTTTTAGCCATTTCATGTTCATTTGTTAATTTGCAGGTTAATGTATGTATATTTTTTTTTCTGTTGTTAATAAATAAATAAGTAATTCAAATAGATTGAGTAACATGTTCTGCAAATTTTCACTTTTCGTGTTCTTAAATACATTTTTTAATGTATTAATTTAATTTAATTTTCATTGTTCAGATTCAGGTAGATTTTGTCGAGTCTCAGTTAACGGATCCTTTGTAAACTAATTCAGGTGTGTGACGCTTACATGTACAGCAGAATGCTTCTTGGTGACTATGCTCTCGAATCTGTTCAATACTGTCACATGTAAGGTTTTTGATCTTTATTTCTTTTTTAAACGAGTACATTTACAATCATGTTAAAATGATCAGTTTTGTAGGCTCAATAATTACAGAGATTTTATTTTCATTTGTTGTGTTCTTTTTAGTTTATAACCTGTTCATGGTTTAATCATTTTTAGCAGGTTAACAAGTATGTATTCATTTTTGTTTGTGTATTTTTGTCTGTTTTTAATATTTTTTTTGCAGGTTTGAGGTATGTATTTTTTTTACTATATTTCTATTTATTATTTTTAATTGCATATACATACTGTATTACTGTTTCTGTTAGGTGAAGATTTATTCATAAGTTTTTTCCCCGTCATTTGCAGAAGTTTTCCGTGTATTTTGCCATTGATACTGAGGTTTAGACTAAATCATTACTTTGGCTGTCCAATGGAAGATGAAACCAAAATTCCCTTGCTTTGCTTACATGGATTTTTAATTCCATCGTTCTCCAATGATGTTGTGTGTCAAGCCAGAACTTTGACATCAATCAACGAGAGTTAAACATAATAGTGAAATTTAGGTTTTTAGTGCACCAATTAGTTTCAAAATCGTAGTTAATGTGCAGTGATTATGTTTTATTTTACTTTTATATTATGCTTCTACTGACGACTCTTAATAATGATGACTTAGTAAAGTGTGAGGTTAGTAATGTATGAAGATTCGTACATTTCTAGGTTCACACTTTACTAATCTATCATTACTAAGTGTCATTATTAGGAGCATAATGATAAAATTTAATAAAAGATAATGACTGCACATTAGCTATAAATTTGATACTAATTGGTGCACTAAAAATCTAAGTTTCACTATTATGTTTAAGTGTCATTGATTGTTGTCAACTTTCTGGCTTCACGCACAACATCGTTTGAGAACGATAGAATTAAAAATCCATGTAAGCAAAGAAACGGACATTTTGTTTCATCTTCCATTGGACAGCGTAAGTAATGATTGTTTCTGCATCTCAGTATCAATGGCAGCCGCGTTTGTTTCTAGATAAGTTTTATACTGAGTTTTGAAGTTAATTTTTTTTCCGCAAGTTTATCTTTTTCTTTTTAACCGTGAAGTTTTTTATTGTTTTGTCTATTGGTCTATAACCTGTTAGTGTATATTAATGCTTTTTTCCCCTTAAACTAACCCATTCTCCGTGCAGGTCGATAAATGTATAATAAACTGATTATAATGCAGGGTTTTGATTCAGGAAGTCTAAAGCCATTCGAGGTGTTAGTGTCTAAATGATCATGTTTTATTTTTGTTAGTGTTTGCTTATCTTTACTGATATTTCGATTCCCTTCCTTTTCATGTTCTTCTAATTGATCAGAATTAGTTGGTTTAGATATTTTTGCTAGGGCTTACTTACTAGGGTTTCTTTGGAAGAGATGATTAGAACAATGGCCTACAGTTATTTATGCCACCCATGTTTTGAATGGTCTTGAGGATTGTCCATCTCATATTGTGAGTTTGATTTTTATTCTTTAGTTTGTAGTATACATCATACTATTGTATAACTTTCTATCTCCTCTGGGAGAAGTTTGTAATTTGTTTAATTGTCTGTTTTTTTTATAGGTTTTTGTGTTGGTGCAATAGAATATAGGAGACGTTATACATTATGCAGTACACAATTCTTCCGTTATCTTTAGATGTTATTATGTTTGCTAACGGTTGATTTATATTTTCAAAGATGTGATTGGTCATCTCATTGAAGTTGATGATGGATGGTGATAGCGAAGGATGAGATGAATACGTACATTTTTTGATTGAAGACTTGAAGTAAGAACGCTGCTTTTATGTTATGATTAAATTTTGTTCAGCTGATGTGTATTTACAATAAAGCTTACTGTATAATTAAATGTGTTGGTAACCAGCTATAATACTATACCGGTTATTTATTACTTCTTACTCTAATGAATTGAAAGGATATGTTTGTTGGAATTCGATATCCCGGGTTATTCGAAATTGCGGAAACAATAACCCGATCAAAAACCATTCGCCGGAGATTACACGAACACCACGTACGAGCCGGAGCACGAGCCGAACGCACGACACGGCCGAAACCGCGCGCACGCCCAGCCCGAGCCCCCGCACGCGGGGCTCGATGCGATCGAACTCCGATCGCATGCTAGCGATCGGTCGGGGCTGCCCAGCAGCCCCCGCGGCGAGTCCGGCGACTCGCCGCCGTCTGGAGGTCCCCACCGCCGTGGTGGGGTGGAGCGCGGCACCAGCCCGCGCTCCAGCGATCGATCGGGGTGATCGATCGCTGCCCCGGCTCCCAGCCGGGGTCGATCCTCCTCGCGCGTCGAAACCCTAGGCGGGCGATCCCATGCGGTCCGGTGGCTTCGCCACCACCGCGTGATCGTTCGTCTGATCCGGGTTCGATCTTTGGATCTTGTTTTTCGATAATTGATTTCAATAAAACAAGAATTAAATAGCAATTATTTAATTCACCTTTCGATTCGTTGTGCGGAGAAACGAGATCTTATGATGACCTTGAGATCTTCCCACGTATTCCTTGCACTAGCCCGGACGTCGTGTGGGCAACGATCTACCGAACTCCATGGATCCTCCTCTCTACTTTCTCTCTCTAGAATTGTGATCTTCAAGTTAAGTTATGAGAATAGAGAAGACCATGTAGTGCTTTTATAGGCTACGTAGGGGATCTAAAGGAGGTGGAATATTGGGCTTCCAATATTGAAAATTAAATTGAGCCCAATGCTCAAGTCCATTAATCCTTATCAATATTAATTAATTCTATTTTCCACTATATAAAATTAATTGCACTCCCAATATTAAACCATATTATATCAAATAATATTTCTCCGGTAGTATTATTTATTCCGTGTATTTAAGATATAAATATCCATGAATAAAATTAATTTATTGCTAATTAATTTATTCATCTCTTATATCCGAGACTAGTACCATTCAACCTTAATTATTATGCGGAATGAATCCACCTGCAGGGTTTACATAATAATTCCTTATGAACTCATCTCGGGGATATTATCAACCCTTACGGGATACACTTTCCGGTCAATCATTCACGGCATGCCATATATGAAATATAGTGACCCAACTTAACCGGTAATTAACCCAATAATTAAATCGGTTAATTCCTTTGGTAAATCAAAGTCACTTATATTAAATATACACACCCGCAACAATATCGGGGATTAAGAATAAAATACACTGAGACTCGAATCGATTATCGCCGGCAATCCTAATCGATGAATCTCAACGATCCGCTCAATACACCAAGTGTACAAGTGTGATAAAATAATTAAGACAAATTATTTTCTCTCTCACACAACGACTATACCGATGGATTGGTCCGTGTCCATCTAGGTCGTGAGCAACTGTTCGATTAAATACGAGTAACCGATAGTATGATCTTCTGTGTGACGTCGCACACCATACTAACTACAACGTATATAATCCAGGACTATAATTTGCATATATTTAATTATAAATAATTAAACGCAAATAATTGTTTATTTAATTAAATAGATTAGTGGCAATGGATCGTGAGTTTACGTTACTTAAATCTAGACATTAAGTACACAACTCCAACAATCTCCCACTTGTACTAAGGTCTAGTCATTTCCTCCAAACTCCCGACTCCCATACTCATCACGTGCTTATGTTGTACTTCCAAGAAGTACTATGTGAATGAGCACTCTAGGTTGCCGCTCTGAAGTTATCTTGGTGACTACAGCGTCGTCTCCCTCGACGATGACTCGTATCAGGTGGTACTTGCACTATGTGTTATCTTACACTTATGGACTTGTGATTTCTTACCATTTGCCATCGCACCGCTATTTACATAGCGTTTGGCAAATTAAGAATCACATCTAAGTCCCAGAGATTATCCTGGAGTTATACCAAAACTTCCGCTGCCTCTGAGGCCGCTATTTGGTTACCCATGGCAGAGTCCGAAAAGCATCGTGCTTATCACTCTTCCATGTTAAAACTCCTTCTCCTTCAATAGTGAAACACATAGCCTGATATCGACTTACACCGGTCCTCATTCGATTAGAAATCTAAGAGAATGCAATCCAAAGGAAAAACTCGTCTGCTTCGTAGTCTAGAACAGTACTTCGAAAGTACTTTTACGGCAGTCGAATATTCCTTTCCAGGATTACCTTGATATCCTCCCACTATGCTAACCGCATAGCCGATATCAGGTTCTTGTTTTCAACAATGCATTTATTAAGCTTTCCACACTCAAAGTGTAGGAAACCGCTTTCATTGCTTCTATCTCCTTTTGTGTTCCAAAAACACATATCCTCAGATAGATGCATTCCGTGTCTGAAAGGTAACGAACCTTTCTCGGAATCTTGCACGTTAAAACGAACCAAAATCGTATAAGATATCTAGAGAAGTACAATGTTCTTTTCTTGAGATCCTAGATCTTAAGAACATGCTCTAACTTCTTCTTTATCTCATATATCGATTTTTCTAGACAACCATCATTTTATGTCTGACAACATCTTTACATTGTTGCCAATGATAAAATGTTATCTACATAAAACCTCCGAGAAACACCACCTTGTTTCCATCACGTTTCCCATACACACGATTCGTCAATGCCTTTTGATGAATCCATCAAATGGACTATCTCATCAATGCGCAAGTTCCACGAACTCTAGCTTTGTTACAATCCATAAATGGATCAACTAAGTGTTGGAGTTGTGTACTTAATGTCTAGATTTAAGTGACGGAAACTCACGATCCATTGCCACTAATCTATTTAATTAAATAAACAATTATTTGCGTTTAATTATTTATAATTAAATATATGCAAATTATAGTCCTGGATTTTATACGTTGTAGTTAGTATGGTGTTGCATGGGCGCACAGAAGATCATACTATCGGTTACTCGTATTTAATCGAACAGTTGCTCACGACCTAGATGGACACGAACCAATCCATCGGTATAGTCGTTGTGTGAGAGAGAAAATAATTTATCTTAATTATTTTATCACACTTGTACACTTGGTGTATTGAGCGGATCGTTGAGATTCATCGATTAGGATTGCCGGCGATAATCGATTCGAGTCTCAGTGTATTTTATTCTTAATCCCTGATATTATTGCGGGTGTGTATATTTAATATAAGTGACTTTGATTTACCAAAGGAATTAACCGATTTAATTATTGGGTTAATTACCGGTTAAGTTGGGTCACTATATTTCATATATGGCATGCCGTGAATAATTGACCGGACAGTGTATCCCGGAAGGGTTGATAATATCCCCGAGATGAGTTCATAAGGAATTATTATGTAAACCCTGCAGGTGGATTCGTTCCGCATAATAATTAAGGTTGAATGGTACTAGTCTCGGATATAAGAGATGAATAAATTAATTAGCAATAAATTAATTTTATTCATGGATATTTATATCTTAAATACACGGAATAAATAATACTACCGGAGAAATATTATTTGATATAATATGGTTTAATATTGGGAGTGCAATTAATTTTATATAGTGGAAAATAGAATTAATTAATAATAGTAAGGATTAATAGATTTGGGCTTGGGCTCAATTTAATCACTATTATTGGAAGCCCAATATTCCACCTCCTTAAGATCCCCTACGTAGCCTATAAAAGCACTACATGGTCTTCTCTATTCTCATAACTTGAAGATCACAATTCTAGAGAGAGAAAGTAGAGAGGGAGATCCATGGAGTTCGGAAGATCGTCGCCCACCCGACGTTCGAGCTAGTGCAAGGAATACGTGGGAAGGTCTCAAGGTCTTCATAGATCTCGTTTCTCCGTACAACGAGAACAAAGGTAAAATCGTGAAAACCCCCTCGATGATTTTACATGTTAATTATCGTGAAAATATCATGAACCAAGATCTGAGGGACGAACCCGGGGATGGGGTTTGACCGCGCGGTGGTGATCCGAGATCACCGGACCGCGTACGGTCAAGCGAGCCCCGCCGGGATCGAAGGCAAAACCCCTCGGCTAGGCCGAGGGTGGCGATCGGCCCTAGGGCACGATCGCCGGCGCGCACACGGGAGGAGCCCCGGCTGGACGCCGGGGCATGCGATCGAGCTGGGCTCGATCGCCGGGCAGCCGCAGGGCTGGCCCGATCGCGGTCCGCTGGGCGGACCGCGCCTCCACATGCGGTGGCGGTGAGTCGCCGGACTCACCGCCGGGGGCTGCTATGAGCAGCCCCGGGGGTTGCACGCGCAACCCCATGCGATCGCCCACCGCGATCGCGAGCCCCTCGCGGGGCTCGGCTAGGGTTTGCCGTGGGTTCATCCCACGGCGGCTACCTTGGTCGGGCTCCGGCATGCGTAGTGGTTCGCGGTGGTTTCCGGCTAAGGGTTTATTCGATTGGATTGTCGGTTCCGCAATTTAGATAATCCGGATATTCGAAGGATTTCGGTCGGAATTAATTAGATAATTAATTTTATTTAATTTATTAATTCCGGGATATCGATTTCCAACAATTGGTATCAGAGCCAGGTTTTAGTTCATGGTATTTTTCGATAAATTGTTCTACCTTGCAGGGTTTCCGATTATTATGGCTAGATTTAATTTTGTTAATTAATGTCATAATAATGTTCTTGATTATTAAACTCTCGGTGATGTCAATATTTGTTCTTGTGTGGTGAATGCTTGTTCTTAATTTTTCCGGAAATTGTATGAGGTCGATTTCATGTAGAGATTCGATACCGGAGAGCGTAGTAATAAATTTGTAATTTATTTACGTTGGATCGATGACGAAACGACCGCCGGAAAAGTGTGACGGAGGAAACGATAGAGAGGGAGGACGGGATCGACCAATCCCCATGGTCGATCCAAGGGATCGATCGACCCCATGAGGGTGCTCGCCGGTCACGGTGGGCGGCCCCCTCTAGAGCTTGGGTCGATGTGGATGGGCACGGGGATCCCCAACCCGTGTTCGTCCCGACAAAGATCCACTTTCCTAAATTGATTCGGTTTTCCTATTTTGAGTATTCCTTTTTTTGGGAATTCTCATGGAAATAGAAAAAGAATTAATTGGAATTAATTTATTTCCTTATTCTATTATGGAAGTCTTCTAGAATATTCTAAGTTCTACTTGGAATAGGATTCTAGAGATTTAATGGAATTAGAAAGGAAAATAATTAATTATTAAATTAATTTATTTCCTATTTGATTATTCCTATTTTATGGGAATTTTCATGGACATGGAAATTAATTAATTTTGGAAAGTTTAGGAGTCCTAAATTAATTTTTCCTTATTTAATTATTCCTTTATGGAATTTTTAATGGATTAGGAAAGGAATTAATTTGGAAGGACTAGGAGTCCTAAATTATTTTATTTCCTTATTTCATTATGGAAATCATCTAGAATATTCCAAGTGGGTCTTGGATAGATTATTCTAGAGATTTAATTAAGTAGAAAGGGAAAATAAAATAAATTTATTTTATTTCCTTATTCTATTATAGAAGTCTTCTAGAATATTCCAAGTGGGTCTTGGATAGATTATTCTAGAGATTTAATAGAATTAGATAGGAAAATAAATAAATAAAAATATTAATAATATTTAATTTTATTTTTGATTTATTCGATTGACTTAATTTTCGAATTAAGTAACTTTTGGATTTATTAAAAATAAATAGATTTAAATATTGGAATTAATATTCCCGTCACATGGAGCATTCAAGAACGAAGACTAAAGACTAGAAGATGCGTACGGAGATGCGATAAAGCCATAATAGTCGTAAAATAATGTTCTAGTATTATTTTGATTATGTGATAATATTCTATGTGCTTTATTTCATGTATGCATGCTTATGTGTATTTAATTATGCATTAGATAGCGTATCCCTTTGTTATAAAAAGCTAAGTGGGAGAGGGTATGGAAACATATCCATGGTCTCCATTGCTGTTCTCTTGGTGACTTTTATGGACTTTTGAAGTTCATATAGATAAGCCATTGGAGGAGAATTCTTGTAATTCCTCTTACGAGAAACATTGATTAAGTCTATCAAACAATGCCTAATTTGTCTTTCCAAAACTGACTTCAAGTCGACTCATTCTCACCCCGGGGAGTGGAATGGAGCCAGAGCCACTTGGTCATGTAGAGGACACAAATTAGAGACTTCCGTGCCATTCTTTGATAGATGGGTCGCTTGTCTGCTCGGCTCCCTCATTTGATGAGAGATAGGGTCGTTCGCATGGTGAATCACTGGTTAGAAACTTCGAGTTTCACTTATGATTCTCCGCGTCTTGATTTACAAGATTGAATGGATCAAGTAATTGGGAGTCAATTATAAAAGTCTCTTGGTGTAGTAAACGTCCACACCACGTGGCTTGCTATGCTGACGGATTTTGGATTAATTGATGTAGACAGTTGTAAGAAATTGTGAAGAGTTGTGAAGTTGTCGTAAACGTCCACACCACGTGGCTTGCGGTGATGTAGCAATTCCAAGCGATTTACTTTGGTGCTGAGTAATGGTTTACACTTAGATACGCCTTATAGTATTCCTCCCCACGAGGTTACGCTATAAGTGATGTATGACCGAAGGAAATCTAATTGCTAAATCATTTGGGTGGGTAAACGTCCACACCACGTGGCTTGCCTTACCTGATGGGATTTTAGATGTGATTAGTGGTTTAATGATATTATTTGAGGGAGATAATATCGGAGATTAAATCGATTGTTTGTTGTTATATGTGCTCATAGATTAGGATATGGCTTTGAACCCACTTTATGTGATACGTAAGGATTTTTAAACTCACTGGTCCTTAAATGTAATGATTGGAATAGAGATCTAGACATTACCCAAACTGTTGAAGAGTACAAGGTTGTACTCAATGAGCTTTATCCTTCCGAGCCTATTGACATAGGCGGCTAGACAAGAAGCGATGAGGATACTCATAAAGGCCAGTCACTTCGAGGAAACGCTTAAAAACGTTTTTGAGATGATTGACCTTTTAGACGAGTTGAGACGGAAATCGCAAGCTCTTGTAGCCAATGCAAAAGGTTTCGAACCTAAAGGCATGAATCGGGGGAAAGGACAAGAAAGCAAAGAAACCCAGTGGTCCTAAGTTTCTTGAACCACGAGATGGGACGAGAAAGCCAAGAGGCAAGAGTTCTCGATGCAAACAGTCTGGGTACTGGAAGTCTGATTATCCTCTCAAAGAAAGTACGAAATTTTTCTTTAGTCGTAAAACATAGTCAGTGGTATTATCTACCGGAACCTGGTGTGTAGATATGGAACCACTGACGGTATGTGCATTTTAAATGCAAGAGGTTCCAGGAAACCTAACGACTTAGAAAAGAAAAGATCGTAGTCTACATGGGCAATGCTGTAAGGAGGCAGCTGTTGCAGTGGAGGACATTTTATAGGATTTCATTTTGAGTTATTGCTTTTATGTACCTTTCATATTAGAAAGAACTTTGTTCTGGATTTCTAATAAATGGATATTTTATTTCTTTTAATCATTTGATGGTTATAAGAAGAAATAATGATATTATCTATTTTGGTACATTGGCTAGCAATATATAAATGATGAATCCTGAGTCCACCACGATGCAACGAACCGTAGTATGAAACTCGTTTTACTAATAAGAGATTTCTTTATCAATTATACTTGTGGATTCTTATGCTGAGTCATGTTTATTCAAATAAGAAGTTCAAAGGTCGAAAATTGATATTTTGATCAATTAAGTTGAAGGAGTGGACCTTCCGACCTAAGAATCTTATTTGGAAGATAACATGACTAAGCAATCCTTTATGGATATAAGATGTAAGATCCGGACAAGTATAAGAATTGATTGACTTTGATGTATGCAGACCTATGCCTATTCAGACAATAAGGTACGAGTACTTCATTTTATGATTACTCGAAAAAATGGATTAGAATACCTGATGTGCCACAAAAGCAAGTGTTTTGACAAGTCAATGGACACTAAGCAATTGTGGAGAGCCATCAAGGTATATCCATTTGTAGCCTGCAATTTGATCGCGGAGGCAAGTACCTATCTGAGGAATGCATGGCATACTGATCAGAAATTGGGATTTGATCCCAAATGACTACACCATACACTGTTGTGTAGAAATGGTGTGTCGTAAACAAGAAATGGAACTCTTATAGAAATAGTAAAAGCATGAGTTATACGGAACTACCTATGTTCTATGGATATGTCTGGAAACAACAGTGCATTCAAATGCGGTTGTAGAATATCCTAGAAGAACAAAAGATGTGTGTTCAATAGTACTATGAACCAGAAGGACGTTATAAGTTCTAACGCCCGGTTCTTAGAGAAAGACTATATGATGAACCACAAGCCCAAGGTGACGTAATACTTTGAAATGAGAGAGAAAGATTAAGACTTAGAACCAGCCGAACCGAGTAGCGGTACACCACTGACTGCACCTACTGTTATCACTATTTATACACCGAAATGCCATTGTAGTGGGAGGTTGTGGGACAACCGGAGATATTCATAAGACTAGGAGAGTCTTCGAACTCTGGACCTAGTATACATAAAATCGATCCCTAGAACTACATGAAGGCAGTACTAGATCTAAATGTGCCTTCTTGGAAAGCAATAAGGATTATTGCTAAGAGGCAAGATCATTTAGAGTACAAGCTTAGTTAATCCATTTATGGATTGGAACAAAGCATTGAGTTCGTGGTACTTGCAAATTGATGAGATAGTCCATTTTATGGATTCATCAAAAGGCATTGACGAATCGTGTGTATGGGAAACATGATGGAAACAAAGTGGTGTTTCTCGGAGGTTTTATGTAGATAACATTTTATCATTGGTAACAATGTAAAGATGTTGTCAGACATAAAATGATGGTTGTCTAGAAAAATCGATATATGAGATGAAGAAGAAGTTAGAGCATGTTCTTAAGATCTAGAATCTCAAGAAAAGAACATTGTACTTCTCCTGGACATCTTACATATATATGATTATGGTTCGTTTTGACATGCAAGATTCCGAGAAAGGTTCGTTACCTTTCAGAGACGGAATGCATCTATCTAAGGATATGTGTTTTGGAACACAAAAGGAGATAGAAGCAATGAAAGCAGTTTCCTACACTTTTAGTGTGGAAAGCTTAATAAATGCATTTTTGAAAACAAGAACCTGATATCGGCTATGCGGTTAGCATAGTGGGAGGATATCAAGGTAATCCTGGAAAGGAATATTCGACTGCCGTAAAAGTACTTTCGAAGTACTGTTCTAGACTACGAAGCAGACGAACATTTCCTTTGGACTACATTCTCTTAGATTTCTAATCGAATGAGGACCAGTGTAAGTCGATATCAGGCTATGTGTTTCACTATTGAAGGAGAAGGAGTTTTAACATGGAAGAGTGATAAGCACGATGCTTTTCGGACTCTGCCATGGGTAACCAAATAGCGGTCTCAGAGGCAGCGGAAGTTTTGGTATAACTCCGGGATAATCTCTGGGACTTAGATGTGATTCTTAATTTGCCAAAGGCTATGTAAATAGCGGTGCAATGGCAAATGGTAAGAAATCACGAGTCCATAAGTGTAAGATAACACATAGTGCAAGTACCACCTGATACGAGTCATCGTCGAGGGAGACGACGCTGTAGTCACCAAGATAACTTCAGAGCGGCAACCTAGAGTGCTCATTCACATAGTACTTCTTGGAAGTACACCTTAAGCACGTGATGAGTATGGGAGTCGGGAGTTTGGAGGAAATGACTAGACCTTAGTACAAGTGGGAGATTGTTGGAGTTGTGTACTTAATGTCTAGATTTAAGTGACGGAAACTCACGATCCATTGCCACTAATCTATTTAATTAAATAAACAATTATTTGCGTTTAATTATTTATAATTAAATATATGCAAATTATAGTCCTGGATTTTATACGTTGTAGTTAGTATGGTGTTGCATGGGCGCACAGAAGATCATACTATCGGTTACTCGTATTTAATCGAACAGTTGCTCACGACCTAGATGGACACGAACCAATCCATCGGTATAGTCGTTGTGTGAGAGAGAAAATAATTTATCTTAATTATTTTATCACACTTGTACACTTGGTGTATTGAGCGGATCGTTGAGATTCATCGATTAGGATTGCCGGCGATAATCGATTCGAGTCTCAGTGTATTTTATTCTTAATCCCTGATATTATTGCGGGTGTGTATATTTAATATAAGTGACTTTGATTTACCAAAGGAATTAACCGATTTAATTATTGGGTTAATTACCGGTTAAGTTGGGTCACTATATTTCATATATGGCATGCCGTGAATAATTGACCGGACAGTGTATCCCGGAAGGGTTGATAATATCCCCGAGATGAGTTCATAAGGAATTATTATGTAAACCCTGCAGGTGGATTCGTTCCGCATAATAATTAAGGTTGAATGGTACTAGTCTCGGATATAAGAGATGAATAAATTAATTAGCAATAAATTAATTTTATTCATGGATATTTATATCTTAAATACACGGAATAAATAATACTACCGGAGAAATATTATTTGATATAATATGGTTTAATATTGGGAGTGCAATTAATTTTATATAGTGGAAAATAGAATTAATTAATAATAGTAAGGATTAATAGATTTGGGCTTGGGCTCAATTTAATCACTATTATTGGAAGCCCAATATTCCACCTCCTTAAGATCCCCTACGTAGCCTATAAAAGCACTACATGGTCTTCTCTATTCTCATAACTTGAAGATCACAATTCTAGAGAGAGAAAGTAGAGAGGGAGATCCATGGAGTTCGGAAGATCGTCGCCCACCCGACGTTCGAGCTAGTGCAAGGAATACGTGGGAAGGTCTCAAGGTCTTCATAGATCTCGTTTCTCCGTACAACGAGAACAAAGGTAAAATCGTGAAAACCCCCTCGATGATTTTACATGTTAATTATCGTGAAAATATCATGAACCAAGATCTGAGGGACGAACCCGGGGATGGGGTTTGACCGCGCGGTGGTGATCCGAGATCACCGGACCGCGTACGGTCAAGCGAGCCCCGCCGGGATCGAAGGCAAAACCCCTCGGCTAGGCCGAGGGTGGCGATCGGCCCTAGGGCACGATCGCCGGCGCGCACACGGGAGGAGCCCCGGCTGGACGCCGGGGCATGCGATCGAGCTGGGCTCGATCGCCGGGCAGCCGCAGGGCTGGCCCGATCGCGGTCCGCTGGGCGGACCGCGCCTCCACATGCGGTGGTGGTGAGTCGCCGGACTCACCGCCGGGGGCTGCTATGAGCAGCCCCGGGGGTTGCACGCGCAACCCCATGCGATCGCCCACCGCGATCGCGAGCCCCTCGCGGGGCTCGGCTAGGGTTTGCCGTGGGTTCATCCCACGGCGGCTACCTTGGTCGGGCTCCGGCATGCGTAGTGGTTCGCGGTGGTTTCCGGCGAAGGGTTTATTCGATTGGATTGTCGGTTCCGCAATTTAGATAATCCGGATATTCGAAGGATTTCGGTCGGAATTAATTAGATAATTAATTTTATTTAATTTATTAATTCCGGGATATCGATTTCCAACACTAAGCTTGTACTCTAAATGATCTCGCCTCTTAACAATAATCCTTATTGTTCTCCAAGAAGGTACATTTAGATCTAGTAGCGCCTCTATGTAGATCCAGGGATTGATTTCATGTATACTAGGTTCAGAGTTCGAAACTCTCTTAGTTTCAAGAATATCTCCGGTTGTTATACAACCTCCCACTACAACGGCGTTCCGGTGTATAAACAGTAATAACAGTAGGTGCAGTTAGTGGTGTACCGCTACTCGGTTCGGCTGGTTCTAAGTCTTAATCGTTTTCTCTCTTATTAGAAGTATCATGTCATTTTGGGCTTGTGGTTCATCTAATAGTCTTCCTCTAAGAACCGGGCGTTAGAACTTATAACGTCCTTCTGGTTCATAGTACTATCGAACACACACCTTTTGTTCTTCTAGGATATTCTACAACCACATTTGAATGTGCCGTTGTTTCCAAGACATATCCATAGAGCATAGGTAGTTCCGTTTAACTCATGCTTTTACTATTTCTATAAGAGTTTCATTTCTTATTTCCGACACACCAATCCTACAGAGGACTGTATGGTGTAGTCTCTTGGGATCCAATCCCAATCTCTGATTAGTATGTCATGCATTCCTCAGACAGGTACTTGCCTCCGCGATCAAATCGCAGGCTACAAATGGATATACCTTGATGGTTCTCCACAATTGCTTAGTGTCCATTGACTTGTCAAAACACTTGCTTTTGTGGCACATCAGGTATTCTAATCCATTTCTCGAGTAATCATCAAATGAAGTACTCGTACCTTATTGTCTGAGTAGACATAGGTCTGCATACATCAGAGTCAATCAATTCTAATACTTGTCCGGATCTTATATCTTATATCCATAAAGGATTGCTTAGTCGTATTATCTTCCAAATTAGATTCTTAGGTCGGAAGGTCCACTCCTTCAACTTAATTGATCTTACAATCAATTTTCGACCTTTGAACTTCTTATTTAAATAAATATGACTTAGCATAAGATTCCACAAGTATAAATGATTTAATAAAGAAATCTCTTATTAGTAAAACGAGACGTATAAAACGGTTCGTCGCATCGTGGTAGACTCAGGATTCATCATTTATATATTGCTAGCTAATGTACCAAAATAGATAATATCATTATTTCTTCTTATAACCATCAAATGATTAAAAGAAATAAAATATCCATTTATTAGAAATCCAGAACAAAGTTCTTTCTAATATGAAAGGTACATAAAAGCAATAACTCAAAATGAAATCCTATAAAATGTCCTCCACTGCAACAGCTGCCTCCTTACAGCATTGCCCATGTAGACTACGATTTTTTCTTTTCTAAGTCGTCGGGTTTCCTGGAACCCTTGCATTTAAAATGCACATACCGCCAGTGGTTCCATATCTACACACCAGGTTCCGGTAGATAATACCACTGACTATGTTTTACGACTAAAGAAATTTCGTACCTTCTTTGAGAGGATAAATAGACTTCCAGTACCCAGACTGTTTGCATCGAGAATACTTGCCTCATGGCTTTCTCGTCCCATCTCGTGGTCTAAGCAACTTAGGACCACTGGGATTCTTTGCTTGCTTTTCCTTTCCCCCGATTTTGCCCTTAGGTTCGAAACCTTTGGCATTGGCTACAAGAGCTTGCGATTTCCGTCTCAACTCGTCCAAAAAGTCAATCATCTCAAAAAACGTGTTTAAGCGTTTCCTCGAATGACTGGCCTTTATGAGTATCCTCATTGCTTCTTGTCTAGCCGCCTATGTCAATAGGCTCGGGAGGACAAAGCTCACTGAGTACAACCTTGCACTCTTTAACAGTTTGGGTAATGTCTAGATCTCTATTCCAATCATTACATTTAGGGACCAATGAGTTTAAAATCCTTACGTATCACAGAAAGTGGGTTCAAAGCCATTTCCTAATCTATGAGCACATATAACAACAAACAATCGATTTAATCTCCAATATTATCTCCCTCAAATAATATCATTAAACCACTAATCACATCTAAAATCCCATCAGATATGGCAAGCCACGATAGTGTGGACGTTTACCTATCCAAATGATTTAGTAATTAGATTTGCTTCGGTCGTACATCAATTATAGCGTTACTTCGATGGGAAGAATACTATAAAGCGTACCTAAGTGTAAACCATTACTCAGTATCTAAGAAGATTGTTTGGGATACGCATATTCACCGCAAGCCACAATAGTGTGGACGTTTACGTTAACATACGCTCCTTTACTCCCTTCTATAACTGTCTACATCAATCGTTCCAAAATCCCATTCAATGTAGCAAGCCACGATAGTGTGGACGTTTACTACACCAAAAGACTTTTACAATTGACTCCCAATTACTTGATCCATTCGATCTTGTAAATCAAGACGCGGAGAATCATAAGTGAAACTCGACGTTTCTAACCAGTGATTCACCATGCGAACGACCCTATCTCTCATTGAATGAGGGAGCCGAGCAGACAATCGATCTAGTCATCAAATGACACGAAAGTCTCTAATTTGTGTCCTCGACATGACCAAGTGGCTTTGGCTCCATTCCACTCCCCGGGGTGAGAATGAGTCGACTTGAAATCAGTTTTGGAAAGACAAATTAGGCATTGTTTGATAAACTTAATCAATGTATCTTGTAAAAGGAATTACAAGAATTCTCCTCCAATGACTTATCTATACGAACTTCAAAAGTCCATAAAAGTCACCAAGAGAACAGCAATGGAGACCATGGCAATGTTTCCATTCCCTCTCCCACTTAGCTTTTTACAATAAAGGGATACGCTATCTAATGCATAATTAAATACACATAAGCATAATCACAAACACACATTTCATACAAGTACGTACACAAATAATCAAATAATTACTCAAGTAAAATTATTTCTCGACTATTCGTACCTTGATGAATTCCAGCATGCTTGTCTTGAGTCTTCATTCTACGTCTTGAATACTTTGCCGAGCGACGGAAAAATTCTTTGATTCTCATATTTAATTTTACTCCAATTAAATAAAATCAATTCCATTGATTTCCATATTTAATTCTATTTTAAATAAAATCCAAGATTTTCCAATCCAAAATCAATTTTGAATTAATCTAATGATTTTAAATAAAATACTTAAATTAAATAAAATCAATATTATTAAAATCCATTGATCTCCATATTTAATTCTATTCTAAATAAAATCCAAGATTTTCCAATCCAAAATAAATTTTGAATTAATCTAATGATTTTAAATAGAATACTTAAATTAAATAAAATCAATATTTATTAAAATCCATTGATCTCCATATTTAATTCTATTCTAAATAAAATCCAAAATTTTCCAATCCAAAATAAATTTTGAATTAATCTAATGATTTTAAATAAAATACTTAAATTAAATAAAATCAATATTTTAATAATTTCTCAATCCTATTTAGATTAGATCTCAAGAATCCTAATCAAAATCGAATTTTGATTCTTCTTAAGACTTCTAATCCAAGTAGGTATAGGATATCTAGAGAAACTAGGATTTTCTTTCCTAATTTAACTCTCCATCTAATTCCATTATTTAATTCCATAATTAAGAAATCTAATCCAAATAGAATTTGAATTAATTCCAAAATTAAATTAAATAAAATTAGAAAGATTAAATTATTTCCGGAAAGATCGGATTTACCGGGATGAACCGAAACAAGTTCCGGTCATCCCAAAAATCCCAATCGAACCTACTGGACCAACTAAACCAAGAATTAACTTGGTCCCATGCATGTAATTACATGCACGCCATGTGCATACCACATGCACATCAAAGGTCATGCAAACGAGACATGTCCAGCACCTTTACCATGAATAAATTCATGTCATGCTATGCCAATCGCTCATGCAACAAAAGTACCCACGCCATGTAATTAGCAACTACAGCAGCGTCCTTTTCAGCGGGGTCGATCGTCTTTGATAAGAAGCCTGTGCACGAGCTTGGTCAATTTCCGGCACGGCGTCTCCCTTGACGAACCATGCCATCGACCCGCTACTCAACCATACAAGAGCAGCCCGCACACGGAGACTGCCGAGCATGGAGCACCAGCAGCCCGTCCGAGCCGAAGCCGAAGCCGCGACCCACGAGCCGCCGCGTGTAGCGGCTGAACCGCTCGGCCTCTTGGCAGCGGTCGACCTCCGGCGACCACCACCACTGGTGGTTGATGCCGTCGACCTCCAGCCGCCATACAGCCCGGTCCCGCTTACAAGCCCTCGTCCGATCGATCCGGTTCGATCTCCGAAAACCCTCGATTTTTAATATATTTTTCCGTCGATTTTTAATTTAATAAAAATCACAAGATTCATACAAGAGAGAAAACAAGTACGTAGAACAAATATAGCACAATAATTTAATAAAATAAATTAATCTATGGCTATAAACAACGATAATCGATTATCGAAACAATTAACGAAAAACGTAACCGTACTCTCTGATACCAATTGTTGGAATTCGATATCCCGGGTTATTCGAAATTGCGGAAACAATAACCCGATCAAAAACCATTCGCCGGAGATTACACGAACACCACGTACGAGCCGGAGCACGAGCCGAACGCACGACACGGCCGAAACCGCGCGCACGCCCAGCCCGAGCCCCCGCACGCGGGGCTCGATGCGATCGAACACCGATCGCATGCTAGCGATCGGTCGGGGATGCCCAGCAGCCCCCGCGGCGAGTCCGGCGACTCGCCGCCGTCTGGAGGTCCCCACCGCCGTGGTGGGGTGGAGCGCGGCACCAGCCCGCGCTCCAGCGATCGATCGGGGTGATCGATCGCTGCCCCGGCTCCCAGCCGGGGTCGATCCTCCTCGCGCGTCGAAACCCTAGGCGGGCGATCCCATGCGGTCCGGTGGCTTCGCCACCACCGCGTGATCGTTCGTCTAATCCGGGTTCGATCTTTGGATCTTGTTTTTCGATAATTGATTTCAATAAAACAAGAATTAAATAGCAATTATTTAATTCACCTTTCGATTCGTTGTGCGGAGAAACGAGATCTTATGATGACCTTGAGATCTTCCCACGTATTCCTTGCACTAGCCCGGACGTCGTGTGGGCGACGATCTACCGAACTCCATGGATCCTCCTCTCTACTTTCTCTCTCTAGAATTGTGATCTTCAAGTTAAGTTATGAGAATAGAGAAGACCATGTAATGCTTTTATAGGCTACGTAGGGGATCTAAAGGAGGTGGAATATTGGGCTTCCAATATTGAAGATTAAATTGAGCCCAATGCTCAAGTCCATTAATCCTTATCAATATTAATTAATTCTATTTTCCACTATATAAAATTAATTGCACTCCCAATATTAAACCATATTATATCAAATAATATTTCTCCGGTAGTATTATTTATTCCGTGTATTTAAGATATAAATATCCATGAATAAAATTAATTTATTGCTAATTAATTTATTCATCTCTTATATCCGAGACTAGTACCATTCAACCTTAATTATTATGCGGAATGAATCCACCTGCAGGGTTTACATAATAATTCCTTATGAACTCATCTCGGGGATATTATCAACCCTTACGGGATACACTTTCCGGTCAATCATTCACGGCATGCCATATATGAAATATAGTGACCCAACTTAACCGGTAATTAACCCAATAATTAAATCGGTTAATTCCTTTGGTAAATCAAAGTCACTTATATTAAATATACACACCCGCAACAATATCGGGGATTAAGAATAAAATACACTGAGACTCGAATCGATTATCGCCGGCAATCCTAATCGATGAATCTCAACGATCCGCTCAATACACCAAGTGTACAAGTGTGATAAAATAATTAAGACAAATTATTTTCTCTCTCACACAACGACTATACCGATGGATTGGTCCGTGTCCATCTAGGTCGTGAGCAACTGTTCGATTAAATACGAGTAACCGATAGTATGATCTTCTGTGTGACGTCGCACACCATATTAACTACAACGTATAATCCAGGACTATAATTTGCATATATTTAATTATAAATAATTAAACGCAAATAATTGTTTATTTAATTAAATAGATTAGTGGCAATGGATCGTGAGTTTACGTTACTTAAATCTAGACATTAAGTACACAACTCCAACAATGTTGACATGAATAGGGATAACAGTTTGAGTCAGCCACATGTTTTTTTACAGCTTTGTCAAGGGATGAAATTTCAGGGTATTTTGTCTACTGAATCTTTATTTATTAATTCCATTAGTAATTAATGTCACTTCTTTAGGCAATAACATTGAATTTCTGTTTGTCGGGTGACTTTGTTCTTTGTGACGCTTTCATGTACACCAGAATGCTTCTTTACGACTCTGCTGACGAATATGTTCAATACCGACACATGTAAGATTTTTCATCTTTATTTCTTTTGTAAACGAATTCATTTATAATAATGTTAAAAAATATCAGTTTTGTAGGCTTAATAATTACAAAGATTTTATTTTCATTTGTTGTGTTCTTAAAAAAAGGTTGAACTCAGACTATGCGATGGAGTGCGACGGAGCTGATGTTTTCTAATAGCATGCATGTCCAAGCGACATTTTTTTCTATTATTAACTTTTTGCTTAATATCAACAAATGTATAATGTTTGTTTATGAGTGGTATTTCTTAACAATTAATGTGGTTCTTTTGTTTACATTTTGGGCTTATGTTTCAACAATTAACATATGGTTTAATTATGTTTTTTTTTATTTTATAACTAACTATTTACTCATTACATGTTTGTTAAATATTAATTTTCAGTGAATTCGATACAAGTTTTTAAAATCAAGTTTTGTATTGAGCTGTCTTGATAACATTTTTTTTATAAGGTTTCGGGCTATAATTATAGTTCTATTCATTGCATGTCTTAAAATAAATTAATGTTGTCCGAAATTAAAAATGATTCTTAAGTAGTAGTATAATGTTTTGCAAGTTTTACTCATCATACTGTATTTAACAAAAACCAACAGGCTACTAGATGCTAATCCTACATAGTCCTGATATATACTTCCATTATTTTCCCATTATTTTACCATATTTTATATCACGCAACCACACTTCGACTACTTCGTAAAGAGTGTATACTGTAAAATATATATAAGGCTTCTCCATAAAGCTTTCAATTCCCCAATAAAGCTGAAAAAGTTTTCCACCCTGATCGATCTTTTCATATTTTTCTTCTTCTCCTCCTTCTCTTTTTTTCATCATCGATCATGTCTCAGATTTATGTCCCTCTAAAAGCTATTCAAAAATCAGATTATTATGATTTGTGTATTTGCGTTCGTATTTGTAGAAAGTGGTTCTCCTTCAAAAAAGATAAAGTTCCTGTATCTTTGGAAATTTTAATGGTAGATATTGATGTAAGTTTTTATTGTTTTCCTTCTTTTCCAGATTTCTGGATACAAAGTCCTTAATCTAAATTTTATATTTTTGGACAGGGTACTCGAATTCAGGCTTCGGTTAAGAAGAGATGGATGATCGATTATTTTTACGATTTAGTTAATGTTGGTGATTTATGCAATGTTCGCCGGTTCTATGTTGTTGAAAATTTTGTTGAAAACAGAATTTCATATCATAAGTTTAATATTTTGTTCCTAATCAAAATTTTTGTTGGAAAATGTATATATCCATGGTTTCCTGAGTCAATATTCGTTTTCCAATCTTTTTCTTCTATTAAAGACTGTTCATCTCCACCTCATGGCTAGGGGTGTTCATAAAATGGCCCGGACCGGAAACCGGACCGGAACCGGACCGGTTGGTCCGGTTCGGTCTGGACCGGTAAAATTCCGGACCGGTTTCCGGTTCGAGTAAAAGTGAGATTCCGGTTTCCGGTCCGGTTCCGGTTAAAACCCGGTAAAATCCGGTCCGGACCGGATTGGACCGGATTTAATTTATTAATATATAAATTTTTATATTTGATAAAAATAAATAAATAACTTGATAAATTATTTATATTTTTAATATAAAATTGTTCTACTTATTAAATATAATTTTTGTATTAACTAAAATTTTCACTATATATTAAATTATTAATACTTAATATAATAAAATAATCTATAAATAATTAAACAAAAATATATTTTTTAATTTTTAAAATATTTTATTATTTAAAAATGATATTTTATTTTTATTGAATAAAATTTAAAATTTATAAATATAAGTATTAAATTTAATTATTATTTTATATTTAATTTATTAAAATTTTAAATTATTTCGGTTTTATCCGGTCTAAAACCGGACTGACCCGAATTTACCGGTCCGGTTCGGTCCGGACCGGTATTATTCCGGTCCGGTTTCCGGTTCATACTTTTTTACGATTCCGGTTCCGGTCCGGTTCGGTCCGGTTTTGGACCGTTGAACACCCCTACTCATGGCTCCTGCTTTGGTAATATATTTATTTTTTATTTATATTTGTTGAATAAATGAAGTCCTATATCTCGGTTGATTTAATTTTAAGTTTTTTTTTCAGATGTCATTGGGCGTTTGATTGATATCAACGATACCAACTTTAGTCTATTTGGTCTGCATTTTTTGCTGGAAGATTTAGAGTATGATTTTAATAGGTCAAATTTAATCAATGTTCTGATTGAATTTGATTTTTATAGTCATTTGATTATTTGCATTTCATCAACTCAGGAAGAACACTCTAAATTGTGTGCTTTTGGGTTCTTGCTACAATTATTTGTTACATTTTGTTGATTTGGTGAAAATGAATTTTTTTTATCAAGTTGTCGTTCTTATTCAGATGTGCAAGAAAGTGATTCATCGAGGTAATCTTTTGTATTGGATTAGTTGGTTTTGAAATAATTTAGAAATATTTTTAAATTTTAATTGATTTTTTATGCTTTGAGGTTTTCAGGAGTGGTCGGTATATCTAATGTTGACAATGCCACTAATGTCATATATAATGCAGAGTTGAAGGAAATTGTTGAATTCAGGAGAAGGTACTTTTTTTTCCCCCATGAAGAAATGTTTGATGTACTAATTCTTTGAGTTCGGTATGTTGTTGTTCAGGATACCCTATTCTAATTTCAATATTATGTACGATGGATCTTTTTTGAAAGACACTGCATTTATAACTGCTGACAATGAGTTGGGTACTGATTCCACGGTTGTTCATTGTCTTTCTGATGTTGTCTTCTTTGACGATGCAAGCATACATCACTCTAGATTCTTCATCTTTAATGTAAAATTTTTCTTTCCTGAATTTGCGTTTTATCCACTTCTGATCAATTTTCCTCTTTTTATTTTTACAGTTTACGACTGTTTGGACATTTGCAACTATTTCTGAAATCCTTTATGGAAAAGGTTGGTTTTATACGAGTTGTCGTAATTGCAAGAGATGTGATTTGGAGAACGTTCATCTCTTGCGTTGCATGGTTTGTGGTGAATGTCTGATTGAGAGTGCAATGTATGAAATTTATATTTCTGTTTGTGATGGCCCTGCTCAAGCTTCCTTATGTTTGGATAATGAGATGTCCCTTTTGCTATTGAATATGTCTGCATCCGAGGCTTTACAATTAGTTGTTTTGGTAATTTTAAATTCAGATTTTTTCATTGGGTACATTATATTAAAATTCTGTATAATTATTGTGTTTTCATGTATTCTTTTCAACTATAATTTTTTTGAAGGATGAAAATTATCCTGAGACTGTATGTTCAATCAATGATGCTGTGAAATTTAATCCCATGTTTCCTGTCAACGATTTGCTTGGAAAAGAACTTTTGTTCAAGCTGAGGTCACAAGGAAGAAGCTCTGAAAAAGGTTTGAATTTTTTCTCGGTCGACAAAATTTCTGATGATGTTTATTCTATTCTGAAGCATAAGGAAGGAGTTTCTAATAAATTGTTGCGCTATTCTCGCCTCTCGGACATTAAAAGCTTACCCTATTGATGCAAGTCTGTGTTCTCTTGTTTTCTCATTTTCTATTATGTTTCAGACTTTATAATAGTGTTTCCTTTTTTTGGTGTGCTGCTACAATTTTCTTTTTGGAATCCTTTTGGTGTTTTGCTGCTACTATTCTGTTTTGAAGTTTAAGTTTTTGAGTATGTTGAAACATTGATTGTGATATTTTGAAATATCTTTTGAAGTAGCAACCTTTCGGGATTGCGCAGCCTCATTTAATACTTTGTATGTTGTTGAAGTCTTTTGTTACCAGATGAAAATATCAATGTCAATGTGACATGTAAATAACATTTCACCATAAAAACCCAAGAGGACTGAAACCGGCTGAACTGAACTGAACTGAACTTAATAATATTGTCACATTAACTGGAATGTATGCTTAAAATTATTGATTGAAATTATTTTTTATTTAATTTATATTAATTTATTTGGAAACGAACTTTATCGAAGCTGAACTGAAGCGATCTGAACTGATCTGAACTTTATTGATCTGAACTGAACTGAAATGGATGTAAATTAAGACCAAAAGAACAGGTCCTAATTATTTTCTTGAAGTCTAACGAATTCCCGTCTAGATCTCTACACAGAATACGTTCCTGAACCAACCGACATGTTCGAGTTAGTTCTTTAATTGCAATTAGTGTATGTTCTATGTATACAGTATGATTGATTTTCACATAAAAATTTCAATATTAATTTTTATTGATAATGTTTTCTTCACTCTGATATGCATATGATTTATTTTGTTCACTTTTTATTTATACTTTATTGTAATTTATAAATATTTACCAATATTTTATGAGAAAACCAACTATTGTATAATTAATTTTATTATTTTTTGAACATTTATAGAAATAAATATTTATTAAAAGATACAATCAATTAAAACATTATTAAAATTTAAAAATGAAAATTTTAGTTTTCTGCATCTATTGTTGGATGCATATTTATTTATAGGAATGATACTTTTAATAAATTTTAAACCAACCGATGCGTCATGCGTCGTTCCTATTAAATTAATCAAAACGTATTTAATATATACTCCTAATTCCAATAGATTTTCGTTATTAAGTATTAATAAATTAAGGAATATGTATCTGTGCTGTATAAATAAAAGATTTGTCTTTCACTTATCCATATATAATATTCTATACAGAATCCCTTTTCGCTTCAACTCTTCATCTTCTTTGTTCGTCCTTTATCAGTTGTTGCTGATATTTGTTTTATACATATATTTATTCGTATTTCATATTAATAACAACATATCAAGTACAAACCTATGGCTGGTCATGATGTGTTGTGCGGGCTAACTGCGATTGAAACGAACTGGGACATTGTTGTCAGGATTTGTAGAAAATGGTTTTCGCCCGGTGTCGATTCCAATAGATATACGATGCATGTCGTGATGATTGATCTCATGGTTAGAAAACTAAATTGCAAATATATACTTCCGTTTTCATGGATATTTTTTTTTGTACATACTGAATCTTACTAATAACTCATAATCATTATTCATCGGATGTAATATTTGTTGTTTCAGGGAGATCAAATTCTTGCATTCGTTAAGCCAGATCTAATTGAATACTTTAACAGTAAGATTGTTGAAGGTGAACTCTACAGCGTTAAGCATTTTCGTGTGGTCCCGTCTTTTGAAAGAAAAATGATTGCCGACAATAAACATGCTATCATATTTTTTAAAAGAACTCATGTTCAACCAACATGGTATCGAGATTTCCCTAAATCCGTTTATAATTTCCGTCCTTGGTTTTGTATCAACGAGCACAACTTTCCCTCTTATGGTCCTCTGCTAGGTATGTTTTGGCTTTTCTTTACGATTATTTTTGTTAGTTTATATAGTATATAATAATTTATTTAGAATAACTTTAAATATTTTAAATTTTCTATTTGTTTTACAAGACATCATTGGTCACATTGTTGAAGTTGATTGTAACTCAAACATTAATGGAGTTTATGGCCACGGAGCTGAGTTTGTTCGTATTCGTGTTGGCGATCTACAGTAAGTTTGTTTCTTATATATTTAGATAGAAAAGAGGAACTGTATTATGTTTCCATCTTAATCAATTGATATTTTATATGCAATTTCAGTTTTAAGATTCTTGAATTCGTCTATTTTGGTCCCTTTTCTACTGGGATAACCAAGTTGATCAATATGGCGAGTAATAATCGATTGGGTCATGCTGGTATAATAATTCAACTTGCCGCAATCATGATATTTAACGGTATGTTAACTTTTTTCCAACATTATCGTACGATGAAATACCAATTATTTGATTTATTCTGTTAACAATCTTATGCTTTAAAAATTGAAGGTGAGTTTGTTTTGCACAACTCGGGCACAACAACAAAGGTTCAGATTTATCACCATATCGACGAAGCCATTGAATACCGTCAAAGGTATATATTATAACTATATAATGTATTTATTTAAATTATATAGACTTTAATATTTTATCAATAAAATACAAATAATCAAATTTTATAACAAAATTGTTTGTGCAATAGGTTTGAAGAGCTGTGGGCCACTGCGTGAGAAATTTGGAGTAATGTTAAATATGTCAAATTCGTTAATCAAGTGATTTTGCGTATATTATAAAATAATTCATGTACTTTTCATAATTTGTTATGACAATTTTCTTATTGTTTGTTTTTTTATGTCTCCTTATAAGGTACTTCTTCTTTTTGACATTAAATTTCCCAAGTGATTTTGTATATATAAAATAATTCATGTACTTTTCATAATTTGTTATGACAATTTTCTTATTGTTTGTTTTTTTATGTCTGCTTATAAGGTTCTTCTTCTTTTTGACATTAAATTTAGTCCCGTCAAATTTCCCATATTGTATTTCTTCTTGAATTTTTGTTCGAAATGATATTTAAATTAGGAATTTTAATAACAAATATTATTTGTTTTAAATTATTTGTATGTCATGATGTAATATATTATTTACTGAGGTTGTTTAATTTGAAAAAAATAATTTAAAAAATGTCTTTAGTAATTCTATAAATTAAAAAAAATAAAATCTTTTTTTGTAATGATACTTTATCTTTTCAATTTCGGGACAAAATAACTTAGAAAGTATATGACTTATTTTTCCATGAGCACATTTTATGTTTTGTGTTATATATTAATTTTTTCAATTTAAAATCTACTAAGAACCTGTTCTTTTGTACTGAAACCGACTGAACTGAAACGAAATTAAGTGCTTTTGGACTGAAACCGAATTATCTGAATTTAAGTGATCTGAACTAAATTGAGCTGAACTTAAGCGATCTGAACTGAAATAAATTGTTTTTTTTATAAATATAATAATTATTATTATAAATTAGTTAATATTTTTTAAAAAATATTAATAATATCGTGACATTAACTAGAATGTATACTTAAAATTATTTATTCAAATTATTTTTTATTTAATTTATTTTAATTTATTTGGAATCGAACTTAATCGAAGCTGATTTGAAGCGATATGAACCGAACTGAACTGAAGCGATCAAAACTGAACTGAAGTTGACTGAAATTAAGTTCAAAACAACAAGTAATATAAACCATATTGGTAATTAAATAAAAACATCTTGGTAATTAATTCAACATGCTTATTGGATATTATTACTTTTTATGTCTCATATTATAATCATCAATTAGGTTTTTGGAAATTTTAGTGAAATCTTTAATAACCAATAATTTCTTTAAATGGTAGTAGTATAATTAATTTTGCAGTTGTTTTTTACAAGAAAAATTATTTATAATAATATTGCTATGAGTTAATGTATTTGTTTTAACTATTTTTGAAATTACTATTGTACAATCCACGTTTCCCAATGTTGCATTATAATTAATCATTCTGTAGAAGAATATCCTACTTTACATTAGTAGTGCAATCAACATGTTATATGGGAAACTGCAAGAAGGAAGCTTCCATTACACACTTTTTCAAAAACCGCTGCCTTTTCATTTTCTTTTTTCATCTTCTTCTTTTTCTTTTCTCCAGTGAGAATGGCCGTCCGTGCATCTATTTCTCAACTGAATTGTTCGACGAGGGACTGGAGCATAGCCGTTCGATGCACCCGGAAATTTATCAGCGAGGGCTTTAACAAAGTCGAATCCAGCGTCCATTTCGTGCTAATGGACGTGGAGGTTTACTTTATATGATTTTTGTTTTAATGTATTTTAGCTATTTCGAAAGTACAGATTATAGATCTTAAAATACCTGAATATATGGATTACGGAATTTGGTTTTTTTAAACTGCTGGGTTGATGTATTATTACTGTACTCAAAATCGTAATCCTTTTTAATAAATGGGTTTACTTGAATATCAGACCTGTACTCTGATGGAGTTATATTCTAAATGTCTAGTTTAGTGACAATATGGAACTCCTTATCTGTGTTTTATTATCTATTAATCAAACTGTCGGCATTTTGTTTTTCATATACTTTATGCTATAGTCCTAGATGTATACGTTGTAGACAGTATGGCGTGAGGAGACACGCGGAAGATCATACTGTCGGTTACTCGTATACTATCGAATAGTGGCTCACGACTTAGATGGACAGGGACAGTCCATCGGTACGTCGTAGTGTGACTGGGTAATAGTTGGTCTTGACTATTATGTTACACTCTTACACTTGGTGTATTGAGCAGGACCACGGGAGGGCGTTCGATTTATACTAATCGAAGTAATCGAATTAGACCTCAGATATTACGGATATACGAATTCCTAATCCCTATATAATTATAGGTGCGTGTGTCCAATTCTCGGTTCTTTAATATGCCAATGAGTGAGACTAATTGATTAGTCGAGATTCTCGGTAAATTGGGAATCGTAATTGTACTCACGGCATGCTATAGATTATAGAAAGGAAACCGTGTCCCGTTTATCGGGTTGATGATGTCTCCGAGATGAGCTCATAAAGTTTATCATGTAAACCCTGCAGGTGGATTTGTTCCACATGATAATAACGATTAGTGGTACTAGTCTCGGATAATAAGAAACGAATTAATTTAATTATTAGTAATAAAATTAATTCGTGGACATACGATATCTTAAACACGGGGAAAGTCGTGTATGTAGTTTCGGCGGAATTATTATTGTTGAAATAATATTAAATTAATTTCGGGAATTCAATTATTATTTTTTAGTGGAGTGAATAATAATTAAAACTGAAATCGATTAATTAAGGAATTGCTTTTAAGTATTCCAAGTTAATTAATATTTCAATTTAGCCCTTAATTAATTTACCTAAGGTCCCTAACGTAACTCTATTTAAACCCCCTCCCTTACCCTCTCTAAACCTAACATTCGCCGCAACATTTATTTTCAGCAGAGAATAATTAATTGCTTAGCGCAATAATATTTTTCTCTGTGTAAAATAAAAGGTTAACGCAGAAATAAATTATTCTCACACATAGAATAATTCATACGCTGGTTTGGCAGAGAGAGTATAGACGGGAGAACTCCAGCGGATCGTTGCCCACACAACGGTTGGAGACGGGGTCTGAGACATACGTTAGAAGCATCTAAGGTCTCAACAATCGACCGCAAAGGTATGAGATCGAATTCCTTTTTCCGCAATTTATTCGATCTCATTTTTTGTTGATCATACTTTGAACGTAAGATCGGGTTCCGGGTATCGTGGATCGTATTCCTCGATTACTGGGGGTTCTAAGACCTCCGGATCGGTAGTCGGAAGAGGAAAAACGACCCGGAAACGAGCCCGGAACAGCAACGCCGCGTTGCTGTTCGCGGACGAACAACGCCCGCTGGTGGGCAAACAGCGGTCGATGTTTGCAGCTCCACCAGCGACCGCTGGTCTGCATGCAGCGAGCGCTGTTTGAGTGCAGACCAGCCCCGTTTCGCGCGGTTGTCCTTCGGGGCGATGGCTGGGCGTGAATCGGGATGTGGGCTGTCGTGTGAACGGAGTAGCGCCTTCGGAGGTCGACTGGGAGCGTTCGGATGTTCGAGTGATTGAACGAATGCATCCCAGGTAGTCGATTTCCAACAATTGGTATCAGAGCCGGTTTTTTGTACGTTCTTTGTATTGTTTGCGAGTTTTGTTTTGCAGGATAACCCGATTATTATGGTCATATGTTTATGTTTTGTATGTTGTGGTTTGTTAAACTCTCGGGGTTGTCGAGAACTTTTTGTTTTTGAATCGTTGCTTGAATGCAATAGTTAAAACGACGGGTTTAGTCGTTTAGGTTTTTCTATTTCGTTTTTCGTTTATCCGGATGTATAGGATCGATGCCGGAAGTAGTTAGTTTTACTTATGTAATGTTGCTGCTACTTGGTGGATCGAGAGAAGATCGAAGGCCGGACGAACGAGGGTCGAGGAGTCGAGCCCGCAGCCTGCTGTGTACAAACGGCGCCCGCTGGAGGGCAAACAGCGGTCGCTGTTTGCAGCTCCTCCAGCGAGCGCTGGATATAGGGCAGCGCCCGCTGCCCTAAGGTTGGCAGCAGCGGCTCGGGGGTTCGACGGACGTCACGGAATGCTCGTCTTTGCCCGGGACGATACTCCAGTGGGAGGGGTTCGTCTCTTGGCACTGAGACGAGTCGGTGATGGACCGAGACCGAGACGAGCAACGAGACGAAGATCCGAGAAGACGTGCATCGAAGAATTTTAAAGGCCATAATAATCGGGGCCACTTTAAATGCTTTTTGTGTGTTTACGTGCTTTTATTATGCTTTAATTTTTATGTGCATGTATGTTATCCCTCTCGTTTTGCGCGGTCGTGCCTCGGGTGCGATGGCTGGGTGCAATTCGGGTCAGGGGCTTTGTCGTGAACATAGTAGGCACACTGGAGGTCGACTGGGCTTGTCCGGATGTTCGAGTAGTCGAACGGACATGTCCCGGGTATTCGATTTCCAACAATTGGTATCAGAGCCGGTTTTGTACGTTCATTGTATTGTTTGCGAGAATTGTTTTGCAGGTTCACCCGATTATTATGGTCATGTTTTTTTTTTGTACTGTATGTTGTGGTGTGTTAAACTCTCGGGGTTTTCGAGATCTTTGTTTTGATTCGTTGCTTGTTTGTAATAGTTAAAACGAAGGGTTGAGTCGTTTAGGTTTTTCTATTTCGTTTTTCGTTTATCCGGATGTATAGGATCGATCAATATGTATAGGATCGATGCCGGAAGTAGTTAGTTTACTTATGTAATGTTACTGTTACTTGGTGGATCGAGAAGAGATCAAAGCCCGGAGAAACGAGAGTCGAGGAGAGCGAACCGGCAACGAGCTGCCATCGAACACACCCCGTGTATCGTGATGGGCAGCAGCGGGGCTGGGGTTCGTTCGACCCCACGGACGACTCAACGAGGCTCGAGACGAGACTCCAGTGGGAGGAGTTCGTCTCTTGACCCTCGAGCGAGTCGGTGGTGGATCGAGACCGAGACGAGCAACGAGACGAAGATCCGAGAAAACGTGCATCGAAGATATTTAAAGGCCATAATAATCGGGACCACGTTAAATGCTTTTTGTGTGTTTACGTGTTTTTTTTTATTATGCTTTACGTATTTTGTGCATGTTGTCCCTTTCGTAAAATACTAAGTGGGAGAGGGATTGGAAACAATCCCGCGGTCTCCATTCTCTGTTTTGATAGTGATGTGTGTCACTTACGAGTTGGCTTTAGTGTCATCCTCCCTATCGGATAAAGTCGACACACGGATATCACTGGATCAAAATTCGAATTCAATTCCATTTATAGAATTGAACACTTAAGTTTTTCAAAGCAATGCCTAATCTGTTTTTCAAAGACTAATTTCAACTCGACTCATTCTCACCCCGGGGAGTGGAATGGAGCCAAAGCGCTTGGTTATGTCGATGACACAGATTAGAGACATTCGAGTCATTTGATGACTGGATCGATTGTCTGGTTGACTCCCTCACCTAGTGAGAGATAGGGCTCAATTGCATGATTAATCGCTGGTTAGAAACTTCGAGTTTCACTTACGAGATATCAAGCTTTGATTAACGAAATTGTGAAATTTATTAAATGGAATTCAATTAACAAAGTTGTTTGTTTAGTAAACGTCCACACTATCGTGGCTTACTAGACGGAAACGGAACTTTGGGTTAATTGAGGCTCGACAGTTATAGGAAATCGTAAAGGGACCGCATGTCAACGTAAACGTCCACACTAACGTGGCTTGCGGTGGGCGTGTAGTTCCCGAGCGGTCAACTTAGTACTGAGAAATGGTATACACTTAGGTACACTTTACAGTATCCTCCCCATCGGAGTCACTGCTGTAATGATGTACGACCGAAGTAAAAGTCCAGTTATAAAATCGTTTGGACTAGTATACGTCCACATGAACGTGGCATGCTAGTCTGATGGGATTTTAGGATTGATTGGTAAATTTAATGATATTAATTAAGGGAGTTAATATCGAATTAAATTTGACGGTTTGATTTGTCTCTTTTATAGATATGGCACTCAACCCACTGTCTGTGATACTAAAAGAGAACAAACTCACTGGTCCAAACTATATTGATTGGAAGCGAAACTTGGACATTGTCCTGACTGCTGAAGAGTACAAATATGTACTCCATGAGGATTGTCCTGATGAACCTATAGATACTTCCACTCCTGAGGAAAAGGAAGCTCATCGGAAGTGGGTCAAGGCTAATCAGATGGCGCGGTGCTACATTTTGGCTTCTATGTCAAATGTGCTGCAACATCAGCATGAGGCCATGACCACTGCCTATGATATGATTGCTGGAATTCGATATCCCGGGTTATGTAAATTTGCGGAAACCGACAACCCGACCGAAATCCTCTCGCCGGAGATGAAACCGCGAACCACCGCACGAACCGGAGCTCGACCGAGCACCGCACGGGACGAACCCGCGCGCCCAGCCGAGCCCCCGCACGGGGCTCGCGATCGCTAACCCTAGCGATCGCCGGGGATGCACGCGCATCCCCGTGGGGCTGTTCCGAACAGCCCCCGGCGGTGAGTCCGGCGACTCACCGCCGCCGCCGAGGAGGGCGGTGCGCCCAGCGCACCCGCCGCGGCCCAGCCGCGGCTCGCCCGGCGATCGACCCCGCGGTCGATCGCGTGCCCCGGCGTCAAGCCGGGGCGTCCTCGTGTGGGCTGTTGGAATTCGATATCCCGGGCTATTAAAATTTGCGGAAACAATAACCCGAACGAAAAACCTTCCGCCGGAGATCACACGAACACCGACTCATCCGCCGGAGTCCGACCATCGGAGACCGTGCGCCCGAAGACGCACAGCCCGCCCCCGGCCGAACCCCGACGAGCCGGGCGTTCACGCGATCGAAGGATCGATCGCATGGAGCGATCGATCGGGGAGGGGCTGCCCAGCAGCCCCCGCGGCGAGTCCGGCGACTCGCCGCCGCCTGGAAGGCTGGCCCGCCTCCAGCAGGGCCGCCGCGGGTCACAGCCCGCGGCCAGCGATCGATCATGACGATCGATCGCACCCCCGGCGTCCAGCCGGGGTTCGCCCTTCCACGCCCGCGCGAAACCCTAGCCCGGGCGATCGCTTGTGGTCCGGTGGCTTCGCCACCACCACTCGATCGTCCCCCGTTCATGGTTTCGTACCTCGGATCTTGTTCTACGGTATTCTCGATAAATCCAAAATCGAATAAATCAAGGGCGTTTAGATTTTTACCTTTCGATTCGTTGTTCGGAGAAACGAATTCAAGACGACCTTTTGAATCTTCCCACGTATTCCTTGCACTAGCTTGAACGTCGGGTGGGCGAAGATCCTCCAAGCTCTATGTATCTACTTCTCTCTCTACTTTCTCTCTCTAGAAGAATTGTGATCTTCAACTTATGAGAATAGAGAAGACCATGTAGTGCTTTTATAGGCTACGTAGGGGATCTAAAGGAGGTGGAATATTGGGCTTCCAATATTAATGATTAAATTGAGCCCAAGCCCAAATCTATTAATCTCCCATTAATATTAATTAATTTATTTTCCACTATATAAATTAATTGCACTCCCAATATTAAACCATATTATATCCAAATAATATTTCTCCGGTAGTATTATTTATTCCGTGTATTTAAGATATAAATATCCATGAATAAAATTTATTTATTGCTTAATAAATTTATTCATCTCTTTTATCCGAGACTAGTACCACTCAACCTTATTTATTATGCGGAATTAAATCCACTCGCGAGGTTTACATAATAAATCCTTCTGAGCTCATCTCGGGGATATTATCAACCCTTCCGGGATACACTGTCCGGTCAATTATTCACGGCATGCCATATATAAAATATAGTGACCCAACTTGACCGGTAATCAACCCAATAAATAAATCGGTTAATTCCTTTGGCAAATCAAAGTCACTTATATTAAATATACACACCCGCAATAATATCGGGGATTAAGAATATAATACACTGAGTCTCAAATCAATTATCGCCGAGCAATCCTAATTGATGAGTCTCAATCGATCCGCTCAATACACCAAGTGTACAAGTGTGATAAAATAATTAAGATAAATTATTTTCTCTCTCACACAACGACTATACCGATGGATTGGTCCGTGTCCATCTAGGTCGTGAGCATCTGTTCGATTAAATACGAGTAACCGATAGTATGATCTTCTGTGTGCCCATGCAACACCATACTAACTACAACGTATAAAATCCAGGACTATAATTTGCATAAATTTAATTAACAATAATTAAAAGCAAATGAATGTTCGTATTTAATAGGTAAATGAAAGTGTACAAGGAGTTTATAATACTCAAATCTAGACATTAAGTATACTACTCCATCATGGGCCCCGCGATCGATGCCCTAGGGCTCGATCGCACCCCTCGGCTCCCAGCCGAGGGTCCTTCGAACCTTCGCCGGGGATCTCGAATCCCCGTCCCCGAAGTTCGTCGTTTTCCCGGATCGTCCGTTCATGTATGCATCACAATTAAATTCACATAAATTCACACAAAGGAGTTTATGATTTTACCTTTTAATTCGTTGTGCGGAGAAACGAATCTAAGTTGATGACCTTACGATCTTCCCACGTATTCCTTGCACTAGCTTGAACGTCGGGTGGGCGACGATCCTCCAAGCTTATGGATCCTCTTCAACTCTCTAGAACTATCAACTATTGATATTCTTGTCTTATGAAAAAGTGAAGACCATGTAGTGTTTTTATAGGCTACGTAGGGGATCTAAAGGAGGTGGAATATTGGGCTTCCAATATTAATGATTAAATTGAGCCCAAGCCCAAATCTATTAATCTCCCATTAATATTAATTAATTTATTTTCCACTATATAAATTAATTGCACTCCCAATATTAAACCATATTATATCAAATAATATTTCTCCGGTAGTATTATTTATTCCGTGTATTTAAGATTTAAATATCCATGAATAAAATTAATTTATTGCTAATTAATTTATATTCATCTCTTGAATCCGAGACTAGTACCATTCAACCTTAATTATTGTGCGGAACGAATCCACTCATGAGGTTTACACAATAATTCCTTTTGAACTCATCTCGGGGATATTATCAACCCTTCCGGGATACACTGTCCGGTCAATCATTCACGGCATGCCATATATAAAATATAGTGACCCAACTTAACCGGTAATTAACCCAATAATTAAATCGGTTAATTCCTTTGGTAAATCAAAGTCACTTGTATTGAATATACACACCCGCAATGATATCGGGGATTAAGAATATAATACACTGAGACTCGAATCGATTATCGCCGGCAATCCTAATCGATGAATCTCTACGATCCGCTCAATACACCAAGTGTACAAGTGTGATAAAATAATTAAGACAAATTATTTTCTCTCTCACACAACGACTATACCGATGGATTGGTCCGGGTCCATCTAGGTCGTGAGCCACTGTTTGATTAAATACGAGTAACCGATAGTATGATCTTCTGTGTGGGGCCCGACACACCATACTAACTACAACGTATAAAATCCAGGACTATGATTTGCATATATTTAATTAATGATAATTAAAAGCAAACAATTGTTTATTTAATAGATTAAATGCTATGATCGGGAGTTTATCGTTACTTAAATCTAGACATTAAGTACACAACTCCAACAATCTCCCACTTGTACTAAGGTCTAGTCATTTCCTCCAAACTCCCGGTTCCCATACTCATCACGTGCTTTAAAGTGTACTTCCAAGAAGTACTATGTGAGTGAGCAATCTAGGTTGCCGCTCTGAAGTTATCTTGGTGACTACTACGTCGTCTCCCCTGACGATGATTCGTATCAGGTGGTACTTGCTCTATGTGTTAACATCACTTTTGACTCATGACCTCTTCTAGTTCACTATGCACCGCTATCCAATAGCCTTTGGTAAACTAAGAGTCATATCCAAGTCAAGAGGTTATCCCGGAACCTAACCAAAACTTCCGCTACCTCTGAGGCTGCTATTCGGTTATGAGAGAGTCCGAAAAGCGTCCCGCTTATCACTCTTTCACTTCAAGGTTCCACCTTTTTGTAAAAGTGAACACATAGCCTGATATCGACTTTCACTGGTCCTTCTCTGATTTTTGGATCTGAGAATCTGTAATCTAAGAAGATTTCGTCTTGCTCAAGCTAGTACTATGAAAGTACTCTTGCAGCATTCGAACATCCCTTATCCAGATTACTTTGATATCCTCCCACTACGCAAACCGCATAGTTGATATCAGGTTCTTGTTTTATAACATTGCATCTATAAAGCTTTCCATACTTGAAGTATAGGAAACTGCTTTGTCCTCATCTTTCTCCTTTATGTGTTCGAACACATACCCTTTAGATAGATGTATATTCTGTCTCTGAAAGGCAATAACCTTTCTCAGAAGTATGCATGTTTAAAACAAACCTTAATCGTATAAGATGTCTAGGAGAAGTACAATGTTCTTATCTCTAGATCATAAGATCTTAAGAACAAGCTCTAACTTCTTCTCAATCTTATATCTCGATTTATTTAGACAACCACTATTTTATGTCTGATGACACTTTTACATAGTTGCCAATGATAAAATGTTATCTACACAAAATCTCCGAGAAACACCACCTTGTTTCCATCACTTCTCTAATACACCTTTCGTCTATGCCTTTTGATGAATCCATCAAATGGACTATCCCATCAATTCGCAAGTTCCACGATTCACAGCTTTAATTCAATCCATAAATGGATTTACTAAGCTTGTACTCTAAATGATCTAGCCTCTTAACAATAATCCTTATTGTTCCAAGCAGGCACATTTAGATCTAGTACCGCCCTTATGCAGAGCTAGGGGTCGATTTCATCTCTACTAGATCCAGAGTCCGAACTTCTCTAGTCTTATGAATATCTCTGGTTGTCCAACAACCTCCCACTGCAATGGCGTCCCGGTGTATGACAGTAATAACAATAGGTGCAGTATGTGGTGCACTTCTACTCGGTTTGGCTGGTTCCTAGTCTTTTGTCCTTTCTCTCATTTCAAGGTATTACGTCAATTTAGGCTTTGTGGTCCATCTAATAGTCTTCCTCTATGAACCGGACAGGACGTCCCTCTGGTTCATAGTACTATAGAACACACAATACTTCGTTCATCTAGGATATCCTACAACCATATTCAATATGCCGTTGCATCTAGGAATATCCATAGAACATAGGTAGTTCCGAACAACTTGTTCTTTTACTATTAGATTTTCCATTTCTTTATAGCGCACCATCTCTACACGCAAGTGTATGGCGCGGTCCTTTGGGATTGAATCCCAATCTTTGATTATGCTATGTGTTATTCAGATAGGTGGTGGCCTCCGCGACCGAGTCGCAGGCTCCTAATGGATATACTTTGATGGTTCCCCATAATAGCTTTGTGTCCATTGACTAGTCAAAACACTTTGCTTTTATGGCACATTAAGTATTCTAATCCATCACTGAGTATTCTTTGAGAGAATTTCTCGTACCTTTCTAATTTACACATATGTCTGCATATCTAATCATTTCCAACACTTGTCTGAATTCTATCCTTTATCCAGAAAGGTTTGCTTAGATGTATTATCCTCCAAATTCAATCCTTAGGTCGGAAGGTCCATTCCTTCAACTTTAATAAATCAATTTCGACCATTTGAATCTTATTTGAAAATACTTCTAAGTATAAGATTTCACAAGTATAATGATAAAGAAATATCTAATAAGTAAAACAAGTTATAGAACGGTTCGTTGCAATTGGGGTAGACTTAGGATCTATCATTCATATATTGCTGTCTAATGTACCAGAATAGATAATGCCATTATTTCTTATCAAAATCATCCAATGATTAAAGAAATAAAATATCCATTCATTAATAATAGAAATCCAGAACAAAACGTTCTTTCTAAAATAAAGGGGTACATAAAGCAATAACTTTGAAATGAAATCCTATTTAACTACTAAAGCAGATAAATGTCTTCCACCGCAACCGCTGCCTCCTTTACAGCTTTGCCCGTGTAGACTCGAACTCTTCCTCTCTAAGTCGCCGGGTTTTCTGGAACCCCTGCATTCGAAAATGCACATACCGTCAGTGGTTCCATATCTACACACCAGAATTCTGGTAGATAATACCACTGATTATGTTTTACGACTAAGGAAAAATCGTACCTTTGAGAGGACATTCAGACTTCCAGTGTCCCATCTTGTTGCATCGGAAGCACTTACCCTTTGGCTTTGCAGCCCCCATTTGTGGTACAGTCCTCTTGACACCACTGGGTTTCCGGGCTTGCTTCCTTCTTTTGCCCCTACCTCCACCAGGCTTAAAGCCTTTGGACTTGGTAGCTACAAGCGCTTGAGACTTGCCCTTCTTGTAGATCCCCTCTGCCGCCTTTAGTTCAGTCAGGAGTTGCGCAAGAGTATAAGATAGTTTACCCATATTATAGCTCATACGAAACTGCTCAAAACTAGGGGCCAGAGACTGGAGTATGATGTCGACTTGCGTCTCACCATCAATAGAAGCTCCTAGGACCTCAAGTTCATTTAACATACTCATCATCTTAAGAACGTGCTCCCCAACGGGCGTTCCTTCAGATTGAGTAGTCGACATGAGGACTCTCATGGCTTCTTGCCTTGCCGCACGATCTTGCTCCCCAAACATCTCCTTGAGGTTAAACATCATATCATAGGCAGTGTCCATCGACTCATGTTGGGTTTGGAGTACATTTGACATGGAAGCCAAAATATAACACCTAGCCATTTCATCAGCCTTTTTCCACTTCCGATATGTCAGTTTTTCCTCATCAGTTGAGGCAGCCGTGGGCTCAGCAGGGCACACTTCATGGAGTACAAACTTGTACTCTTCTGAAGTTAGGACAATGTCTAAATTTCTCTTCCAATCAATATAGTTGGGGCCAGTGAGCTTATGCTCCTTGAGTATCATAGAAAGTGGGTTCATAGCTATTCTCTAAACCTATAAGCACATTTAAACAAACAATCAATTTAATATCCGATATTATCTCCCTCAAATAATATCATTAAATCACTAATCACATCTAAAATCCCATCAGGTAAGGCAAGCCACGTTCGTGTGGACGTTTACCCACCCAAATGATTTAGCAATTAGATTTGCTTCGGTCGTACATCATTATAGCGTTACTTCGTTGGGAAGAATACTATAAAGCGTACCTAAGTGTAAACCATTACTCAGTATCTAAGAAGATTGTTTGGGACTCGTATATTACCGCAAGCCACGATAGTGTGGACGTTTACGCTAATACATGAACCTTCACTTTCTTCTATAACTGTCTACATCAATCGATCCCAAATCCCATTCAATGCAGCAAGCCACGATAGTGTGGACGTTTACTACACCAAAAGATTTTTACAATTGACATCCAATTACTTTGAAGCATTTGATTTTGTAAATCAAGACGCGGAGAATCATAAGTGAAACTCGAAGTTTCTAACCAGTGATTCACCATGCGAACAACCCTATCTCTCATTAGATGAGGGAGCCGAGCAGACAATCGATCCATCTATCAAAGAATGGTACGACTGCCTCTAATTTGTGTCATCCACATGACCAAGTGGCTTTGGCTCCATTCCACTCCCCGGGGTGAGAATGAGTCGACTTGAAGTCAGTTTCAGAAAGACAAATTAGGCATTGTTTGATAAACTTAATCAATGTTTCTCGTAAGAGGAATTACAAGAATTCTCCTCCAATGACACATCTATACGAACTTCAAAAGTCCATAAGAGTCACCAAGAGAACAGTAATGGAGACCATGGGAATGTTTCCATCCCCTCTCCCACTTAGCTTTTTATAACAAAGGGATACGCTATCTAATGCATAATTAAACACATAAGCATGCATACAAGTAATAAAGCACATAACACATAGTCAAAATAAGCTAGAAAATTATTTTCCCGACTATCATGGCTTTATTCCATCTCCGTATGCGTCTTCTAGTCTTCAGTCTTCGTTCTTGAATGCTCCATGTGACGAGAATATTAATCCCAATATTTAAATCTATTTATTTTCAATAAATCCAAAAGATACTCAATTCGAAAATTAAGTCAATCGAATAAATCAAAAATAAAATTAAATATTATTAATATTTTTTATTTATTTTATTTTCCTATCTAATTCCATTAAATCTCTAGAATAATCTATCCAAGTCAAACTTGGAATATTCTAGAAGACTTCTATAATAGAATAAGGAAATAAAATAAATTAGGACTTTTCTACTTTCCAAGATTAATTAATTTCCATGTCCATGAAAATTCCCATAAAATAGGAATAATCAAATAGAAATAAATTAATTATTTTCCTATCTAATTCTATTAAATCTCTAGATTCCTATTCCAAGTGGAACTTGAAATATTCTAGAAGACTTCCATAATAGAATAAGGAAATAAATAATATTAATTCTTTTCCTATTTAATTCTATTAAATCTCTAGATTCCTATTCCAAGTAGAACTTGAAATATTCTAGAAGACTTCTATAATAGAATAAGGAAATAAATAATATTAATTAATTCTTTTCCTATCTCCATGAGAGTTTCCATACTTAGGAATACTCAAAATAGGAAAACTTGAATCAATTAGGTAAGTAGTATCTTGGTAGGATTAGGAGTAGCACGGGTTGGGGATCCCCGCACCACCACCACCACCGACCGCCGCCACCACCGGAGAGGGCACCGCCGCCGCCGCCCCAGCCGGCCGGCCACCACCTTGCCGGCGGCAGCCCCAGCCGAGGGGCGATCGGCCCCTCCCCATGGCTTCGGTCATGGGGTCGATCATGGGGTTGATCGACCCCCCGGTTCTTCGTCCTCTTCGTCTTCTTCGTCACACGAGTTCTCCGGCGGTCGTCTCGGCATCGAACCAACGTAAATAAATTACAAGAAATAAATTTACAATTCCGGTATCGATTCTATACATGAAATCGACCCTATACACTTTCCGGAAAACATAGAACGTAATAATAAATCTTAAATTCGGTCAACCCCCGAATTTTTACTATTACAAGCATTCATCCACACAAAACGAATCTCGACATGTCCGAGAGTTTAATAAACGAACAATCATGGTAAATTAAATAGCAATTAATTAAACGAATAATTAACAATTAATTAAACCATGATAGTCGGAATCCCTGCAAGGTAGAACACAATTGAACACATACATGAACACGAAACCAAACGCTCTGATACCAATTGCTGGAATTCGATATCCCGGGTTATGTAAATTTGCGGAAACCGACAACCCGACCGAAATCCTCTCGCCGGAGATGAAACCGCGAACCACCGCACGAACCGGAGCTCGACCGAGCACCGCACGGGACGAACCCGCGCGCCCAGCCGAGCCCCCGCACGGGGCTCGCGATCGCTAACCCTAGCGATCGCCGGGGATGCACGCGCATCCCCGTGGGGCTGTTCCGAACAGCCCCCGGCGGTGAGTCCGGCGACTCACCGCCGCCGCCGAGGAGGGCGGTGCGCCCAGCGCACCCGCCGCGGCCCAGCCGCGGCTCGCCCGGCGATCGACCCCGCGGTCGATCGCGTGCCCCGGCGTCCAGCCGGGGCGTCCTCGTGTGGGCCCCGCGATCGATGCCCTAGGGCTCGATCGCACCCCTCGGCTCCCAGCCGAGGGTCCTTCGAACCTTCGCCGGGGATCTCGAATCCCCGTCCCCGAAGTTCGTCGTTTTCCCGGATCGTCCGTTCATGTATGCATCACAATTAAATTCACATAAATTCACACAAAGGAGTTTATGATTTTACCTTTTAATTCGTTGTGCGGAGAAACGAATCTAAGTTGATGACCTTACGATCTTCCCACGTATTCCTTGCACTAGCTTGAACGTCGGGTGGGCGACGATCCTCCAAGCTTATGGATCCTCTTCAACTCTCTAGAACTATCAACTATTGATATTCTTGTCTTATGAAAAAGTGAAGACCATGTAGTGCTTTTATAGGCTACGTAGGGGATCTAAAGGAGGTGGAATATTGGGCTTCCAATATTAATGATTAAATTGAGCTCAAGCCCAAATCTATTAATCTCCCATTAATATTAATTAATTTATTTTCCACTATATAAATTAATTGCACTCCCAATATTAAACCATATTATATCAAATAATATTTCTCCGGTAGTATTATTTATTCCGTGTATTTAAGATTTAAATATCCATGAATAAAATTAATTTATTGCTAATTAATTTATATTCATCTCTTGAATCCGAGACTAGTACCATTCAACCTTAATTATTGTGCGGAACGAATCCACTCATGAGGTTTACACAATAATTCCTTTTGAACTCATCTCGGGGATATTATCAACCCTTCCGGGATACACTGTCCGGTCAATCATTCACGGCATGCCATATATAAAATATAGTGACCCAATTTAACCGGTAATTAACCCAATAATTAAATCGGTTAATTCCTTTGGTAAATCAAAGTCACTTATATTGAATATACACACCCGCAATGATATCGGGGATTAAGAATATAATACACTGAGACTCGAATCGATTATCGCCGGCAATCCTAATCGATGAATCTCTACGATCCGCTCAATACACCAAGTGTACAAGTGTGATAAAATAATTAAGACAAATTATTTTCTCTCTCACACAACGACTATACCGATGGATTGGTCCGGGTCCATCTAGGTCGTGAGCCACTGTTTGATTAAATACGAGTAACCGATAGTATGATCTTCTGTGTGGGGCCCGACACACCATACTAACTACAACGTATAAAATCCAGGACTATGATTTGCATATATTTAATTAATGATAATTAAAAGCAAACAATTGTTTATTTAATAGATTAAATGCTATGATCGGGAGTTTATCGTTACTTAAATCTAGACATTAAGTACACAACTCCAACAATGATGCTTAACCTCAAGGAGATGTTTGGTAATCAGGACAGGGCAGCCAGGCAAGATGCTATGAGGCAACTCATGACGGCCACTATGTCCGAAGGAACGCCCGTGAGGGATCACGTTCTTAGGATGATAGGCTATCAGAATGAGATAGAGATTATGGGAGGATCTATCGATGGGGAAACCCAGATCGATATAGTGCTCCAGTCTCTGCCTAAGAGTTTTGAGCAGTTCCGCCTGAACTATAACATGAACAAGAGGTTATATACGTTGGCGGAACTCCTGACTGAACTCCAGGAGGCAGAGGGAATCTTTAAGAAGTCTCAGGCACTTGTGGCTGTGAAACTTCCTGGTCCTCCGGGGACTAAGAGGAAGAAGAAGCAAGGACGGAAACCCAGTGGACCCAGAAATGGTGCACCACGGAATGGAGTGAACAAGCCCAAGGGCAAGTGTTTCCGTTGCAAGCAGTCTGGACATTGGAAGTCTAATTGTCCTCTCAGACAAGGAGGTATGAAATTGATGGAGTTGTATTCTAAATGTCTAGTTTAGTGCAAATACGGAACTCCTTATCTATACCTTAATTCGAGATATGATTCAAGCATGATTGCATTTAATGCAATAGTCCTTGATGTATACGTTGTAGACAGTATGGCGTGAGGAGACACGCGGAAGATCATACTGTCGGTTACTCGTATACTATCGAACAGTAGCTCACGACTTAGATGGACAGGGACAATCCATCGGTACGTCGTAGTGTGACTGGTAGATAGTCGGTCTTGGCTATCATGTTACACTCGTACACTTGGTGTATTGAGCAGGACCACGGGAGGGCGTTCGATTTATACTAATCGCAGTAATCGAACTAGACCTCAGATATTACGGATATACGAATTCCTAATCCCTATATAATTATAGGTGCGTGTGTCCAGTTCTCGGTTCTTTGACTTACTAGTGAGTGAGACTAATTGATTAGTCAATATTCTCGGTAAATTGGGAATCGGAATTGTACACACGGCATGCTATAGATTATAGACAGGAAACTGTGTCCCATTTATTGGGTTGATGATGTCCCCGAGATGAGCTCATAGAGTTTATCATGTAAACCCTGCAGGTGGATTCGTTCCACATGATAATAAGGATGAGTGGTACTAGTCTCGGATAACAAGAAACGAGTTAATTTAATTATTAGTAATTAAAGTTAATTCGTGGACATACGATATCTTAAACACGGGGAAAGTCGTATATGTAATTCGGCGGAATTATTATTGTTGAAATAATATAAATTAATTATTGGGAATTCAATTATAATTTTATAGTGGAATTAATTATAATTAAAATTGTGGAATTTAATTAAGGTTTGCCTTTTAGGACGCCGATTAATTAAATTGCAATTTAGCCTAATAATTAATTTCCATAAGGTATCTGGTGTAGCTCTATAAATACCTCACCCTCTCTTTCTCTAAACCTAAAAGAAACGCGCTATTCTATTTTTGCGGAGAAAAATAAATTGTTGCGCAATTATTTTTCTGTAAAAATAAATAGATTAGCGCTGTTATTATTTTCTGGAGAAATTGATTGCTAGCGCAATTATATTTCTGAGACAGAAGATCAAAACCTACGCCGCTATAATTAATTCTGCAGAGAAAATAAAAGCTTGCGCAATTAATTTTCCTCTGCTTAATTAATTCAGATTAGCGCAGTAATAATTCTGTAGAAATAATTTTGCTTGCGCAAATATATTTCTGAGACAGAGGATATTATTCCTACGAAAGGTTCAAGAGAGAAAGGAGAAGAGGAAGGTTCAGCGGATCGTTGCTCACTCAACGGCTGAACGTCGGGGATAGAGACATACACTGGAAGGCTTCGTGGTCTCAACAATTCGGCTTCTCCGAATCACGCGACAAAGGTATAAGAAATCGAAACCCTTATTCCGCATACGTTTCGTTTTCTATTTCGTTAAAAATAGATCGGATCTAAGATCGGGTTCTGGGCGTCGTGGATCATGTTCCTCGACTACTGGGGGTCAAGGACCTCCGGATCGGTAGTCGGAAGAGGAAAATCGACCCGGAAACGCGCTCGGAACAGCAGGTCGCCGTTTCGCTGTTTTTCGGGTAGCCAACTCTGGTTCGCGCGGTTGTCCTTCGGGGCAATGGCTGGGCGTGAATCGGGACACGGGCTGGCACGTGAACGGAGTAACGGACCTGGAGGTCGACTGGGATCGTTCGGATGTTCGAGTGATCGAACGAACGCATCCCGGGTAGTCGATTTCTAACAATTGGTATCAGAGCCGGTTTTGTCGATTCGTTGTATTTTTGCGAGATTTGTTTTGCAGGTTCGAACCCGGTTATTATGGCCAACGTTGTGATTGTATGTTGTGCTTTAATTTGTGGTTTTGATTAAACTCTCGGGCTTGTCGAGATTGTTTTTGTTTTGGAAAAACGATGCTTGTTTGTAATAGATAAAAACGACGGGTTGAGTCGTTAGGTTTATTTATTTTTCGTTGTATCCGGGACATGTATAGGGTCGATCACCTTGTATAGGATCGATGCCGAATTTAGTAAGTTTATTCTTGTAATTTTTCTTACTAATTTTGGTGGATCGAGACGAGATCAAAACACGGAGAAACGAGGATCGAGGAGAGCGAACCGGCAACGGGCAGCCATCGAACACACCCCGTGTTCGCCACGGGCAGCAGCGGGGCTGGGGTTCGTTCGACCCCACGGACGACTCAACGAGGCTCGAGACGAGGCTCGAGTGGGAGGAGTTCGTCTCTTGACCCTCGAGCGAGTCGGTGGTGGACCGAGATCGAGACGAGCAACGAGATGAAGTTCCAAGAGACGTGCATTGGAAAATATTTAAGGTCATAATAATCGGGGCCACGTTAATTGCTTTTTATGTGATTTACGTGTTTATTATTATGCTTAAATTATTTATGCATGTTATCCCTTATCGTAAAATACTAAGTGGGAGAGGGATTGGAAACAATCCCGCGGTCTCCATTCTCTGTTTTGAATGTGATGTGTATTGACTTACGAGTTGGCTTTAGTGTCATCCTCCCTATCGGATAAAGTCGATACACGGATATCACTGGATCAAAATTCAAATTTAAAATCCACTTATAAAATTGAACAATTATATTTCTCAAAAGCAATGCCTAATCTGTCATTCAAAGACTAATTTCAACTCGACTCATTCTCACCCCGGGGAGTGGAATGGAGCCAAAGCGCTTGGTTATGTCGATGACACAGATTAGAGACTTTCGAGTCATTCGATGACTAGATCGATTGTCTGATTGGCTCCCTCACTTTGTGAGAGATAGGGCTCAATTGCATGATTGATCGCTGGTTAGAAACTTCGAGTTTCACTTACGAGATATCAAGCTTTGATTAATAAAATTGTGAAATTTAATAAATGTAAGAGTCAATTAAAAAAAGTTGTTTGTTTTAGTAAACGTCCACACTATCGTGGCTTGCTAAATGGAAACGGTACTTTGGGTTAATTAAGATTCTATGAAATTTAAATAAGTGAGATTCAATTAATAAAGTTGTTTGTTTTAGTAAACGTCCACAAGAACGTGGCTTGCTAAATGGAAACGGAACTTTGGGATTAATTGAGGCTCGACAGTTATATAAAGTCGTGGAGGACCGCATGTCAACGTAAACGTCCACAAGAACGTGGCTTGCGGTGGACATGTGGTTCCCGAGCGGTGGACTCAGTACTGAGAAATGGTACACACTTAGGTACGCTTTATAGTATCCTCCCCATCGGAGTCACTGCTATGATGATGTACGACCAAAGTAAAAATCCAATCATAAAATCATTTGGACTGGTAAACGTCCACAAGAACGTGGCTTGCTATGTCTGATGGGATTTTGGAAATGATTGGTAGTTTAATGATATCACTTGAGGGAAATGATATCGAATTAAACTCATTGTTTGTTTTATATGGTATTATTCCCATTAAAAGTCAACAAACTCACTGACCCTGATTGTATGGATTGGATATGAAACTTGGACATTGTCCTAACTGCAGAGGAGTACAAATATGTACTCCAAGTCAATTGACCTGCTGAACCAAATGATGTTTCCACTACTGAGGAAAGGAAGCTCATTGGAAATGGATCAAGGCTATGAGATGACGCGGATCAACATTATGACTTTCATGTCAAATGTGTTGCGACATCGGGATCATGCCATGACCATTACCTATGATATGATGCTTAACCTCAAGAAGTTTTTGGTTATCAGGACAGGACAGCTGGGCAAAGTGAAATGAGGCAACTCATGACGGACATCATGTCGGAAAGAACGCCCGTGAGGGATCACGTTCTTAGAATGATGGGCTATCTTAATGAGATAGAGATTCTGGGAACAATTATCAATGGGGTAACCCAGGTTGATTTTGTGCTCCAGTCTCTGCCGAGAAGTTTTGAGCAGTTCCGCCTGAACTATAATATGAATAAGGGGTCTTACTCATTGGCGGAGCTCCTGATTGAACTTCTAGCGGCTGAGAGAATCTTTAAGGGTCCTCAAAACACTTATGGCTGAGAAATTGACTCTTCCTAGGCCTTCGGGCGGCAAAAGGAAGAAGAAGCAAATACGGAAACCCAGTGGGCCTAATATATCTGGACCACGGAATGGGACAAGCAAGCCCAAGGGGCAAGTGCTTCCGTTGTAAGCAGTTCGGATACTGGGAGTTTGATTGTCCTCTCAAAGCAACTAGTAGTTAACTTCTCCTTAGTCACCGAAACATGTTTAGTAGGTGTTATCTACCAGTACCTGGTGTGTGGATACGGAAACCACTAATCATGTCTGCACCTAAATGCGGGGGTTCCAGGAAACCCGGAGACTTAGAAAGGAAGAAGTTATAACCTACATGGGCAATAATGTTAAGGTAACAGCCGTTGCAGTGGGAGATGTTAAATGGTTTTAAACTGTAGGATTTTAGTTCTAATAAATTGCTTTTATGTGCCGACATTTAGAAAGAAATTCATTTCGGATTTCTAAATTGGCTTAGAATGGATATTCCGTTTCTTCTGATAGTTTCATACTTTTCAGAGTAGGAAACGGGGATATTATCTATTCTGGTACATTGATAGACAATTTAATACTAAATCCGTATTCTTCCACGATGCAACTCACCGGAGAAAATAACACATTGTCGAACCCCAATAAGAGTAAAGATCCTTCTGGGATGAATCAAATGTACTTATGGAATCTTAGGCTAAATCATTTTAACTTAAGTACGATTCAAAAGGATGAAAGCTGATGGACCACTCAGCTAGGTTGAAGGAAAGGACCTTCCAATCTTCGAATCATACTTGGAAGTGTAAATGACCAAGCAACCCTTTACGGTTAAAGGGAAAAGATCCAAGAAATTACTAGAGTTGATTCGCTCTGATATGTGCAGACCTCTTTGAGGAGTAAGGCATACTTATCAGAAAATGGGAGTAACTCCCAACAGAATACACCATTTATGCCTCGGCAAAATAATGTGTTGTAAAGAAGGAATAGGACTCTTATAGATATGGGAAAGTAGACAATGAGTTATTCGGAGTTACCTAATTCGGTTTTGGGATATGCCTTGGAAACAGCGGCGTTTATCCTGAACTTGATTCCTTTGGAAACTTTTACAGATATTCGGTTGTTTATAGGATACCCTAAGAAAACGAATTGAGATATGTAATATAGTCCAAAGGACCAGGTATTCGTTGATTGCATCAACGTTCGGTTCTTAGACATGGACTATATATGCAAGAATCACAAGCCCAAGAGTAGAGTAATACTTAATGTGCTTAGAGGGACTGATCAAGACTTAGAACCAGCCTAACTGAGTAGTTCACTACTATAATCTTTAGTCACTAAAGATACACCGGAGCGTCGTCGTAGTGGGAGGGTTGTTGGACAACCCAACAGGTTCATGTTTATAGGTGAGTCTTCGGACTTGTTACTTGGAGAACATGAAGCCGAACCCTGGATCTATGACGAGACGTTGAAAGATCAAGATGCTCAGTCTTGGCAAAAGTCGATCCGGATTCTTTTGTCTTCACATGGACGATGGAAGTGAAGACAGATTTCCTAAATCAAAGTCTTGACGGGGCCATCTGTGTGGGACAGCCAGAGAGATTCATCGAAAAGAGCCAAGAGCATTCGGTAAGCAAGCTTAATCAATCTTAGGATTGAAGGAAGCTTTAAGATCTTGGACAAATGCGGACCTATGAGAAAATTCATTTCATGGATTCATTCAAGGCATGTTTAGGTCCTGAGTGTAATAAAGAAGTGGCAGAAAAGATGTGGTGTTTTCTCATTCTTTATGTAGACGACATCCTTCTAAATTGGCAACAATATGAAAGATGTTATCGGACATAAAGGGATGGTTGTCCGAGTAATTCAATGTAAGAGACTTAGGAGAAGTTGGGAATGTTCTTGGGATCAAAGTAATAAATGATCGCCAGAAAAGAACATAGAACTTATCTCGAGCCTCATACATAAATACAATTCTTACTCGTTGCAGCATACAGAATTCAAAGAAAGGTCTTCACCTTTTAGATGTGGAATTCGTCTATCTAAAGTTTTGTGTCCGACACAATAAAGGAGATAGATGAAGAGTAAGCAGTTCCCTGCACCTTAATGGTGGGAAGCTTAATGTATGTAATGTTATGCACGAGACTGATATCTACTATGCCGTGGGCATGGTGGTGAGATATCATAGTAATCCTGGAAAGAATCACTCGACTGATGTAAAGAACATGTTTAGGTTCCTGCAGAGGACCAGGAATTATGTTCTGAGTTACAAAGCAGTCAAGTTGTTTCCTTTGGATTACATAGAATTGGATTTCCAAATCAAACAGGGACAGTCGAAAGTCGAAGTCAGGCTATGTGTTCTCACTGTGAAGTGGAGCAGTCACATGGAAGAATGTAAAGCAGCGATGCATTACGGACTCTACCATGGAAACTGAAAGGATAACGGCCTCTGAGGCAGTTAAAAGGTCAGTGTGGCTCCAGAACTTCCTAAGGGACTAAGATGTGGTTTCTAGTTTACCCAAAGCTATTTTGAATAGCGGTATTGGCAAACTTGAAATGCCACGAGTCCACAGTGGGAGATAACACGTAGAGCGCAAGTACCACCTGATTCGAGAGATCGTCTAGTAAGACGATGCAGTTGTCACCTAGATAGCATCGAGAGGATTGCCTGGTAAACCCGTTCACAAAGGCACTTCCAGCGAAAGCGTTGGGTAGGCGTGATGAGGTTATGGGAATCTGATGTTTGGGAGAGGGCGACTAGACTCTTAGTATAAGTGGGAGATTGATGGAGTTGTATTCTAAATGTCTAGTTTAGTGCAAATACGGAACTCCTTATCTATACCTTAATTCGAGATATGATTCAAGCATGATTGCTTTTAATGCAATAGTCCTTGATGTATACGTTGTAGACAGTATGGCGTGAGGAGACACGCGGAAGATCATACTGTCGGTTACTCGTATACTATCGAACAGTAGCTCACGACTTAGATGGACATGGACAATCCATCGGTACGTCGTAGTGTGACTGGTAGATAGTCGGTCTTGGCTATCATGTTACACTCGTACACTTGGTGTATTGAGCAGGACCACGGGAGGGCGTTCGATTTATACTAATCGCAGTAATCGAACTAGACCTCAGATATTACGGATATACGAATTCCTAATCCCTATATAATTATAGGTGCGTGTGTCCAGTTCTCGGTTCTTTGACTTACTAGTGAGTGAGACTAATTGATTAGTCAATATTCTCGGTAAATTGGGAATCGGAATTGTACACACGGCATGCTATAGATTATAGACAGGAAACTGTGTCCCATTTATTGGGTTGATGATGTCCCCGAGATGAGCTCATAAAGTTTATCATGTAAACCCTGCAGGTGGATTCGTTCCACATGATAATAAGGATGAGTGGTACTAGTCTCGGATAACAAGAAACGAGTTAATTTAATTATTAGTAATTAAAGTTAATTCGTGGACATACGATATCTTAAACACGGGGAAAGTCGTATATGTAATTCGGCGGAATTATTATTGTTGAAATAATATAAATTAATTATTGGGAATTCAATTATAATTTTATAGTGGAATTAATTATAATTAAAATTGTGGAATTTAATTAAGGTTTGCCTTTTAGGACGCCGAGTTAATTAAATTGCAATTTAGCCTAATAATTAATTTCCATAAGGTCCCTGGTGTAGCTCTATAAATACCTCACCCTCTCTTTCTCTAAACCTAAAAGAAACGCCGCTATTTTATTTTTGCGGAGAAAAATAAATTGTTGCGCAATTATTTTTAAATTGATTGCTAGCGCAATTATATTTATAATTAATTCTGCAGAGAAAATAAAAGCTTGCGCAATTAATTTTCCTCTGCTTAATTAATTCAGATTAGCGCAGTAATAATTCTGTAGAAATAATTTTGCTTGCGCAAATATATTTCTGAGACAGAGGATATTATTCCTACGGTGGGTTCAAGAGAGAAAGGAGAAGAGGAAGGTTCAGCGGATCGTTGCTCACTCAACGGCTGAACGTCGGGGATAGAGACATACACCGGAAGGCTTCGTGGTCTCAACAATTCGGCTTCTCCGAATCACGCGACAAAGGTATAAGAAATCGAAATACTTATTCCGCATACGTTTTGTTTTCTATTTCGTTAAAAATACATCGGATCTAAGATCGGGTTCCGGGCGTCGTGGATCATGTTCCTCGACTACTGGGGGTCAAGGACCTCCAGATCGGTAGTCGGAAGAGGAAAATCGACCCGGAAACGCGCTCGGAACAGCAGGTCGCCGTTTCGCTGTTTTTCGGGCAGCCAGCTCTGGTTCGCGCGGTTGTCCTTCGGGGCAATGGCTGGGCGTGAATCGGGACACGGGCTGGCACGTGAACGGAGTAACGGACCTGGAGGTCGACTGGGATCGTTCGGATGTTTGAGTGATCGAACGAACGCATCCCGGGTAGTCGATTTCCAACAGAAATTTTCCTTAGTCACTGAAACATGTTTAGCGGTGTTATCCACCGGTACCTGGTGTGTGGATACGGGAGCCACTGATCATGTCTGCAATTCTTTGCAGGGGTTCCAGGAAACCCGGCGGCTTAGAGAGGGAGAGATCACTATCTACATGGGCAACGCAACGAAAGTGGCGGCAGTTGCAGTGGGAGATATTTATTTATCTTTTAATAATAATGTTTTGGTATTGAATAATTGTCTTTATGTACCGAATTTTAGAAAGAACCTTGTTTCGGTTTCTAAATTGGTTTTGAATGGATATTCTGTTTCTTTTGATAGTTCTGTTATTGTCAAAAAGAATGGTGATTATATTTGTTCTGGTACATTGATAGGCAACTTATATATACTGAATCCCGATTATTCCACGGTGCAACGAGTAGAGTCATATAACACATCTAGTACCAATAAGAGAAAGGAGCCTTCTAGTATGAATCAAAAGTACTTATGGCATCTTAGGCTAGGTCATATTAACTTGGGCAGGATTCAAAGGTTGATAACTGATGGAATACTCAGTGATGTGAAAGATGAGGACTTTCCGACCTGCGAATCATGCCTGGAAGGAAAAATGACCAAGCGACCCTTTAGTGATAAGGGGTATAGATCCAAGGAAGTACTGGAGTTGATTCACTCTGATTTGTGCGGGCCTTTTTCTGTCCAAGCGAGAGGAAGTTATGAATATTTCGTAACTTTCACGGATGATTACTCAAGGTATGGTTTTGTATACCTGATGCGCCGCAAGAGCGAGTGTTTTGACAAGTTCAAGGAGTACAAAGCTCTTGTGGAGAACCTTCATGGTAAAACCATAAAGACTCTACGATCTGATCGTGGAGGAGAGTACCTCTCGGGAGAGTTTAAGGCGTACTTATTAGAGAATGGGATTGACTCCCAGATGACTGCACCATACATGCCCCAGCAGAATGGTGTAGCAGAAAGAAGGAATAGGACTCTTATGGAAATGGTAAGATCTATGATGAGTTACTCAGACCTACCAGTTTCGTTCTGGGGATATGCCTTAGAAACAGCGGCGTATATCCTGAACTTAGTTCCTTCTAAATCAGTCCCTAAGACGCCCTCGGAATTGTGGGCCGGGCGTAAGCCGAACTTGAAACACATTCGGATCTGGGGTTGTCCAGCATATGTGCTGAAGCATGGGGCTGATAAGTTGGAGTCACGTTCAGATATTCGGTTGTTTATAGGATATCCTAGAGGAACGAAAGGTGGTCTATTTTATAGTCCTAAAGACCAGAATATCGTTGTTAGCACCAACGCTCGGTTCTTAGAGGAGGATTATATAATGGACCACAAGCCCAAGAGTGAGATAATACTAAAAGAACTGAGAGGGGACGATCAAGGCTTAGATCCAACCCAACCGGGTGATACGCCACCACAGTCTGCACCTGTAGTTACTAAGGTTACACCGGAGCGTCGTCGTAGTGGGAGGGTTGTTCGACAACCCGACAGGTTCATGTTTATAGGTGAGTCTTCGGACTTGTTACCTGGAGAACATGAAGCCGATCCCTGGACCTACGACGAGGCGCTTAAAGATCAAGATGCTCAGTCTTGGCAAAAGGCGATGAAATCTGAGATTGAATCAATGGATTCAAATCAGGTCTGGAATCTTGTAACACCGCCTAAAGGTGTAAAAGCCATTGGTTGCAAGTGGGTGTACAAGAGAAAAAGAGGGTCTGACGGGAAGGTGGAAACCTTCAAGGCTAGGCTTGTTGCGAAAGGGTATACTCAGAAAGAATGGATCGATTATGAGGAAACCTTTTCGCCGGTAGCTATGCTAAAGTCGATCTGGATTCTTTTGTCTATAGCATCTTATATGGATTATGAGGTGTGGCAAATGGACGTCAAGACAGCATTCTTGAATGGGAATCTTGACGAGACCATTTACATGAGACAGCCAGAAGGTTTCATAAAGAAAGGCCAAGAGCATCTAGTATGTAAGCTAAACCGATCCATTTATGGATTGAAGCAAGCTTCTAGATCTTGGAACATGCGGTTTGATGAGGTTATCCAGTCTTATGGATTCATCCAAAGCATGGACGAGTCGTGTGTATACCGGAGAAGTGACGGAAACAGTGTGGCGTTTCTCGTGCTTTATGTAGACGACATTCTTCTAATTGGCAACAATGTGAAGATGTTGTCGGACATAAAGGGATGGTTGTCCAAGCAATTCGATATGAAAGACTTAGGACAAGTTGGGCATGTTCTTGGGATCAAGGTTATAAGGGATCGCCAGAAAAGAACATTAAGCTTGTCCCAAGCCTCATATATTGATACGATTCTGGCTCGTTTCAACATGCAGAATTCCAAGAGAGGTGCTCAACCTTTCTGCCATGCAATTCATCTATCTAAAGACATGTGTCCCAAAACAAAAAAGGAGATATATTACATGAAGAAGGTTCCTTATGCTTCGACAGTAGGAAGTCTAATGTATGCCATGTTGTGCACGAGACCTGATATCTGCTATGCCGTTGGCATGGTAGCTAGATATCAGAGTAACCCTGGACAGGGTCACTGGACTGCTGTAAAGAACATACTTAAGTACCTGCGAAGGACTAGGAATTATGTTCTGAGTTACAAAGCGTCCGAGTTGATTCCTATTGGTTACACAGACTCGGATTTCCAATCTGATAAGGATCAGCGAAAGTCTACATCAGGCTATGTGTTCACATTGGGAGGTGGAGCAGTCTCATGGAAGAGTGTTAAGCAGAAATGTATTTCGGACTCTACCATGGAAGCCGAATATGTAGCAGCCTCTGAGGCAGCTAAAGAATCGGTGTGGCTCCGGAACTTCCTTATGGACTTGGATGTGGTTCCTGATTTTCCTAGAGCTATCACAATTTATTGTGACAATAGCGGTGCAGTGGCAAATGCGAAGGAACTACGAGCCCACAATGCGAGTAAACACATAGATCGCAAGTACCACCTGATTAGAGACATCGTCAAGAGAGGCGATGCAGTTGTCACCAAGATTGCATCACCGGATAACCTGGCTGACCCCTTTACGAAGGCACTTCCAGCGGAAGCGTTCAAGAGACACGTGAATGGGATGGGTATCGGATGTATGGTAGAGGGCAACTAGACTTTTAGTATAAGTGGGAGATTGATGGAGTTATATTCTAAATGTCTAGTTTAGTGACAATATGGAACTCCTTATCTGTGTTTTATTATCTATTAATCAAACTGTCGGCATTTTGTTTTTCATATACTTTATGCTATAGTCCTAGATGTATACGTTGTAGACAGTATGGCGTGAGGAGACACGCGGAAGATCCAACTGTCGGTTACTCGTATACTATCGAACAGTGGCTCACGACTTAGATGGACAGGGACAGTCCATCGGTACGTCGTAGTGTGACTGGGTAATAGTTGGTCTTGACTATTATGTTATACTCGTACACTTGGTGTATTGAGCAGGACCACGGGAGGGCGTTCGATTTATACTAATCGAAGTAATTGAATTAGACCTCAGATATTACGGATATACGAATTCCTAATCCCTATATAATTATAGGTGCGTGTGTCCAATTCTCGGTTCTTTAATATGCCAATGAGTGAGACTAATTGATTAGTCGAGATTCTCGGTAAATTGGGAATCGTAATTGTACTCACGGCATGCTATAGATTATAGACAGGAAACCGTGTCCCGTTTATCGGGTTGATGATGTCCCCGAGATGAGCTCATAAAGTTTATCATGTAAACCCTGCAGGTGGATTTGTTCCACATGATAATAAGGATGAGTGGTACTAGTCTCGGATAATAAGAAACGAATTAATTTAATTATTAGTAATAAAATTAATTCGTGGACATACGATATCTTAAACACGGGGAAAGTCGTGTATGTAGTTTCGGCGGAATTATTATTGTTGAAATAATATTAAATTAATTTCGGGAATTCAATTATTATTTTTTAGTGTAGTGAATAATAATTAAAATTGAAATCGATTAATTAAGGAATTGCTTTTAAGTATTCCAAGTTAATTAATATTTCAATTTAGCCCTTAATTAATTTACCTAAGGTCCCTAACGTAACTCTATTTAAACCCCCTCCCTTACCCTCTCTAAACCTAACATTCGCCGCAACATTTATTTTCAGCAGAGAATAATTAATTGCTTAGCGCAATAATATTTTTCTCTGTGTAAAATAAAAGGTTAACGCAGAAATAAATTATTCTCACACAGAGAATAATTCATACGCTGGTTTGGCAGAGAGAGTATAGACGGGAGAACTCCAGCGGATCGTTGCCCACACAACGGTTGGAGACGGGGTCTGAGACATACGTTAGAAGCATCTAAGGTCTCAACAATCGACCGCAAAGGTATGAGATCGAATTCCTTTTTCCGCAATTTATTCGATCTCATTTTTCGTTGATCATACTTTGAACGTAAGATCGGGTTCCGGGTATCGTGGATCGTATTCCTCGATTACTGGGGGTTCTAGGACCTCCGGATCGGTAGTCGGAAGAGGAAAAACGACCCGGAAACGGTCGATGTTTGCAGCTCCACCAGCGACCTCTGGTCTGCATGCAGCGAGCGCTGTTTGAGTGCAGACCAGCCCCGTTTCGCGCGGTTGTCCTTCGGGGCGATGGCTGGGCGTGAATCGGGACGTGGGCTGTCGTGTGAACGGAGTAGCGCCTTCGGAGGTCGACTGGGAGCGTTCGGATGTTCGAGTGATCGAACGAATGCATCCCGGGTAGTCGATTTCCAACATACTCAAGATCGCAATCCTTTTTAAATCTATGTTTTTAGGGTTTTCTTCTATTTAATTGAAAAATTAATTGTCAGGGCGATCAAATACATGGTGCAGTTGAAAAAAATTTGATCGGTCCTTTCCGTGACCAAATTCATGAGGGAGAAGCTTACAACATAAGAAGATTTCATGTTGTAAAAAGCCCACTGATAAATCCGCTTTTGGTTAACCCTGTTATGATATATTTTGATCCGGACACGTCTGTTATCAACGTTGTTGACCGAGGTTTTCCAGTATCTCCGTACAAGTTCGTCTCTTTTGATCGAATAACTGAAAAAACTTTTCCAGAGTCTGGACCATTCTTCGGTATGTATCATTCAACATTGATAACTTGCATTCATACTTTTAATGTTCTTTTATTTACTTGAGTTATATCTTATATGTTCATAAACAATGTTTGCTGATTGTGCAAGATGTTATTGGTCATCTGATTGAAGTTGATGATACGATGATTTATGGTGATGTAATTGTGATTAACATTATATTTCTTATATTCTCTTAATAGCAACATTGAAAAGAGTTTCTGTGTGTTTGCCCCATACTCCAATGAGATCTTGGCATATGTTGACATGTGGTGGGAGCACAGGCTATACGGATCTGTTGTGACCATACAACTGTGCAACACGACTTTTGTCGATGGTACTTATCTATTGAAGTTTTCTTTGTGAAATTCTGTTAGTTATGTATTTGATTGTTTATAATTCTTTTTCCTTTACAAGGCAGTTTGTACAGTGCAATACATCTAAGGCTACCCGAATGACTCTGTATCATCAGTGTCCGGATGCGATGGATTATCAACAGCGGTACTATCTTTTAACATTTCATTAATCAATATTGAATTGTTTACTTATTCTGTTTAAGCTAAGTAAAATAATCTGCTTCCTGTGCATTGTTGTATTTATTTAGTTTTGTTGTTAAGGTTGCTTTGGAATTAGCATTTGACTTCAGAAGATGATCAAAGTTCGACGCGGTTTGACGGATGCACAGTGCTGACTTTTGAAAAATTAATTGGAGGGCATAATAGTATGAAACAATGATTGAGTTTTTGTTTAGGATGGACAATTTATGATGTTTGTTTATCTTTAGTTTTTCTGAACAATTAATGTTGTCTTTTGACTACATTTTGGCCTTATGTTTTAACAGTTAACATATGGTTTAATGTTTTGAAGCATGAATTAATTGTATGAACTTAGTATGTTATTATATCTAAGGACTAATTATATACTCTTAACAGGTTGCTTAAATGTAAATTTACCGTGAATGTGATATGCGATCTGTTTAAAAGCAAGTTCCATAGTGAACAATCTTTATAACAAAGTAAATTTTAATGTTTTATGCTATAATTATAGTTCTATTCCTTTCTTTAAAAGCAAGTTGCGTAGTGAACAATCTCTCTATAACAAAGTAAATTTTAATGTTTTGTGCTACGATTATAGTTCTATTCCTTGCACATAAACATAAACTAATAATCTTTCTTCAGTTAAATTATACATGTTTTATAGATTGTACGTCATTAAAAAAAGAAAAAATTATCTTATTAATGGTGGTCATGATCTTACGTAAACTTATTCGTATTTCATATTAATAACAAAATATCAAGTACAAACCTATGGCTGGTCATGATCTGTTGTGCGGGCTAACTACGATTGAAATGAACTGTGACATTGTTGTTAGGATTTGTCGAAAATGGTTTTCGCTCGGCGTCGATTCCAATAGATATACGATGCATGTCGTGATGATTGATCTCATGATTAGGAAACTAAATTGCAAATATATACTTCCGTTTTTATTGATATTTTTTTTTGTGTACATATTGAATCTTACTAATAACTCATAATCATTATTCATCGGATGTAGTATTTGTTGTTTCACGGAGATCAAATTCTTGCGTTCGTTATGCTAGATCTAATCGAATACTTTAATAGTAAGATTGTTGAAGGTGAACTCTACAGATCTAATCGAATAACAAATATTATTTGCTTAAAATATTTTGTATGTCGTGGTGTAATATATTGTTTACCGAGGTTGTTTACTGGAACCGATTGAACTGAACTTAAGCGATCTGAACTGAACTAAACTATTTATGGGAACTGGAAAATATATTTAAAGTATTACAGTGAAAACTCTGTAAATTAATACTCGATACATTAATAACCTCTTTAAATTAATAGAGTGGTGTAATATATTGTTTACCGAAGTTGTTTACTGAAAACGATTGAACTGAACTTAAGCGATCTGAAATGAACTGAACTATTTAAGGGAACTGGAAAATATATTTAAAGTATTACAGTGAAACCTCTATAAATTAATACTCGATACATTAATAACCTCTTTAAATATATTGTTTACCGAGGTTGTTTACTGAAACCGATTGAGCTGAACTTAAGCGATCTGAACTGAACTAAACTATTTTAGGGAACTGGAAAATATATTTAAAGTATTACAGTGAAACCTCTATAAATTAATCTGAACTGAACTAAACTATTTAAGGGAACTGGAAAATATATTTAAAGTATTATTTCCATGATTGTATACATCCCTACTATAATTGTACCTCTTTAAATTCATAGCGCCGATCAGTTTATTGGAAAAGGAAAAAACTGCACAAAAATCTTTTCGGTTCTCCGTAAGTTTTAATCTCTCATTATCACGTATCTCTTACTGAAGGTTCTTTTTTTAGTTCTCCGATGCATATATTCACCGGTTGCGTACATAGATTTCTATACTCTGCATCAAAAAAAATTCTCTGTCTTAATCCAAATCCATGGCTCCTTGCGATACGATTTCAAAAATTAACGGATCTAAGGAATCTTGGATTTTGCGTGTTCGTGTGTGTAGGTTTTGGGTTTCTGAAGACCCTGATGGCGACGCTGATTAGATGGAAGTTCTTCTAATGGATTTTGAGGTTTATTTCTGACGATTTGTATGAGTATTGCATGATATTTTGTTTCTAATATTGAGTGTCCTTTTCATCGCATTCGATTCATATGACTAGGGTTTTGCAATTTCAACTGTTTGGTTAATTTCTATATTTGACTTTTAATTTTTAGATTCTGATATCTCAATTGATTTGTGTCAATAGATATTTATAGCAGTTGGAGTATGTTGGTAGTTAGTTGTAGCATTTACTCTGAGAATTTCTTATTTTAGTAATGTGTATTTATTTATTGTAATGTAGTTGCAAATTCGATATAAAGGGTGTTTCAAAAACTGTACTTTATACTCTGTTTTTTGTCCATATATGATTCTCACATGTAAGTATCTATTTATATACTTCAAGATTTTGTCTTTGTTCCTGTCAACTTTGTATTTTGTATGTGGTTTTGTTTATAAAAGTGATTTTGAAATTAAGTAAAACAATTTCCTTTTGGAGTATATGAAGTAGTAGGGTGATATCTAAATGGTTGATTTTGAATACTTTTTCTCACTGCACCTTTACATGTGTTTGTTCTTTCTAATCTTCTTATGCTCTTACAACCGTTTTAATTAATATGATATTCATGTTAAAATCAGTTTATACATGTTTAATTTGCAGAGACAATTTATTCATGCAACTATTTGCATTGAGATCCTGTATAAGTTTTATAGTCGTCTTATCGTAGGGCAAATATATGAGTTGTCGGATTTTCGAGTGATTCCTACCTTTCCCCAGCAACCTGTCACTTTCAATCGTAATAGGATTCTGTTCTTGAGCAACACGTCGATGCGGCCCGTGCTTCATTTGTGTTTTCCCAAGACGATTTATAGTTTCGTTGATTTCTTTTATCTCAATGACAGAGATACTAATGGGCCGTACCTTGGTACGTACACTTTACGTAACATGTGGAGTAATATCTATTATCTGCATTTAATATGATTTTTTACATAGAGTTTCATAATTTATGGAGATTATGGGGTTATTGTCCTTCGACTTTTCTTATCCAGATATTTGTTCTTTTTTTTTTGTTTTCTTTTATTCTTTTGATACCAGATGCAATTTGTCGCGTTGTTTCTGTTGATCGATCTTTGATGAGGGTTCATCCTGACGATGAAGGGCCAGACATTATAATTTTATTACTCCAAGACTTTGAGTACGTTTTTATCTCTTTCTGTTTAAAAGTGTCATACTAACATATGTTTTTTCCAATAATCAATTGATAACAAAATAACTCTTACTCTTTTCAACAAATTTTTTTTTTTTTTTTTATCTTTGGGTTGTTGATTCTCTTATTTTATTCTATAACAGAGAGACGTTTGCGCGATGTGTGTTGGTCGGCCGGCCATTCTCTGATTATATCTTGAGCTATGTTGGGCATGAATTATTTGTTGCAAGTGGTAACCTTTGTGTCGTAGTTCAACTCGGTGCTGCTACAATTTTCAACGGTCCGTTTTTTTATCCTGCCAATTTCTTTCTCTTTGAAACTCAATTTATATTTATCGAGATGTCTACTAATACTCATGTTTCAGATGAGATTGTTATTTATACGACCGAGTATGCTACTAAAGTCACTTTCTATACTGTTATTGATAAGTTCATTGACTACTTAAGAAGGTATTATGATCCTTTTGTGAATCTGTTCTATTATATATGTTGTATTGTTGTATCTTTAATTAAATTGATTTCAGATAAAATTATTAAATTCATATTTCACCATCAAATCAGTTTATTACAACCTCTACATTGCTACATTTTTGCAGGTTTCTTTGAATGATTAATAGGAGTTGGAAGCGGCTAATGAAAAAGAAGCAACTCCTACTATGTATAATATCAAATGTAAATTTATTCCATAATGTTCATTTATTTTTGTAAATTTAAGCTTTTTGTCCATGTATATTTTGAATGTTCAATGCCGTATTTATGATTTTTTTTCCATGTTTATAAATGCATTTTTTTATTTACAAACACTAATTATCTTAATCTATCTAAAATTTGGAGTTTAGATAATATTGCTAATTAAGTTTTTATTTTTCCTATATTATTAGTTAATTGTGAGGAACAACTCACTTAATTTTCTTTAATTTCTTGATTATATTGCCTTGAAGTAAAAATTTTAAAACGAAAACATATGTTAATCCTTATTCTTTTAAGTGGAAATAATTAACATACGTAATCGATGATCAATAATTATATAATTTCAATAATTAATACAAAGTATTTTATTAGAAATATAAAAATTTTCCTTCGATCATCCTTTAGAATTCAAATTGTATGACAATATATTTAGTAATATGTTAGATTAAATAATAATCTACAAAATTAAATAGTTCTATAACTTCAGGCTCTGAAAAGAGTCGCGGCCAAAATATGTGAATTGTATATTTCGTAGAAGATCATAGCCGTCCGTCGAACGATCAATGGTCTTTAACAAAATTTACCAAACTTTGGTTGATTGTGCATGCAGTTGTTGTATTTCAACACTTTCACAATGCATCAATTTCAAGAACACTCGATCTAAATTTTTCTATGAAACTTATATTTATCACATAATTAAACAGAAATTTGTATTCAAAACGCAACATAAACTTTATGAATAACTTTTCATTTATATATATTGAATATTTTCTAATTCGTAGTATTCAATTACTAATGCATTGTCCTTTACTTATACTCGATAATAGGATGCCTATGAATATAGAAGCTCATTCGTTTGATGGATCAGAATTTTCTACGCCGTGTGTGATGAGTGCTAAAAAGGAATTGCAGAGCAACTCGCCAAAGCTCTTATCTCTATTTTGTCTTAAACTTTGTGGGAAGGTATATTAATATGATAATGTGTATTAAACATGTATACTGTTGTCTTTTCAACTCAATTCTAGGGTTACTCATGCTTTTATTTTGGCTTCCTGAAGAGAAGAAACATAATCCTTTTCTATATTATTACTATAATAATTATGTTTGAATTTGAATTATTATTATTTATAATTAGCTATTTTCTTTTTTTAATTAAATGATATTATTATTTAAGGAAATCATCCAAAAACAAAATTTTAATTATAATTTAAATAAATTCCTTAATTATAGTTCGTGTGAAATTTATTTGAAGATATTATTAAGGGATAATATCACAAAAGGTCCTGTAACTTAGGTCAATCCACAAACAGTCCTGCAGGTTATACGAAAATCACAGTAAGTCCTTTCTGGTGAAAAAATCATAAAAAGAGTGCGAGAGTGTCTGACGTGGCGCCGGAGTTGCTTGCGTGGAAATAATATGCGTTTGGGGGGGGGGGGGGGGGGGGGAGGGGGTAATCTTGATGGCATGTCATGTAATTAAAATAAAAAACAGATGCATTTTCAATTGTCCTACAAGAATACGTATATTATTGCATTTTTTTTGTAAAAATTTCAGAATCAAAATCTCTCAATCGTAAGAACCCTAATTCCCAATTTTCTCTTCCATAAATTTCAGAAGCAAAATCTCAAATTCACAAGCCAAAACACTTAATTCACATTGAAATCCCAAATTCACAAGCAAAACCCCTTACCATTAGTTATCGAAAATGAATTCTCAAGAAACATCTCAGGCCGAGGCCCGCAGGAGAAAAATTGCAGAAAAATTGCCAAGAGAGAAAAGATTAAAGAATTATGAATTAGGGTTTGTGATTTTATCCCAATTATATATGCGGGAAATGTTTCGTTTTTAATTAAGTAAAACGCATATTGTTTTCATGCAAACATCTCAGACGCCACGTCAGCCAGTCTCGCGCTCTTTTTCCGCATTTTTCACCGGGAAGGACCTACTGTGATTTTCGTCTAACCTGCAGGACTGTTTGTGGATTCGGCCTAAGTTACAGGAACTTTTGTGATATTACCCCTATTATTAATTAAGGACTTTAGTGCAAAAGAAATTCACAATCTTCAATTATTCTTTAATTATAGGTTTATTATTGCGTCTATAATTTAAATAAATTATTCTGCATAATATGTATATATTTAATGTAATTTAAATAATGATTCAAATTCAATACATAATATGGACGAATACTTTTATAATTCGGAGTCGGAATTCATCAATATTATGATTTAAATAAATATAATATGTTCTTAATTCTCATATCTCTCTCGAACCCTAATTTTATGTCAGACTAATCTCATATCTCTCTCTAACCCTAATCTGGGTATCCTGAGCAAGAATGTCTAATTTTTATTCTTCTTTGTCTGAAATCAACCCATCCAACATCGATTCGATTTTATCTATTCGTATATGTAGGAAATGGTATACCTACGGAGAAGATTATATCGCGAAGTCCTTTGAAATTCTATTGGTGGATTTTTATGTAAGTTCTAATCTACTTATGTCTTACAATCATTGTATTGTTTATTTGTTCTTATATATTTATAGTGTATTTTTTTCATGAAAGGGAAATCGTATTCAAGCTTCGGTGCAAAAATCCCTTTTTGAAATTTTTGACAGCGTGATTAGAGAATGGACTTTGTGCAAAATTCAACATTTTGATGTTGTAGAGAAACCTATTACAAACTGCATATGTGATCATAAGTACATGATACTATTTAAGTGTCGTACTTCTATTGATCAATGTTATTATTCTTTCTTATACCATAATGTCTTCCGTTTCAAGAGTTTCGCCTACGTTAAAGATCCTTCAACTGTTGATGACGGTCCTTTATTTGGTAAAATTTATTTTACAAAGTATTTATGTTTTTCTATTTTTCATGTTGTTTTGTCATAATATTCCTCTTTCTTAGATATCATTGGCCATGTAATTGATGTCAAGTAAACTACTTATGCCGATCGATTGCATATTATGATTCGAGATTTAAAGTATGTTACTCTATTGATTTAGTTCCATTTCCACTGTCCTTACTATTTAAATGTATACTTCAATTACTAATAAAAATAATGTTTCTTTTTCTTTTGATATAGCGGTAACTGTTTGCGTTGCTTTTTTTTTCCAAACTCCTTCTCCTGAGATATCTGAATTTATTAGATATTTGAAGAGGGATAAAATGTTTGATATCGTGGTGGTTGTGCAGCTCTGCAAAAAAACAAACATCCGTGGTAAATTTAATAAAGTATTAATACTTATGACTTTTTTAAGCAACTAATATTTGAAGTGTGATGTTTTAATTGTATTAATTTGTTTTTTTGTAGGTGAAATTTTTATTTCAAATCACGGCAATGCAACAACCCTAATAGTGAACCAGGATTTGCCTGATATTCATTTTTTTAAAGCAAGGTAAACGTGTATCTGAATTTTGTTAGTTAAATAATAGTTATTTTTTTAGAGCAACTACTTATGAATGACTTCTCATTTATATATATTGAATATTTTCTATTTTGTAGTGTTAAATTACTAATGCATTGTCCTTTACTTATACTCGATAATAGGATGCCTATGAATATATAAGCTCTTTCGTTTGATGGATCAGAGTTTCTACGCCGTGTATGATGAGTGCCGAAAAGGAATTGCAGAGTAACTCGCCAAAGGTCTTATCTCTATTTCGTCTTAAACTTTGTGGGAAGGTATATTAATATAATAATGTGTATTAATATTTTAGTTCCTATTTTATTTTTAACTGGAATATTAATATATAATAATGTTTGAATGAATTACTTTTATTTTTAATGAAGGTTAAGAAAATTTGGACAGTTGTTAAAGTAACAAAAATTATTTCGAACATCGGATGGTTTTACACCACTTGCCCAACTTGCAATAATTCAGATGATGTCTCCTCTTGCGGTTTGTTTTGCTATTCCTGTCGTCAAGATCTTATTCCTCACTCAAAGTATAAAATTCATATACGTGTTGATGATGGCAATGACTCTGCAAATTTTGTCCTGATGAATGAACTTTCGGTCAATCTAATTAGCAAATCAGCTCCTGAAGTTATTCATTCAATTATGAAGGTAACTAATTTGATCATTGACATATATACGGTTTCAATTATCGCATTAAAATTTTATTTTCTTGGACTTATGTAACTGCATTTTTATTATATTATTACAAGGTTTCTCCCAGCGATTCTAATGTTACTTCGGGCAGTGAAAGTATAAAAAAAGTAATCCCCGCTGTTGTATCTACACTTCTTGGAAAAGAGATGATATTAAAGGTTATAGTTGATCCAGGCCATCTACTGGGAAGACTGTCGGAGTACATTGTGGATACGGGAAGTGATAATTCTGACCTTCTCCCGCTGTTCAAAGCAAAGTTGGTGCGGAATAAATATTATGTTAAACTTGATTATGGAGTCTCGGACAAGCAGTAGCAAGTGCAACCATGATTCGTCCTATAATGTTGGACTTTGATTTCGTTTTGTTTTGAAGTGTTCTATATTTTAGTTTCAGAGTATTTTTTTTGTACATTTTTTTCTATTCACCACTTTAAGTTGGTGCATTTTGTGGTACTACGGTTTTGACTTTTTCTCTCATGTTTTTAGCGGATAATATGCATGTGTGCTTCTTATGTTTTTATTTTGAAATATTTATATGAACTTAGTATGTGTGCTTCTTATGTTTGTATGAACTTAGTATGTTATTATATCTAAGGACTAATTATATACTCTTGACATGTTGTTTAAATGTAAATTTACTTTGAATGTGATATGCGATCTCTTTAAAAGCAAGTTGCATAGTGAACAATTTCTATAACAAATTAAATTTTAATGTTTTGTGCTACAATTATAGTTCTATTCCTTTCTTTAAAAGCAAGTTGCATAGTGAACAATCTCTATAAGAAAGTAAATTTTAATGTTTTGTGCTACAATTATAGTTCTATTCCTTGCACATAAACTAATAATCTTTCTTTCAGTTAAATTTTACATGTTTTATAGATGTACGTAATTAAACAAGAAACAATTATCTTATTAATGATGTATACTTCAATTATTTTTCTTTTTATAATTATTTTTACATGTATATTAATAAATATTTGTATTATTTATACAATATTTATATAAGGCAACCACGCTTTTTGTACTTCTTAAACACCGTATACTGTCGTCTTCAACTCAATTCTAGGGTTACTCATCCTTTGATTTCGGCTTCCTGAAGAGAAGAAACATAATTCCTCTATTTGAATCCGCTATGAAACAATATTTATGGTAATCTATATGTTTAAGTTTGATTCTGTCTTAATCACCAAAGTGTACTCCTTAGAAATTGTAAAATGATTGTTTGAACTCAATTCTAGGGTTACTCATCCTTTCGTCTCGGCTGTTTAACAGAATAAAAATAACCCCTTTACTTTAATCACCTATGAAACAGTAGTTTATACTATGTACTTCCGTGTAATATTGATTATGTCTTGCTGAGTATTATTCTCAACAATCGGGTTCGATTAAATTCAATCATTTTCTCCGTGTTTTAATGTCTCTATGATGATAAGCATATTTTTATATGTTTATCAGAGTGTTATTTCACAATACAGACAATTAATTTGGAATATCCCAACCTTAGAATGGCAGGTAGCAGTTCAAATAATGGTCGCGGCAACAGCGATGCCGATCAAGATGATTGTTAGTGTTCTCTCATTTGTTATTTTTTATTTAAGGTCTTTCTGTTTATGGTATGTACGGATTTATTTATGATTGTTTTTTAATCAAATGTTTGTTACTGTTAAACAAAATAATTTGATCCTAAGATTTTGTACAAGAATATACAATTATTTATTAGTTATTTATTATTCTAGGTTTTCTATGATTACACTGATAAATCGAATTTTCTTTTACTTTGTTGACATAATAATATGTTTTTTAACCAGTTTATTTTCATCTAACTTTGTCAACTAATAATTATGTAGTAAGAAGAGGACCACCTTGCGCTCCCCGAGCTATTAAAAGGGTCGGGTCTTATGATATCGAAAATATTGTAAGTATGAATTCTATACTGATGCTTTTTAGATAAATATTGTATTGACCAATTACGTATTTTTTAGTGTCTTCCTTCAGAATTTATGGGAAATATCACTTACCAGCTGCCACTGTCCACCAATCTCAATACTCCGGATGGTCTAATCCATCCTATTGTTTTAGGTGAAGACGATTGTCGTTATGTTCTTATAATTAACGGTTGGGTTCAATTCAAGGAAAAATATAATATTAAGTATGGATATATGTTGTCATTTCAATGGGTCTGTCCATTGCACATCAATATAAACATTTTTGACGAATCTCATGTTGAGATATCCTATAATGTTGAAAATATCCGACGTATGCCTGTCCGAGATATATTGTCTCTACGTCACAGCTTTGCTCAAATAGTGTAAGACCATCACCGTTATCGACTGGTAAGGTCTACTTCATAAATTTTTAAATTTTTACTTGATGTTGCTTTATAATATAAATAAATGTACCATTCTTCATTTGTAGACGATACCTAAACATTTTGCTGAGGACACAGGCATTGATCGACTGTTAGAGTTGACACTGTCCAACACTAGAGGAAATAAGATTGTCGTGCCTTTGGAGAAACGAGATGGTAGAAATGGCATTTATCTCGGACGAAAATGGAGATCGTTCTATGATCAGAATCATTTTCAAGAGGGCATGCGTTTGGAATTTTACTATGATAAAACTACTACGATAATGTACGTCGGAGAAGAATTTTTATGATTTTGCTTATTATTAGTATTGAACAACCAATTTCATCGAAGATAGTGTAATATTATTCCTCCTAGATTTTTAAAAGATTGCTACAATTTGAATCCTACTTTTGTATATTTATTAATTTTTCTCTCTATACAGAGGTGATGTTTTTCTTATATTGAGGTTGCTGATTAATTTAAAGATACAATGTAATAAATCTTATGATCTTCTTATTTAGAAACAATTTATATACTGTATTTCTGTTAATAGTTACAAAATATGAATATATCATAATATTTTTAATATTTTTGCAAATTTACAAATTTTTAGAATTTTTTTTTGAATTTTATAAATAATTTGAGGACTACTATTATTAGATTACTGCTAAACATATACATTTATATAATTAAGTACATAACAGCAACAATTAATTTAGTGTGCGAGTACTAAATTTCTATCCCATCCGTTTTATTTGTAGAAAAGTATTATATTATTTAATGAAAAACATAAATTTAATTAAATAATTTAGTTAATAAATAATTGTATTAAAGAATAAGATTTTTCTTAAAAGTATTTTACTTCATAAACTTTGTATGTCGGCGTTTTGAATTGAAATCTAGGGTTACACATTTTTTGATATCTGCTTCTTGAGGAGAGGAAAACTTATCGTTTATCATAAACCAGGTATGAAACAATATCTTTCGTGTTTTTACATTTTCACCGTTCTCTATAGCTTGGGATCGTACTCTTCTAGAATATCATGTTCTGATTCTATTCAATAATGTTTTTTTTTTGTTTTTTATGATTAATGTTTAATTATTTTCTGTATTGGTTTTCTTACACTTTGTTTATTCTATAGGATAAATTTGCTTTCAGTGTATTCTGCAGATAATTAATTTCTAGGGAGGATCTAAAATGTCTGATAACGGTAACAACAAAGGTCACGGGGAGAGTGTTCTTGGTGTAGATAATTGTAAGTTTTTTTTTTCAATTTTCAGTTTGTTTGTGATGTTGATTTTTAATTCTATGATATTGTATTCAATTTACTCAAAAGTGATATTTGAATAAGGATACTATGTGTTAATTCAATTTAATACATATGGTTTGTTGTTACATGAGTGTATTGAATTGTTTGTAATCTTTCTTTGTTATTTTTTGTATTTTCTTTTTTGTTTTTTCTATTTTTAATCTGACGCTAAGAATAAATTATGTAGTCAGGATGGGGCTTAACTACACACCTATATTCCATGTTACTCTAGAAGATGAAAATAACCCCGTGATTGTAAGTACACTCAATACTCTTGGGCATCCTTTTTGTCTATGTAATTTATATTATCACATTGTTTTGGTTTACTGCCTAATGAATATTGTTGACAGGTTTTTCCCTTAGAATTCCGACAGAGATGCACGTGTGAAATTCCACTGATCACATATCTCAAAACACCTAATGGTCCAATGATGCCTCTTAAGTTAGATGTAGATTTCAGGCAACGGTTTTATGTGTGTAGGGGGTGGCCTGAATTCAAGGCAAGATATGGGATTTCTGAGGGTGATTTGTTGACATTCCAATGGATTCATCCATCACACTTCAATGTACACATTTATGATGTGGGCATCATTGAAATAAATTATGCTCCTGATTTACTCCCAAGTAGGTTTGAGTTAAGTGTCCCTGATCTCTCTTCCAGTTTTACTGTAACCATAAAGACACATCACAAGTATCGCCTGGTAAGTTCTATTTTAAATTCTATAATCTGCCTGTCTGTATTGCTTAATTTTACATTAACCAGCGTGTTTGAACTTCTTATTCAGACCATCCCAAGACAATTCGCAAAGGATACTGGGATTGAGCATGAGTCAAAATTGGTTCTGTCTTATGGTAGAAGTGTAAAAATTCCAGCCCTTTTGCGAAATGGAAAAGCAACTGATCGCAACCGTCTTTTTCTCGATTATGAGTGGTCCTCATTCTATTATATGAATAAATTTAAGGAAGGCATGAAGTTGGTGTTCATGTACGATCGTTCTTCTACTTCATTGATTGTGAAAATATTAGCTGCTGAAAATGTTTCTTCGTATTTCTAAAATACTGGTATGGGATTATTGATGTTTTCTTTCTCGGATATTAAAATGTATCTTCTTATCGGATAATATGCATGTGTGCTTCTTATGTTTTTATTTTGGAATACTTATTATATGAAACTTCATCCTATTCTGTACTATTCAACTTAATAGTTATCGGATTTGATTATCCGAATTTTGTTATGTCTGTGATAAAGTATCATATTTAATAACTCTTGAGCAATATGACGTATGTTTCAATTTAATATTTTTGTTAATATGAAAAACTTGCAAGATAAGTATCATATTTAATAACACTTGAGCAATATGACGTATGTTTCAATTTAATATTTTTGTTAATATGAACAACTTGCAACAATACGAAGTATGTTTAATTAACATATGCAATATATATAAATAAACATATGCAAGTTTCTTCAATGTACTTTGATTTGTTATTTATTTAATAATATTTATAATATTTTTATTTAATTCATATTATTCTATTTATTGTTATAAAGATCACGTGTATTTTTTATATATTTTTTAATTCGACACAATCAGTTGTTAATTTTTAATTAAAAAAACAAGTTAGTTATTATTATGTTTATTTTTTATATTTTTTAATTACGTAAATAAATTAAAGTTGAATATATTCAATTTATTTAAAATCTCTTCAGATAATTTTGTATTTTAGTTCGGGCGTTTTTTTATGTATATAAGAATAATAATTATTCTAATTGATTCCTTAATCAATTAGTTAACTATTTAAGTAACTAAATAAACTTTATATTATCTAATTATCTCTGATTTTGAATTATAATTTATAATTAACGATGTTATTTTTAATATAAATATTATAAGTCCTCGAAAAATCCATATATTACAATATTAATTATATTAATATCTTGAATTTATTTTATGTACTTTTAAATACACTTTAAATTAGGAATATGAAGAGTTTTTTATTTTTCCGCTGGCTCTTTACTTAACTCTAAATTAATTTTCAAATTTCAAAACAAATCTGGTGTTAGTAAATCTGCAAAATCTTAATCTCGATTCATTGATTTTGTACTCCTCTCGCTAATCAGGTTTGAATCAATAACCCTAAATATATGTCTATTTTCAAATTAACAGTGACATGTTTTTTTTTTTATTTGTTCTTGCTTATATTTTCCTTAGATTGATTGATTACAATATTTTATTCGTACTACAGGCATGAATTGCAGTATATATTCCGGTTGGTCTTCGAAAGAAGGTCGTCGCAAGATCAATGATGTTGCAGTTGGTTGTGAGACTCTTATCCTGTTAATACTTTGATAAATCATGTGTTGCCGATTCCTTATTTTAACTGTGTCCGTGTTCACTGTTTATGCAATTAGGGTTAGGTCTTCTGATAGCTCGAGGGATTTAATTTTTTTTATTTGTGTATGAAATTAGTGTTGCGGTTTCTATCTGCTTGGTCGATTACTGGATTACCAAACTGTTTATTAAGTTAGGGTTAGGGTTCGAAGCTACTTGATAGATTTATTTGTTTGTATCATTTATTATAATTATCCATTAGCTGTGTCTTTTTTTGGTTTCTATCATTGAATCAATTAACTGAATTTTGTCCAAAATTGTTTTTGATTTTGTTATAACACTATTCTGATCATATTTGTTCTCTTCTTTTATGATTTTTATTCTGAAGCAACAAGAAGAATACCGTGCCCCATCAGATTTCACATTACTATATACGGTGGAGATATGGATAATATTGTAAGTGTTAGAAATCGATATCCCGGAATTAATAAATTTAAATTAATAAATCATCTAATTAATTCCGACCGAAATCCTTCGAATATCCGGATTGTCAAAATTGCGGAACCGACAATCCAATCGAAATCCTTTCGCCGGAAACCACCGCGAACCACCACGCATGCCGGAGCCCGACCAAGGTAGCCGCCGTGGGATGAACCCACGGCAAACCCTAGTCGAGCCCCTTGCATGGGGCTCGCGATCGCGGTTGCGCGATCGCCGGGATGCCAAGCATCCCCGGGGCTGCTCCGAGCAGCCCCCCGGCGGTGAGTCCGACGACTCACCGCCACCGCCGGTCGAGGAGGGCGGTCTGCCCAGCAAACCCGCCGCGGCTCCAGCCGCGGCTGCCCAGCGATCGACCCTACGGGGTTCGATCGCTCGCCCCGGCGTCCAGCCGGGGCTCCTCTTCGCACGCGCCGCCAGGAGCGGTGGGGTACCGCCACGGCACCAGCCCGTGGCACCCCGCGGTCGACGTGAAGTCGACCGCATGCCCCGGCGTCCAGCCGGGGCCTCTCCTATGTCCGGCGACGTGCATGCGCTCGATCACCACCGTGGGTCCGCCGATCGCGGTGGTCCGGTGGTCATCGTAGACCACCACCACGCGTTCGGCCCTCGGTCCGGTGTTCGTCCCTCGGATCTTTGGTTCATGATATTTTCACGATAATTAAACGATAAAATCATAAAGAGGGTTTTACGATTTACCTCGTTCTCGTTGTTCGGAAAAACGTAGAACTCAATTTGACGACCTTGAGATCTTCCCACGTATTCCTTGCACTAGCCCGGACGTCGTGTGGGCGACGATCTACCGAACTCCATGGATCCTCCTCTCTACTTTCTCTCTCTAGAATTGTGATCTTCAAGTTATGAGAATAGAGAAGACCATGTAGTGCTTTTATAGGCTACGTAGGGGATCTTAAGGAGGTGGAATATTGGGCTTCCAATATTGAAGATTAAATTGAGCCCAATGCTCAAGTCCATTAATCCTTATCAATATTAATTAATTCTATTTTCCACTATATAAAATTAATTGCACTCCCAATATTAAACCATATTATATCAAATAATATTTCTCCGGTAGTATTATTTATTCCGTGTATTTAAGATATAAATATCCATGAATAAAATTAATTTATTGCTAATTAATTTATTCATCTCTTTTATCCGAGACTAGTACCATTCAACCTTAATTATTATGCGGAACGAATCCACCTGCAGGGTTTACATAATAATTCCTTATGAACTCATCTCGGGGATATTATCAACCCTTCCGGGATACACTTTCCCGTCAAGTATTCACGGCATGCCATATATAAAATATAGTGACCCAACTTAACCGGTAATTAACCCAATAATTAAATCGGTTAATTCCTTTGGTAAATCAAAGTCACTTATATTGAATATACACACCCGCAATAGTTTCGGGGATTAAGAATAAAATACACTGAGACTCGAATCGATTATCGTCGGCAATCCTAATCGATGAATCTCAACGATCCGCTCAATACACCAAGTGTACAAGTGTGATAAAATAATTAAGACAAATTATTTTCTCTCTCACACAACGACTATACCAATGGATTGGTCCGTGTCCATCTAGGTCGTGAGCTACTGTTTGATTAAATACGAGTAACCGATAGTATGATCTTCTGTGTGCCCATGCAACACCATACTAACTACAACGTATAAAATCCAGGACTATGATTTGCATATATTTAATTATAAATAATTAAACGCAAATAATTGTTTATTTAATTAAATAGATTAGTGGCAATGGATCGTGAGTTTCCGTCACTTAAATCTAGACATTAAGTACACAACTCCAACAATCTCCCACTTGTACTAAGGTCTAGTCATTTCCTCCAAACTCCCGACTCCCATACTCATCACGTGCTTAAGTTGTACTTCCAAGAAGTACTATGTGAATGAGCACTCTAGGTTGTCGCTCTGAAGTTATCTTGGTGACTACAGCGTCGTCTCCCTCGACGATGACTCGTATCAGGTGGTACTTGCACTATGTGTTATCTAACACTTATGGACTTGTGATTTCTTACCATTTGCCATTGCACCGCTATTTACATAGCCTTTGGCAAATTAAGAATCACATCTAAGTCCCAGAGATTATCCCGGAGTTATACCAAAACTTCCGCTGCCTCTGAGGCCGCTATTTGGTTACCCATGGCAGAGTCCGAAAAGCATCGTGCTTATCACTCTTCCATGTTAAAACTCCTTCTCCTTTAATAGTGAAACACATAGCCTGATATCGACTTACACCGATCCTCATTCGATTAGAAATCTAAGAGAATGTAATCCAAAGGAAAAACTCGTCTGCTTCGTAGTCTAGAACAGTACTTCGAAAGTACTTTTACGGCAGTTGAATATTCCTTTCCAGGATTACCTTGATATCCTCCCACTATGCTAACCGCATAGCCGATATCAGGTTCTTGTTTTCAACAATGCATTTATTAAGCTTTCCACACTCAAAGTGTAGGAAACTGCTTTCATTGCTTCTATCTCCTTTTGTGTTCCAAAACACATATCCTTAGATAGATGCATTCCGTCTCTGAAAGGTAACAAACCTTTCTCGGAATCTTGCATGTTAAAACGAACCATAATCATATATGTAAGATGTCCAGGAAAAATACAATGTTCTTTCTAGAGATCCAAGATCTCAAGAACATGTCCAACTTCTTCCTTTATCTTTCATAATGATTCATCTAGACAACCATCATTTTATGTCTGATAACATCTTTACATTGTTGCCAATGATAAGAGTGTCATCTACATAAAACCTCCGAGAAACACCACCTTGTTTTCCATCACGTTTCCAATACACACAATTCGTCTATGCTTTTGATGAATCCATAAAATGAACTATCTCATCAATTTGCAAGTACCACGAACTCAATGCTTTGTTTCAATCCATAAATGGATCAACTAAGCTTGTACTCTAAATGATCTCGCCTCTTAGCAATAATCATTATTGCTCTCCAAGAAGGCACATTTAGATCTAGTACGGCCTTCATGTAGATCTAGGGATCGATTTCATGTATACTAGGTCCAGAGTTCGAAGACTCTCCTAGTCTTATGAATATCTCCGGTTGTCCCACAACCTCCCACTACAATGGCATTCCGGTGTATAAACAGTGATAATAGTAGGTGCAGTTAGTGGTGTACCGCTACTCGGTTCGGCTGGTTCTAAGTCTTAATCTTTCTTTCTCATTTCAAAGTATTACGTTACCTTGGGCTTGTGGTTCATTATATAGTCTTTCTCTAAGAACCGGGCGTTAGAACTTATAACGTCCTTCTGGTTCATAGTACTATTGAACACACATCTTTTGTTCTTCTAGGATATTCTACAACCGCATTTGAATGCGCCGTTGTTTCCAGACATATCCATAGAACACATGTAGTTCCGTATAACTCATCTTTTACTATTTCTATAAGAGTTCCATTTCTTGTTTACGACACACCATTTCTACACAACAGTGTATGGTGAAGTCATTTAGGATCAAATCCCAATCTCTGATCAGTATGCTATGCATTCCTCAGACAGGTACTTGCCTCCGCGATCAAATCGCAGGCTACAAATGGATATACCTTGATGGTTCTCCACAACTGCTTAGTGTCCATTGACTTGTCAAAACACTTGCTTTTGTGGCACATTAGGTATTCTAATCCATTTCTCGAGTAATCATCAAAAGATGTACTCGTACCTTATTGTCCGAGTAGACATAGGTCTGCATACATCAGAGTCAATCAATTCTAATACTTGTCCGGATCTTATATCTTATATTCATAAAGGATTGATTAGTCATGTTATCTTCCAGATAAGATTCTTAGGTCGGAAGGTCCACTCCTTCAACTTAATTGATCAAATATCAATTTTCGACCTTTGAACTTCTTATTTGAATAAACATGATTCAGCATAAGAATCCACAAGTATAATTGATAAAGAAATCTCTTATTAGTAAAACGAGTTTTACTACGGTTCGTTGCATTGTGGTGGACTCAGGATCCATCATTTATATATTGCTAGCCAATGTACCAGAATAGATAATATCATTATTTCTTCTTATAACCATCAAATGATTAAAAGAAATAAAATATCCATTTATTAGAAATCCAGAACAAAGTTCTTTCTAATATGAAAGGTACATAAAAGCAATAACCCAAAATGAAATCCTATAAAATGTCCTCCACTGCAACTGCTGTCTCCTCTACAGCATTGCCCATGTAGACTACGATTTCTTCTTTTCTAAGTCGTTAGGTTTCCTGGAACCTCTCGCATTTAAAATGCACATACCGTCAGTGGTTCCATATCTACACACCAGGTTCCGGTAGATAATACCACTGACTATGTTTTTCGACTAAAGAAAATTTCGTACTTTCTTTGAGAGGATAATCAGACTTCCAGTACCCAGACTGTTTGCATCGAGAACACTTTCCTATTTGCTTTCTCATCCCATCTCGTGGTCCAAGACACTTAGGACCACTGGGTTTCTTTGCTTGCTTTTCCTTTCCCCCGATTTTGCCCTTAGGTTCAAAACCTTTGGCATTGGCTACAAGAGCTTGCGATTTCCGACTCAACTCGTCTAAAAGGTCAATCATCTCAAAAACGTGTTTAAGCGTTTCCTCGAAGTGACTGGCCTTTATGAGTATCCTCATCGCTTCTTGTCTAGCCGCCTATGTCAATAGGCTCGGGAGGACAAAGCTCACTGAGTACAAACTTGTACTCTTTAACAGTTTGGGTAATGTCTAGATCTCTATTCCAATCATTACATTCAGGGACCAGTGAGTTTAAAATTCTTAAGTATCACATAAAGTGGGTTCAAAGCCATATCCTAATCTATGAGCACATATAACAACAAACAATCGATTTAATATCCGATATTATCTCCCTTAAATAATATCATTAAATCACTAATCACATCTAAAATCCCATCAGGTAAGGCAAGCCACGGTGTGTGGACGTTTACCCACCCAAACGACTTAGCAATTAGATTTCCTTCGGTCATACATCACTTATAGCGGAACCTCGGTGGGAGGAATACTATAAGGCGTATCTAAGTGTAAACCATTACTCAGCACCAAAGTAAATCGTTTGGAATTGCTACATCACCGCAAGCCACGTTGTGTGGACGTTTACGATAACTTCACAACTCTTCACAATTTCTTACAACTGTCTACATCAATTAATCCAAAATCCGTCAGTATAGCAAGCCACGTTGTGTGGACGTTTACTACACCAAGAGACTTTTATAATTGACTCCCAATTACTTGATTCATTTAATCTTGTAAATCAAGACGCGGAGAATCATAAGTGAAACTCGAAGTTTCTAACCAGTGATTCACCATGCGAACGACCCTATCTCTCATCAAATGAGGGAGCCGAGCAGACAATCGATCCACCTTCAAAAGATGGTACGACTGCCTCTAATTTGTGTCCTCGACATGACCAAGTGGCTTTGGCTCCATTCCACTCCCCGGGGTGAGAATGAGTCGACTTGAAGTCAGTTTTGGAAAGACAAATTAGGCATTGTTTGATAGACTTAATCAATGTTTCTCGTAAGAGGAATTACAAGAATTCTCCTCCAATGACTTGTCTATACGAACTTCAAAAGTCCATAAAAGTCACCAAGAGAACAGCAATGGAGACCATGGATATGTTTCCATACCCTCTCCCACTTAGCTTTTTATAATAAAGGGATACACTATCTAATGCATAATTAAATACACATAAGCATGCATACATGAAATAAAGCACATAGAATATTATCACATAATCAAAATAATACTAGAATATTATTTTCCGACTATTATGGCTTTATCGCATCTCCGTACGCATCTTCTAGTCTTTAGTCTTCGTTCTTGAATGCTCCATGTGACGGGAATATTAATTTCAATATTTAAATCTATTTATTTTTAATAAATCCAAAAGATACTTAATTTCAAAATTAAGTCAATCGAATAAATCAAAAATAAAATTAAATATTGTTAATATTTTATTTATTTTATTTTCCCTTTCTACTTCATTAAATCTCTAGAATAATCTATTCAAGACCCACTTGGAATATTCTAGATGATTTCCATAATGAAATAAGGAAATAAAATAATTTAGGACTCCTAGTCCTTCCAAATTAATTCCTTTCCTAATCCATTAAAAATTCCATAAAGGAATAATTAAATAGGAAAAATTAATTAAGGACTCTTCTACTTTCCAAAATTAATTTATTTCCATGTCCATGAAAATTCCCATAAAATAGGAATAATCAATTAGGAAATAAATTAATTTAATAATTAATTATTTTCCTTTCCAATTCTATTAAATCTCTAGAATCCTATTCCAAGTAGAACTTAGAATATTCTAGAAGACTTCCATAATAGAATAAGGAAATAAATTAATTCCAATTAATTCTTTTCCTATTTCCATGAGAATTCTCAAAACTAGGAATACTCAAAATAGGAAAACCGAATCAATTAGGAAAGTTGGATCTTGGTAGGAATAGCATGGGTTGGGGATCCCCACGCCATCCCCACCATCGACCGCCACTACCACCGCCGGCCAAGGCTCACGCGCCACCACCCTTGGTGGCCGGCGTGGCCGAGAGCCCTAGGGCAGCCCGGGCGATCGATCCTCGTGATCGATCCCCGGTCCTCCCTCTCTTCGTCTCCTCCGTCACACTTTTCCGGCGGTCGTTTCGTCATCGATCCAACGTAAATAAATTACAAATTTATTACTACGTTCTCCTGTATCGATTCTCTACATGAAATCGACCTCATACAATTTCCGGAAAAATAAAGAACAAGCATTCACCACACAAGAACAAATAACATCACCGAGAGTTTAATAATCAAGAGAAATATTATGACATTAATTAACAATAATTAAATCTAGCCATAATAATCGGAAACCCTGCAAGGTAGAACAATTTATCGAAAAATACCATGAACTAAAACCAACGCTCTGATACCAATTGTTGGAAATCGATATCCCGGAATTAATAAATTTAAATTAATAAATCATCTAATTAATTCCGACCGAAATCTTTCGAATATCCGGATTGTCAAAATTGCGGAACCGACAATTCAATCGAAATCCTTTCGCCGGAAACCACCGCGAACCACCACGCATGCCGGAGCCCGACCAAGGTAGCCGCCGTGGGATGAACCCACGGCAAACCCTAGCCGAGCCCCTTGCATGGGGCTCGCGATCGCGGTTGCGCGATCGCCGGGATGCCAAGCATCCTCGGGGCTGCTCCGAACAGCCCCCCGGCGGTGAGTCCGACGACTCACCGCCACCGCCGGTCGAGGAGGGCGGTCTGCCCAGCAGACCCGCCGCGGCTCCAGCCGCGGCTGCCCAGCGATCGACCCTACGGGGTTCGATCGCTCGCCCCGGCGTCCAGCCGGGGCTCCTCTTCGCACGCGCCGCCAGGAGCGGTGGGGTACCGCCACGGCACCAGCCCGTGGCACCCCGCGGTCGACGTGAAGTCGACCGCATGCCCCGGCGTCCAGCCGGGGCCTCTCCTATGTCCGGCGACGTGCATGCGCTCGATCACCACCGTGGGTCCGCCGATCGCGGTGGTCCGGTGGTCATCGTAGACCACCACCACGCGTTCGGCCCTCGGTCCGGTGTTCGTCCCTCGGATCTTTGGTTCATGATATTTTCACGATAATTAAACGATAAAATCATAAAGAGGGTTTTACGATTTACCTCGTTCTCGTTGTTCGGAAAAACGTAGAACTCAATTTGACGACCTTGAGATCTTCCCACGTATTCCTTGCACTAGCCCGGACGTCGTGTGGGCGACGATCTACCGAACTCCATGGATTCTCCTCTATACTTTCTCTCTCTAGAATTGTGATCTTCAAGTTATGAGAATAGAGAAGACCATGTAGTGCTTTTATAGGCTACGTAGGGGATCTTAAGGAGGTGGAATATTGGGCTTCCAATATTGAAGATTAAATTGAGCCCAATGCTCAAGTCCATTAATCCTTATCAATATTAATTAATTCTATTTTCCACTATATAAAATTAATTGCACTCCCAATATTAAACCATATTATATCAAATAATATTTCTCCGGTAGTATTATTTATTCCGTGTATTTAAGATATAAATATCCATGAATAAAATTAATTTATTGCTAATTAATTTATTCATCTCTTTTATCCGAGACTAGTACCATTCAACCTTAATCATTATGCGGAACGAATCCACCTGCAGGGTTTACATAATAATTCCTTATGAACTCATCTCGGGGATATTATCAACCCTTCCGGGATACACTTTCCCGTCAAGTATTCACGGCATGCCATATATAAAATATAGTGACCCAACTTAACCGGTAATTAACCCAATAATTAAATCGGTTAATTCCTTTGGTAAATCAAAGTCACTTATATTGAATATACACACCCGCAATAGTTTCGGGGATTAAGAATAAAATACACTGAGACTCGAATCGATTATCGCCGGAAATCCTAATCGATGAATCTCAACGATCCGCTCAATACACCAAGTGTACAAGTGTGATAAAATAATTAAGACAAATTATTTTCTCTCTCACACAACGACTATACCGATGGATTGGTCCGTGTCCATCTAGGTCGTGAGCTACTGTTTGATTAAATACGAGTAACCGATAGTATGATCTTCTGTGTGCCCATGCAACACCATACTAACTACAACGTATAAAATCCAGGACTATGATTTGCATATATTTAATTATAAATAATTAAACGCAAATAATTGTTTATTTAATTAAATAGATTAGTGGCAATGGATCGTGAGTTTCCGTCACTTAAATCTAGACATTAAGTACACAACTCCAACAGTAAGTATATATACTACGCTTGGTTCATATTTTTTTTTTCCTTTTGTAATTCTGTGTTTTGATCTATTAATTCTTTTGCTAGATTATACCAACATCTTCTGTTGCAAAGTGCACGTACATTATGCCATTGTTCACCAATCTCAAGACACCACGTGCTCCAATGCATCCTGTTGCGTTGGATAAAGACGAAGAAGGTCGTCTTCAAATAACGGGCGGTTGGCCGAAATTCCGGAAAAAATACAATATTACGAAAGGGCAGCTGTTGACATTCTGTTGGGTCTCTGACTCCCACTTTAATGTACGCATTTACGGTGTTGATAGGGTTGAGATAACATACGATGTTGATGTCATCCGAAGTGGTCCGGAAGTACATTCATCCAGTCTTCCTAACAAGTTTCTAAAAAACTTAAACAGCATCAGAAATACAAATTTGTAAGTGGTAATACTAACTCTTTTACTATTTCCATTAGTTTATCATTTATTATTAAGTTTTCATTTTCATTTGCAGACGATTCCTAGAAAATTTGCCCAGGATACTGGTATTGAGAATAAATCTGAACTTACGCTGTCCAATGGAAGAGGAGAAAAAATGTCCGTCTGTTTGCGAAGAAAAAGTGCATCTGACAAAAATAAAAGCATGTTTCTCGGCAATGGATGGACATCATTTTATGTTAAGAATAAATTTGAGACGGGCATGACGTTGGAGTTCTACTACGATGTTGATTCAAAGACGTTGTGCGTCAAACCAGAACTTGAATTGCTTTCCGATTCTGATATGGAGTGATAGACCGTAGTGTGTTTCGATTAGCACATTTTGTTTTAATATGAACTGTTCTAGATTTTAGTTTCAACTGTTTTTTTTTTGGTGCATTTCTTTCTATTCACCGCTTTAAGTTGGTGCATTTTGTGGTACTGCCCTTTTGACTTTTTCTCTCATTTTTATTATCGGATAATATGCATGTGTGCTTCTTATGTTTTTATTTTGAAATACTTATATGAAACTTCGTGTATTTCTGTACTTCTATTCAACTTAATAGTTTTCGGTTTTGATTATCCAAATTTTGTTATGTTTGTGATAACAATCATATTTAATAACACTTGAGCAACATGAGGTATGTTTCAATTTAATATTTTTGTTAATATGAACAACTTGCAACAATATGAAGTATGTTTTTAAGTATATTATTTTTGAATATTAATAACTTATTAGCTCATAAATGAAACAAACATACTTTGCGAATCTTAATAAAATATGATATTTTACTTTGTCACTCTGATGAAAATATTTAGAATCCTATAGGTATTCTTTAATAAAATAAAATTGTGAACATATGCAATTTTTTTTATTATAATATAAATAACACACATTTTCAATATGTCTATATATAAATGTTTCATTCACATCCTTTACTTCCATATGGGAGTCAAAATACACACCAAAAACTAATCCTTTTAAGCTTTTATAAAAAATGGCTTTGCATGTTAACCACAGCAGCCAAGAACCTCCTTTGGCAAAGGACGTGATCTGGGCGGCAGAGAATCTTTGCATGATCTCTCTTGGCGTCCGTCGTCTGCCGTTGTCCACAGAATATGATCCTACTGCTACTGTTGCTGTGCCGAAGAAGACCTCTATTACTTTTCGTATCAAGAAAATCCACATTATATCTTCCTCGAGGCCGCCGTTGCCCTATCAGTGCGATATCTGCGGCGTGTGCTTCCGCTCATACCAATCCCTAGGCGGCCACAAGACCAGCCACCGACGCAAGATCTACGTGCCCCCCCCCGCAGCCGCAACGCGCTATCCAGAGCACGAGTGCTCTTTTTGCGGGGCGCGATTCTTCACCGGATGTGCTCTTGGCGGCCACAAACGGAGACACTTCAAAGGGACCATCTTGAAAAACAGCAAGCCATATGTATTTCGTTGATCATTAACCCGAATGTATCTTTTTGGCATGCATCAACTTGATATAGGTCGATTAATATAATTTAGCGCAGCTATTATCAAGTTCTGTACTCAATTTTATGTATGTTTGTAAGAGATGCTTTTCAAATCTGACTTTTTGGGTTTTATCAATTACTTAATTACTTAATGTATTTAATATAATAACTGTTTAATTAGTAGTTTGTCTTTAATAGTTTTTTGTACTATAAATTAATTATTATTATTAAATATTGTATTTGTTTCAATCACTCATTTTCCTTAATGTATTAAATTATAATTTTTTATTTTGTTAAACGTATTTTTTAAATTAAACACGTTGAAGTTGCATTAATTATTTCAACTGAAAAATATAATTTTAGATTATATTCAGAAAAATAATTGTATTTTTTGAAAAAAAAATTATTTAAGTAAATATGTAAGATTAAATTTGTTTCATAAAAATAATAATGAAAACAATTTTTTTACCATATATAAGTAAATATTTTAGGAAAAATTGTTGTGGTTCAATAATAGTAGAATATACTTTTACACTAACATGTTTTGTCTTTTTTTTTTTTAATAATTAAAACAGATCAGAATTTATTATTATTATTTAATTGGTTTTTTTCTTACTGATCAGTAATGATTACCTTCTTCTTGAAACCAGGTAAGTGTTTACCACACGCTTTGTATTATTCATATTATTATGGTTAACCTCTTCATCTTCTCACTTTAATCAAATCACTTCTCACTTTAATCATATCTATTCTGTTTATTTCAGAATTAGTTTGTTTTTTAAAAATCTCTACATTTGAAAATAGGTTAGTATTTACAAAACTGTATCTTGGGGTTTTCTTGAAACTCTCATATCCATTTTCTCTCTCGAACATGTCTCGATCTTACACCTCTCTCAGACATCTTAACCGTTCAAGTCCTGATCCGATTCTCAAAAATAAATAAATTTTTTGTAGCATGTTTGGTTCTTCTTCTTTTGTCGATGTTTTGGATGGATGTTTTGCTAGCGACCCTGTTTATGTCCCTGCGGAGAAGGAGTTGTCAGGTAAATCGGCTGCGGTAGTCCCTTTGACCGCTATCCTTTTTTGTAATCAGGTATGTTTATATTATTACTTTATTTTGTTAATTCTTTTAAGTTGATAAATTGGAGTATAAAATGATATCTAATGTTGTTTTCTTATATGCATATGGTCACGTATACTATAGATTATGCTCTTATTTATATATTCATGTATGTTTACCTACTGGTAAGAATAGTATATATACATATGCTGTGTATCCATATATTTTTAAACAATCAAGTACAGGTGCAAACGCACACAGTCACATACCAGTGAAGTATGTTCATGTTTGTAAACCCACATCGACAAGATTTTTTATATGAATTTATTTTTGATTCGTTTGTTAGCCTAGGATGGTTTGGATTGCTGGAACTATTACTGATGTTGTGAAGGAAAGAGGATGGTTCCATGCAGTTTGCCCGGAGTGCAAGAACATCTCTGTTGATTCAAATTCAAGGCTTTGTTGTTCTTCGTGTGGAGATTATATCATTCCACATGTAATGTTCAATATTTATGTCCGTGTTTCTGATGGCTCTCACGATTTCCTCCTCTTATTGAAAAATAATTTATGCTTGAGGTTGATTGGAAACTCGGTGGAAGGTGTTTTTGATTCCATGATTTTGGTAATTTATTATTCATTATTAATTTTCATTGTTATATTAATCTTGAAAGTCTTATGATTATCAATTTTTTTTATAATGACATTTTTTCAGGATGACGAGTTTGATGATGCCGATGTCACGCTAGATCCTTCTATTCCCTTGGTTGTGAAAGATCTGATTAAAAAGGATCTTTTATTCCAAGTATCTATTCAAGGGAATGAGGATTCCAAATGTGAAGCCGTTTTCTTAGTTAACAATATCTGTTATGACAATAATTTAGTGTCAATGCACATGTCGAAATTGTACAGGGTTAAATTTGAGCCTAAATTTCCAGTGGGAGGTGATCTTTCGGTGTCTGAAAGTTGTGACTCCAGTGATGATACTGATCAGATCATGCATGATCTCAGCCCTGTCTCTGGTGAACATGTTGCCGACAATGATGAAGACGTTGCCTGCAAGAAGAAAAAGAAAAATGAAGGATCCTCATCCCAAGTCCATTCAGAAGATTCTGGATCCGAGTGATGTGGAATTTATTCGTGGAGCACTTTTTAAATTATCATGTTTTTAATGCTTTTGTTTTTTGTTAGATTTTTTTGGTTTAGAAAACTGTTTGAATATTCTGTGTTGTGGATGTTTCTTGGTTTGTTGAATTTTTATTGTGTGTTTGTAAACTGAAAACTCTTTTGGTTATGTGCTCATGCTTTGTCGTTTCAATATTTCTAACAGAATGCTTCCCTGAAAATTTCATCGTCCATGTTGAGTTTCTAGATCTGAAACTCGCATCTCCGAGTCAGTGACGTAGCTAGAAAAATTAGTCAGAGGGTGCAAATTTGAAAAAAAAAAAACTCTTTCCATTTCATAAATATAAAACTCTTTTGCGGCAAAAAATGTTACTTTTTGATTTTTTTAGCGTGAAATGTATAAATATTTGTGAAAAACTAGACAAATATAAATTTAATCAATATTATATATAAATATCAAATTAAAGGAGAAGAGAACGATAATTTTATTGACTTCATTAATAGATAAAATATCGTGTTAATAATTAATTAGTACTGATATTGTATAATAATTAATTAGTATTAATATTCTATTTTTTTGTAAAGCGTGATAAATAAGTATGTAGCGTTAACAATATATGAGTATATTTTAATTTATTTTTAAATGTAGTATTTTAGAAATAATATTTTATTAATAAATAGTTAATTATCTTATTTTTTTTAATAAAACATATCAATATTTCAACAAAATTTTAATTATTTTTACATAAATTATAATTAATTACTTTAATATATAAAAATTAAAATATAAAATTAATCTTAAAAAAAATTGAGGGGGTGCGATCGCACCCCTTCGGGACCAAGTCCCTACGTCCCTGTCCGAGTGTAAGTTTTAAGTGCCCGTTACGGAAGAACTTGAAAGGGATTATCTTCAAAAACAACAAGGCTTATAGATTTCAGTGATTCTTAAAGACATAGGAGAATGAATCTTTTTTGCATGTATCAACTTGATCTAGATCGATTAATATTATTTAGCGTCATTAACAAGTTATGTACTTATTTTAGGTATGTTGTAGTATTCCAAGTGAAAAATATATATTTTAAATTAATAAAGTATAATAATTGTATTTTTTGGAAAAATATTATGAAAGTAGTATGTAAGACCAAATTTGTTTTCTAAAATTAATAATGAAAACAATTTATTTAATAGATATTGCATAAGTTAATGAAAAATATATTCATATGTTTTATATTTTTTTCTTTAATTTTTTTTTTAACATGTAAATCCTAAAACAAGAACATATTTATATTACAACAAAAACTATGTTTGTATGTAAATCAATGAAACAATTCATAATTATTTTTTTTTTTTTTTGTTTTTTTGGCTAATTACTAATCATTATATTCTTCTTGATACTTGCTAAGTGTTTACAACGCTTTTGGTAGGATTCTTCTATTTCAGGGTGAACCTCTTCACCTTCTCACTTTAATCAAACGGTTATCTAAGTTCTCACTTCACCTTTTACAGTTTTCAGAATTAGTTTGTGTTGGAGTTGTGTACTTAATGTCTAGATTTAAGTATCGGTAAACTCCCTGTCATAGCATTTAACCTATTTAATTAATAAACAATTATTTGCATTTAATTAATTATGCAAAATATAGTTCTGGATTTTATACGTTGTAGTTAGTATGGTGTTGCATGGGCACACAGAAGATCATACTATCGGTTACTCGTATTTAATCGAACAGTTGCTCACGACCTAGATGGACACGAACTAATCCATCGGTATAGTCGTTGTGTGAGAGAGAAAATAATTTATCTTAATTATTTTATCACACTTGTACACTTGGTGTATTGGGCGGATCGATTGAGACTCATCAATTAGGATTGCTCGGCGATAATTGATTTGAGACTCGGAGTATTTTATTCTTAATCCCCGAAACTATTGCGGGTGTGTATATTTAATATAAGTGACTTTGATTTACCAAAGGAATTAACCGGTTTGATAATTGGGTTAATTACCGGTTAAGTTGGGTCACTATATTTTATATATGGCATGCCGTGAATACTTGACGGGAAAGTGTATCCCGTAAGGGTTGATAATATCCCCGAGATGAGTTCATAAGGAATTATTATGTAAACCCTGCAGGTGGATTTAATCCGCATAATAATTAAGGTTGAATGGTACTAGTCTCGGATATAAGAGATGAATAATATTTATTGAGCAATAAATAAATTTATTCATGGATATTTAAATCTTAAATACACGGAATATATAATACTACCGGTGAAATATTATTTGATATAATATGGAATAATATTGGGAGTGCAATTTTATTTATATAGTGGAAAATAAATAAAATTTAATATTGATAAGGATTAATGGATTTGGGTTGGACCCAATTTAATCTTCAATATTTAGAAGCCCAATATTTATTCTCCTTATGATCCCCTACGTAGCCTATATAAGCACTACATGGTCTTCACTTTTCATAACACAATTAATTGACCTACGCCAATCATAAAGTCTTGAGAGTGAGGAAGATCCATAGGAGTTCGATAGATCGTCGCCCACACGACGTTCGAACGAGGTGCAAGGAATACGTGGGAAGATCGCAAGGTCATCAAAGGTGTTTGATTTCGTTTCTCCGCACAACGAATCGAAGGTAAAATCATAAACCCTCTTTTATGATTTTATGTGATGTTAATTGTAGCGTATACATGAACACATGATCCGGATGAACGTACGAACTTCGGGGACGGGGATTCGAGATCCCCGGCGAAGATCGAAAGGGGGCGGCCGAAACCTAGGGTTTCGACCGCCGGTAACCGCGCCAAGGAGCAGCCCCGGCTGGACGCCGGGGCACGCGATCGACCAAGGGTCGATCGCTGGGGAAGCCGCCGTGGGCTGGAGCCACGGCAGATGGCCTCCCCGACCTCCCTGGACGGCGGCGTGCGCACGGGGAAGCTCCGGCCGAAGCCGGAGCGGGCGATCGACTGAAGTCGATCGCGGAGGGCAGCCGCGGGCTGGTGCCGCGGCTGGGGGCCCTCCACCCCGTGAGGTGGTGGCGGTGAGTCGCCGGACTCACCGCCGGCGGGTGCTGATTGGATCAGCCCCGCGGGGATGCCGTGCATCCCCGGCGATCGCCATGCACGGCGATCGCGAACCCTAGCGGGGTTCGGCTAGGGTTTCTAGCCGCGGGTTCATCCCGCGGCGGTGTTACTCTCGTCGAGCCCGGTTCGTTGGTGTTCGCGTTCGTGGATCCGACTCGTGGGAGAAAATCGGCTGGGGGCGGGCTGCGTGTCTTCGGGCGCGTAGTCTCCAAAGGTCGGACTCCTGCGGATGAGTCGGGGATCCAATCTCCGGCGATGAAGGATTTCGTTCGGGTTATTTTTCCGCAAATTTTAATAGCCCGGGATATCGATTTCCAACAAATGGTATCAGAGCGTTTGGTTTCGTGTTCATGTATATGCTCGATTATTGTTCTACCTTGCAGGATCTCCGGCTATCATGGTTGGATTTAATTAATTATTGTTTATTAATTAATTATCATGATTATTAAACTCTCGGACATGTCGAGATTCGTTTTGTGTGGATGAATGTTTGTAATAGTAAAAATTCGGGGGTTGACCGAATTTAGGATTTATTATTACGTTCTTTGTTTTTCCGGAAAATGTATAGGGTCGATTTCATGTATAGAATCGATACCGGATAATTGTAATTTAAATTTTGTAATTTTGATTACGTTGGTTCGATGTTGAGACGATCGCCGGAAGACGAAGACGTGTGACGAAGACGAAGAGGACGAAAAACCGGGGGGGTCGATCATCCCCATGATCGATCCCCATGAGGATCGATCGACCTCATCCCGGGGGCTGCCCGCTAGGGCTTCTAGCCACGCCGGCCACCGGTGGTGGTGGCGCGTGGACTAGGGGCGGCGGTGGTGGTGGTCCCGGGCGGTGGAGGTCGACGGTGGGGATGGCGTGGGATCTCCCAATCTCATGCTATTCCTACCAAGATCCACTTTCCCAATTAATTCGGATTTTTCCTATTTGAGTACTTTCTTGGAAACTCTCATGGTTTAGGAAAAGAATTAATTTAAATTAATTTTATTTTCTATTGATTTATTTCCTTCATGGAAATATTCATAGATTAGAAATTTAATTAATTTAGTACTAAATTTATTTTTCCTATTTGATTATTCCTACTCATGGGAATATTCATGGATTAGGAATAAAAATAAATTTGGAAAGTAGTAAGTCCTAATTTATTTTTCCTTGTTCTATTATAGATAACTTCTAGAGTATTCCAAATTTTATTTGGATAGATTATTCTAGAGTTTTAATAGAACTAGATAGGAAAATAAATAAAAATATTAATAATATTTAATTTTATTTTTGATATATTCGATTGACTTAATTTTCGAATTAAGTAACTTTTGGATTAATTGAAAATAAATAGATTTAAATATTAGAGATTAATATTCTCGTCACATGGAGCATTCAAGAACGAAGACTGAAGACTAGAAGATGCGTACGGAGATGGAATAAAGCCATGATAGTCGGAAAATAATTTTCTAGCATTATTTTGACTATGTGATACTATGTGCTTTATTGCTTGTATGCATGCTATATGTGTTTATTTTTATGCACTAGATAGCGTATCCCTTTATTATAAAAAGCTAAGTGGGAGAGGGGATGGAAACATTCCCATGGTCTCCATTACTGTTCTCTTGGTGACTCTTATGGACTTTCGAAGTTCGTATAGACGAGTCATTGGAGGAGAATTCTTGTAATTCCTTTTACAAGAAACATTGATCAAATTCATCAAACAATGCCTAATTTGTCTTTCTGAAACTGACTTCAAGTCGACTCATTCTCACCCCGGGGAGTGGAATGGAGCCAGAGCCACTTGGTCATGTAGAGGACACAAATTAGAGACTTCCGTGCCATTCTTTGATAGATGGGTCGCTTGTCTGCTCGGCTCCCTCATTTATGAGAGATAGGGTCGCTCGCATGGCGAATCACTGGTTAGAAACTTCGAGTTTCACTTATGATTCTCCACGTCTTGATTTACGAGATTAAATGGATCAAGTAATTGGGAGTCAATTATAAAAGTCTCTTAGTGTAGTAAACGTCCACACCACGTGGCTTGCTATGCTGACGGACTTTGGATTAATTGATGTAGACAGTTGTAAGTAATTATGAAGAGTTGTGAAGTTATCGTAAACGTCCACACCACGTGGCTTGCGGTAATGTAGCGATTCCAAGTAATTTACTTTGGTGCTGAGTAATGGTTTACACTTAGATACGCCTTGTAGTATTCCTCCCCACGAGGTTCCGCTATAAGCGATGTATGACCAAAGAAAAACTAATTGCTAAATCATTTGGGTGGGTAAACGTCCACACCACGTGGCTTGCCTTACCTGATGGGATTTTAGATGTGATTAGTAATTTAATGATGTTATTCCAGGGAGATAACGTCGGATATTAAATTAATTGTTTGTTTAAATGTGCTTATAGGTTTAGAGAATTGCTATGAATCCACTTTTGTTGATACTTGAGGAAATTAACGCACTGGTTCCATACTGTATTGAATGGAAAGAAGAGTTAGACATTGCTCAGACTGCAAAGGAGTACAAAGATGTACTCAGTGAAACTTGTCCTCCTGGACTCACCATTAACTCAACTGAGGAGGAGATTTTTGACTTTGAAAGGTGGGGTAGTGCTCGTGCATTAGCCACTAATCATGATGTCATGCTCAAACTCAAGTTGCTGTTTGGACATGATGAGAAGGCTAGAAAAGAGGCGATGAGGATACTCATAAAGATCTGTTACTTCGATGAAACACTTGATCATGTTTTTGAGATGATGGATCTTTTAGACGAGTTGAAACAATCGCGAGCTCTTATAGTCAAAGCCAAAGGTTTTGAACCTAAAGGCAAAGGAAAGGAGAAGAAGACAAGGGAGTCCGGTGGTCCTAAAGGACTTGGACCAAAGGGTGGGATAAAGAAGCCTTCGGGCAAACATCCCCAAGGGAAGCAGTCTGAGTACTGGGGGTCTACATCTTGTCCTCTCAAAGGTACGAATTTTTCTTTAGTCGTAAAACATAGTCAGCGGTATTATCTACCAGAATTCTGGTGTGTAGATATGGAACCACTGATGGTATGTGCATTCTAAATGCAGGGGTTCCAGAAAACCCAGCGACTTAGAGAAGAAAAGTTCGAGTCCACATGGGCAAAGCTGTTGAGGAAGCAGCGGTTGCAGTGGAAGACATTTATCTATCTGTTTGATAGTTATAGGATTTCATTTCAAGTTTATTGCTTTGTACCTTTTAGAAAGAACTTTTGTTCTGGATTTCTATTATTAATGGATATTTTATTTCTTTAATCATTTGATGGTTTAGATAAGAAATAATGGCGATATCTATTATGGTACATTAGATAGCAATATATGAATGATAAATCCTCAGTCTACCACAATGCAACAAACCGTTATGTATAACTTATTTTACTTATTGGATGTATTTCTTTATCGATCATTATACTTGTGAATTCTTCAACTTGGTAGTATCTATTCAAAAGGGATTCAGAAGGTCGAAATTGATTTGATCAATTATAGTTGGAGGAATGGACCTCCCGACCTAAGAATCGATCTTGAAAGGTGATACAACTAAATCAACTTTTCTGGATAAAGGATGGAATTCGGACAAGTATTAAGAATGATCAAAGATGATATATGCAGACATATGTGTAATCAGAGAAGTACGAGTCGTTCTTTAAAGAATAATCGAAGATGGATTAGAATACTTGATGTGCCATAAAAGCGGAGTGTTTTCAACACAAAGCCATTATGGGGATCCTTCAAAGTATATCCATCGGAAGCCTGCGACTAGTTCGCGGAGGCTATCACCTATCTAAATAACACATAGCATAAATCAAAGGTTGAGATTAAGTCTCAAATGACTGCACCATACACTGATGTGTAGACATGGTGTGTCAGGAATAAGAAATGGGATTCTAAATAGTAAAAGAACAAGTTTGTTCGGAACTATCTATGTTCTATGGATATTTCTGGATACAATGACACATTCGATGAAATTGTAGAATATCCTAGAAGAACAAGTAATTGTATGTTCAATAGTACTACGAACCAGAATGGTGTCTTCGCCCGGTTCTTAGAGGAAGACTATTGGATGAACTACAATGCCCTAATTGACAAAGTACCTTATAAAGAGGAAAGAGTAGACTGAGAACCAGCCTAACCGAGTAGTAGTACACCACTAACTGCACCTAATGTTGTTACTGTTATACACCGGAACGCCATTGCAGTGGGAGGTTGTTAAGCAACCGGAGATGTTCATAAGACTGGAGGAGTTTCAAACTCTGGATCTAGTAGACATGAAATCGATCCCTAGTTCTGCATAGAGGGCAGTACTAAACTAAATGTGCCTACTTGGATAACAATTTTTTTTATTGTTAAGAGGCAAGACCATTTAGAGGTACAAGCTTAGTGAATCCATTTATGGATTATCACAAAGCTGGAAATTGTGGAACTTGCGAATTGATGAGATAGTTCAAAAGGCATAGACAATAAAAGGTGTATTAGAGACGTAATGGAAACAAGGTGGTGTTTCTCGGAATTTTGTGTAGATAACACTTTATCGTTGGCAACAATGTAAAAGTGTTGTCAGACATAAAATAGAGGTTGTCTAAGTAAATCGAGATATAAGATTAAGATGAAGTTGGATCAATGTTCTTAGAAATCTTTCGATCTCTAGATAAGAACACTTGTATTTCTCTTAAGATATCTTATACGATTATGGTTTGTTTTAAACATGCACAATTCTGAGAAAGGTTATTGCCTTACTAGAGCGGAATACATCTGTCTAAAGGTATGTGTCTCGAACACATAAAGGAGATGGATATAGACAAAGCAGTTACCTACACTTCGAGTGTGGAGAGCTTTGTAAATGCGGTGTTATAAAACAAGAACCTGATATCAACTATGCGGTTAGCGTAGTGGGAGGATATCAAAGTAATCTGGATAAGAAATATTCGAATGCTGTAAAAGTACTTGGAAGTACAGGATTACTGGCAATACGAAATCTTCTTAGATTACGCTTTCTCAGATAAAAATCAGAGAAAGGACCAGTGTAAGTCGATATCAGGCTATGTGTTCACTTTTAGAAGAGGTGGAACCTAAGAAACCGAATAGCAGCCTCAGAGGCAGCGGAAGTTTTGGTTAGGTTCCGGAATGACCTCTGAACTTGGATATGACTCTTGGTTCACCAAAGGCTATGTACATAGCGGTGCATGGTAAACTGGAAGAAGTCATAAGTTCAAAAGATGATGATAACACATAGAGCAAGTACCACCTGATACGAATCATCGTCAGAGAGACGACGCAGTAGTCACCAAGATAACTTCAGAGCGGCAACCTAGATTGCTCATTCACATGATACTTCTGGGAAGTATAACTTAAGCACGTGATGAGTATGGGAGTCGGGAGTTTGGAGGAAATGACTAGACCTTAGTACAAGTGGGAGATTGTTGGAGTTGTGTACTTAATGTCTAGATTTAAGTATCGGTAAACTCCCTGTCATAGCATTTAACCTATTTAATTAATAAACAATTATTTGCATTTAATTAATTATGCAAAATATAGTTCTGGATTTTATACGTTGTAGTTAGTATGGTGTTGCATGGGCACACAGAAGATCATACTATCGGTTACTCGTATTTAATCGAACAGTTGCTCACGACCTAGATGGACACGAACTAATCCATCGGTATAGTCGTTGTGTGAGAGAGAAAATAATTTATCTTAATTATTTTATCACACTTGTACACTTGGTGTATTGGGCGGATCAGCTTGAGATTCATCGATTAGGATTGCCGGCGATAATCGATTCGAGTCTCAGTGTATTTTATTCTTAATCCCCGAAACTATTGCGGGTGTGTATATTTAATATAAGTGACTTTGATTTACCAAAGGAATTAACCGGTTTGATAATTGGGTTAATTACCGGTTAAGTTGGGTCACTATATTTTATATATGGCATGCCGTGAATACTTGACGGGAAAGTGTATCCCGTAAGGGTTGATAATATCCCCGAGATGAGTTCATAAGGAATTATTATGTAAACCCTGCAGGTGGATTTAATCCGCATAATAATTAAGGTTGAATGGTACTAGTCTCGGATATAAGAGATGAATAATATTTATTGAGCAATAAATAAATTTATTCATGGATATTTAAATCTTAAATACACGGAATATATAATACTACCGGAGAAATATTATTTGATATAATATGGAATAATATTGGGAGTGCAATTTTATTTATATAGTGGAAAATAAATAAAATTTAATATTGATAAGGATTAATGGATTTGGGTTGGACCCAATTTAATCTTCAATATTTAGAAGCCCAATATTTATTCTCCTTATGATCCCCTACGTAGCCTATATAAGCACTACATGGTCTTCACTTTTCATAACACAATTAATTGACCTACGCCAATCATAAAGTCTTGAGAGTGAGGAAGATCCATAGGAGTTCGATAGATCGTCGCCCACACGACGTTCGAACGAGGTGCAAGGAATACGTGGGAAGATCGCAAGGTCATCAAAGGTGTTTGATTTCATTTCTCCGCACAACGAATCGAAGGTAAAATCATAAACCCTCTTTTATGATTTTATGTGATGTTAATTGTAGCGTATACATGAACACACGATCCGGATGAACGTACGAACTTCGGGGACGGGGATTCGAGATCCCCGGCGAAGATCGAAAGGGGGCGGCCGAAACCTAGGGTTTCGACCGCCGGTAACCGCGCCAAGGAGCAGCCCCGGCTGGACGCCGGGGCACGCGATCGACCAAGGGTCGATCGCTGGGGAAGCCGCCGTGGGATGGAGCCACGGCAGATGGCCTCCCCGACCTCCCTGGACGGCGGCGTGCGCACGGGGAAGCTCCGGCCGAAGCCGGAGCGGGCGATCGACCGAAGTCGATCGCGGAGGGCAGCCGCGGGCTGGTGCCGCGGCTGGGGGCCCTCCACCCCGTGAGGTGGTGGCGGTGAGTCGCCGGACTCACCGCCGGCGGGTGCTGATTGGATCAGCCCCGCGGGGATGCCGTACATCCCCGGCGATCGCCATGCACGGCGATCGCGAACCCTAGCGGGGTTCGGCTAGGGTTTCTAGCCGCGGGTTCATCCCGCGGCGGTGTTACTCTCGTCGAGCCCGGTTCGTTGGTGTTCGCGTTCGTGGATCCGACTCGTGGGAGAAAATCGGCTGGGGGCGGGCTGCGTGTCTTCGGGCGCGTAGTCTCCAAAGGTCGGACTCCTGCGGATGAGTCGGGGATCCAATCTCCGGCGATGAAGGATTTCGTTCGGGTTATTTTTCCGCAAATTTTAATAGCCCGGGATATCGATTTCCAACAGTTTGTATATTTATAAACTGTATCTTTAGGTTCTCTACAAACAACCGTATCCATTCTCTCTCTCAAAAATGTCTCAATCTTACGCCTCTCTTAAACATCTTAATGATTTTAGTCCTGATCCTATTCTATTAGTAAGGATTTGCAGGAAATGGATACATTCTTATCCTTCTGATACCCCTCGATCTTTAGAGGTTGTAATGGTTGATCTTCAAGTAAGTTTGTTTATTTTTTAGTACTATTAAATAATATATAATTTTTTGTTCACAGGTGGGTGAATTATATTGGTGTGTATTCTGATTTTTTGTTTCTGTAGGGCTTCCGGATTCTAGGATCTGTACCGAAGAAGCTTATTTCGTGGTTTGATGGTGATCTTAAAGAGGGAATGTTATGCAATATTCGTAATATCACAGTTCTGCCGCAATTCGAATATCTGGTTCTAATCGATCACGACTTTATGATCGTTTTCAAAAAAGAGTCATTTGTCGGTCCAGCTATTTATCCGTGGTTTTCTAAATCTATCTTTGATATCAAAAGTTTTAATGATATCGAGAGGAGTTTCCACTTGGCTAATGATCTTCTTTTGGGTATTTCTTTTTGTATCATAAATCATCTTTTAATTTATTTGAATATATGGATTGTTAATATTAATTCATTGTGCGATACGTTAAAACATTGTATTCTTTTATATTTCAATTCAATTTTTTTTTTATATTTTCAGATGTTCTTGGTCGCGTCATTGCTGTGTATGATAAAGACTTGAATAAACCCGGCTTGCATTTTCTTCTTCAAGATCTTGAGTAATTAATCTTTCTAAAATTATCAAGGGCTATTTTCTCTATTCCTTTATTTTAAACCATATTTACTAAATTGCTTCTTTCTTGCTAACTTTATATTTTTTTGTTCTTTATTTCAGAGAAAATATATTAACTTTCAAGTTCTTCAAACCATATTCAAAATCGGTGAACCACTTCATTCATTTTATGAAGAAATCTGTTGAGATGGAAAAGTGTGTAATCATCATTCAACTGTGCAAGACCAAAAAATACCAAGGTTAGTTTTATTATCATTAAAAGTGCTGAAAAAAATTTGAAAAATTATGTATAAATTACAATGGAAAATTTTATCTTTATCACTTTTACAGGAGAATATCACCTGACCAATTTTTTCAATTTAACTAGAGTCGTATTTTCCCCCGACGTGAAGGAAATTGAGGATTTTAGTAAGAGGTATTCTTAATATTTCATTGTTTTTATTTTATTTTATACTTTGATTACTGTTTATCCAGTGCTTTTATGAATTCAAATTTAATTAAAATTAATGAAATATTATGTAGCATGTTTGGTTCTTCTTCTGTTGTGAATGTTTTGGATGAAGATTTTGCTATTGACCCTCTTTATGTCCCTGCGGAAAAGGAGTTGGCAGACAAATCGGCGGTAGTTATATCTTTATCCGCTCTGCATTTTTGTGATGAGGTAACTATATATCATTACTTGATTTTCTTAATTTTATTAAGGTAACGAATTGGTGTAGAAAATGGGATTCTGCCTTATATATGTATACTCATATCTATATACATTATGCTCTTATTGATATATAAGTGTATGTTTGCCTACTGCTAACAACAGTATGCATAAATATGCTATCTATATGTACATGTATTTTTAAACAATCAAGAATACCTGCGCACACTCACATGCACATACCTTTTCATATATGCATGTATCTAAACCCACATTCACAAGTTTTCTATCTGTTGTTTTTTTTGTTTCCTTTGTTAGCCCAGGATGTTTTGGACAGCTGGAAAAATAACTGAAATTGTGAAGGAAAGAGGTTGGTTTCATGCAGTTTGCCCGCAATGCAAGAACGTATCTGTTGATTCGTATTCAAGGCTGTGTTGTTCTTCGTGTGGGGATTATATAATTCCACACGCAATGTTCAACCTATATGTGCGTGTGTGTGATGGCTCTTACAATTTCCTCCTCTTATTGAAAAATAATTTATGCTTGAGGTTGTTTGGAAAGTCAGTGGAAGGTGCTTTTGATTCTATGATTTTGGTAAATTATTATTCAATATTAATTTCCAAAGGTTATATTAATCTTGAAATCCTTATGATTATCGAATATTTATTCTGATAACATCTTTTCAGGATGACGAGTCTAATGGTCCCGATGTCACTCTAGGTCCTTCTATTCCCTTGGTTGTGAAAGGTCTGATTGGACAGGATCTTTTATTCAAAGTATCTATTCAAGGGAACGAGGATACCAAAAGTGAAGTCGTTTTCTTGGTTCACAATATCTGTTATAACAGTGTGTTAGTGGAACTGCACATTTCGAAATTGAACAGCAATAAGCCTAAATTTCCAGTGGAAGATGATCTAGCGGTGTCTGAAAGTTCTGACCCCAGTGATGATTCTGATCAGTCCATGCACGATTTGAGCCCTGTGTCCGTGATGGTACCAGCTGACGATGATGACACGCAATTGATGTCCAATTTAAGTCCTGTGTCAGGTGACTATGCTGCCGACAAAGATGAAGTACGCTCGGAGGAAGGAGTTGTCCGCAAGAAGCAAAGGAAAGATGAAGGTTCGTTAGCCCAAGTCCATTCAGACGATACTGGCTCTGAGTGATTTGGAATTTATTCGTGGAACACTTTTTTAATTATCAACTTTTTCGTGCTTTTGTTTTGTTGGAGTTTTTTTTTTTTTTTTTGAAAACTCTTTGAATATTCTCTACTGTGTGTTTAGTTGATTTATTGATGTTTTTTTGTGTTTTTAAAACTGAAATCTCTTTTTGTTCTGTACTCATACTTTGTCGTTTTATTGAAGTTGTTTGAAAACTCCATTAAAGTTCATTGTCGATGTCGAGTTTCTCGATCTAAAACTCGCATCTCCAAGCGTAAGTTTTCAGACAGTGTAGTATAGTATGAACTCTTGGTTAGCATCGTCATATGAACAAGATACTTAGATAATAGTAGACTGGACTCTTTGTTTTTTGAATTAAAAACACAAGTAGTATTTAATTTATATTTATTCCATAAAAATAAAATGAAGAATAACTTTCGTTGACTGCTTCGGTTTCTTTATATAATACAAAATTTTAGTTTTTTAAAATAGACTTTGGGTTTGTCTTTGTTCTTTTTTCTCCTTCTCCAGTTTTTTCTTTCTTCTCCTTCTCCAGAAATTAAAGAATACTCCAACGAGACATGAATTTCACCGGCGGAGAGGCTGAAAATTCGGCTTTCACTTCTGGAAGTTCCTCTAGAACTTCTGGAAATTCCGGTAGCACTTCAACTGAAGGTCGCGCAGAGATCGATATTGGTTTTTTTTCGACTTCAGGTCAAGGAAAGATCTGTCCCGGTGTAATTGATTGTGAGTCTTCACTCCTTTTGTTACAGTAACAAATCGTTTGTTTCTGACTAGATTTTTCATATTAACTATTTGTTCCAAATTTGTTCTAGGTTTTCTACCCGCTTCATCGATTTATTTTTTTCTTAAATCATTTTCATTAAATTATTCTTTTAAATCTTGATAAAGTAATTCACTTGCATCAGTTTTATATTATTTTATTATATATTTATATATCAGTTAGTTATGTCTTATTTGTGTTTTTCTATGATTATGCGAATTAGCTGAACAATGTCCCATATTATGGTCTTCGTATTTTAAAATATTTTTTCATGATATGTATTATCTTCTTATATTATAATTGTTTCTCAAGTTACAAGAAGAGTTCCCTGTCCAATGAGATTCCACATTACGATCAAAGATGGAGATACTGTGACTGTTGTAAGTATATATGCTTCGTTGATTTCCTATTTTTTGGTTTTCATCAACTCTGATTTTGATCAACTGCGTCTTTTGTAAGCCAATGCCAACATCATTCATTGAAAAGTGCTCTTACCGTATGCCTGTGTTCGCCGATATTAAGACTCCTTTTGCTCGAATTCATTCTGTTGCGTTGGGTGAAGACACCGAAGGTCGTCTCCACATAGTAAGAGGTTGGCAGGAGTTTCGGGAAAAATATCAGATTAAGACGGGGCAGTTGTTGACATTCCATTGGAACGATCAATCTCACTTCAATGTGCACATTTATGATGTTGATGGGGTTGAGATAACCTATGATGCTGACCATGTCCGAAGAGGTCGGGAAGTAGATTTAAAGAGTCTCTCTCACAAGTTTTCTGAACGAATTTTAGACCATCGACGCTATCGCTTGGTAAGTACTACTGTAATTTTTTTTTATGTTGCAGTTCAATATAAAATTAATTCATGCGTTTTTTCTATGATTTTCAGACGATTCCTAGATCATTCGCCATCAAGACCGAGCTTGAGAACAAATCAGAGGTGATCCTGTCAAATGGAAAAGGAATCAAAATGTCAGCCCGTTTGCGTAAACGAAGACGAAGTGATGCAGATAAAAATAAGAGCATTTTTCTCGACAAGGAATGACAGGAATTCTGTAATCAGAGTGAGTATTATGTTGGCAAGGTGTTGGACTTCTACTACGATCGTACTTCCACCACGTTGTATGTTGTTCCAGAATTTGAAATGTTGTCTGCTTCCGACTCCTCCGATTGACGAATTAGAATATTTCTTAATTAGTATTTCTATTATTATTTTGAACTGATACATTGTTAAATTTTAACTAAAATATTTCTAGGATTTTCGAAATGTACTTGACTTTGAGCCTTCTTTTGTGTGCATTTTGGGTGACATATTTAGATGTCGACTTTATGATTTTGTCTTGGATTTATAAACCAAGTTATGTTTATTAGTGTAGTATTTATCGGATTTTTTTAAATTAAAATGTGATTTTATTATAACAACTTATGCTATGCAAGTTTTTCTTACTTTTGTTTTGCTGGATTTTTTTTTGTTTGAGAACTCTTTCAATATTCTGTACTTTGGATAAGAATTGCAGAGGAGCAAATGGCAGTGGCTGAAGTGTTTGTTATGGATTGTTTGTTTGTTGAAGTGATATTTGTTGTAAAAGTTTATTGAAAACAATTATAAAAATTGCAAAGGGGGAGATGGTATTGGTGGTTGCTGTTCTGCTTTTCCAATTACCAAAGAAGACAAAAGAGAAGTTCAAGTGTTTGTTATGGATGGAAAAAGAGACTGATGTTTCAATTACCAAAGAAAGAAGGCAAAAGAGAAGTTGAAGTTTTTGTTTTTATTGATGGAAAAATAGAAATTTAGTTGCACAAGTAATTGAAAAAAAAATGACGACTTATTATTATTATTAGTATTATTATTATTATTTATTATAATAAAGATGAGTGTAATAAATATTTGATTAATTAATTTATATTTATTCCATAAAAAGAATTTGTTAAAATGGTATCCATTCTCCTAGAGTAAAATAGTACAGTAGTATTTTTTTTTTCACAATTTAATTTTTTACCAATAATTATTCATCCTAATTTTCAATAATAATAATAATATTTATTTTATTTAATTTTTTTAATTGAGAAAGATCTTAATGGTTCTATATTCAATGAAAGGTCTCCATTGTTTCGTTAGGACTTATTTTAGTAAAATTTTCATTTAGGACAAGATCTCAATCCTAAAATTACACCCTAAATAAGTTTTATATTTATTTTTGACCGATTTGTCTTTTCATTAGAAGCATTTTTTATTAATTTGTTATTTTTTTTTATAATTCTGTCTTTTCATTATAAATTGTTTTGGTAAAATCTAATGCAAGACATTATTTTTTATTATTATTATTTGTCTTTTCATTAGAAAAAAAATGGTTAAACCTAATGCAACACGTTAGTTTTTTATAATTCTTTGTCTTTTCATTATTAGAAATTTTTTTTGTTAAACCTAATGCAACACGTATTCTCTTAATGGGATTTCCAAGAGAACCCTAATAATTTATTTATTTTTCAAAGCATCGATAACAATGCATCCTTCTTTATATTCTCTTTGCATTTTATTTGTTGTACTTCACTACCCTATACTTGAAAAATATATTGAGATAGAATGGCTGACAATTTACGTTCGTTGAAACACTTTACTCCTGTCTCTGACATTAACAAGGATAGAATGGACTGGAAGATACAAGTTCGAATTTGAAGGAAGTGGAAGACGACGGGCAATGGAAAAATTTCAGAAACCTTGGAGTTTTTGTTTGCCGATATTCAGGTTTTTTAGTGTCTTACGTATTTTTCAATTATCTTAATTGCAGTTAAAAATATACATATACTTATATATTTTTCCTTCAACTTTTGTCAGGGAACTAGAATTCATGCAATTGTTAAAAAGATGCTCATACCTAAATTCCAGGATTTGTGCAATGAAGGAGATATTGTTACTGTCCATCAGTTCTCAGTTGTTGATAGGCCAAAGAACTTTCCTGTTGCGGATTTTGCATATAGGATTGTGTTCCATGGAAATACATATGTTGGTTCAAACATGAACAACAAATTTCCCAAGTCCATTTTCCAGTTCAAAGATTATTTGGAAATTCTAAGTGGCTCTCAAAAGGATGATGGTGGTTTATTTGGTATTTTTGTATTTTATATCTTAACATGTTTATCATTATATATTTTCTTATTCTTTCCTTACGTTAAATTGATATAAACATCTGACTATGTGCTCATGCAAGATGTAACTGGCACTATTGCTGATATTAATGACTCAAGGTTGAAGACCGATACGTCTGTCAAAGGCAACAAGAGTATTCAGTTCTTGCTTCAAGATCACAGTACGTTTTGTATTTGTTTTTTTAAAGTTAATTTCACGAATACTAAATATTAATCATTGAATTAACAGAGAGCTGAAAATTGAGTGCGTTCTGTGGGAACCCTATTGCCATGAGTTGAAAGAATTTGTTGAAGAGTTGAGAACAAACAAAGATAACCAAGTAGTGGTTATACAGTTGTGCAGAGCAAGGAAATTTAGAGGTAAAGAAATTACTCGAATAAATATTGATTTATATCATTACTTATAATTCCAACTTAATGAATATTTTAAAAATGTGTTGTATATTTTGTTGAAGGGGCGATTGGAGTTTCAAATACTTTTCATGCTACTAAAGTTATTGTTGATCAAAATTTGGAAGAGATTGTTGAGTACAAGAGCAGGTAATACTGTGTTTTTTTCATCAATGCTATAAATAACTCAGAATACTGACAATCATGTTGGAATTTATAATAAACAGGTTGCCAAATAATGCTGTGACAAGTTCTTTCGATGGTTCAAAAATATCAAGTGCATCTTTTGTCAGTGTAAAGGATGAGTTGCAGAACCCTTCTACTGTCTACTTAACTCTCCATGACTTGAAGAATTGTGAAGTGGTTAGTTTGTTGTCTATTATTTTAATTATAGAATTTATTTAACATTTATTTATTTAATAATTTATTTGTGTGAACTGAATTTTTTATTTAAATTTTTATACCGAATTCATCATGTTTAGGTTTTGAAGGCTTGGGTTGTGGCACCTGTTGCCGAGGTTTTATATAAGAAAGCTTGGTTTTATACGTCTTGCATGAAGTGCAAAAAAAAAGGTTGTAGATAAAGAAAACAAGTTGTACTGTGGTTCGTGTGATGATTTTGTTTTTGGATGTCAACGTTATAAAATACATATTAATGTGGTTGATTGTTCCGGTAATGCTGAGTTCTTGCTGTGGAATGAAATTTCTACATTGTTAATTGGAAAAACTGCTTCGGAGGTTTTAGGTAGTCTCACTAAGGTAAAAATTTTGTCCAGTAAGGTAAGATTTTTGGTTTTTTGTCTAATACATTCGAAAATATATTACAGATTTTTTTTCCTTAATGGCATGGATGTTAATGTATATATAAATTCTTTGTGTATTTCAGGATTTTCTAAACAAAAATGTTGAAGGTGGTATAAACGATGTTGCTAAAGTTGATCTCCCCGAGGCTGTTGACAAATTGATTGTAAAGGAATTTATGTTCAAGGTCAGTGTTGGGTTGAAGCATATTGAAGGGAGCGACCCTGTGTATGTTGTTGAGAAATTTTCCGATGATATGGAAATGATCATGAAGCATAAAAAATTCAACCATGGAGTTCTTCCTTTCGGTTGGTGTCCTCTTGATGTTGTTGCTGAATCAGTCACCCCCAAGGGTAAAGAAGTTGTCAACTCGGGTGAAGGCTTCAAAACCCCTGAAACTAAGAAGATTACGAAAAGGAATTTGCAGTGCGCTTTACAAGATTCAGCGGGATCGGTAACTTCCAAGATCATCAATACTGAAAAATAAAGTTGATGCAAGAATGTGTTCTCCGCCAATGTTTTCTCATTTTCATTTATGTATGCTTCGGACTTTATTATCGTGTTTCCTTTTTTTGTTGTGCTGCTACAGAATTCTGTTTGGAATCCTTTTGGTGTTTTGCGGGTACTATTTTCTGTTTCGAAGTTTAAGTTTTTTAGCACTTGGAAACATTGGTTTTGATATTATGAAATATCTTTTGAAGAAGTAGCAACTTTCTTTGTTTAATTTGCAGTGTGATTTAATTGTTTGTGTTGCTGAATTATTTTTTTCCAGAGATGCATATCAAACCTGCTAAAATTAACCTAGACCAAAAATTTTAAATATTTTTATTTTTAAGTAATAATAATTATAAGCATCGATATTTGAACCAAAGAAAAATGATGATGTACGTTTCCTCAAAAGGATTATCATTATCTCTATATCTTTTTATAATACTATTTTCCTCTGTTCTCATCCTCATCCTTCTCTAAAAAAAATTCAATTTCAGTGTTGTGTATTCAATTTTCTTCAACTTTTCTATGTCTCGGTTTCCATGTCTTAGTTTTGTCAGAGCTGCTCATGATTTGCGGATTACTTCTACTAAAGTTGTGAACCTCTCTGATATTCCGAAGTGTTTAGAGGTATTATGCATATGTTTCTTAATTAATTTATGTCTATTTTATTTAAAGTTCAATTTTATTTAATTAAATTCTTTTTTTTTTTGTAGTCAAGTAATATTTGTAGCGTTGGATGGATAACTGAAATTGTTAGCACAAGAGATTGATTTTATACATTTTGTTTTGATTGCAATGAATATCCTCCAATTAATGATTCAAGTTTGGTTTGCCATGGCTGTGATGAGTATCTTATTAAAAACGCAAAGTACGATATCTTCATTCGTGTTACTAATGGCCGCGATATTGTAGTGTTGCGTTTGTTGGATCAAGTTGCTATGCAACTTCTTGGTAAAACTGCTCAAGATGCTTTTCAGAAGATGGTTATGGTAATATTATCTCTTCTTTATATAAATATTTTTAATTATAAAATGATTAGTAATTAAAAATTTTGATTCTATAAATATCATTATTTTACAATATATCCAAAATGATTTTTTCATAATTAAATATTTGTCATCTTTGCAGGATACATTTAAAGAAGTTGATGGCAATTGCGTTCGCGTAGAAATTAATCTTAAACGTATTCTTACAGAACCAATCTTCAATCTTATTGGAAAAGAAATTTTGTTCAATGTCGCTGTTCCTTCCAGCCAAGTTGAAGAATCTGAATTTGCTTATGTTGTTGATGAGTTATCCACTGATCGTTTTCTTATCGACATGAACAAGCACCTCTTTTTCAAAGATGAATCTCCTTCTTCAGATGCCACGAGGAACATGGTTTCGAAAACGGCAGCTTCTTTTTAAATTACAATATTTCTATTTAGTATTATTATCTTTTAATCTTTTTAGTTTTGAACAATATTTATTTTTGTAATTCTAAATATTCAGTACTCTCTATTATCACTATTTACTTATGGGTACTTAAATTAAGTAATGATGATAAATTTAATCTTCATTTTCTTTTAGTATTATAATTCATATTCAAATTAATAAAATTCTTAAATTAAATTTTTATTTAATAATTCTACCCTTTAATAATAAAATTAATATACATTTTATATTTGGAAATAATCATTATATAATATCTTTCTAATATTTTCTACATATTTTTTTCCAAATATGTTTATATTAATTGTATTGTTTTTCATTAATATTTTTTTAAAGAAAATGAATAACAAAAAAAAAATAATAGATGAATACCATACGCAAATACATTAATATTTCATTAATATAATATATAATACCAATTATATATTAAATAGTAATTTATGCTAAAAATAATCAACTCCATGCGCATGGTATGGTTTATCCCTTCCAGAGGGAAAGGTGAATACCATACGCAATTACATTATTCTTTTCCACAAGTTATGTTTCCTAATCATTATTAATGTTAAAACCTTTAAATATTTTTCCTAGCTATTATATATATACGCTGAATGAATTGCAAATGTTGTCAAGGGCATCATGTGCTGGTCAAGAAAACGACACCAAAGCATCGTGTGCTGGTCAAGAACACGACACCAAAGCATCACGTGGTGGGGAAGAACCCTAATTGATTCTAAATATTTCTTATTATGAATTGATTTATTTTCTTATTTTGCCATGCATGTATTATACATAAAGAGATAAATTTATATACATCCTTATTGATTATTTACTCTTGATTTCTTATTTAACAGTAATATATATATACTCTTGATATATATATATATATATATATATATATATATATATATATATATATATATATCAAGTTCTTGATATCAATGTCAACCAAGAGGAAAAAAAATCAGGTGAGAAAGCGAGTTAAGAATTTTCAACAAAAGTTCTTCTGTATCATTCCAATGTTTTTGAGATATGTATATTTATAAAAGTCGATAATAATTTCTCACTAATTCCTATATGGAAAGATAATATTTCCAACCGAGCGGAAAATACGAAGAAAGCTCGGTCTACAATGAACTCTTTCGGTAATCTTATTATTTTCGAGCAATGTTGTCAATAAACAATAAATACATTTTATTTTACAAGTTATATTTTCATACGATCAATGTGTTTTGTTAAATCTTTTTATCTTTTTGTTATCTATCTACAATCAGATGGTTTTATTTTAGAGTCGTCTACCGTGAATGCATGTTCCTCGAGCAACCCTCCTTTATCAGTTACTACCGATCAGAATATACGACGGATCAAGATTGTCGATTTGGGTAAACAATTCGATTGCGTACAAGTCCAATGTAGTCTGCTGATCTATTTCAAAAATTTTAACCTTTATATTATTATCGAAGAATACATTACTGAGATCATTTTATGATTTCTTTAGGCGGATCTACTAATAAATCTCCTATTGTCGAGAGTGGTCACAGTTCAGTTTTGATAAATAGTGGATGGCGACATGCGAAGGATCAACTTCAAATGCTCGAATTCAAAATAATGTAGTCCCTTCAGTAGTAAATAGAACGATCGGAGCTCCAAAGCGGAAGGGAAAAGAAAATCGGCCAAGTGCTTGCGCATTGAATAATCAAGGACTTTCTAAGGAGAATGCAAAATATCCAGGTTAATATTTTTCAGCCGCAGCCCGCATGCATTATTTTTAATTTACTTTGTAATAAGCATGAATTAATAAAAGTTTTAAAATTTTCATTTAAGGTTATCACGACATTGGCGATCCGGTTTGAAAATGTATCCATTGCGGCCCTAAATTCTGGAGAGATGAGAGAATAGAAAAGACCAGAATATTTCAGGACTTCCAAAGTATAATTTGTGCTGCGTTCATGGTTAGTATTTGTTATTATATTTTATATCATTTGTGTATTCATAATGATATTTTTTTGGGTAGATAATTTGCTTTACTTATATACAGTATTAGGATAGTTAAACAACTGTTTTTTTGGTACTCAGGTAAAATTAAGTTACCAGCCATCCTGGACCCTCCACAAAAGTACAAAGATTTATTGTACGGAAATGGCCCGATGAGTAAAAAAATTCAAAAGTCAATGCGAATGTACAATATGATCATTTCTTTCACTTCAATGGGAGGGAAGATCGACAAGTCATTTAACGACGGAAGGGCAGCTCCAATTTTCAGATTAAATGGCGATAATTATCATTTGATTGGTAGTTTACTCCCAACCCGAAGTGATAGAGCTATGTTTGCTCAACTGTACATCTACGACACTGAAAATGAAGTAGTAAACATGATTAATTCCGTAAGGTTAGATGTTTTGATTAATTTATGGTATTCAATTATTTGCATTGAGATTGCGGTTTTTATTTTTTTATTATTATTTAAATTCTGATAAATTTAATTAATATCGCATTGTCTGTTTAACAGTAACGCTGCAGACAAACAGGCTCAGCTACAAGATGCTGAGTTTCATGCCGAGATCGTCTCTCTTCTCAAGAGCGTACTGAATGAGAATAATATGTTGGTTCTTTGGTTTCGCTATGCCGGGGAAATGATACGTGAACATAGTGATAATTTGTTCACTGAAGATGACATTAAACTGAGGTTGATTTGCCGAAGGAGTTCTGATGGCCAAAGATACAATTTGCCAACTGTTTCGGAGGTGGCGGCTTTAATTGTCGGAGATGTTGATAACCTGGAGGATCACAGGGATATTATTATTGAAACTCGATCAAAGACTTTACAGCGCATAAATGAGTTGCATGTGTCGTATTTGCCGCTCCAGTATCCGTTGCTATATTTGTACGGAGAAGACGGATTTAGAGATGACGTTCCTCATCATCAAACGACTAGGAGTAAAGAAGTTTAAAAAAAAAGGTTTCAATGAAAGAGTACTTCTCTTACATGCTGCAGGAGAGGGATACAGAATCTCCTCATATTCTTTTTGGACGACGTTTATTTCAACAATTCTTGGTTGACGCTTATACGATGGTTGAGTCGTACAGAATTACTTACATAAAGAATCATCAGCAGGATTTCAGATGTGACTCTTACGCTGCGTTGGGCGAAGCATTAATTAGTGGAGAGACTAACCTGGCAGAAACTGGTAAAAGAATTATTTTGCCTTCTTCTTTCGTTGGTGGTGCCCGATTCATGATACAGAATTATCATGATGCAATGGCTGTATGTAGGTGGGTAGGATATCCACATTTGTTTATTACTCTCACGTGTAATCCGAAGTGGGATGAAATAGAGAGGTATTGTAAAGAAAGAGGATTGACTGCAAATGATCGACCGGATATTCTTTCTCAAATGTTCCACACTAAGTTAGACAACATGTTGAGAGATATTCGTCAGGGAAAGCTGTTTGGGGAGTTATCAGCGAGTTAGTGCATCCTTTATCTATTTTTAATTTTCAACTGCTCTTATTTAATTAGTTTAAAGTTTTATATTCTCATTGTGTTTAATTCTTATTTTCAGTTGTTTATACTATCGAGTTTCAGAAACGTGGAATGCCGCATGCTCATATTCTGCTGTTCATAAAACATTTCCCCCAAACAGCAAGTCCAGGTGTCGTCGACGGTATTATATCTGCGGAGATTCCTGATTGCAAGGAAGATCGGGAATATTATGACGCGGTCATTGAGTTCATGATTCATGGTCCGTGTGGCGTAGCAAATAAAAAATCACCGTGCATGGATGGATGTCGATGTACAAAAAAATTCCCGAAGAAATACGTTGATCGCACAACGGTGGATAATGATGGCTTTGTCGTTTACAAAAGAAGGGATGATGGCAGGACAATATTAAAGGGAGAAATTGAACTTGACAATAGGTATGCTTTTAGGATATTTCGTTTTATTAATGCTTAGATAATAAAAAATAAAATTCATCTTTGAATACTTCGTTCAGAATGTCATTCTATAAAATTCATCTTCTTATAATCTCATTGGGTTCAAATTTTTTTCAGGTCTGTTGTTCCCCATAACCCTTATCTCCTGAAAAAATATAGATCCCATATTAACGTGGAGTGGTGCAATCGTTCGCGGTATATTAAATATTTGTTCAAGTACGTTCACAAAGGACACGATCGAGCAACTGCCGTTTTTTATCAGTCTCACAATGACGCTGCTGGAAATAAAATTGTTGATGAAATAAAGCAATATTTAGATTGCAGATACGTATCGGCGTCGGAAGCGGTGTGGTGGTTATATGGATATGAAATTCATTTCAACCAGCCTAACATTGTGAGATTGAAATTTCATCTGCCTAACGAGCAGGTTGTTGTATTTAGGGAAGGGTCGTCTGTTACGAATGTTGTGGTCAGAGCAGCGGGTAAAGAGACTATGTTTACATCTTGGATGATTGCAAACATTAAATTTCCAGGAGCGAAAGAGATAACTTATGCTGAGTTTCCTATGAAATTCGTTTGGGTTGAGAAGGAACATGCTTGGCGGCCAAGGAAGAGAAGAGTTGCTCTAGGGAGATTGAACTATGTACATCCAGCCAGGGGGAGTTGTATTATATGCGACTTCTGCTGAATGTTGTGAAAGGTTGTGAATCGTATGATGATATTTATCGTTATAACGGGATACGATATGATACCTTTAGAGAAACCTGTTTCACCCGTGGTTTGATTGATGACGATAATGAATTTGCTAAAGCCATTGAAGAAGCTGCAGTTTGGGGTTCAGAACCAATGCTTCGATCTTTATTTGTGAATTTGATTACTTCTGATTCCGTCAGTCGGCCAGAGATTCTTTGGGAAAGTTGTAGCCATCTACTCACACCAGACATCTTAAATAAATATCGTATTCGTTTGGAACGCCCTAGTATGATTATTAACATCTCCAATTCATTCTTTACAGTTTGTTCCTGTGTCGACGACATAAATGCACTATACATCGAGTCTAAGAGTCCTTAATATGATTTTTTATTTCTTCTCTTTTTTTACAAATTTGATTCTCAGCGACGATCAAATTAAAAATTATATCGAGTCTAAGAGTCCTTAATATGATTTTTTATTTCTTCTCTTTTTTTACAAATTTGATTCTCAGCGACGATCAAATTAAAAATTATGTTTTTTTTTTATTTCTTCTCTTTTTTTACAGATTTGATTCATAGTGACGATCAAATTAAAAATTTGTGCTTGAGGGAAATTGAAGATGTAATGCAAAGAAAAGGGAAAACCCTTTTAGATTATTCCAAGATGCCGTATCCGCAGCACGATGAAGCTATTGGTAGAAATCGCCTTATAGCGGAAGAGATGAATTACGATCGAAAAAAACTTACAGAAGAGCACATCAGGCTGGTCGGAATGCTCAATCGTGATCAAAGCCAAGCATATGAAACGATAATGTCTGCTTTCCACGAAAACAAAGGACAAATTTTCTTTCTATATGGTTATGAGGAACCGGCAAGACATTTGTTTGGAACACCCTCTCTGCCGCTGTTCGTTCAATGGGACATATTGTGTTGAATGTTGCTTCTAGCGGAATAGCTTCTCTTCTCTTACCCGGAGGCAGGACAGCTCATTCAAAATTTTCAATTCCTTTGAACTTAACCGATGATTCAACCTGCAATATAAGGAAGAGAACCGAACTCGCGGAGTTGATTCAACAAGCTAAAATAATTATATGGGACGAAGCTCCCATGACGCATAGGTAATAAAACGCCTCTCATTCTCAGGTTTCGTATTTCACAGTGTTTGTATTTTTTTTTTGCTGAAAATTATCTAACTGAAGTTGACTTTGTAAAATTTTGTAGGCATTGTTTTGAAGCACTTGATCGAACAATGCGTGATACTATGTGAAGTTCTGATCAGCGGGCTGATGAAAAGCCCTTTGGGGGAAAGGTTATTGTATTTGGAGGGGATTTCCGTCAAATTTTGCCGGTAATTGCTAAAGGTACGAGACATGATATTTTTCATGCGACGATTAATTCCTCCAACATTTGGAGAGAATGCAAAGTCTTGAGGTTGACGACTAATATGAGATTGCAAAACGTTGTGGACGAAAATGATTTAATTACTTTAAGAGAATTCTCTAATTGGATGTCTTCGATTGGGGATGGAACTATAGGAGACGACAATGATGGGGTTGTTGTTCTAGAAATTCCCAATGATCTTCTCATAACCTCTTCCGATAATTTCATCGGTTCAATGGTTGATGCAATATATCCAGATTTCTCAAATCATATTGGAGATGTGGAATTCTTACAAGGTAGGGCTATTTTGGCCCCGACTTTGGAAGAAGTTGATTCTATTAACGATTACATGGTTTCGATGCACTCTACGGATGAAAGAATATATCTTAGTGCTGATTCGATTGAAATGTCTGAGGGTGCAGAGAATATATTTGCAAACATGCACTCCGTTGAATTCTTGAATACCATCAAATGCTCAGGGTTGCCGAATCATCAGTTGAAGTTAAAGGTTATTTCTATCTTATTTGTAAAGTTTTTATGTTTGTTCATAATATAAAATATTAATGGATGTTATGCTCCTTAATGTTTATATTAAATGGTATCTTCTTCATAAAATGAAAATGTAGATTATTTTATTTATTGTTTATGCTTGATGAATATGAACATGATGTTTAGTTATTGATGTTTACTGTTTTTTTTTTGTTTAGGTTGGTGTTCCGGTGATGTTGATAAGAAACATCGATCACTCGGCAGGACTGTGCAATGGAACTCGATTGGTGGTAACCAAACTTGCGACTTATGTGATAGAGGCACGAGTCTTGGGAGGCAAAAACGCGAATGAAATTGTGTATATTCCCAAGATGACGCTTTGTCCTTCTGATTCGAGGATTCCTTTTAAATTTCAACGAAGACAATTCCCGTTGATGATATCGTATGCCATGACGATCAATAAAAGCCAAGGTCAATCGTTGACAGATGTTGGTGTGTTTTTGAAGAAACCGGTTTTCACTCATGGGCAACTGTACGTTGCTGTTTCAAGGGTGACGAATAGAAGTGGGTTAAAAATTTTGTGTTGTGACGAGAATGGTAAACTTACAAACAAAACAAATAATGTGGTGTTTAAGGAAGTCTTTCAACATTTGTAATAAAAGTTTAGAATTTTGCCTTTTAATGTTTCCTTTAGAGAATATAAATGAAGTTCAAACATGTACTTTACTATTGTAATGTATGTTTTAAACGAAAACAAATTATTTTAAACGATATTGTAGAGAGCTATGTACGTAAAATCACGAGCACCGCAAGATCAAGGGCACGTCAAAACATCAAACACGTAACGTCATATCCCGTGCATCGCACGGGTGTTACACTAGTTGTTTAAATTACAAGAGCTTATAAGCTGTTTAAAAAAAAGTACCTCCTCCTTACTTTTTTTAAACAGCTTAAGCTGTTAAACAGTTTTTTTAGGAGCTTATAAGCTCTTAAACAGCTTATTTTCAAGTTTTTTAAGATTTTTTTCTTAAACTTTACAAAACAAATTTTAAGAGCTCATAAGCTCTTAAACAAATTATAAGCTATTTTAAAGAGCTTATAATTTCAGCCAAACAGGCTCCCATTGGATTTTTGTAGACTTTTAAAGTTAAGATATTTAATTTAAAATTTAAAAAATCCATTAAAATCATTGAGTATTCAACCTAAATTTTAAAAAGTCCATTAAATCTATAGGTATTCATTAGTCTATAAATTTTAAAATATTTTTAAAGTACATGATTTTAAAAGATTCTTTCAAAAACAATATAAAGAAATTCCATCTCCTAAAATATTTTATAATTACAAAAACTTTCTATTGATTTATATTTAATAAACTAAATTATTTTTAAAAAAATAATACAAACATAAAAAAGTTATATAAAATTAAATAAAAATGACAAGATAGGAAAAATATGTTTTAAAGAAAAAAATACTAGTAATTTGAAGAAAAACATTAATATTTTAAATAATAAATGTAATTTAACCATCAATAAAATTTTAAAAACTTTAATAAATATTTGATGAAAAAATAATTAAAGATATTTTTAAAACATTAGTGATATAAATAAAAAATAAAAATAATACTACCGTAATAAAATATTGAACAATTTGAATTACTTTTTTTTTTTAATACGAAAATGTGTTTCATATACGGTTGTATCAATAATACATGTCCGAGAGTGTATGGAAATTCATGTAAATCAATGAAAATGTATAGTATTTCACAATCTTTTAAAGTCTATGAAATAATACATGCCCGGGAGTGTATGAAAATTCATGTAAATCAATGAAAATGTATAGTATTTCACAATCTTTTAAAGTCTATGAAAATAATAAAAAAGTTAATAAACTCTGCAAAAACTCCGTAAATTTGCAAAATTCACTTACTTTTTGAAATTCATTACTTTTTGAAATTCATAACAATCTCCGTGAATTTGCAAAATTCACTTACTTTTTAAAATTCATAACAATCTAATAAAATCCGAATTGAATACATTCACTTTAATAAGAAAACAAGATACACATTTTAAGACTATATAACCAAATTAAAATAATAAATGAAATAACTATATAACTATAAAAATTGTGAAACTCAACGTAGTAATCAGACCAGGAAATTGTAAAAATTGTGAAACTTGAGGTAGTAATGGAGACTAGATAAATACTACGGATAATCTCATCACGTTCCATATAGAGAACAAAAAATATAAATTCGTGGAGCGCGAAAATAATTATTATATAGAATAATAAATGGGAATTAAAATATAATTTTATAACTTAAATATAGTTAAAATAATAATTATATTCATATTTATATAAAAGTAAATTATATATATAATATAAAAAATAATAAATATGAGTGAAGCATTAAAATAATAATGATGAAAAATAAATTAAGAATAAAATATAATTTAGAAATCAATCTGTAATAATAATTATAATAATAAATAATATTTAATATTTAATATTTATATTAAAGTAATTATATATGTTCAAAAACAAATATGTGGAAGACAAAAAATACATAATAGGAAGATAACAATTATTTAACAATTATTAATTTATATTCAATATTTATAAAAAAAAATATTATATATGAATAACTACGTGTGGAGCACAAAAATAGTTAAAATAATAAACCCGAGTTGTTAGGCTTAAAAAGATTTAAAAACACTTAACATGACCCGTTCGTATTAAAGACTTTTTTTAAAAAGCTTGAGTTTGAATTGTTTGTTAATTAAATAAGTCGAGCCGAACATTCAAAGGCCGAGCATAGGCTCATTCCCACCCCTACACACAAATCGGTCACGAATTATAGAAAAACCACTTAATTCTAACCGAACGAACCCAAGTGGTACAACAATGTCCCTCCTAAGTTGAGGGACCATCACATCACTTAACTGCTGGGCTTAAGGAGGATGGTGAAGCCACCAAGTGGTACGACAATTGTTGTTTTTTTGGAGTAGAAAGACGTTTTTATTAAACAATCAAACAAGTCATATATACACATATATATCCTAATCAACTACTTTTACTAAAATACCCTTATAAATAATAACACTCCCCTTAAGGTGGGCGAAAAATATTTACTAAGCCCATCTTGACACAAAGTCTAGCCAAATCTATCGAAAGAAGTCCTTTAGTTAGACAGTCGGCTACTTGTTCCTTAGTAGCTACATGTCCTAATTCCAAAAGTCCATTATTCAACTTCTCCTTGATGAAGAATCTATAAATCTCCACATGCTTGGTTCTGTCGTGTTGCACCGGATTGTTGGCAATACTAATTGCGGACATATTGTCGCACCATAACTTCATTCGACTCCCTTGGTCTAATTCGAGTTCAACCAGCATAGCTCTTAACCACAACATTTCTGCAACACTCAAGGCCATAGCCCTATATTCGGCTTCAGCTGTAGATCTTGCAACCACTGATTGATTCTTGCTCTTCCAAGATACCAAGTGATGAGCCATATTTTTTGGCTCATTTTTAGGTTTTTAGAGTCAAGTAAATCGAGTCCTTAGTTTGTTTTTACTTTATTTGTGTCTGGGAGGGCACGTTTGGGTACTTGGGCAAGTTTTGCAGGTGGGCAGGTAAAGGAGTGAAAAGAGGAGCGCACTGTGTGAAAGAGGCAAGGAAATCACCTTCCATGGTCAAGAGCACTCGTTGAGCAAGCCAGACTGACGAAAAGGGTCCAGCAGAGTTGAGCAAGCAACCAGGACGTCAGCAGGTGGAGCAAGACTTGAGTCCGACCAAGTACCGCACATGGTCCGCTACCTCAATCAGTCAGAGAAGGAAGTACATGGGCAAGCGCTAACATTGACGGAGACGGAACGTTGGGCATTCGGTGTACCAGGAGTCCTGAAATTTGCGGAGTCTTCAAAGGCGGCCAGATTCAAACTCCAACCCAAGTAGGACTCTCGTCCGCGCTTGGAGGTATTTTCCCCCACACGTCTCTTATCATCTGAAGCCCGTCTATATAAGAGAGTGACTGATGGAGAAACCCAACAACACATGAGCAGCGAGCAATCCGGATCGGAACCCTACTTGACCAGCAGCGAAGAAGGCAGCCGCGTGAGCACATCGACTCACCGGCGTTTATTTCTTGTTAAGCCCTCGGGCCAAAAAAAAATTCTTTTATGGTTTGATGTTTTTGAATTCGTACTTAGTTTTAATTTCCGTTTGAACAATCTCCATTTTATAATGCAGTTCATAGTTCGTCAAATTCTTTTCCTTGTTTTTTTTTCGTTTATTTCCATGAGTAGCTAATCTGTTTGTATCTGGGCAAAGACAGAACCTGACCAACCCTAAGACGTTATCAAGCCGGGAGGCTTAGTGAGGACAGCAACTTGCTGAGTTTTGTTCCCGATTCAATAGGGTAGTAACTTAAGCATGTTAGGGACTTGAGCAATCCTACAGTGACCAGTGGGAACCCCGACTTGCCTAACACAGGAGTACGTGAATCAACGCGACCGGGAGACTGGGCGTCCGCGAAGTACAACATGTTGCTGGAGATGTGGTCGTATGACTTGGGTCTGTCCAGGCATGCTATTGGCCATTCCGGGTTTGCTTGGAGGATGAAGGCGACTTGATCAACTTAGACTCTTGCGGTCACATAGTGTCGAATTGGTCAATGTCAGGAGACCTATTGAGAGATATCTAATAGGACTTAAACATAAGAGCGAATAAGGGTTCGGGGTATTAATGTGCGTGACATTATGGGGATGTTAATACTTGGGGTCTATAACTGGAAGACAAAACTGTTAGCAAAATGATATACGTACCAATGATCGGCATCACATAGGTCAAGGGGGTAGTCAGGGGAGTCAATGCCTGGATACTTTAGTCTTTATCTGTTTCTTCTTATTTGTTTAGTTAAGTCTGTTAATTGCTCAGTCTGTTAGTTAAGTTGCATGCTAGTTTATTTCTGTTTAAGTTATTTGTTATTTTCGAGTCAAGTAAACACGGTGACCACGGTTCGGCAGTGCCCAACTGCTTTCCAAAACAAAACCTTTTCAAACGTGACAACCCAATTGAGCAATCAAAGCCGGGAAAACTATAAGCTAAATCGCCTCCTCGTGGGATCGGCCCTATACTTGCTACTAGTACTTGTGCTAGTGAATAGTTTAGGACTTATACATATTATTTGTAATTGTTGTTTTTGGCGACAACGTTATTGTACTTGTGTTTTGTTTTTGTTGAATTTCAGGATTGCAAGTGCACATGGAAAAGGAGACACGAGTCTCCACTTTTGGAACTACGCGGAAACGGCGACTCCAGTCGCCGATTTTGGAGATGCGTAGGAACGGCGACCAGAGTCGCCAGATTTGAGCATTGACAAGAAACGGCGACTGCTGTCGCCGGGTTTGGTGCAGGACAAGGAAACGGAGACTCTTGTCTCCGCTTTTGGACATGACAAGAAACGGCGACTTGAGTCGCCGCTTTTGGACAAGCTTGGAAACGGCGACTCTTGTCGCCGCTTTTGGTGAAGGATGGAAACGGCGACTGGCGTCGCCGTGTGTGGCACATGGAATGATTCCAGCGACTGGAGTCGCTGGTTTTGGGGCGTGCACGAATCCGGCGACTGGAGTCGCCGGTTTTGGTCCCTTGTGTTGTTTTCAACAATTCTTGTTCCTTTGCCTAAATTTCAAAGACTAAGTACTTTCAACGTGATTTCTTCACCAGGTACTCAGTTCGAGGAAATGAAGAATTATTCCAAGTTTACTACTTCAACAATATCGACGACCGTGAAGACGATGAAATTCGAGACTTCAACACTTAGAGATTTTCACAAGAAATTGAAGATGAATAATTGAGATCGATGGAGTCAAGATTGAAATTGAAGTTTGATTTTGAAATTGAAGATTCAAGATTCGAAGATTCAAGAATCGAAGATTCAAGATTCCAAGATTCAAGAATCCAAGTTCTACAAAGAAGATGTCATCCATGGAAAAGTGACATAGGCCAAGCATGCGACGAATGAGAACGTGCCACGTCATCACTCTCACATGTGCGGCTCTACTATAAATACCCATGGATGTTCATTTCATCATTTGACGATTTTGAGAGAACGAAATCTGATTTTTAGAATCGTAGTCGAGCTTCGAGTTTGTGTAGTAGCTTTTGCGCCGTGTGCCAAGATTAGAGCTAGGAGATTTAGCTTTAGGTACTCGTGTGCTAGATTGCAAGTTAGTGGGAGTTGTTGCGACACTCGGGAAACTTCTTGTAATCGTTTTGCCTACCATACTCTACAAGTGTAATAGTTTAAGTTTTGTGTTCAATGAAATGAAAACTATTACATAACCTTGTCTCCACTTTTTATTCTACAAATCGTGTGAGTGTTTACTTTGACGCAAGCTGCTGTCTGTGTGTTCAAGACCAATTTCACGAAAAATTGGTATCCTACGCTGAAGGCGTAATTTCAATTGGTATCAGAGCGGGACGTCATACGTATAAGACGTGATCCGTTACTTGACTTCATATTTCCGCTACAATGGAGTCGTCTATGTTTGTTCAGAAACCGATTATGCTTACTCATCAAAACTACTCAAATTGGAAAGCCAAAGTTTCGGCCAGAATTAAGGGTTATGACTCTAGAGCTTGGATGGCTGTTCTTGAAGGATGGGAACGTCCTTATACCGAAGACGCTGAAGGTATGAGAACTCCAAAACCGGAACGTAGTTGGACGAGAGAGGAACATGACTTGTCTACAGCAAATAGCAAAGCTCTTCTCATTATGTGTGAATGGTTGGACCTTAGTATGTATCAGCTGGTCAAAAATTGCACGTCTTCCCGAGATGCTTGGGAAACTTTACAACGAACATGTGAGGGAAGTCATGCAGTTAAGCGATCGAAAATCCGAACTATCACTGCCCAATTCCATCAACTTCGGATGAGAGAAGATGAAGATATAAATGACTACTTGGACAAGATTATGAGATATGTAAATGAGGCATATGAACTTGGAGAAATCTTTCCTGCCCCCATGGTCTATGAAAAGGTGCTATCCAGTGTGAGTACTAGGTTCGAAAGCAAAGTGTTAACTATCGAAGCGCGCAACGACGAGAATCAAAACTGGGATTATGCGGACTTGATGGCTGATTTGAGAATCTATGACTTGACCCTCAAAGTTCGAAACAACCCAGATATGTCGCTTGTCTACGAACCGATGACTGCGCTAAAAATTTCTGAGAAGGGTAAAAGTTCAAGAAGTCCAAAACCTCAGAAAACTCCTTCGAAAAATGAGAGATCTGAAAGTAGTTTCTCAGCTGATGTGAATGAATCTGATGACGATGAAGCAGAAGACATTGAACGGTTGATGAACTCAAATAATCCAGACAAACTTGTTGCACTGACTGAAATCGTTACATATCTTGTGAAGCAAGAGTTTAAGAGAAAGAATCGAGCCCGAAATTTTCGGAAATTTCAGAAGAATTCTAACTCATTTCAGAAAAACTCAGACAACCGAAATCAAACTTCTTTCTCTGACAAAAAATTTAAGGGGACGAAACTATCTCCTTATTCTTCAACTAGCAAGGATGTTTCTAAAATGCAGTGCTTCGAATGTAAGGGATTTGGACATGTCAAGAATGAGTGTCCCAACTTGCATCGCAAGAAGAAACTGCCTGTGAGCTATGTTGTGTTTGATGATGATAATGTAATCTCAGAAAGCGAGGAGTCTGAGAATGAAAATTCTGATGATGAGGAGGACAACGCTCTAGTTGTCACTTTTGATGATAATTCTGACCTCTTGAATGTGGAGGTTGAGAACTTTGTTTTTGATGGCTTTCTGAAAGATACTGCAACTGCAGATAACATCTTTCGTGTAGCTTCAGCAAACCGAAACTTCTGTGATGACGATATTTTTTCGGATGTTGAATCCGTGACTGAATCTGTGGAAAATGAGATGACACCTAAAGTTTCTAAAACTGAATGTGTAAGTGCTGAGCTGCTTGCCTTGAATGAGAGTCACACTGAACTCTCAAAATCCTATGATCTAGTTATCACTGAGAATGGTGCACTTGAAGTGTCTTTAAAAGTTCTTACAGAATCTTGTAACGAACTCTCAACTGCTAACCGGAAGATGTACGAAGAAGTTGTAGAGTTGAAAAACTCAGTTGAAAAGACGACAGACGAGAAAAAGAGGTTAAACAACTCTCTGACAATTCTGAAAATCAAATTTGATGATTTGTTCGAAGAAAAGCATAAGTATTACAAAGAAGTTATCGAACTGAGAGAAGTTTGTGAGAGGTTGGGTTCTGAAAACTCAAAACTGAAGATGTCGCTGAAAAAGGAGTCAACTGAAGTTAAGAAACTGCAGACTCTGTTTAAGAGCTCGGATGCTGAGAATGATGAACTGAAGTCATCACTGGTGAAAGCTCAAACTGACCTTGCCATGACTGACAAGGAACGATATGTCTTGAAGGAAAAACTCCATATGACTGATGAGCTATTGAGAAAAATGAACACGAACTCTTCTGTGTTTGACAATGCTGCTTCATATATGAATCCGAATCGTTATGGTCTTGGATTTCAGAAAGTTTTTGAGTCCATATACTCGACACCAGAAAAGAAGAAAGATGTGACTTTTGTTAAGGCATCGAATGATCAGGCTGAGGATAAAAGTAAGGATCAAGCCGAATCATCTAAACGGAAGGATATTGCTGAAGGGAAAAAGATTGTTAAGTCTCCTGAATCTAAAACTCAAAAGTCGGTCTCGACTTCGAACTCTGAATCTGAGACATATCAATTTCCCAAAAATATTGTGAAACATCCTCGAGGAATCCTGCCTTATGAGAAGACTTTGATGAAGAAGTTGGAAAATTCTCAGAACTTGAAACTAAACCGAAAAACTTCTCACTCCAAGAATGGTTTTGTTAAAACGCCAACGAAAGTTGAAACTCGTCAAAAACGAAAATATGTCTGTCATTACTGCAATGTGCTCGGACACATAAGACCGTTTTGCTACAAACTTAAAGCTGACATGAACCGTGAGTTGCTGACTAAGGATGACAAATCACAAATTGAGAAAAATCTGACAAACTCTCGAAACATTAATGTGAAGAAGGTTGAGGTTGCTAAGGACTTGAAGAAACCCATTTCTCCAATCCTGAAAACTAAGACACATCTGAAGACTGTGACTAAGAGAAATGTCCAAATTTCGAATGACAAGAAGATGTGGGTGCCTAAGTCTCAAAAGAGTAAAGTTGAACTTAACTCTAACTCCAAAAGTTGTTGGCAATCAAGAGAACTCATTTTCTGCAACGTCGCACTTAATGCTTCAGAAACTGGAACCAAAGGAATTTGGTATTTTGATAGTGGTTGTTCCCGCTATATGACTGGCACGAAAAAGTTTCTAAAAAATTACGAGCCTATGACTGGAGCTCCCGTAGTGTTTGGAGGGGGAGCGAAAGGTGTCGTAAAGGGAAAGGGGACTCTACAAATCAAAGGATTACCTCCTATCAGAAATGTAGTCCATGTAAAGGGACTTGTTGCTAATCTTATCTCCATTAGTCAACTGTGTGATGAAGGACTGAACGTGAGTTTTGATAAGGAGTCGTGCAGAGTTTTTGATGGTGAGGGGAAGTGTATAATGGAAGGTCCACGTGCTAAAAATAATTGCTATACAACTGAGTATAGTTGTTTTTCTGTGACCGTTCCTGATGAAGTTGATTTATGGCATCAACGGCTTGGGCACACTGGCACTCGAAATCTGAGTAAACTGGTTAAGGGGGAGATAGTTCGAGGATTCTCTCAACTCCCCAAAATTGAAAAACGAGTGTGTGGTGACTGTCAAAAAGGCAAGCTGACAAGAACTTCTCATCCTGCACTGCCAACTTTAATGAGCACTTCGGCTCCATTTGAATTGCTACACATGGACTTAATGGGTCCAATGGAAGTCAAAAGTATAGCAAAGAAAGAATATGTGTTGGTTGTAGTTGATGATTTTTCTCGCTACACTTGGACTAGATTTCTGGCGACCAAAGATGAAACTTTTGATGCCTTCAAAGGCATTGTGAAATGGATCAAAACGAATCATGAAGCTAAGGTAAAGAGGATCAGAAGTGATCAAGGAACTGAATTTCAAAATGCAAGCTTCAATGAATTTTGTATGATAAAGGGAATTCACCATGAATACTCGGCCCCAAAAACTCCTCAACAAAATGGGATTGCCGAACGAAAGAATCGAACGCTACAAGAAATGGCACGTGTGATGTTAATTTCAAAAAGCCTTGCACGAAATTTTTGGGCAGAAGCTGTCTCGACTGCTGGTTACATTCTAAATCGAATCAGTATTCGGTCCGGTACAACGGCAACTGCCTATGAACTTGTTAATGGCAAGAAACCATCCGTAGCTCACTTTCGTGTTTTTGGCTGCACCTGCTATATCCTGAGAGATCGTGATCCTTTGAAAAAGTTTGAAGCGAAGGCTGATCGTGGTATCTTTGTTGGCTATAGTCAGAATAGCCATGCCTACCGTGCATACAATCTTAGAACCAGGAAGGTCATGGAAACTGTGAATATTAACTTTGATGCGCAAGACTTCCTTGGAAAAGATGTGAATGAAGACTGGGTAAAGGAAGGGATTTTAGAGTATCGAACCTTTCCTACAACACCCCCAACTGAAGTTCCAGAAATTGTCACACCAGAAAACTTTACTCCGAATACTTCACCTGAAGTTGGAGAGTCTAGCAACCAAAATGATGACACTTCAGTAACTGAGGATGACGATGACGATCACGTTGAAAACCCAGCTGACGCTCCTAGGGAAGCTCCTGGTCATATTCAAAAACGTCATCCACCAAATCAAATGATTGGAAATCTGAATGAGCGAACTACACGCTCAAAGAAACTGTTGAATTCTCCTAACGAACTCTACAACATTTGTACTTCTGCAATATGTAATGAAATCGGCATCACTTGTTTTCTTTCCGAAAATGAACCGAAAAATTACAAGGAGGCTATGCAAGATGATTTTTGGATCATGGCCATGCAAGAAGAGCTGAATGAGTTCACACGAAATAATGTTTGGTCCTTAGTTCCTAGAACCTCAAATATCAATGTTGTTGGAACTAAATGGATTTTCAAGAATAAAACAGATGAGCATAACCAAGTTGTCCGAAACAAAGCTCGTCTTGTTGCCCAAGGATATGCCCAAGTGGAAGGCATATATTTTGATGAAACTTTTGCTCCGGTCGCACGAATTGAGTCCATCAGACTCTTGATTGCAATTGCATGCCATCTTGGCATCAAACTTCGACAGATGGACGTCAAAGCTGCCTTCTTGAACGGTGTGCTGGAAGAAGAAGTCTACGTCGCCCAACCTAAGGGTTTTGAGGATCCGAAAAAGCCAAATCATGTCTACAAGCTTCACAAAGCTCTATATGGCTTGAAACAAGCGCCTCGCGCCTGGTATGGATGTCTCACAGATTTTCTCCTAAAGTTCGGCTTTGAGCGTGGATCGGTGGACAAAACTTTGTTTATCAAGCGAGATGGCAAACACATGATTGTTGCCCAAATTTACGTTGACGACATTGTCTTCGGAGCTACTTGTTCTAAACTCGTGACTGCATTCACAGAAGCTATGTCCTCAACATTTCAGATGAGCCTTGAGGGGGAGTTGCATCAATTTCTTGGCCTTCAAATTTCTCAACGACCAAATGGGATATTTGTATCTCAAAGTAAGTATGCTAAAAATATGGTTGAAAGGTTTGAGATGCATCATGCCAAGCCAGCTAACACTCCAATGGCAACTACCGAACGCTTGTCTATGTCAACGAAAAGCCGGAGTGTAAACCAAACTCTTTATCGTTCCATGATTGGGAGTTTACTTTATTTAACTGCCACTCGTCCTGACATTATGTTTAGTGTTTGTATGTGTGCCAGGTACCAAGCTGATCCAAAGGAGGACCATCTACGAGCTGTGAAACGGATCTTCCGATACATCTCTGGGACTTCTCAGCTAGGCATTTGGTATGCGCGCGACACTTCATCCAACCTTGTCGGTTTTTCTGATGCCGACTGGGCGACGGACACGGACGAAAGAAAAAGTACCTCCGGCAGCTGTTGCTTCCTTGGCAATAACATTGTGTCTTGGCATAGTCGCAAGCAAAACTGTATCGCACTGTCCACTGCCGAGTCAGAGTACGTTGCGGCTGGAAGTTGTTGCACTCAACTACTTTGGTTGAAACAAATGTTGAATGACTATCTTCTTGAGAGTGCTCCATTGGTGCTGTATTGTGATAACCAGAGTGCCATCAAAATCAGCGAAAATCCTGTCCAGCACTCAAGAACTAAACACATCGACATTCGACATCATTTCATTAGAGATTTGGTTGATCGTGATATAGTCAGTCTACAGCATATTTCAACAGAAAAACAGCTTGCTGACATCTTTACCAAACCTCTTGACTTTGAGAGATTCAAAACCTTAAGGAATTCTCTCTGCATGTGTTCTCTCTAAGAGTTCACGGAAAAATTTTGAAGTCTGAAAGTGCTGGAATTCGATATCCCGGGTCATTAAAAATTGCGGAAAATAATAACCCGACCGGAATCCTCTCGCCGGAGATGAAACCGCGAACCACCGTACGAACCGGAGCTCAACCGAGCACCGCACGGGACGAACCCGCGCGCCCAGCCGAGCCCCCGCACGGGGCTCGCGATCAAACGATCGCGTGGGGCTGCCCGGCAGCCCCCGGCGGTGAGTCCGGCGACTCACCGCCACCACCGACCGGAGGGGGGACCACCAGCCGCTGCGCGAAGCCGCGACGGTCCCCGGCGATCGAACTAGGGTTCGATCGCCCCTAGCCGCGGCGTCCAGCCGCGGCCTTTCCTCGGTGCGCGCCGGCGGTCGTGCCCTAGGCCGACCGCCACCCCCTCGGCTCCCAGCCGAGGGCTCTCTCGAACCTTCGCCGGGGATCTCGAATCCCCGTCCCCGAAGTTCGTCGTTTACCCGGATCGTGCGTTCATGTATGTATCACAATTAATCCACATAAAATCATAGAAAAGAGTATATGATTTTACCTTTTGATTCATTGTGCGGAGAAACGGAATCAAGATGATGACCTTACGATCTTCCCACGTATTCCTTGCACTAGCTTGAACGTCGGGTGGGCGACGATCCTCCAAGCTTATGGATCCTCTTCTCTCTCTCTCTACTTTCTCTCTCTAGAAGAATTATGATCTTCAAGTTATGATGTGTATAGAAAAGAGAAGACCATGTAGTGCTTTTATAGGCTACGTAGGGGATCTAAAGGAGGTGGAATATTGGGCTTCCAATATTAATGATTAAATTGAGCCCAAGCCCAAATCTATTAATCTCCCATTAATATTAATTAATTTATTTTCCACTATATAAATTAATTGCACTCCCAATATTAAACCATATTATATCAAATAATATTTCTCCGGTAGTATTATTTATTCCGTGTATTTAAGATTTAAATATCCATGAATAAAATTAATTTATTGCTAATTAATTTATATTCATCTCTTGAATCCGAGACTAGTACCATTCAACCTTAATTATTGTGCGGAACGAATCCACTCATGAGGTTTACACAATAATTCCTTTTGAACTCATCTCGGGGATATTATCAACCCTTCCGGGATACACTGTCCTGTCAATCATTCACGGCATGCCATATATAAAATATAGTGACCCAACTTAACCGGTAATTAACCCAATAATTAAATCGGTTAATTTCTTTGGTAAATCAAAGTCACTTATATTAAATATACACACCCGCAACAATATCAAGGATTAAGAATATAATACACTGAGACTCGAATCGATTATCGCCGGCAATCCTAATCGATGAATCTCAACGATCCGCTCAATACACCAAGTGTACAAGTGTGATAAAATAATTAAGATAAATTATTTTCTCTCTCACACAACGACTATACCGATAGATTAGTTCGTGTCCATCTAGGTCGTGAGCAACTGTTTGATTAAATACGAGTAACCGATAGTATGATCTTCTGTGTGCCCATGCACACCATACTAACTACAACGTATAAAATCCAGAACCATGGTTTGCATTTATTTAATTATCAAGTAATTAAAAGCAAAACAATTGTTCGTTAATTTAATAGATTAAATGCTATGACGGGGAGTTTACCGTTACTTAAATCTAGACATTAAGTACACAACTCCAACAATCTCCCACTTGTACTAAGGTCTAGTCATTTCCTCCAAACTCCCGGTTCCCATACTCATCACGTGCTTTAAAGTGTACTTCCGAGAAGTACTATGTGAGTGAGCAATCTAGGTTGCCGCTCTGAAGTTATCTTGGTGACTACTACGTCGTCTCCCCTGACGATGACTCGTATCAGGTGGTACTTGCTCTATGTGTTAACATCACTTTTGACTTATGACCTCTTCCAGTTCACCGTGCACCGCTGTCCAATAGCCTTTGGTAAACTAAGAGTCATATCCAAGTCAAGAGGTTATCCCGGAACCTAACCAAAACTTCCGCTGCCTCTGAGGCTGCTATTCGGTTATGAGAGAGTCCGAAAAGCGTCCCGCTTATCACTCTTTCACTTCAAGGTTCCACCTCTTTCTAAAAGTGAACACATAGCCTGATATCGACTTTCACTGGTCCTTCTCTGATTTTTGGATCTGAGAATCTGTAATCTAAGAAGATTTCGTCTTGCTCAAGCCAGTACTATGAAAGTACTCTTGCAGCATTCGAACATCCCTTATCCAGATTACTTTTGATATCCTCCCACTACGCAAACCGCATAGTTGATATCAGGTTCTTGTTTTACAACATTGCATCTATAAAGCTTTCCATACTTGAAGTATAGGAAACTGCTTTGTCCTCATCTATCTCCTTTATGTGTTCGAACACATACCCTTTAGATAGATGTATATTCTGTCTCTGAAAGGCAATAACCTTTCTCAGAAGTATGCATGTTAAAACAAACCTTAATCGTATAAGATATCTAGGAGAAGTACAATGTTCTTATCTCTAGATCATAAGACCTTAAGAACATGCTCTAACTTCTTCTCAATCTTATATCTCGATTTATTTAGACAACCATTATTTTATGTCTGACAATATTTTTACATTGTTGCCAATGATAAAATTTTATCTACATAAATTCTCCGAGAAACACCACCTTGTTTCCATCACTTCTCTAATACACCTTTCGTCTATGCCTTTTGATGAATCCATCAAATGGACTATCCCATCAATTCGCAAGTTCCACGATTCACAGCTTTAATTCAATCAATAAATGGATTTACTAAGCTTGTACTCTAAATGATCTAGCCTCTTAACAATAATCCTTATTGTTCCAAGCAGGCACATTTAGATCTAGTACCGCCCTTATGCAGAGCTAGGGGTCGATTTCATCTCTACTAGATCCAGAGTCCGAACTCCTCTAGTCTTATGAATATCTCTGGTTGTCCAACAACCTCCCACTGCAATGGCGTCCCGGTGTATGACAGTAATAACAATAGGTGCAGTATGTGGTGTACTTCTACTCGGTTTGGCTGGTTCCTAGTCTTTTGTCCTTTCTCTCATTTCAAGGTATTACGTCAATTTAGGCTTTGTGGTCCATCTAATAGTCTTCCTCTATGAACCGGACAGGACGTCCCTCTGGTTCATAGTACTATAGAACACACAATACTTCGTTCATCTAGGATATCCTACAACCATATTCAATATGCCGTTGTATCTAGGAATATCCATAGAACATAGGTAGTTCCGAACAACTTGTTCTTTTTACTATTAGATTTCCATTTCTTGTTTACAGTGCACCATCTCTACACGTAAGTGTATGGCGCGCCCTTTGGGATTGAAACCCAATCTTTGATTATGCTATGTGTTATTCAGATAGGTGATGGCCTCTGTGACTGAGTCGCAGGCTTCTAATGGATATACTTTGATGGTTCCCCATAATAGCTTTGTGTCCATTGACTAGTCAAAACACTTTGCTTTTATGGCACATCAAGCATTCTACTCCATTACTTGAGTATTCTTGAAAGAATTACTCGTACCTTTCTAATATACACATATGTCTGCATATCTAATCATTTCTAATACTTGTCTGAATTCTATCCTTTTCCCAGAAAGGTTTGCTTAGATGTATTATCCTCCAAATTCAATCCTTAGGTCGGAAGGTCCATTCCTTCAACTTTAATTGATCAAATCAATTTCGACCATTTGAATCTTATTTGAAAATACTACTAAGTATAAGAATTCACAAGTATAACGATTAATAAAGAAATATCTAACAAGTAAAACAAGTTATAGAACGGTTTGTTGCATTTGTGGTAGACTTAGGATCTATCATTCATATATTGCTATCTAATGTACCAGAATAGATAATGCCATTATTTCTTATCAAAATCATCCAATGATTAAAGAAATAAAATATCCATTCATAAATAATAGAAATCCAGAACAAAACGTTCTTTCTAAAATAAAAGGGTACATAAAGCAATAACTTTGAAATGAAATCCTATTTAACTACTAAAGCAGATAAATGTCTTCCACCGCAACCGCTGCCTCCTCTACAGCTTTGCCCGTGTAGACTCGAATTCTTCCTCTCTAAGTCGCCGGGTTTTCTGGAACCCCTGCATTCAAAATGCACATACCGTCAGTGGTTCCATATCTACACACCAGAATTCTGGTAGATAATACCGCTGACTATGTTTTTACGACTAAAGAAAAATTCGTACCTTTGAGAGGACATTCAGACTTCCAGTGTCCCATCTTGTTGCATCGGAAGCACTTACCCTTTGGCTTTGCAGCCCCCACTCGTGGTACAGTCCTCTTGACACCACTGTGTTTCCAGGTTTGCTTCCTTTTCTTGCCCCTACCTCCACCAGGCTTAAAGCCTTTGGACTTGGTAGCTACAAGCGCTTGAGACTTGCCCTTCTTGTAGATCCCCTCTGCCGCCTTTAGTTCATTCAGGAGTTGCGCAAGAGTATAAGATAGTTTACCCATATTATAGCTCATACGAAACTGCTCAAAACTAGGGGCCAGAGACTGGAGTATGATGTCGACTTGCGTCTCTCCATCAATAGAAGCTCCTAGGAGCTCAAGTTCATTCAACAAACTCATCATCTTAAGAACGTGCTCCCCAACGGGCGTTCCTTCAGATTGAGTAGTCGACATGAGGACTCTCATGGCTTCTTGCCTTGCCGCACGATCTTGCTCCCCAAACATCTCCTTGAGATTAAACATCATATCATAGGCAGTGTCCATCGACTCATGTTGGGTTTGGAGTACATTTGACATGGAAGCCAAAATATAACACCTAGCCATTTCATCAGCCTTTTTCCACTTCCGATATGTCAGTTTTTCCTCATCTGTTGAGGCAGCCGTGGGCTCAGCAGGGCACACTTCATGGAGTACAAACTTGTACTCTTCCGAAGTTAGGACAATGTCTAAATTTCTCTTCCAATCAATATAGTTGGGGCCAGTGAGCTTATGCTCCTTGAGTATCATAGAAAGTGGGTTCATAGCTATTCTCTAAACCTATAAGCACATTTAAACAAACAATCAATTTAATATCCGATATTATCTCCCTCAAATAATATCATTAAATTACTAATTACATCTAAAATCCCATCAGGTAAGGCAAGCCACGGTGTGTGGACGTTTACCCACCCAAACGATTTAGCAATTAGATTTGCTTTGGTCATACATCGCTTATAGCGGAACCTCGGTGGGAGGAATACTACAAGGCGTATCTAAGTGTAAACCATTACTCAGCACAAAAGTAAATCGTTTGGAATTGCTACATCACCGCAAGCCACGTTGTGTGGACGTTTACGATAACTTCACAACTCTTAACAATTTCTTACAACTGTCTACATCAATTAATCCAAAATCCGTCAGTGAAGCAAGCCACGTTGTGTGGACGTTTACTACACTAAGAGACTTTTTTAATTGACTCCCAGTTACAAGATCCATTCGATTTCGTAAATCAGGACGCGGAAAATCATAAGTGAAACTCGAAGTTTCTAACCAGTGATTCACCATGCGAACAACCCTATCTCTCATTAGATGAGGGAGCCGAGCAGACAATCGATCCATCTATCAAAGAATGGTACGACTGCCTCTAATTTGTGTCCTCGACATGACCAAGTGGCTTTGGCTCCATTCCACTCCCCGGGGTGAGAATGAGTCGACTTGAAGTCAGTTTTAGAAAGACAAATTAGGCATTGTTTGATAAACTTAATCAATGTCATTTGTAAAAGGAATTACAAGAATTCTCCTCCAATGACACATCTATATGAACTTCAAAAGTCCATAAGAGTCACCAAGAGAACAGTAATGGAGACCATGGGAATGTTTCCATCCCCGCTCCCACTTAGCTTTTTATAACAAAGGGATACGCTATCTAATGCATAATTAAACACATAAGCATGCATACAAGTAATAAAGCACATATCACATAGTCAAAATAAGCTAGAAAATTATTTTCCGACTATCATGGCTTTATTCCATCTCCGTATGCGTCTTCTAGTCTTCAGTCTTCGTTCTTGAATGCTTCATGTGACGAGAATCCCAATATTTAAGTCTATTTATTTTTAATAAATCCAAAAGATACTTAATTCGAAAATTAAGTCAATCGAATAAATCAAAAATAAAATTAAATATTATTAATATTTTTATTTATTTATTTTCCTATCTAATTCTATTAAATCTCTAGAATAATCTATCCAAGTCAAACTCGGAATATTCTAGAAGACTTCTATAATAGAATAAGGAATAAAATAAATTAGGACTCTTCTACTTTCCAAGATTAATTAATTTCCATGTCCATGAAAATTCCCATAAAATAGGAATAATCAAATAGAAATAAATTAATTTACTAATTATTTTATTCCTTTCCAATTCTATTAAATCTCTAGGATCCTATTCCAAGTAGAACTCGGAATACTCTAGAAGACTTCCATAATAGAATAAGGAAATAAATAATATTAATTAATTCTTTTCCTATCTCCATGAGAGTTCCCAAACTTAGGAATACTCAAAATAGGAAAACTTGAATTAATTAGGTAAGTAGTATCTTGGTAGGAGTAGGAGTAGCACGGGTTGGGGATCCCCGCACCACCCCCACCGTCGACCACCATCACCGCCGGGCACCACCGCCGCCGCCCCCTAGCCACGCGCCACCACCATCGGTGGCCGGCGCGGCCGGAAGTCCGCGGGCAGCCCCCCGGTCGATCGATCTCATCATGGGATCGATCCCATCGATCCCGAGCCCTAGTCCCTCTCTTCGTCTCCTTCGTCACACGAGTTCTCCGGCGGTCGTCTCGGCATCGATCCAACGTAAATAAATTACAAGAAATAAATTTACAATTCCGGTATCGATTCTATACATGAAATCGACCCTATACACTTTCCGGAAAACATAGAACGTAATAATAAATCCTAAATTCGGTCAACCCCCGAATTTTTACTATTACAAGCATTCATCCACACAAAACGAATCTCGACATGTCCGAGAGTTTAATAAACGAACAATCATGGTAAATTAAATAGCAATTAATTAAACGAATAATTAACAATTAATTAAACCATGATAGTCGGAATCCCTGCAAGGTAGAACGCAATTGAACACATACATGAACACGAAACCAAACTCTCTGATACCAATTGCTGGAATTCGATATCCCGGGTCATTAAAAATTGCGGAAAATAATAACCCGACCGAAATCCTCTCGCCGGAGATGAAACCGCGAACCACCGTACGAACCGGAGCTCAACCGAGCACCGCACGGGACGAACCCGCGCGCCCAGCCGAGCCCCCGCACGGGGCTCGCGATCAAACGATCGCGTGGGGCTGCCCGGCAGCCCCCGGCGGTGAGTCCGGCGACTCACCGCCACCACCGACCGGAGGGGGGACCACCAGCCGCTGCGCGAAGCCGCGACGGTCCCCGGCGATCAAACTAGGGTTCGATCGCCCCTAGCCGCGGCGTCCAGCCGCGGCCTTTCCTCGGTGCGCGCCGGCGGTCGTGCCCTAGGCCGACCGCCACCCCCTCGGCTCCCAGCCGAGGGCTCTCTCGAACCTTCGCCGGGGATCTCGAATCCCCGTCCCCGAAGTTCGTCGTTTACCCGGATCGTGCGTTCATGTATGTATCACAATTAATCCACATAAAATCATAGAAAAGAGTATATGATTTTACCTTTTGATTCGTTGTGCGGAGAAACGGAATCAAGATGATGACCTTACGATCTTCCCACGTATTCCTTGCACTAGCTTGAACGTCGGGTGGGCGACGATCCTCCAAGCTTATGGATCCTCTTCTCTCTCTCTCTACTTTCTCTCTCTAGAAGAATTATGATCTTCAAGTTATGATGTGTATAGAAAAGAGAAGACCATGTAGTGCTTTTATAGGCTACGTAGGGGATCTAAAGGAGGTGGAATATTGGGCTTCCAATATTAATGATTAAATTGAGCCCAAGCCCAAATCTATTAATCTCCCATTAATATTAATTAATTTATTTTCCACTATATAAATTAATTGCACTCCCAATATTAAACCATATTATATCAAATAATATTTCTCCGGTAGTATTATTTATTCCGTGTATTTAAGATTTAAATATCCATGAATAAAATTAATTTATTGCTAATTAATTTATATTCATCTCTTGAATCCGAGACTAGTACCATTCAACCTTAATTATTGTGCGGAACGAATCCACTCATGAGGTTTACACAATAATTCCTTTTGAACTCATCTCGGGGATATTATCAACCCTTCCGGGATACACTGTCCTGTCAATCATTCACGGCATGCCATATATAAAATATAGTGACCCAACTTAACCGGTAATTAACCCAATAATTAAATCGGTTAATTCCTTTGGTAAATCAAAGTCACTTATATTAAATATACACACCCGCAACAATATCAAGGATTAAGAATATAATACACTGAGACTCGAATCGATTATCGCCGGCAATCCTAATCGATGAATCTCAACGATCCGCTCAATACACCAAGTGTACAAGTGTGATAAAATAATTAAGATAAATTATTTTCTCTCTCACACAACGACTATACCGATAGATTAGTTCGTGTCCATCTAGGTCGTGAGCAACTGTTTGATTAAATACGAGTAACCGATAGTATGATCTTCTGTGTGCCCATGCACACCATACTAACTACAACGTATAAAATCCAGAACCATGGTTTGCATTTATTTAATTATCAAGTAATTAAAAGCAAAACAATTGTTCGTTAATTTAATAGATTAAATGCTATGACGGGGAGTTTACCGTTACTTAAATCTAGACATTAAGTACACAACTCCAACAGAAAGAGTAGTTTCTTTACTTCTGAATATGCACTCGGAATCGTCGTGGATTAGTCTAGTCAGACAAACATGGATTCGAGGCCGCTTTTAGTCTTCGGACACAAGAGTATTTATTCCGCTGAATGCGAACATGTGAACATGGCATAAACTCCTTGCCTCATTTGCATAGATCCATAAAGCCAAGTAACGGAGGACGCCGGTTACCCCGGCTCCCCTCTTCGAAAGGTTGTACATGGACGCTGAACTTTAAGACACTCTCCTATCACACTTTGGAGGACGCAAGTGAACCTTGCTCCCCTCTGACTGCTGTAATGAGTGTCTGTTGCATTTCATTGAAAGCTATAGACTCGTCTGGAGGACGCCGGTTACCCCGGCTCCCCTCTGATTGAAGTAATGCTAGTTCCTGATAGGAGTGCCTTAAGTGTTCACCTTGCATTCATGAATTAAAATCTCTTGTGCGGTGCTAACTCTGCCAATATGTTTCGACGAAACACGACTGCTTCCTTGTGACTGAGACGAAGGACAAGTAAACATGTCTATCACGTACTTCGGTCCATCTCACCGGTTTTTAATATGAGAGATTTTTCATTACCTCAAAGTTCTATTCACCTCGTGTGAAATTTTTGTTTTGGAAAAATGATGGAAGTGTCTCTTTTCTGGGAAAATATTTGCTCTTCATTGCCTAATATCACCCCTCGAATCTCCACTAAAATGTGTTTGAATGTTTGTGTGTGTTGAACTCTTGAATGACTAACTCGGGATGTGTTGTTTTTGTTTTGGCATTTCTGTAGTTCATATCCAGGGCTATGTGGTTTACCATCTCGGGAGTCTAAACATTGAGTCCAGCAACGACAAAGTTCAACTGTTGGCGAAATTGGAAAACCAAAATTGGAGACTCCATTCTCCAAAAGCGGAGACTCAACACGTACCACTTCCGGAGACTCCAGTCGCCGAAAAATCGGCGACTCATGCCAAACACTAAAAACGGAGACTCATGCCCATTGCCAAACCCGGCGACTGCTGTCGCTGACAAAAACGGAGACTCCAGTCGCCGAAAAAGCGGCGACTACACTCTGTGTATCAAAACCGGCGACTTGTCCAAGAACGGAGTTTCGGAACTCAAACCTATGGCACTGAACTTCGTCATTCTAACCTTCGGTTTGATCTTCATTTTTTTTAATATTTTTATTTATTATTTATTTTTATTTATTATTTTTGAAAATTATTATTTTAATAATATTTTCAAATTAATAAATTTTTGCTCGTCTTTTTAGACCTAATTTTCTTCTTGAGATGAGCTGTTTACAGGTCTTGGACTGGGCTTTTTCATTCCGACGGGCGGCCCAAAAATTTTCCTATAAATAGGCCTGGATGAAAACCTATTTCATTTACGCTTACATCAAAACTCTCTAACTCTCGAACTCTCAAGTTCTCCAACTCTCGGCTATCAACTGCAAGTTCAGCGACCGAATCTCTTAGTTCTAAGTTCTTACTTTTCCGTTGCATCCGGCAACTCTAGCTTTGCGCAACCGGCGCCCTGTACTTGATTCTGTGGTTGAACTTCGCTTTCGTGGTTTTTCATTCTCGCAACTACCAACTCTCGGTTACTTACATTAACTTCGACATGGCCAAGAATTTTGATGACATGATGGCCGATATGACTGCGTATCTGCAAGAGCAGTTCGACAAGGCTCCTTCTCCTGATTCTAAGAAAGCCGCGTATGAAGAACTGAAGACTCATCTTGACAAAGTTGATCGTCGCAAAGCTTTGTCCGCCGAACCTGACTTGACTAAAACTGCAACTCCTGCTCACTCTTCTGCTCGGAGCAAGGATTCGAAGTCAGGAAAACATGACAAAGAAAGAGATACTTCCCTTCGCATCTATAAGGGAACGGTGTCCAGAGCTGAATACAATAGGTTACTCGCAGCTGGCGAGATAACGAAGGATGGAAAGAGGGTTGTGAATATTCCATCGACTGCAACTGTGTCTGCTGGGAAAGATCCAAAGACACCGAAATCATCGCTTCCAACTGGAAGTGGTTCTGGAAAGAAACCTGTCATCAGCGGCAGTGGCGTGAAACCGGCAACTCCTAAAACATCGGCTGGTGGGTCAGCTGCAAAATCAAAATCCCACAGCTCTCAGAAACCTCCTTTGGGGCCTCACTCTTCTGGATCAACTGGATCCCAAATCTCAACTGCCGGTTTCAAATACATTTCTGAATACTCCGATTGCCCGAAAGCTTACTCTGACGATTTCTTCACCCCAACTGCAGAACGCCGTCACGAACTTATTCAGAAGTTACCAATTCACACTGATCGAACTATCCTCAAGGAGGACTATGAAAAACATGGCATCACTCAATTTCTGACTCAGATGCACATGCTTAAATCCGTGAATCTTACCTATCGTTACTCCGTACCGATCCTCTACAAGTTCTATGCTAGCTTGTCCCCTGACTTTGCCAATCCGATGAGTCGGTCGTATGGCTGTTTTGTGTTTCGACAAAAGTTGTACAAGTTCCGTCCCTTCTCCATAAACGCTTTTCTGGAAAGGTTGGAGATCGATTCCAGATGGACATCACCGACAGCTGCGGATAGGGCTGACGACCTGAAGGTTGGCACATTCTTAACTCAAAAGAAATTGAAGTCCGAACTGCCGCCGCCATCCAAGTTGTCAGCTTTCTATGGCATCCGGCATCGCCTTGGAATGTCAAACTGGATTGCCAATCGGGATCCAACTGTCCTGGAACCTGAGTTGATGCACCTTATCTTCCGCCTCAGTTGCGGCAAACAAGTTAACTTGGGCAAAATAATTTTCGCTGACTTATGCAAAATTGCCAAACTTTCAGATGAAGACATCATCAGGCAAGCTGAGTTGCCCACGGAGAAAAAATTTCATCTCACGCATCCATGTTTGATTTATGGCATGCTTCATGACCAAGGTTTTGTCCCTGACACTCCTATCGAGAAAAAGATGAAGAAAAACGGGGCAGTCAAGATCACGGGCGAGTATCTGAAACCACACAAAAGGGTCATTGACTTACCCTGGCATGGACTCGTTGACAGGAATGCACTTCCTGATATCTTAACACCTCCGCCATCGCCACCGTCTGGAAGAAAACGTAAATCGGCAGTTAAGAAAGTTAAGTCTCCAACTGCCAAACGTCAAAAAATTGAATCATCATCTGCAGCTGCCGAAGTTGACATCCAACCTGAAGCTCGACCGACTACCGTTCCTCGCGGTTTTGGCCCAACTTCTGGAATTCCCTCTCATCAAAATCCTTATCATCCTATCCATAGTCACCGTGCTGTGGTTCCTTCGGCAGTAGTTCAAGAATTCTATGTCGATTCCCTGGCTGTGGAAAAGCGTCAAGCCGAACATGTTGTCGCGTACAACAGGATGATTGAAGCTCAAGAGAAACAGAAACAATCTTTCCGGAAACTGCAACGGGAAATCCAACAAGGGGGAGGACTTGGAGATGTTGGATCCCCAGATGCAAGTCTGAAAGATACATTTATTCTAAAGATGGTTAGGGATGCTATTCAGGAAGCTCATTCGCAGCTGTCCAAAAGCAAACTGATTGAAGTTGTGAAAGATGACGGTGAGAAGTCGGATGATGCAGAGAAAACTGATGATGAGATCTTCACTGGTGTGTTTGATATTCGTAACAAAGGAAAAAGGAAGATGGGTGAAACTACAAATCCAGAGGCGTCGTTCGCGATGCCGTCTGATGGTCTTAGAGATGAAGATGATGTCAATGTTGTGGATGTTGACGAAGCTGCTAGTGATGGTTTGGGCGAGCGTGAAATTTTTGGAGAACCGGAAACCGAATCTGATGAAACTGATGACTCCAGCTCAGACGATGGCTTCAGCTATGAGGATGATGAAGAGGAGACAATCGGAAGTCCGGAACGTGATCCATCTCCCACAGCCTCGCCAGAAGACTGAAGTTCCATTTCAAGTTCAAGTTTTTACTCATGTTTCTATTTCCTGTTTTTCATAACTCTTGAACTCGTGTTTTATTTTTATGCATGCATCAAACTCTGAATTCGTCCATGCACGTTTTTCATAATTCTCTTTCTCTGGAATATTGTTTTGGTTTTGGATTTTTATCTAAGTTTTTATCTATTGGTTTGAAATTTTGGCTAAGTCTTTTATGGTTTTTCATTGATTGAATGATTGATGTTTTTCCATCTTTTACTTAGCTTATTCTTGTTAATGTATTCGATTGAGGGGGAGATACTTTTATCTTGTTTTTACTTAACTTGTTTTTCATGGGTTGTGCCAAAAAGGGGGAGATTGTAATTGTTGTTTTTGGCGACAACGTTTTTGTACTTGTGTTTTGTTTTTGTTGAATTTCAGGATTGCAAGTGCACATGGAAAAGGAGACACGAGTCTCCACTTTTGGAACTACGCGGAAACGGCGACTCCAGTCGCCGATTTTGGAGATGCGTAGGAACGGCGACCAGAGTCGCCAGATTTGAGCATTGACAAGAAACGGCGACTGCTGTCGCCGGGTTTGGTGCAGGACAAGGAAACGGAGACTCTTGTCTCCGCTTTTGGACATGACAAGAAACGGCGACTTGAGTCGCCGCTTTTGGACAAGCTTGGAAACGGCGACTCTTGTCGCCGCTTTTGGTGAAGGATGGAAACGGCGACTGGCGTCGCCGTGTGTGGCACATGGAATGATTCCAGCGACTGGAGTCGCTGGTTTTGGGGCGTGCACGAATCCGGCGACTGGAGTCGCCGGTTTTGGTCCCTTGTGTTGTTTTCAACAATTCTTGTTCCTTTGCCTAAATTTCAAAGACTAAGTACTTTCAACGTGATTTCTTCACCAGGTACTCAGTTCGAGGAAATGAAGAATTATTCCAAGTTTACTACTTCAACAATATCGACGACCGTGAAGACGATGAAATTCGAGACTTCAACACTTAGAGATTTTCACAAGAAATTGAAGATGAAGAATTGAGATCGATGGAGTCAAGATTGAAATTGAAGTTTGATTTTGAAATTGAAGATTCAAGATTCGAAGATTCAAGAATCGAAGATTCAAGATTCCAAGATTCAAGAATCCAAGTTCTACAAAGAAGATGTCATCCATGGAAAAGTGACATAGGCCAAGCATGCGACGAATGAGAACGTGCCACGTCATCACTCTCACATGTGCGGCTCTACTATAAATACCCATGGATGTTCATTTCATCATTTGACGATTTTGAGAGAACGAAATCTGATTTTTAGAATCGTAGTCGAGCTTCGAGTTTGTGTAGTAGCTTTTGCGCCGTGTGCCAAGATTAGAGCTAGGAGATTTAGCTTTAGGTACTCGTGTGCTAGATTGCAAGTTAGTGGGAGTTGTTGCGACACTCGGGAAACTTCTTGTAATCGTTTTGCCTACCATACTCTACAAGTGTAATAGTTTAAGTTTTGTGTTCAATGAAATGAAAACTATTACATAACCTTGTCTCCACTTTTTATTCTACAAATCGTGTGAGTGTTTACTTTGACGCAAGCTGCTGTCTGTGTGTTCAAGACCAATTTCACGAAAAATTGGTATCCTACGCTGAAGGCGTAATTTCATTATTTTGCGCTACTCCACGACGGTAGTGTCAAAATTGGCTCCGTTGCCGGGGAGGCAATATTCCAAGCCAACAGTTTTCCGTGCTAACGCTTGACCTATTTTTGTATGCAGAATTCTGACTCATCGGGAAGCAAGGATACAGGGCTACTATTTGATCCTGAAATCGAGCGAACCGCAAGGAAGAATCGAAAAGTAGCAAGACAGAAGCAAGCACTAGCACGTGCCGCTCAAGTAACTCAGTTGACCATAACTGAGGGAGGAGAGCCGATCTCGGACACATCGAGAGAAGACTCACCGAACGCATCCAGGTCACCTACGCGATCAAGGATGGGAGAAGAAAGAGCCAAGACACTAAGGGACACGATGTTCCCTGAGAACTTGAACTTGAAGCCGCTGGGCATCACCCTGCCCACGGTTGAAAACAACACTTGGGAGATGAAACACGGCTTCATCCAGATCTTGCCCAAGTTCAGTGACATTCCATTGGAGGACCCCCAAAGACATCTCCAAGACTTTGAATTGGCATGTGGCACCATCCGAGCAAGTGAAGGGCTAGGGGAGTACATCAGACTCTTGGCCTTCCCTTTCTCACTGGCTAAAGGCGCCCGAGAGTGGCTCTACACTCTACCTGCTGGAGAAGTGACCACCTGGAGGCAACTACATCAAAAGTTCCTTGAGAAGTATTTCCCAGCTGCACACATCCAGCAGATGAGGAAGAAGATCAACAGCATCAAGATGGGAGGAGGAGAGAACTTCCATGACTACTGGGTCAGGTTCAAGCAGATGTTGGCCAAGTGCCCACAGTATCAGATCCTTGACCATGATCTGGTCCAGTACTTTGTCTCCGGATTGAGAGAAACAGAGAGGACATGGATCAATGCAGCCTGTGGAGGATCCATTTTGAACAAAAGGGCCGACGAAGCATTCAAGATCTTCAAGGAAATGGCTGAAGAGACAAGGGAGGATGGCAGTGACCTACCCAGGAATAACCTGCCCGTACCATCTGCTACTGAAGTCAAGTTGGACAAACTCTGCAACATAGTTGAGCAACTGGTACTCAACCAAAACCCAGGGCAAAAGAGAGGAGTCAAGGCATGCCAAATCTGCAAGGAAAGTAACCATGCCACTGACGAGTGCCCTGAGCTATTTGATGAAGAGGTCAAGGTGATAATGCAGAACAATGGGAACGGACAGAGGCCCAATGGGAACACGTACAACTCAAACAACTGGAAAAATCATGACAACAACCGGTATGGAAACAATAACTACCAGGGCGGAGGAAACCAAGGAAATCAAGGCCAGCAATATCATGGCCAGAACAACCATCAGAGGAACAATTCCAGAACATCAATGCCCAACTGGCGCACTTGACCCAGGCTATGACCGAAATGAAAAAGAAGACCAACGTTCTACCTCCCCAAATTGAACTCAACAACGCCCAACTGAATGCAATCCACCTCAAGAATGGAAAGGTCCTAGCTGAAGTGCCCAAGAAGCCCACTCCACCATCTCAAGTGGAAGGGATTGTTGAAGAGGTCAACGAGGAAGAAGAGTCAGAGGAAGAACTTGAGCTGATACCACCCAAACAGAAGGAAACATCAGTACCCACCAAAAATCTACCCTCCTTTCCCAGGCAGATTGAGGAAGAAGAAAGAGAAGGAGGACACAAATGAGATGTTCCAAATGTTTAAAAAGGTGGAAATCAACATGCCTCTGTTGATCATCCTAAAATCCATGCCCAGGTGCGCCAAATTCCTCAAGGAGCTGTGCACCAAAAAGGTGAAATACCAAGACGATGCCAAGTTCGAAGTGGGAGAGAATGTTTCAGCAGTGCTCCAGAGGAATGTGCCAAGGAAGTGTGCAGACCCTGGAATGTTCTATATTCCCTGCATAATAGGCAACATGAACATAGAGAAAGCCATGATCGATTTGGGAGCATCGATCAATGTCATGCCTAAGTCAATGTACGAAGACTTGGGTATAGGACCAATGAAGCCGACAATGGTAGTGATCCAGTTGGAAGATAGATCAAATGTGTACCCCGAGGGAATCCTGGAAGATGTATTAGTCAAGGTAGAGGAGCTCATTTTCCCTGTCGATTTCTATTTTTTGGACATGGGGAGATCAAGTAAGCAGCCAGTGATGATCTTGGGCAGACCATTCTTGAAAACAGCAAGGACACACATTGACTGCGAGACTGGAAAGCTAACCTGCAAGTTTGAAGGAGAAACGGTCACATCTGACCTGTTCAAGTCAATGAAGCACCCAGAGGACACCGAGCAAGTACATTATGTTGACCAGATTGATGAAATGATCGAGGAGCAAGCTCTGGGATATGGAGTCTCTGAAAAAGTAGATCTGGTGATACAAAGGGGACTAACCAAAGAAGATGCAGAGGATGAGCAACTTGAAGTTCAACAGATAGTTGAGCAACTGGAAGCTCTGGAGAATCACCCTATGGGCATGAGCAAATTGCCACCCCATGAAGTCACGATCATGGTGTCATCCCTGGAGAAACCACCAGAATTGGAATTGAAGAAACTCTCTGCACATCTCAAGTATATGTTTCTTGGGCAAAATGATACATTGCCCGTGATCATAAGTTCGAAATTAAAGAAGGAGGAAGAGAACAGGCTGAGGAACATCCTTGACCAGTACAAGCAAGCAATAGGATGGACCTTAACAGATATAAGGGGAATCAGTCCCACCATATGCCAACACCACATATTGCTCGAGGAAGAGTCAAGTCCAGTGCGTGACCCACAGCGGAAACTGAACCCAGCCATGAAGGAAGTAGTTTTAAAGGAGATACTCAAGTTGCTCAACATGGGTATCATCTACCCTGTTTTGGATAGCAAATGGGTAAGTCCAGTTCATGTGGTGCCCAAGAAGTCAGGAATTCAAGTGATCGAGAACGAGAAAAAGGAGCAGATTGCCACTGGACTTCAAACCGGATGGAGAGTGTGCATAGACTACAGGAAGTTGAACAAGGTAACAATGAAAGACCACTTCCCACTACCTTTCATTGACGAGATGCTCGAGAGGCTAGCTGGGAAGACACATTTTTGCTTCCTTGACGGATACTCCGGCTACATGCAAATTTGGGTGGCCCCGGAAGACCAGGACAAGACTACTTTTACTTGCCCATACGGTACTTTCGCATATAGACGCATGCCCTTTGGTCTATGCAACGCCCCTGGGACTTTCCAGAGATGCATGATGAGCATTTTTGCCGATCTACTCGAGCAAGGGATAGAAGTCTTCATGGATGACTTTACTATATATGGCAACTCGTTCGAAACATGCTTAAACAACCTGGAGTTGGCCCTCAGCAGATGTGTGGAGAAAAGTTTGGTACTTAACTATGAAAAATGTCACTTTATGGTTGAGGAAGGGATAGTCCTTGGGCACGTAGTCTCTGCCAAGGGAATTGAAGTTGACCGAGCCAAAATAGAGACCATATCAAAGCTGCCTTATCCAAGGAATGTCAAGCAAGTCAGAGGTTTCCTTAGGCACGCCGGGTTCTACAGGAGGTTCGTGAGAGACTTTGCCAAGATTGCCCAACCTCTGACCAGGCTGTTACAAAATGAGGTTGACTGGAACTTTGATGATGACTGTCAAGCTGCCTTCAACCACCTCAAGGAGAGGTTAGTCACTGCCCCCATCATCCAACCACCAGAATGGGGAATGCCATTGGAGCTTATGTGCGACGCGAGCGGGTATGTTGTGGGAGCTGTACTTGGGCAGATGAAGGGCAAGGAACGGCATGTGATCTACTATGCATCCAAGACATTGAACCCTGCCCAATGCAACTACGCGACCACGGAGAAAGAACTGCTAGCCGTGGTATTTGCTTTTGAGAAGTTCAGATCTTACTTTCTTGGGAGCAAAACCATAGTCTACACTGACCATGCCGCGCTGAAGTATTTGATGGCCAAAAAGGAGACCAATCCAAGGCTGAAAAGATGGATCTTGTTGCTACAAGAGTTCGACATCGAAATCAGAGACAAGTCAGGTAACCAAAATTTAGTGGCTGACCACTTGAGCAGGATAATCCAGCAAGAAGAAGGCATGCCCATCACGGAGACTTTTCCAGATGAGTACTTATATCAGATTTCAAGCCACTCGGGGGAGCCATGGTATGCAGACTTGGCCAACTACATAGTCACAGGAGATATAAGGGAAGACATGACCCTCTACGGTAAGAACAAGCTCAAGAGGGAGAGCAAGAAGTACATTTGGGACGACCCCTACATGTGGAAGAGGGGAGAAGACCAAGTACTGAGACGCTGCATCCCTGAAGCTGAGCAAGCAGACATTCTGAAGCACTGCCATGAACAAGCCTGCGGAGGACATTTTGGCCACCGACGTACATCAAGGAAGGTACTTGACTGTGGATTTTATTGGACAACTCTCTTGAGAGATTGTTTTGAGTGGTGCAGGAGCTGTGACAAGTGCCAGAGAGAGGGGAACGTGACCAAGAGAGATGAGATGCCCATGATGCCCATTATGCCTGTGGAAGTCTTCGACGTATGGGGCATTGACTTTATGGGACCATTGCCCAACTCCAGAGGGAAGGAGTATATACTCTTGGCAGTTGACTATGTATCTGCTGGAAATCGATATCCCGGGGTATCAAAAAATTGCGGAACCGATAACCCCGACCGAAATCCCGTCGCTGGAAACCGATCACGAACACCAACGAACCGGGCTCGACAAGAGTATCACCGTCGCAGGATAAACCCGCGGCTAGAAACCCTAGCCGAACCCCGCTAGGGTTCGCGATCGCCGTGCATGGCGATCGTCGGGGATGCGGGGTGCATCCCCGCGGGGCTGTAGGACCAGCACCCGCCGGCGATGAGTCCGGCGACTCACCGCCACCACCATACGGGGAGGAGGGCGCCCAGCTGCGGCTCCATCCCACGGCTGCCCTCGCGATCGAGCCAGGCTCAATCTCCCGCCCCGGCTTCAGCCGGGGCTCCCTGTTGGAGTTGTGTACTTAATGTCTAGATTTAAGTAACGTAAACTCACGATCCATTGCCACTAATCTATTTAATTAAATAAACAATTATTTGCGTTTAATTATTTATAATTAAATATATGCAAATTATAGTCCTGGATTCTATACGTTGTAGTTAGTATGGTGTGTCGGGCCCACACAGAAGATCATACTATCGGTTACTCGTATTTAATCGAACAGTTGCTCACGACCTAGATGGACACGGACCAATCCATCGGTATAGTCGTTGTGTGAGAGAGAAAATAATTTATCTTAATTATTTTATCACACTTGTACACTTGGTGTATTGAGCGGATCGTTGAGATTCATCGATTAGGATTGCCGGCGATAATCGATTCGAGTCTCAGTGTATTTTATTCTTAATCCCTGAAACTATTGCGGGTGTGTATATTTAATATAAGTGACTTTGATTTACCAAAGGAATTAACCGATTTAATTATTGGGTTAATTACCGGTTAAGTTGGGTCACTATATTTTATATATGACATGCCGTGAATACTTGACGGGAAAGTGTATCCCGGAAGGGTTGATAATATCCCCGAGATGAGTTCATAAGGAATTATTATGTAAACCCTGCAGGTGGATTCGTTCCGCATAATAATTAAGGTTGAATGGTACTAGTCTCGGATATAAGAGATGAATAAATTAATTAGCAATAAATTAATTTTATTCATGGATATTTATATCTTAAATACACGGAATAAATAATACTACCGGAGAAATATTATTTGATATAATATGGTTTAATATTGGGAGTGCAATTAATTTTATATAGTGGAAAATAGAATTAATTAATATTGATAAGGATTAATGGACTTGAGCATTGGGCTCAATTTAATCTTCAATATTGGAAGCCCAATATTCCACCTCCTTAAGATCCCCTACGTAGCCTATAAAAGTACTACATGGTCTTCTCTATTCTCATAAGTTGAAGATCACAATTCTAGAGAGAGAAAGTAGAGAGGAGGATCCATGGAGTTCGGTAGATCGTCGCCCACACGACGTCCGGGCTAGTGCAAGGAATACGTGGGAAGATCTCAAGGTCATCAAATTGAGTTCTACGTTTTTCCGAACAACGAGAACGAGGTAAATCGTAAAACCCTCTTTATGATTTTATCGTTTAATTATCGTGAAAGTATCATGAACCAAGATCCGAAAGACGCGACCCATGACGAGGACGAACCGGGCGGTGGTGGTCGAAGACCACCGGACCGCCGGCGGATCGTCGGCTCGGCTGGAGGGGTCGAGAGGGCGAGAGCCTCGGCTGGACGCCGAGACTCGATCGTGCCCTAGCTGGGCACGAACCCTTGCTGCCCGAGCAGCACCGCTTGCACAGTGTTGCCTCCGCTCACGCGGAGGGGCTGCCGCTCGCGCGGCTGGACCGCCGCTCGCGCGGCGGTGGTTGCGGGCTGATCGCTAGCCACGGTTCAACCGTGGCTTGAGGGCGATCAGCGGGGCGTGGCTGGGATGCCCAGCGGGCTGCCAAGGGCAGCCCTAGGCGGCTGCCGTGTACAGCCGCGAGCCCCATGCGGGGGCTCGACCGGACAGCCGCGGGCTATCCCCGCGGCGGCTTGTTTGGTTGAGTCCGGCTTCGTGGTGGTTCGTGGCGAGATGTTCCGGCAACCGGTGTTGGAGTTGTGTACTTAATGTCTAGATTTAAGTAACAGTAAACTCCCGATCATAGCATTTAATCTATTTAATTAATAAACAATTATTTGCATTTAATTATATGCAAACCATGGTTCTGGATTTTATACGTTGTAGTTAGTATGGTGCTGCATGGGCGCACAGAAGATCATACTATCGGTTACTCGTATTTAATCAAACAGTTGCTCACGACCTAGATGGACACGAACTAATCCATCGGTATAGTCGTTGTGTGAGAGAGAAAATAATTTATCTTAATTATTTTATCACACTTGTACACTTGGTGTATTGGGCGGATCGATTGAGACTCATCAATTAGGATTGCTCGGCGATAATTGATTTGAGACTCGGAGTATTTTATTCTTAATCCCTGAAACAATTGCGGGTGTGTATATTTAATATAAGTGACTTTGATTTACCAAAGGAATTAACCGATTTAATTATTGGGTTAATTACCGGTTAAGTTGGGTCACTATATTTTATATATGGCATGCCGTGAATTCTTGAAGGAGCAGTGTATCCCGGAAGGGTTGATAATATCCCCGAGATGAGTTCATAAGGAATTATTGTGTAAACCTCATGAGTGGATTCGTTCCGCACAATAATTAAGGTTGAATGGTACTAGTCTCGGATTCAAGAGATGAATATAATTTATTAAGCAATAAATAAATTTATTCATGGATATTTAAATCTTAAATACACGGAATAAATAATACTAAGATGGAGAGATATTATTTGATATAATATGGAATAATATTGGGAGTGCAATTTTATTTATATAGTGGAAAATAAATAAAATTAATATTGATAAGAATTAATAGATTTGGGTTGGACCCAATTTAATTTTCAATATTGAAGCCCAATATTTATTCTCCTTATGATCCCCTTCGTAGCCTATATAAGCACTACATGGTCTTCACTTTTCATTAACCTAAGTTACGCCAATCATAAAGTTCTGAGAGTGAGGAAGATCCATAGGAATCCGATAGATCGTCGCCCACACGACGTTCGGACGAGGTGCAAGGAATACGCGGGGAGATCACGAGGTCGTCAACCGAATTCGTTTCTCCGTACAACGATTCGAGGTAATAATCGAGAACCCCCTTCTATGATTATTTGTGCGTTGAATAATTGTGATGTATACATGAACGACGCGATCCGGGAAAACGACGATCATCGCGGACGGGGATTCGAGATCCCCGGCGAAGATCGAAGGGGGCGGTCGAAACCCTAGGGTTCGACCGCCGTGCGCGCGCGACCAGGGGCGAGCCCCGGCTGGACGCCGGGGCATGCGATCGACTTCAGTCGATCGCTGGGGTGCCACGGGCTGGTGCCGTGGCGGACCCCAGCCGCCCTCGACGGCGGCGTGCGCTCGAAGGGGGCCCCGGCTGAAGCCGGGGCGAGCGATCGACTCGGAAGTCGATCGCTAGGGCAGCCGCGGCTAGGCCGCGGCGGGTCAGCTGGGCTGACCGCCCTCCCCTCGATGGCGGAGGCGGTGAGTCGCCGGACTCACCGCCAGGGGCTGTTCCGAACAGCCCCGCGGGGATGCCTCGCATCCCCGGCGATCGCCATGCACGGCGATCGCGAGCCCGGGCGTGGGCGTGGCTAGGGTTTAGTCGCGGGTTCTCCCGCGGCGACGCCTTGGTCATGCTCTAGCTCGTCCGTGGTTCGCGTTCGTAGATCCGACTCGTGGGAGAAAATCGGCTGGGGGCGGGCTGCGTGTCTTCGGGCGCGTAGTCTCCAAAGGTCGGACTCCTACGGATGAGTTGGTGTTCGTGCGGTCTCCGGCGAGAGGGTTTTTGATCGGGTTATCGGTTCCGCATTTTTTGATAGCCCGGGACATCGAATCCCATCAAATGGTATCAGAGAGTTCGGTTTCGTGTTCATGTATATGTTCGATTATTGTTCTACCTTGCAGGATTTCCGGCTATCATGGTTGGATTTAATTAATTGTTTTTTAATTAATTATCATGATTATTAAACTCTCGGACATGTCGAGATTCGTTTTTGTGTGGTTGAATGTTTGTAATAGTAAAAATTCGGGGGTTGACCGAATTTAGGATTTATTATTACGCACTTTATTTTCCGGGAAATGTATAGGGTCGATTTCATGTATAGAATCGATACCGGAATTGTAATTTAAATTTTGTAATTTTAATTACGTTGGTTCGATGTTGAGACGATCGCCGGAAGACGAAGAAGTGACGAGAAGACAAGGGCTTGGGATCGATCACATGGTGGTGATCGACCCATGGCCTAGCCGGCGGTGGCTAGGCGGTGGCGGCGCTCCTCCCGAGTGGCCGGCCGATCCATCTTCGTGGGGATGGCGTGGGATCTCCTAATCCCGTGCTATTCCTACAAAAATCTACTTTCCCAATTAATTCGGATTTTTCCTATTTGAGTACTTTCCTTTTGGAAACTCTCATGGATTAGGAAAAGAATTAATTTAAATTAATTTTATTTTCTATTGTTTTATTTCCTTCATGGAAATGTTCATAGATTAGAAATTTAATTAATTTAGTACTAAATTTATTTTTCCTATTTGATTATTCCTACTCAAGGGAATATTCATGGATTAGGAATAAAAATAAATTTGAAAAGTAGTAGTCCTAATTTATTTATTTTATTTCCTTGTTCTATTATGGATATCTTCTAGAATATTCCAAGTTTTACTTGGATAGATTATTCTAAAGATTTAATAAGAACTAGATAGGAAAATAAATAAATAAAAATATTAATGATATTTAATTTTATTTTTGATATATTCGATTGACTTAATTTTCGAATTAAGTAACTTTTGGATTAATTGAAAATAAATAGATTTAAATATTAGAGATTAATATTCTCGTCACATGGAGCATTCAAGAAACGAAGACTGAAGACTAGAAGATGCATATGAAGATAAAGCCATGATAGTCGGGGAAAAATAATTTCTCTAGCATTATTTTTGACTATGTGCTATGTGCTTTATTGCTTTCATGCATGCTTATGTGTTTAATTATGCATTAGATAGCGTATCCCTTTATTATAAAAAGCTAAGTGGGAGAGGGGATGGAAACATTCCCATGGTCTCCATTACTGTTCTCTTGGTGACTCTTATGGACTTTTGAAGTTCGTATAGATGTGTCATTGGAGGAGAATTCTTGTAATTCCTCTTACAAGAAACATTGATCAAGTTTATCAAACAATGCCTAATTTGTCTTTCTGAAACTGACTTCAAGTCGACTCATTCTCACCCCGGGGAGTGGAATGGAGCCAGAGCCACTTGGTCATGTGGAAGACACAAATTAGAGACTTCCGTGCCATTCTTTGATAGATGGGTCGCTTGTCTGCTCGGCTCCCTCATTTATGAGAGATAGGGTCGTTCGCATGGTGAATCACTGGTTAGAAACTTCGAGTTTCACTTATGATTCTCCGCGTCTTGATTTACGAAAATCGAATGGATCTGGTAATTGGGAGTCAATTATAAAAGTCTCTTAGTGAAGTAAACGTCCACACCACGTGGCTTGCTGCACTGACGGATTTTGGATTAATTGATGTAGACAGTTGTAAGGAATTGTGAAGAGTTGTGAAGTTGTCGTAAACGTCCACACCACGTGGCTTGCGGTAATGTAGCAATTCCAAGCGATTCACTTTGGTGCTGAGTAATGGTTTACACTTAGATACGCCTTGTAGTATTCCTCCCCACGAGGTTCCGCTATAAGCGATGTATGACCAAAGAAAAACTAATTGCTAAATCATTTGGGTGGGTAAACGTCCACACCACGTGGCTTGCCTTACCTGATGGGATTTTAGATGTGATTAGTAATTTAATGATATTATTTAAGGGAGATAATATCGGATATTAAATTAATTGTTTGTTTAAATGTGCTTATAGGTTTAGAGAATAGCTATGAACCCACTTTCTATGATACTCAAGGAGCATAAGCTCACTGGCACCAACTATATTGATTGGAAGAGAAATTTAGACATTGTCCTAACTTCGGAAGAGTACAAGTATGTACTCCATGAAGTGTGCCCTGCCGAGCCCACGGCTGCCTCAACTGATGAGGAGAAACTAGCATATCGGAAGTGGAAAAAGGCTGATGAAATGGCTAGGTGTTATATTTTGGCTTCCATGTCAAATGTACTCCAAACCCAAAATGAGCCAATGGACACTGCCTATGATATGATGTTTAACCTCAAGGAGATGTTTGGGGAGCAAGATCGTGCGGCTAGGCAAGAAGCCATGAGAGTCCTTATGTCAACTACTCAGTCTGAAGGGACGCCCGTTGGGGAGCACGTTCTTAAGATGATGAGTTTGTTGAATGAACTTGAGGTCCTAGGAGCTTCTATTGATGCTGAGACGCAAGTCGACATCATACTCCAGTCTCTGGCCCCTAGTTTTGAGCAGTTTCGTATGAGCTATAATATGGGTAAACTATCTTATACTCTTGCGCAACTCCTAACTGAACTAAAGGCGGCAGAGGGGATCTACAAGAAGGGCAAGTCTCAAGCGCTTGTAGCTACCAAGTCCAAAGGCTTTAAGCCTGGTGGAGGTAGGGGCAAGAAAAGGAAGCAAGCCTGGAAACCCAGTGGTGTCAAGAGGACTGCACCACAAGTGGGGGCTGCAAAGCCAAAGGGTAAATGCTTCCGATGCAACAAGATGGGACACTGGAAGTCTGAATGTCCTCTCAGAGGTACGAATCTTTCTTTAGTCGTAAAAACATAGGCAGCGGTATTATCTACCAGAATTCTGGTGTGTAGATATGGAACCACTGACGGTATGTGCATTTCTTTAAATGCAGGGGTTCCAGAAAACCCGGCGACTTAGAGAAGAAGAATTCGAGTCTACATGGGCGAAGCTATTGGGGTAGCAGCGGTTGCAGTGGAAGACATTTATCTGTTTTAAGTTTTCATTTTAGTTATTGCTTATGTACCCCTTTATTTTGAAAAAGAACTTTGTTCTGTTTTTCTTTATTAATGGATATTTTATTTCTTTAATCATTGGATGGTTTGGATAAGAAATAATGGTGATATTCATTATGGTACATTAGATAGCAATATGTGAATGATGAATCCTTAGTCTACCACGATGCAACAAACCGTTGTATATAACTTGTTTTACTTATTAGATATTTCTTTATCATTATACTTATGAAATCTTATACTTAGTAGTATTTTCAAATAAAATTCATATGGTCGAAATTGATTTGATCAATTATAGTTGAAGGAATGGACCTTCCGACCTAAGGATTGAATTTGAAGGATAATACGTCTAAGCAAACCTTTCTGGAAAAAGGATAGAATTCAGAAGAGTATTGGAAATGATTAGATATGCAGACATATGTGTATATTAGAGAGGTATGAGTAATTCTTTCAAAGAATACTCAGTGATGGATTAGAATGCTTGATGAGCCATAAAAGCAAAGTGTTTTGACTCGTCAATGGACACAAAGCTATTATGGGGAACCATCAGAGTATATCCATTAGAAGCCTGCGACTCGGTCGCGGAGGCCATCACCTATCTAGATAACACATAGCATAATCAAAGATTGGGATTAATTCCCAAAGAGACGCGCCGTGCACTTACGTGTAGAGATGGTGCGTTGTAAAGAAGTAGAAATCTAATAGTAAAAGAACAAGTTTGTTCGGAACTACCTATGTTCTATGGATATTTCTGGACGCAACGGCACATTCTATGTGGTTGTAGAATATCCTAGAAGAACAAGTAATTGTATGTTCAATAGTACTACGAACCAGAAGGGTGTTCTCGCCCGGTTCATAGAGGAAAAACTATTAGATGAACTACAATGCCCTAATTGACAAAGTACTTTAAAATGAGGAAAGGGAAAGACTGAGAACCAGCCTGACCGAGTAGTAGTACACCACTAACTGCACCTAATGTTGTTACTGTTATACACCGGAACGCCATTGCAGTGGGAGGTTGTTAAGCAACCAGAGATGTTCATAAGACTGGAGGAGTTTTTGAACTCTGGATCCAGTATACATGAAATCGATCCCTAGGTCTGCATAGGAATTAGCGAAGAAGGTGTGTTAGAGACGTGACGGAAACAAAGGTGGTGTTTCTCGGAGATTTTATGTAGATAACATTTTATCATTGGCGACAATGTAAAAGTGTTGTCAGACATAAAATGGAGGTTGTCTAAATAAATCGAGATATAAGATTGAGAAGAAGTTAGAGCATGTTCTTAAGATCTTATGATCTAGAGATAAGAACATTGTACTTCTCCTAGACATCTTATACGATTAAGGTTTGTTTTAAACATGCATACTTCTGAGAAAGGTTATTGCCTTTCGAGAACAAAATTCATCTATCTAAGGTATGTGTCTTGAACACATGAAGGAGATAGATGTAGACAAAGCAGTTCCCTACACTTCGAGTGTAAAGGGCTTTGTAGATGCAATGTTGTAAAACAAGAACCTGATATCAACTATGCGGTTTGCGTAGTGGGAGGATATCAAAGTAATCTGGATAAGAGATGTTCGAATGCTGCAAGAGTACTTTCATAGTACTGGCTTGAGCAAGACGAAATCTTCTTAGATTACAGATTCTCAGATCCAAAAATCAGAGAAGGACCAGTGAAAGTCGATATCAGGCTATGTGTTCACTTTTAGAAAGAGGTGGAACCATGAAATGAAAGAGTGATAAGCAGGATGCTTCTCAGACTCTCTCATGACCGAATGGCAGCCTCAGAGGCAGCGGAAGTTTTGGTTAGGTTCCGGGATAACCTCTTGACTTGGATATGACTCTTAGTTTACCAAAGGCTATTAGATAGCGGTGCAAAGTGAACTAGAAGAGGTCATAAGTAAAAAGTGATGTTAACACATAGAGCAAGTACCACCTGATACGAGTCATCGTCAGGGAGACGACGTAGTAGTCACCAAGATAACTTCAGAACGGCAACCTAGATTGCTCACTCACATAGTACTTCTCGGAAGTACACTTTAAAGCACGTGATGAGTATGGGAACCGGGAGTTTGGAGGAAATGACTAGACCTTAGTACAAGTGGGAGATTGTTGGAGTTGTGTACTTAATGTCTAGATTTAAGTAACAGTAAACTCCCGATCATAGCATTTAATCTATTTAATTAATAAACAATTATTTGCATTTAATTATATGCAAACCATGGTTCTGGATTTTATACGTTGTAGTTAGTATGGTGCTGCATGGGCGCACAGAAGATCATACTATCGGTTACTCGTATTTAATCAAACAGTTGCTCACGACCTAGATGGACACGAACTAATCCATCGGTATAGTCGTTGTGTGAGAGAGAAAATAATTTATCTTAATTATTTTATCACACTTGTACACTTGGTGTATTGGGCGGATCGATTGAGACTCATCAATTAGGATTGCTCGGCGATAATTGATTTGAGACTCGGAGTATTTTATTCTTAATCCCTGAAACAATTGCGGGTGTGTATATTTAATATAAGTGACTTTGATTTACCAAAGGAATTAACCGATTTAATTATTGGGTTAATTACCGGTTAAGTTGGGTCACTATATTTTATATATGGCAAGCCGTGAATTCTTGAAGGAGCAGTGTATCCCGGAAGGGTTGATAATATCCCCGAGATGAGTTCATAAGGAATTATTGTGTAAACCTCATGAGTGGATTCGTTCCGCACAATAATTAAGGTTGAATGGTACTAGTCTCGGATTCAAGAGATGAATATAATTTATTAAGCAATAAATAAATTTATTCATGGATATTTAAATCTTAAATACACGGAATAAATAATACTAAGATGGAGAGATATTATTTGATATAATATGGAATAATATTGGGAGTGCAATTTTATTTATATAGTGGAAAATAAATAAAATTAATATTGATAAGAATTAATAGATTTGGGTTGGACCCAATTTAATTTTCAATATTGAAGCCCAATATTTATTCTCCTTATGATCCCCTTCGTAGCCTATATAAGCACTACATGGTCTTCACTTTTCATTAACCTAAGTTACGCCAATCATAAAGTTCTGAGAGTGAGGAAGATCCATAGGAATCCGATAGATCGTCGCCCACACGACGTTCGGACGAGGTGCAAGGAATACGCGGGAAGATCACGAGGTCGTCAACCGAATTCGTTTCTCCGTACAACGATTCGAGGTAATAATCGAGAACCCCCTTCTATGATTATTTGTGCTTTGAATAATTGTGATGTATACATGAACGACGCGATCCGGGAAAACGACGATCATCGCGGACGGGGATTCGAGATCCCCGGCGAAGATCGAAGGGGGCGGTCGAAACCCTAGGGTTCGACCGCCGTGCGCGCGCGACCAGGGGCGAGCCCCGGCTGGACGCCGGGGCATGCGATCGACTTCAGTCGATCGCTGGGGTGCCACGGGCTGGTGCCGTGGCGGACCCCAGCCGCCCTCGACGGCGGCGTGCGCTCGAAGGGGGCCCCGGCTGAAGCCGGGGCGAGCGATCGACTCGGAAGTCGATCGCTAGGGCAGCCGCGGCTAGGCCGCGGCGGGTCAGCTGGGCTGACCGCCCTCCCCTCGATGGCGGAGGCGGTGAGTCGCCGGACTCACCGCCAGGGGCTGTTCCGAACAGCCCCGCGGGGATGCCTCGCATCCCCGGCGATCGCCATGCACGGCGATCGCGAGCCCGGGCGTGGGCGTGGCTAGGGTTTAGTCGCGGGTTCTCCCGCGGCGACGCCTTGGTCATGCTCTAGCTCGTCCGTGGTTCGCGTTCGTAGATCCGACTCGTGGGAGAAAATCGGCTGGGGGCGGGCTGCGTGTCTTCGGGCGCGTAGTCTCCAAAGGTCGGACTCCTACGGATGAGTTGGTGTTCGTGCGGTCTCCGACGAGAGGGTTTTTGATCGGGTTATCAGTTCCGCATTTTTTGATAGCCCGGGACATCGAATCCCATCAACCGGGAGTCGATTGGAGTTGTTATTCCGCAATTCGACAACTCCGGATATTCGATCTCCAAAGGATTTCGGTCGGAATTAATTAGATAATTTATTTATTTAAATTTATTAATTCCGGGATATAGATTTCCAACAATTGGTATCAGAGCGTTGGTTTTAGTTCATGGTATTTTTCGATATAATGTTCTACCTTGCAGGGTTTCCGATTATTATGGCTTGATTTAATTATTGTTAATTAATGTCATAATATTTCTCTTGATTATTAAACTCTCGGTGATGTCGATATTTGTTCTTGTGTGGTGAATGCTTGTTCTTAATTTTTCCGGAAATTGTTTGAGGTCGATTTCATGTAGAGAATTGATACCGGATAATTGTAAATTAATTTTGTGAAATTATTTACGTTGGATCAATTCCGAAACGATCGCCGGAAAAAGTGTGACGGAGGAGACGTTGAGAGGGAGGGCTCCGGATCGGCCAACCCCATGGCCGATCCCTTGGATCGATCGACCCAAAGGAGGAGGGGCGGCCATCGAGCCTCTCGGCCGTGCGCGGTGCCACCAAGGGAGGTGGTGCGGCGGTGGCGTGTCCCCTCGGGTCTCGATCGAAGGTGGTGGGGGGCGCGGGGTCCTCGTGATCTCGTGCTCTCCCGCCAAGATCCAACTTTCCTAAATTACTCGGTTTTCCTATTTTGAGTATTCCTATTTTTTTGGGAATTCTCATGGAATAGGAAAAGAATAAATTTAGAATAAATTTATTTTTCCATATTGATTATTCCTATTCTTGGGAATTTTCATAGATTAGGAAAAGGAATAAATTTATAATTAATTCATTTTTCCTATTTAATTATTCCTTTATGGAATTTTTAATGGATTAGAAAAATAATTAATTTGGAAAGTTTTAAGAGTCCTAAATTAATTTTTCCTTATTTAATTATTCGTTTATGGAATTTTTAATGGATTAGGAAAGGAATTAATTTGGAAGGACTAGGAGTCCTAAATTATTTTATTTCCTTATTTCATTATGGAAATCATCTAGAATATTCCAAGTGGGTCTTGGATAAATTATTCTAGAGATTTAATGAAGTAGAAAGGGAAAATAAAATAAATTATTTTATTTCCTTATTTCATTATGGAAGTCTTCTAGAATATTCCAAGTGGGTCTTGGATAGATTATTCTAGAGATTTAATGAAGTAGAAAGGGAAAATAAAATAAATAAAAATATTAATAATATTTAATTTTATTTTTGATTTATTCGATTGACTTAATTTTCGAATTAAGTAACTTTTGGATTTATTAAAAATAAATTGATTTAAATATTGGAATTAATATTCCCGTCACATGGAGCATTCAAGAACGAAGACTAAAGACTAGAAGACGCATACGGGGATGCGATAAAGCCATAATAGTCGGAAAATAATATTCTAGTATTATTTTGATTATGTGATAATATTCTATGTGCTTTATTTCATGTATGCATGCTTATGTGTATTTAATTATGCATTAGATAGCGTATCCCTTTGTTATAAAAAGCTAAGTGGGAGAGGGTATGGAAACATATCCATGGTCTCCATTGCTGTTCTCTTGGTGACTTTTATGGACTTTTCAAGTTCGTATAGACAAGTCATTGGAGGAGAATTCTTGTAATTCCTTTTACGAGAAACATTGATTAAGTTTATCAAACAATGCCTAATTTGTCTTTCCAAAACTGATTTCAAGTCGACTCATTCTCACCCCGGGGAGTGGAATGGAGCCAAAGCCACTTGGTCATGTCGAGGACACAAATTAGAGACTTTCATGTCATTTGATGACTAGATCGATCGTCTGCTCGGCTCCCTCATTCTATGAGAGATAGGGTTGTTCGCATGGTGAATCACTGGTAAGAAACTTCGAGTTTCACTTATGATTCTCCGCGTCTTGATTTACAAGATCGAATGGATCAAGTAATTGGATGTCAATTGTAAAAGTCTTTTGGTGTAGTAAACGTCCACACTATCGTGGCTTGCTACATTGAATGGGATTTTGGAACGATTGATGTAGACAGTTATAGAAAGGAGTAAAGGAGCGTATGTTAACGTAAACGTCCACACTATCGTGGCTTGCGGTGAATATGCGTGTCCCAAACAATCTTCTTAGATACTGAGTAATGGTTTACACTTAGGTACGCTTATTAGTATTCTTCCCATCGAAGTAACGCTAATGATGATGTACCACCGAAGCAAATCTAATTGCTAAATCATTTGGATAGGTAAACGTCCACACTATCGTGGCTTGCCATATCTGATGGGATTTTAGATGCGATTAGTGGTTTAATGATATTATTTGAGGGAGATAATATCGGAGATTAAATCGATTGTTTGTTGTTATATGTGCTCATAGATTAGGAAATGGCTTTGAACCCACTTTCTGTGATACGTAAGGATTTTTAAACTCACTGGTCCCTAAATGTAATGATTGGAATAGAGATCTAGACATTGTCCAGACTGTTGAAGAGTACTGGTTAGTACTCAGTAAGCTTTGTCCTCCCGAGCCTATTGACATAGGCAGCTAGACAAGAAGCGATGAGGATACTCATAAAGGCCAGTCGCTTCGAGGAAACGCTTAAACACGTTTTGAGATGATTGACCTTTTAGACGAGTTGAGACGGAAATCGCAAGCTCTTGTAGCCAATGCCAAAGGTTTCGAACCTAAGGGAAAAATCGGGGGAAAGGAAAAGCAAGCAAAGAAACCCAGTGGTCCTAGGTTTCTTGGACCACGAGATGGGACGAGAAAGCCATGAGGCAAGAGTTCTCGATGCAAACAGTCTGGGTACTGGAAGTCTGATTATCCTCTCAAAGAAAGTACGAAATTCTTCTTTAGTCGTAAAACATAGTCAGTGGTATTATCTACCGGAACCTGGTGTGTAGATATGGAACCACTGACGGTATGTGCATTTTAAATGCAAAGGTTCCAGGAAACCTAACGACTTGGAAAAGAAGAAATCGTAGTCTACATGGGCAATGCTGTAGAGGAGGCAGCAGTTGCAGTGGAGGACATTTTATAGGATTTCATTTTGAGTTATTGCTTTTATGTACCTTTCATATTAGAAAGAACTTTGTTCTAGATTTCTAATAAATGGATATTTTATTTCTTTTAATCATTTGATGGTTATAAGAAGAAATAATGATATTATCTATTTTGGTACATTGACTAGCAATATATAAATGATGAATCCTGAGTCCACCACGATGCAACGAACCGTAGTATGAAACTCGTTTTACTAATAAGAGATTTCTTTATCAATTATACTTGTGGATTCTTATGCTGAGTCATGTTTATTCAAATAAGAAGTTCAAAGGTCGAAAATTGATATTTGATCAATTAAGTTGAGGGAGTGGACCTTCCGACCTAAGAATCTAATTTGGAAGATAATATGACTAAGCAATCCTTTATGGATATAAGATGTAAGATCCGGACAAGTATAAGAATTGATTGACTCTGATGTATGCAGACCTATGTCTACTCAGACAATAAGGTACGAGTACTTCATTTGATGATTACTCGAGAAATGGATTAGAATACCTGATGTGCCACAAAAGCAAGTGTTTTGACAAGTCAATGGACACTAAGCAATTGTGGAGAACCATCAAGGTATATCCATTTGTAGCCTGCGATTTGATCGCGGAGGCAAGTACCTGTCTGAGGAATGCATGGCATACTAATCAGAGATTGGGATTTGATCCCAAATGACTACACCATGCACTGTTGTGTAGAAATGGTGTGTCGTAAACAAGAAATGGAACTCTTATAGAAAGAGTAAAAGCATGAGTCATACGGAACTACCTATGTTCTATGGATATGTCTGGAAACAACGGGGCATTTAAATGCGGTTGTAGAATACCCTAGAAGAACAAAAGATGTGTGTTCAATAGTACTATGAACCAGAAGGACGTTATAAGTTCTAACGCCCGGTTCTTAGAGAAAGACTATATGATGAACCACAAGCCCAAAGTGACATGATTCTTTGAAATGAGAGAGAAAGATTAAGACTTAGAACCAGCCGAACCGAGTAGCGGCACACCACTAACTGCACCTACTGTTATCACTGTTTATACACCGGAACGCCATAGTAGTGGGAGGTTGTGGGACAACCGAAGATATTCATAAGACTAGGAGAGTCTTCGGACTCTGGACCTAGTATACATGAAATCGATCCCTGGATCTACATAAAGGCCGTACTAGATCTAAATGTGCCTTCTTGGAGAGCAATAAGGATTATTGCTAAGAGGCGAGATCATTTAGAGTACAAGCTTAGTTGATCCATTTATGGATTGAAACAAAGCATTGAGTTCGTGGTACTTGCAAATTGATGAGATAGTCCATTTTATGGATTCATCAAAAGCATAGACGAATCGTGTGTATTGGAAACGTGATGGAAAACAAGGTGGTGTTTCTCGGTGGTTTTATGTAGATAACATTTTATCATTGGTAACAATGTAAAGATGTTGTCAGACATAAAATGGTGGTTGTCTAGATAAATCATTATGAAAGATATAGGAAGAAGTTGGACATGTTCTTGAGATCTTGGATCTCTAGGAATGAACATTGTACTTCCCCTGGACATCTTACATATATGATTATGGTTCGTTTTAACATGCAAGATTCCGAGAAAGGTTCGTTACCTTTCGGAGACGGAATGCATCTATCTAAGGATATGTGTTTTGGAACACAAAAGGAGATAGAAGCAATGAAAGCAGTTTCCTACACTTTTAGTGTGGAAAGCTTAATAAATGCATTATTGAAAACAAGAACCTGATATCGGCTATGCGGTTAGCGTAGTGGGAGGATATCAAGGTAATCCTGGAAAGGAATGTTCGACTGCTGTAAAAGTACTTTCGAAGTACTGTTCTAGACTACGAAGCAGACGAGCATTTCCTTTGGATTACATTCTCTTAGATTTCTAATCAAATGAGGACCGGTGTAAGTCGATATCAAGCTATGTGTCTCACTATTGAAGGAGAAGGAGTTTTAACATGGAAGAGTGATAAGCACGATGCTTTTCGGACTCTGCCATGGGTAACCAAATAGCGGCCTCAGAGGCAGCGGAAGTTTTGGTATAACTCCGGGATAATCTCTGGGACTTAGAGGTGATTCTTAATTTGCCAAAAGGCTATGTGTATAGCGGTGCGATGGCAAATGGTAAGAAATCACAAGTCCATAAGTGTAAGATAACACATAGTGCAAGTACCACCTGATACGAGTCATCGTCGAGGGAGACGACGCTGTAGTCACCAAGATAACTTCAGAGCGGCAACCTAGAGTGCTCATTCACATAGTACTTCTTGGAAGTACAACTTAAGCACGTGATGAGTATGGGAGTCGGGAGTTTGGAGGAAATGACTAGACCTTAGTACAAGTGGCAGATTGTTGGAGTTGTGTACTTAATGTCTAGATTTAAGTAACGTAAACTCACGATCCATTGCCACTAATCTATTTAATTAAATAAACAATTATTTGCGTTTAATTATTTATAATTAAATATATGCAAATTATAGTCCTGGATTCTATACGTTGTAGTTAGTATGGTGTGTCGGGCCCACACAGAAGATCATACTATCGGTTACTCGTATTTAATCGAACAGTTGCTCACGACCTAGATGGACACGGACCAATCCATCGGTATAGTCGTTGTGTGAGAGAGAAAATAATTTATCTTAATTATTTTATCACACTTGTACACTTGGTGTATTGAGCGGATCGTTGAGATTCATCGATTAGGATTGCCGGCGATAATCGATTCGAGTCTCAGTGTATTTTATTCTTAATCCCTGAAACTATTGCGGGTGTGTATATTTAATATAAGTGACTTTGATTTACCAAAGGAATTAACCGATTTAATTATTGGGTTAATTACCGGTTAAGTTGGGTCACTATATTTTATATATGACATGCCGTGAATACTTGACGGGAAAGTGTATCCCGGAAGGGTTGATAATATCCCCGAGATGAGTTCATAAGGAATTATTATGTAAACCCTGCAGGTGGATTCGTTCCGCATAATAATTAAGGTTGAATGGTACTAGTCTCGGATATAAGAGATGAATAAATTAATTAGCAATAAATTAATTTTATTCATGGATATTTATATCTTAAATACACGGAATAAATAATACTACCGGAGATATATTATTTGATATAATATGGTTTAATATTGGGAGTGCAATTAATTTTATATAGTGGAAAATAGAATTAATTAATATTGATAAGGATTAATGGACTTGAGCATTGGGCTCAATTTAATCTTCAATATTGGAAGCCCAATATTCCACCTCCTTAAGATCCCCTACGTGTTGGAAAACGATATCCCGGAATTAATAAATTTAAATAAATGAATTATCTAATTAATTCCGACCGAAATCCTTTGGAGATCGAATATCTGGAGTTGTCGAATTGCGGAATAACAACTCCAATCGACTCCCGGTTGCCGGAACATCTCGCCACGAACCACCACGAAGCCGGACTCAACCAAACAAGCCGCCGCGGGGATAGCCCGCAGCTGTCCGGTCGAGCCCCCGCATGGGGCTCGCGGCTGTACACGGCAGCCGCCTAGGGCTGCCCTTGGCAGCCCCTTATGCACGCCCAGCCGCCCCCGGTGATCGCACGACCAGCCACGGCGAACCGTGGCTTGCGATCACCACCATGTTGGAGTTGTGTACTTAATGTCTAGATTTAAGTAACGGAAACTCACGATCCATTGCCATTAATCTATTTAATTAAATAAACAATTATTTGCATTTAATTATTTATAATTAAATATATGCAAATTATAGTCCTGGATTTTATACGTTGTAGTTAGTATGGTGTTGCATGGGCACACAGAAGATCATACTATCGGTTACTCGTATTTAATCGAACAGTTGCTCACGACCTAGATGGACACGGACCAATCCATCGGTATAGTCGTTGTGTGAGAGAGAAAATAATTTATCTTAATTATTTTATCACACTTGTACACTTGGTGTATTGAGCGGATCGATTGAGACTCATCAATTAGGATTGCTCGGCGATAATTGATTTGAGACTCAGAGTATTTTATTCTTAATCCCTGAAACAATTGCGGGTGTGTATATTTAATATAAGTGACTTTGATTTACCAAAGGAATTAACCGATTTAATTATTGGGTTAATTACCGGCTAAGTTGGGTCACTATACTTTATATATGGCATGCTGTGAATTCTTGAAGGGGCAGTGTATCCCGTAAGGGTTGATAATATCCCCGAGATGAGCTCATAAGTATTTATTATGTAAACCTCGCGAGTGGATTTGTTCCGCATAATAAATAAGGTTGAGTGGTACTATTCTCGGATATAAGAGATGAATAAATTTATTAAGCAATAAATAAATTTTATTCATGGATATTTAAATCTTAAATACACGGAATAAATAATACTAAGTTGGAGAAATATTATTTGATATAATATGGATAAATATTGGGAGTGCAATTTTATTTATATAGTGGAAAATAAATAAAATTAATATTGATAAGAATTAATGGATTTGGGTTGGACCCAATTTAATTTTCAATATTAGAAGCCCAATATTTAATCTCCTTTTGATCCCCCTCGTAGCCTATAAAAGCACTACATGGTCTTCACTTTTTCATAACCTAAGATACGCCAATCATAAAGTCTTGGAGAGTGAAGAGGATCCATAGGAGTTCGATAGCTCGTCGCCCACCCGACGTTCGAACGGAGTGCAAGGAATACGCGGGAAGATCACGAGGTCGTCGATTTCGTTTCTCCGAACAACGAATCGTAGGTACAATTCTCAACTAACTTGATTATTGTTCGATTTTGATTTATCGAGAATACCGTAGGACGAAGATCCGAGATACGAAACCATGAACGGGGGACGATCGCGTGGTGGTGGCGAAGCCACCGGACCACGGGCGATCGCCCGGACTAGGGTTTCGCGGGGCATGGAGCGAACCCTCGGCTGGGCCGAGGGTGTGCGATCGACCCGAGGGGATCGATCGCTGGGCACGGGCTGGTGCCGTGCCCTACCCCGCCGTGAAGGCGGGGGCCTCCTGGTGGTGGCGGGTCGCCGTACCCGCCGCGGGGGCTGCTGGGCAGACCCACCCCGATCGGTCGCCTTGTGCGATCGATCCACGCGATCGCGCGGTGGCGCGATCCTTCGATTGTACGAACCCCGGCTCGCGGGGGTTCGGGTGGGGGCGGATTGCGCGCCTTCGGGCGCGTGGTCTCCAAAGCCCGGACTCCGGCGGATGAGTCGGCGTTCGTATGATCTCCGGCGAAGGGTTCGTTCGGGTTATCGGTTCCGCAATTTTGATAACCCGGGATATCGAATTCCAACAATTGGTATCAGAGCGTGGTTTACGTTCGCGGTATTTTCGATAAAATTGTTCTACCTTGCAGGGTTTCCGACTATTATGGCTTGATGATTATTCGTTTAATTATTTTGTCATGTGATTGTTGGTTTTATTAAACTCTCGGACATGTCGAGATTCGTTTTTTGGTGGTGAGTGCTTGTAATAGTAAAAATTCGGGGGTTGACCGAATTTAGGATTTATTATTATGTTCGTTGTTTTTCCGGAAAATGTATAGGGTCGATTTCGTGTATAGAATCGATACCGGAATTGTAATTTAGATTTTTGTAAATTTATTTTGCGATTGGATCGACGAATCGTAGACCGCCGGAGAAGACGAAGTGACGGGATGGACGAAGGGCTAGGGATCGATTGGATCGATCCCCATGGAGATGCCCGGATCGATGGCTATGGGCGATGGGGCTGTTGCCCTAGCCGCGGCTGCCACCGGTTCGGTGGTTGGCGGCGTGGCTGGGCGGCGGCGCTCCTCCCCGTGGCTGGCGGTCGGACATGGTGGGGGTGGTTCGGGGTCTCCCAACCCGGGCTACTCCTACCGGAAATATACTTTCCTAATTAATTCATTATTTCCTATTTTGATTATTTCTTTATGGAATATTCTAGAAAAATAGAGAAAGAATTAATTTAGTACTAAATTTATTTTTCCTATTTGATTATTCCTACTCATGGGAATATTCATGGATTAGGAATAAAATAAATTTGGAAAAGTATAATAGTCCTAATTATTTTATTTCTTTATTTCATTATGGATATCATCTAGAATATTCCAAGAATATCTTGGATAGATTATTCTAGAGATTTAATGAAGTGGAAAAAGAAAATAAAATAAATAAAAATATTAATAATATTTAATTTTATTTTTGATATATTCAATTGACTTAATTTTCGAATTAAGTAACTTTTGGATTAATTGAAAATAAATAGATTTAAATATTGGATATTAATATTCTCGTCACATGGAGCATTCAAGAAACGAAGACTGAAGACTAGAAGATGCGTACGGGGATGCAATAAAGACATAATAGTCGGAAAATAATATTCTAGTAATTATTTTGACTATGTGATAATAATATGTGCTTTATTACATGTATGCATGCTATATGTGTTTATTTTATGCACTAGATAGCGTATCCCTTTACTATAAAAAGCTAAGTGGGAGAGGGTATGGAAACATACCCATGGTCTCCATTGCTGCTCTCTTGGTGACTTTTATAAACTTTTGAAGTTTATATAGATAAGTCATTAGAGGAGAGTTCTTGTAATTCCTCTTACAAGAAACATTGATTGAGTTTATCAAACAATGCCTAATTTGTCTTTCCAAAGCTGATTTCAAGTCGACTCATTCTCACCCCGGGGAGTGGAATGGAGCCAAAGCCACTTGGTCATGTAGAGGACACAAATTAGAGACTTTCGTGCCATTCTTTGATAGATGGGTCGTTTGTCTGCTCGGCTCCCTCATTTATGAGAGATAGGGTTGTTCGCATGGTGAATCACTGGTTAGAAACTTCGAGTTTCACTTATGATTCTCCGCGTCTTGATTTACAAGATTAAATGGATCAAGTAATTGGGAGTCAATTATAAAAGTCTCTTAGTGTAGTAAACGTCCACACCACGTGGCTTGCTATGCTGACGGATTTTGGATTAATTGATGTAGACAGTTGTAAATAATTATGAAGAGTTGTGAAGTTATCGTAAACGTCCACACCACGTGGCTTGCGGTGATGTAGCGATTCCAAGTAATTTACTTTGGTACTGAGTAATGGTTTACACTTAGATACGCATTATAGTATTCCTCCCCACGAGGTTCCGCTATAAGTGATGTATGACCAAAGAAAATCTAATTGCTAAGTCGTTTGGGTGGGTAAACGTCCACACCACGTGGCTTGCCTTACCTGATGGGATTTTAGATGTGATTAGTGGTTTAATGATATTATTTGAGGGAGATAATATCGGAGATTAAATCGATTGTTTGTTGTTATATGTGCTCATAGATTAGGATATGGTTTTGAACCCACTTTATGTGATACTTAAGGATTTTAACTCACTGGTCCCTGATTGTATTGATTGGAATAGAGATCTGGACATTGCCCAGACTGTTAAAGAGTACAAGTTTGTACTCAAGAGAGCTTTGTTCTCCCGAGCCTACCAATGTCTTAACTGATGAGGAAGGGACTGATTTTAATATCATGTTCAAACTCAAGGAGATGTTTAGACATGACGTAGAGGCTAGACAAGAGGCGATGAGGATACTCATAAAGGCCAGTCGATTCGAAGAAACGCTTAAACACGTTTTCGAGATGATGAACCTTTTAGACGAGTTGAGACGGAAATCGCAAGCTCTTGTAGCCAATGCCAAAGGGTTCGAACCTAAGGGCAAAAACCGGGGGAAAGGAAAAGCAAGCAAAGAAACCCAGTGGTCCTAAGTTTCTTGGATCACGAGATGGGACGAGAAAGCCAATAGGCAAGAGTTCTCGATGCAAACAGTCTGGGTACTGGAAGTCTGATTATCCTCTCAAAGAAAGTACGAAGTCTTCTTTAGTCGTAAAACATAGTCAGTGGTATTATCTACCGGAACCTGGTGTGTAGATATGGAACCACTGACGGTATGTGCATTTTAAATGCAAGGGTTCCAGGAAACCCGACGACTTGGAAAAGAAGAAATCGTAGTCTACATGGGCAATGCTGTTGAGGAGGCAGCTGTTGCAGTGGAGGACAATTTTATAGGATTTCATTTTAAGTTATTGCTTTTATACCTTTTGGAAAGAACTTTGTTCTGGATTTCTAATGAATGGATATTTTATTTCTTTTAATCATTTGATGGTTATAAGAAGAAATAAGGATATTATCTATTCTGGTACATTAGCTAGCAATATATAAATGATAAACCCTAAGTCCACCACGATGCAACGAAACGCAGTATATAACTCGTTTTTACTTTTAAGAGATATTTCTGTCATTTACACTTGTGGATTCTTATGCTAAGTAATCTTTATTCAAATAAGAAGTTCAAAGGTCGAAAATTGATATTTTGATCAATTAAGTTGAAGGAGTGGACCTTCCGACCCAAGAATCTAATTTGGAAGATAACATAACTAAGCAATCCTTTATGGATATAAGATATAAGATCCGGACAAGTATTAGAATTGATTAACTCTGATGTATGCAGACCTTTGTCCACTCAGACAATAAGATGAGTGCTTCATTTCATGATTACTCAAAAATGGATTATCATACCTGATGTGCCACAAAAGCAAAGTGTTTTGACAAGTCAATGGACACAAAGCTATTGTGGGGAACCATCATGGTATATCCATTGAAAGCCTGCGATCTAATCGCGGAGGCAAGTGCCTGTCTGAGGAATGCATGGCATACTGATCAGAGATTGGGATTTGATCCCAAATGACTACACCATACACTTTTGTGTAGAAATGGTGTGTCATAAACAAGAAATGGAACTCTTATAGAAATAGTAAAAGCATGAGTTATACGGAACTACCTATGTTCTATGGATATGTCTGGAAACAACGGCGCATTCAAATGCGGTTGTAGAATATCCTAGAAGAACAAAAGATGTGTGTTCAAATAGTACTATGAACCAGAAGGACGTTATAAGTTCTAACGCCCGGTTCTTAGAGGAAGACTATTAGATGAACCACAAGCCCAAAGTGACTTAATACTTTGAATGAGAGAGAACGATAAGGACTGGATACAGCCGAACTGAGTATAGATACACCACTAGAACCTGCACCTAATATTGTCACTGTTGATACACCGGAACGCCGTCATAGTGGGAGGGTTGTTAAACAACCGGACAGATGGATTGGACTGGGTGAGTCTTCGGACTCGGCACCCGGAGTTCATGAAGTCGATCCCTGGACCTATGATGAGGCGGTACAAGATATAGATGCGCCTTCTTGGAAGAAAGCGATGAAATCCGAAATAGAATCTATAGATTCGAACAAAGTCTGGGATCTTGTAGAACCACGAAGCGGCGTAAAGCCAATTGGGTAAATGGGTCTACAAGAGAAAGAGAGGATCTGACGGAAAGGTTGAAACCTTTAAAGCTCGGCTTGTTGCGAAAGGATATACTCAGAAAGAGGGAATCGATTATGAGGAGACCTTCTCGCCGGTAGCCAAGATAAAGTCGATCCGGATTCTCTTATCCATAGCAGCTCATATGGATTATGAGGTGTGGCAAATGGATGTCAAGACAGCTTTCCTTAATGGAAGTCTTGACGAGACAAACAACCAGAAGGATTCATTGCTAAGGGGCGAGATCATCTAGTGTGCAAGCTTAATCGATCCATTTATGGATTGAAACAAGCCTCGAGTTCGTGGTACTTGCAAATTGATGAGATAGTCCATTTTATGGATTCATCAAAGCATAGACGAATCGTGTGTATGGGAAACGTGATGGAAACAAGGTGGTGTTTCTCGGGTTTTATGTAGATAACATTTTATCATTGGCAACAATGTAAAGATGTAATCAGACATGAAATGATGGTTGTCTGGATAAATCATTATGAAAGATAAAGGAAGAAGTTGGACCTGTTCTTGAGATATTGGATCTCTAGGAGAGAACATTGTACTTCTCCTGGACATCTTACATATATATGATTGTGGTTCGTTTTAACATGCAAGATTCCCAGAAAGGTTCGTTACCTGTCAGATACGGAATGCATCTATCTAAGGATATGTGTTTTAGAACACAAAAGGAGATAGAAGCAATGAAAGCAGTTTCCTACACTTTAAATGTGGAAAGCTCGATGAATGCATTGTTGAAAACAAGAACCTGATATCGGCTATGCGGTTAGCATAGTGGGAGGATATCAAGGTAATCCTGGAAAGGAATACTTGACTGCTGTAATGAACATTTTAAGTACTTTCGAAGTACTGGAAACTATGTTCTGTATTACGGAGCAGACAAACATTTCCTTTGGATTACATTCTCTTAGATTTCTAATCAAATAAGGACCGGTGTAAGTCGATATCAGGCTATGTGTTTCACTATTAAAGGAGAAGGAGTTTTAACATGGAAGAGTGATAAGCACGATGCTTTTCGGACTCTGCCATGGGTAACCAAATAAGCGGCCTCAGAGGCAGCGGAAGTTTTGGTATAGCTCCGGGATAATCTCCGGGACTTAGATGTGATTCTTAATTTGCCAAAGGCTATGTCAATAGCGGTGCGATGGCAAATGGTAAGAAATCACAAGTCCATAAGTGTAAGATAACACATAGAGCAAGTACCACCTGATACGAGTCATCGTCGAGGGAGACGACGCTGAAGTCACCAAGATAACTTCAGAGCGGCAACCTAGAGTGCTCATTCACATAGTACTTCTTGGGAGTACAACTTAAGCACGTGATGAGTATGGGAGTCGGGAGTTTGGAGGAAATGACTAGACCTTAGTACAAGTGGGAGATTGTTGGAGTTGTGTACTTAATGTCTAGATTTAAGTAACGGAAACTCACGATCCATTGCCATTAATCTATTTAACTAAATAAACAATTATTTGCATTTAATTATTTATAATTAAATATATGCAAATTATAGTCCTGGATTTTATACGTTGTAGTTAGTATGGTGTTGCATGGGCACACAGAAGATCATACTATCGGTTACTCGTATTTAATCGAACAGTTTCTCACGACCTAGATGGACACGGACCAATCCATCGGTATAGTCGTTGTGTGAGAGAGAAAATAATTTATCTTAATTATTTTATCACACTTGTACACTTGGTGTATTGAGCGGATCGATTGAGACTCATCAATTAGGATTGCTCGGCGATAATTGATTTGAGACTCGGAGTATTTTATTCTTAATCCCTGAAACAATTGCGGGTGTGTATATTTAATATAAGTGACTTTGATTTACCAAAGGAATTAACCGATTTAATTATTGGGTTAATTACCGGCTAAGTTGGGTCACTATACTTTATATATGGCATGCCGTGAATTCTTGAAGGGGCAGTGTATCCCGTAAGGGTTGATAATATCCCCGAGATGAGCTCATAAGTATTTATTATGTAAACCTCGCGAGTGGATTTGTTCCGCATAATAAATAAGGTTGAGTGGTACTATTCTCGGATATAAGAGATGAATAAATTTATTAAGCAATAAATAAATTTTATTCATGGATATTTAAATCTTAAATACACGGAATAAATAATACTAAGTTGGAGAAATATTATTTGATATAATATGGATAAATATTGGGAGTGCAATTTTATTTATATAGTGGAAAATAAATAAAATTAATATTGATAAGAATTAATGGATTTGGGTTGGACCCAATTTAATTTTCAATATTAGAAGCCCAATATTTAATCTCCTTTTGATCCCCCTCGTAGCCTATAAAAGCACTACATGGTCTTCACTTTTTCATAACCTAAGATACGCCAATCATAAAGTCTTGGAGAGTGAAGAGGATCCATAGGAGTTCGATAGCTCGTCGCCCACCCGACGTTCGAACGGAGTGCAAGGAATACGCGGGAAGATCACGAGGTCGTCGATTTCGTTTCTCCGAACAACGAATCGTAGGTACAATTCTCAACTAACTTGATTATTGTTCGATTTTGATTTATCGAGAATACCGTAGGACGAAGATCCGAGATACGAAACCATGAACGGGGGACGATCGCGTGGTGGTGGCGAAGCCACCGGACCACGGGCGATCGCCCGGACTAGGGTTTCGCGGGGCATGGAGCGAACCCTCGGCTGGGCCGAGGGTGTGCGATCGACCCGAGGGGATCGATCGCTGGGCACGGGCTGGTGCCGTGCCCTACCCCGCCGTGAAGGCGGGGGCCTCCTGGTGGTGGCGGGTCGCCGGACCCGCCGCGGGGGCTGCTGGGCAGCCCCACCCCGATCGGTCGCCTTGTGCGATCGATCCACGCGATCGCGCGGTGGCGCGATCCTTCGATTGTACGAACCCCGGCTCGCGGGGGTTCGGGTGGGGGCGGATTGCGCGCCTTCGGGCGCGTGGTCTCCAAAGCCCGGACTCCGGCGGATGAGTCGGCGTTCGTATGATCTCCGGCGAAGGGTTCGTTCGGGTTAACGGTTCCGCAATTTTGATAACCCGGGATATCGAATTCCAACACACCTGCCACCGCCGCTCGAGCGGCGGTCCAGCCGCGCAAGCGGCGTCGCCCCGCCGAAGCGGAGCTCATGCCGCGCCAGCGGGGCTGCTCCAGCAGCCCGCTGGATGTGCACGGGCGATCGAGCTCGTGCTCGATCGAGTCTCGGCGTCCAGCCGAGGCTCACGCCCTTCGACCCCTCCAAGGCGAGCCGACGATCCGCCGGCGGTCCGGTGGTCTTCGACCACCACCGCCCGGTTCGTCCTCGTCTTGGGTCTCGTTCTCGGATCTTGGTTCACGATATTTTTACGATAATTAAACGATAAAATCATAAAGAGGGTTTTACGATTTACCTCGTTCTCGTTGTTCGGAAAAACGAAGAACTCAATTTGACGACCTTTGAGATCTTCCGACGTATTCCTTGCACTAGCTCGGACGTCGTGTGGGCGACGATCTACCGAACTCCATGGATCCTCCTCTCTACTTTCTCTCTCTAGAATTGTGATCTTCAAGTTATGAGAATAGAGAAGACCATGTAGTGCTTTTATAGGCTACGTAGGGGATCTTAAGGAGGTGGAATATTGGGCTTCGAATATTGAAGATTAAATTGAGCCCAATGCTCAAGTCCATTAATCCTTATCAATTTTAATTAATTCTATTTTCCACTATATAAAATTAATTGCACTCCCAATATTAAACCATATTATATCAAATAATATTTCTCCGGTAGTATTATTTATTCCGTGTATTTAAGATATAAATATCCATGAATAAAATTAATTTATTGCTAATTAATTTATTCATCTCTTATATCCGAGACTAGTACCATTCAACCTTAATTATTATGCGGAACGAATCCACCTGCAGGGTTTACATAATAATTCCTTATGAACTCATCTCGGGGATATTATCAACCCTTCCGGGATACACTGTCCGGTCAATCATTCACGGCATGCCATATATGAAATATAGTGACCCAACTTAACCGGTAATTAACCCAATAATTAAATCGGTTAATTCCTTTGGTAAATCAAAGTCACTTATATTAAATATACACACCCGCAATAATATCGGGGATTAAGAATAAAATACACTGAGACTCGAATCGATTTTCGCCGGCAATCCTAATCGATGAATCTCAACGATCCGCTCAATACACCAAGTGTACAAGTGTGATAAAATAATTAAGATAAATTATTTTCTCTCTCACACAACGACTATACCGATGGATTGGTCCGTGTCCATCTAGGTCGTGAGCAACTGTTCGATTAAATACGAGTAACCGATAGTATGATCTTCTGTGTGGGCCCGACACACCATACTAACTACAACGTATAGAATCCAGGACTATAATTTGCATATATTTAAATAAATGCAAACAATTGTTCATTTAGTTAAATAGATTAATGGCAATGGATCGTGAGTTTCTGTCACTTAAATCTAGATATTAAGTACACAACTCCAACACTACGTAGCCTATAAAAGTACTACATGGTCTTCTCTATTCTCATAAGTTGAAGATCACAATTCTAGAGAGAGAAAGTAGAGAGGAGGATCCATGGAGTTCGGTAGATCGTCTCCCACACGACGTCCGGGCTAGTGCAAGGAATACGTGGGAAGATCTCAAGGTCATCAAATTGAGTTCTACGTTTTTCCGAACAACGAGAACGAGGTAAATCGTAAAACCCTCTTTATGATTTTATCGTTTAATTATCGTGAAAGTATCATGAACCAAGATCCGAAAGACGCGACCCATGACGAGGACGAACCGGGCGGTGGTGGTCGAAGACCACCGGACCGCCGGCGGATCGTCGGCTCGGCTGGAGGGGTCGAGAGGGCGAGAGCCTCGGCTGGACGCCGAGACTCGATCGTGCCCTAGCTGGGCACGAACCCTTGCTGCCCGAGCAGCACCGCTCGCACGGTGCTGCCTCCGCTCACGCGGAGGGGCTGCCGCTCGCGCGGCTGGACCGCCGCTCGCGCGGCGGTGGTTGCGGGCTGATCGCTAGCCACGGTTCAACCGTGGCTTGAGGGCGATCAGCGGGGCGTGACTGGGATGCCCAGCGGGCTGCCAAGGGCAGCCCTAGGCGGCTGCCGTGTACAGCCGCGAGCCCCATGCGGGGGCTCGACCGGACAGCCGCGGGCTATCCCCGCGGCGGCTTGTTTGGTTGAGTCCGGCTTCGTGGTGGTTCGTGGCGAGATGTTCCGGCAACCGGGAGTCGATTGGAGTTGTTATTCCGCAATTCGACAACTCCGGATATTCGATCTCCAAAGGATTTCGGTCGGAATTAATTAGATAATTTATTTATTTAAATTTATTAATTCCGGGATATCGATTTCCAACACTCCCCGTGCGCACGCCGTCGTCGAGGGGCGGCTGGGATCCGCCGCGGCGCCAGCCCGCGGCATCCCAGCGATCGACCGAGGTCGATCGCGTGCCCCGGCGTCCAGCCGGGGCTCCCCTCGTCGCGCGGTACCGGCGGTCGAACCCTAGGGTTCGGCCGCCCCTCTCGATCCTCGCCGGGGATCTCGAATCCCCGTCCCCGAGGTTTGTCGTTTTCCCGGATCGTGCGTTCATGTATATGTTACAATTAATATAACATAAAATCATACAAGGGAGTTTATGATTTTACCTTTGATTCGTTGTGCGGAGAAACGAAATCAATTGAAGACCTTTGAATCTTCCTACGTATTCCTTGCACCTCGTTCGAACGTCGTGTGGGCGACGATCCTCCGAACTCTATGGATCTACTTCACGAACTCTCTAGAATATCAAGTATGATAAACTTATGGTGTGTTTAATTGTGAAGACCATGTAGTGCTTTTATAGGCTACGTAGGGGATCTAAAGGAGGTGGAATATTGGGCTTCCAATATTGATAATTAAATTGAGCCCAAGCCAAATCTATTAATCCCATCAATATTAATTAATTTATTTTCCACTATATAAATTAATTGCACTTCCAATATTAAACCATATTATATCAAATAATATTTCTCCGGTAGTATTATTTATTCCGTGTATTTAAGATTTAAATATCCATGAATAAAATTAATTTATTGCTAATTAATTTATTCATCTCTTGTATCCGAGACTAGTACCATTCAACCTTAATTATTATGCGGAAAAAAAACACTCATGAGGCTTACATAATAATTCCTTATGAACTCATCTCGGGGATATTATCAACCCTTCCGGGATACACTTTCCCGTCAAGTATTCACGGCATGTCGTATATAAAATATAGTAACCCAACTTAGCCTGTAATTAACCCAATTATTAAATCGGTTAATTCCTTTGGTAAATCAAAGTTACTTATATTAAATATACACACCCGCAATAGTTTCGGGGATTAAGAATAAAATACTCTGAGACTTAAATCAATTATCAACGGCAATCCTAATTGATAAGTCTCAAGCGATCCGCCCAATACACCAAGTGTACAAGTGTGATAAAATAATTAAGACAAATTATTTTCTCTCTCACACAACGACTATACCGATGGATTGGTCCGTGTCTATCTAGGTCGTGAGAAACTGTTTGATTAAATACGAGTAACCGATAGTATGATCTTCTGTGTGACGTCGCACTGCTGGAATTCGATGTCCCGGGTTATCTAAATTTGCGGAAACCGACAACCCGACCGAAAACCCGTCGCCGGAGATCCAACCGCGAACCACCGTACGAGCCGGAGCTCGACCGAGCACCGCACGGGCGAACCCGCACGCCCAGCCGAGCCCCCGCACGGGGCTCGCGATCGCTCTCGTAGCGATCGCTGGGGATGCACGAGGCATCCCCGGGGCTGCTCGTAGCAGCCCCGCAGCGAGCCCACGGCTCGCTGCCCAGCGGGGCCTAGCCCCCGCACGCATCCGCTGCGGGCGAACCCGCAGCACGTACGGGGTCGCTGCGGGTGACCCCGCAGCTTACCCGCGATCGATCCTAGGATCGATCGCACCCCTCGGCTTCGGCCGAGGGTTTCTCCTATCCGCCCCGCACCGGCGGTCCGAACCCTAAGGTTCGACCGCCACCTTCGATCCTCGCAGGGGATCTCGAATCCCCGTCCCCGAGGTTCGTCGTTTTTCCCGGATCGTGCGTTCATGTATGTATCACAATCAATCCACATAAAATCATAGAAGGGAGTATATGATTTTACCTTTTAATTCGTTGTGCGGAGAAACGAATCTAAGTTGATGACCTTACGATCTTCCCACGTATTCCTTGCACTAGCTTGAACGTCGGGTGGGCGACGATCCTCCAAGCTTATGGATCCTCTTCTCTCTCTCTCTTCTTTCTCTCTCTAGGAGAATTATGATCTTGTGTTATGTGTGTAGAATAGAGAAGACCATGTAGTGCTTTTATAGGCTACCTAGGGGATCTAAAGGAGGTGGAATATTGGGCTTCCAATATTAATGATTAAATTGAGCCCAAGCCCAAATCTATTAATCTCCCATTAATATTAATTAATTTATTTTCCACTATATAAATTAATTGCACTCCCAATATTAAACCATATTATATCAAATAATATTTCTCCGGTAGTATTATTTATTCCGTGTATTTAAGGTTTAAATATCCATGAATAAAATTAATTTATTGCTAATTAATTTATTCATCTCTTTAATCCGAGACTAGTACCATTCAACCTTAATTATTGTGCGGAACGAATCCACTCATGAGGTTTACACAATAATTCCTTATGAACTCATCTCGGGGATATTATCAACCCTTCCGGGATACACTGTCCGGTCAATCATTCACGGCATGCCATATATAAAATATAGTGACCCCACTTAACCTGTAATTAACCCAATAATTAAATCGGTTAATTCCTTTGGTAAATCAAAGTCACTTATATTGAATATACTCACCCGCAACAATATCGGGGATTAAGAATAAAATACACTGAGACTCGAATCGATTATCGCCGACAATCCTAATCGATGAATCTCAACGATCCGCTCAATACACCAAGTGTACAAGTGTGATAAAATAATTAAGATAAATTATTTTCTCTCTCACACAACGACTATACCGATGGATTGGTCCGGGTCCATCTAGGTCGTTAGCCACTGTTTGATTAAATACGAGTAACCGATAGTATGATCTTCTGTGTGCCCATGCAACACCATACTAACTACAACGTATAAAATCTTAGGACTATGAATTTGCATATATTTAATTAATAATAATTAAAAGCAAACAATTGTTTATTAATTTAATAGATTAAATGCTATGATCGGGAGTTTACCGTTACTTAAATCTAGACATTAAGTACACAACTCCAACAATCTCCCACTTGTACTAAGGTCTAGTCATTTCCTCCAAACTCCCGGTTCCCATACTCATCACGTGCTTTAAAGTGTACTTCCGAGAAGTACTATGTGAGTGAGCAATCTAGGTTGCCGCTCTGAAGTTATCTTGGTGACTACTACGTCGTCTCCCTCGACGATGATTCGTATCAGGTGGTACTTGCACTATGTGTTATCATCACTTTTGACTTATGACCTCTTCCAGTTCACTTTGCACCGCTATCCAATAGCCTTTGGTAAACTAAGAGTCATATCCAAGTCAAGAGGTAATCCCGGAACCTAACCAAAACTTCCGCTGCCTCTGAGGCTGCTATTCGGTTATGAGAGAGTCTGAGAAGCGTCCCGCTTATCACTCTTTCACTTCATGGTTCCACCTCTTTCTAAAAGTGAACACATAGCCTGATATCGACTTTCACTGGTCCTTCTTTGATTTTTGGATCTGAGAATCTGTAATCTAAGAAGATTTCGTCTTGCTCTGTAAGCCAGTACTATGAAAGTACTCTTGCAGCATTCGAACATCCCTTATCCAGATTACTTTGATATCCTCCCACTACGCAAACCGCATAGTTGATATCAGGTTCTTGTTTTACAACATTGCATCTATAAAGCTTTCCATACTTGAAGTATAGGAAACTGCTTTGTCCTCATCTATCTCCTTCATGTGTTCGAACACATATCCTTTAGATAGATGTTTATTCTGTCCCTGAAAGGCAATAACCTTTCTCAGAAGTATGCATGTTAAAAACAAACCTTAATCGTACAAGATATCTAGGAGAAGTACAATGTTCTTATCTCTAGATCACAAGATCTTAAGAACATGTTCTAACTTCTTCTTAATCTTATATCTCGATTTATTTAGACAACCATTATCTTATGTCTGACAATATCTTTACATTGTTACCAATGATAAAATATTATCTACATAAGATCTCCGAGAAACACCACCTTGTTATCCATTATGTCTCTAATACACCTATCGTCTTTGCCATTTTGATGAATCCATAAAATGGACTATCTCATCAATTTGCAAGTTCCACGATTTACAGCTTTGTTACAATTCACGAATGAATTTACTAAGCTTGTACTCTAAATGATCTAGCCTCTTGACAATAATCCTTATTGTTCCAAGCAGGCACATTTAGATCTAGTACTGCCCTTATGCAGAGCTAGGGGTCGATTTCATCTTTACTAGATCCAGAGTCCGAAATCTTCTAGCCTTATGAATATCTCTGGTTGTCCAACAACCTCCCACTGCAATGGCGTCCCGGTGTATAACAGTAATAACAATAGGTGCAGTGTGTGGTGTACTTCTACTCGGTTTGGCTGGTTCCTAGTCTTTTGTCCTTCTTCTCATTCTAAGGTATTACGTCAATTTTAGGCTTTGTGGTTCATCTAATAGTCTTTCTCTATGAACCGGACGAGACGTCCCTCTGGTTCATAGTACTATAGAACACACAATACTTCGTTCATCTAGGATTTCCTACAACCATATTCAATATGCCGTTGTATCTAGGAACATCCATAGAACATAGGTAGTTCCGAACAACTTGTCCTTTTACTATCTGATTTTCCATTTCTTTATAGCGCACCATCTCTACACGCAAGTGTATGGCGTGCCCCTTTGGGATTGAATCCCAATCTTTGATTATGCTATGTGTTACTTAGATAAGTGATGGCCTTCGCGACCGAGTCGCAGGCTCCTAATGGATATACTTTGATGGTTCCCCATAATAGCTTTGTGTCCATTGACTAGTCAAAACACTTTGCTTTTATGGCACATTAAGTATTCTAATCCATCACCGAGTATTCTTTGAGAGAATTTCTCGTACCTTTCTAATTTACACATATGTCTGCATATCTAATCATTTTCAATACTTGTCTGAATCCTATCCTTTATCCAGAAAGGTTTGCTTAGATGTATTATCCTCCAAATTCAATCCTTAGGTCGGAAGGTCCATTCCTTCAACTATAATTGATCAAATCAATTTCGACCATTTGAATCTTTATTTGAAAATACTACTAAGTATAAGATTTCACAAGTATAATGATAAAGAAATATCTAATAAGTAAAACAAGTTATAGAACGGTTCGTTGCATTGGGGTAGACTTAGGATCTATCATTCATATATTGCTATCTAATGTACCAGAATAGATAATGCCATTATTTCTTATCAAAATCATCCAATGATTAAAGAAATAAAATATCCATTCATGAATAATAGAAATCCAGAACAAAACGTTCTTTCTAAAATAAAGGGGTACATAAAGCAATAACTTTGAAATGAAATCCTATTTAACTACTAAAGCAGATAAATGTCTTTCACCGCAACCGCTGCTTCAACCACAGCTTTGCCTTGACTATTCCTCCATTTCCAAGTCTTTGGGTTCCCTGGTGTCCCTGCATTTTAAATGCATACATACCGTCAGTGGATCCATATCTACCAACCAGGTTCTGGTAGATAAACCAGCTGACTATGTTTTAAAGACTAAGGAGAGAATCTCATACCTTCTCCAGGAGAAAATAAAGACTTCCAGTCCCCAGACAACTTTCTTTGAGAATGACTGCTCGAAGGCTTTCTCACCCTATTTCGTGGTCCAAGTGTAGGACTACAGGGCCTCTTTGTCTGCTTCTCCATTCCTTGGTCTATGCCCTTAGGTTCGAAACCTTTGGCTTTGGCCATAAGAGCTTGCGATTGTCTCAACTCATCCAAAAGGTCCAGCATCTCGAAAACGTGTTCAAGCGTTTCCTCAAAGCGACTGACCTTTATGAGTATCCTCATCGCCTCTTTTCTAACCTTCTCGTTGTCTCTAAACATAAGCTTGAGTTTCAGCATGATGTCATGATTGGTGGTTAATGCAAAAGCACTATTCCACTTCTCAAAATCAGCCATTTCCTCAATAGTTGAGACACGTGTTGGTTCAGGAGGACAAAGTTCACTGAGTACTGAGTTGTACTCAGCAACAGTCTGGGAAATGTCTAACTCTCTATTCCATCCAACACAGTATGGAACTAGTGCGTTGAATTCCTTGAGTATCATAGAAAGTGGGTTCATAGCTATTCTCTAAACCTATAAGCACATTTAAACAAACAATTAATTTAATATCCGATATTATCTCCCTCAAATAATATCATTAAATTACTAATCACATCTAAAATCCCATCAGGTAAGGCAAGCCACGTGGTGTGGACGTTTACCCACCCAAATGATTTAGCAATTAGGTTTTCTTTGGTCATACATCACTTATAGCGTAACCTCGTGGGGAGGAATACTATAATGCGTATCTAAGTGTAAACCATTACTCAGCACCAAAGTAAATCGTTTGGAATTGCTATATCACCGCAAGCCACGTGGTGTGGACGTTTACGATAACTTCACAACTCTTCACAATTCCTTACAACTGTCTACATCAATTAATCCAAAATCCGTTAGTACAGCAAGCCACGTGGTGTGGACGTTTACTACACCAAGAGACTTTTATAATTGACTTCCAATTATGAGATTCATTCGATTTTCGTAAATCAAGACGCGGAGAATCATAAGTGAAACTCGAAGTTTCTAACCAGTGATTCACCATGCGAACAACCCTATCTCTCATTAGATGAGGGAGCCGAGCAGACAATCGATCCATCTATCAAAGAATGGTACGACTGCCTCTAATTTGTGTCATCCACATGACCAAGTGGCTTTGGCTCCATTCCACTCCCCGGGGTGAGAATGAGTCGACTTGAAGTCAGTTTCAGAAAGACCAATTAGGCATTGTTTGATGAACTTAATCAATGTTTCTCGTAAGAGGAATTACAAGAATTCTCCTCCAATGACACATCTATATGAACTTCAAAAGTTCATAAGAGTCACCAAGAGAACAGTAATGGAGACCATGGGAATGTTTCCATCCCCTCTCCCACTTAGCTTTTTATAACAAAGGGATACGCTATCTAATGCATAATTAAACACATAAGCATGCATACAAGTAATAAAGCACATAGCACATAGTCAAAATAATGCTAGAAAAATTATTTTCCGACTATCATGGCTTTATTCCATCTCCGTATGCGTCTTCTAGTCTTCAGTCTTCGTTCTTGAATGCTCCATGTGACGAGAATATTAATCCCAATATTTAAATCTATTTATTTTTAATAAATCCAAAAGATACTCAATTCGAAAATTAAGTCAATCGAATAAATCAAAAATAAAATTAAATATTATTAATATTTTTATTTATTTCTTTTCCTATCTAATTCTATTAAATCTCTAGAATAATCTATCCAAGTCAAACTTGGAATATTCTAGAAGACTTCTATAATAGAATAAGGAAGTAAAATAAATTAGGACTCTTCTACTTTCCAAGATTAATTAATTTCCATTTCTATGAAAAATTCCCATAAAATAGGAATAATCAATTAGGAAATAAATCAATCCTAATTTAACTTTTATTCCTTTCCAATTCTATTAAATCTCTAGGATCCTATTCCAAGTAGAACTCGGAATACTCTAGAAGACTTCCATAATAGAATAAGGAATAAAATTAATTCCAATTAATTCTTTTCCTAATCCATGAGAATTCCCAAAAATAGGAAAACTCAATTAGGAAAACCGAATCAATTAGGTAAGTAGAATCTTGGTAGGAGTAGGAGTAGCACGGGTTGGGGATCCCCGTACCACCACCACCACCGACCGCCGCCATCACCGGAGAGGGCACCGCCGCCGCCTCCCCAGCCGGCCGGCCACCACCTTGCCGGCGGCAGCCCCAGCCGAGGGGCGATCGACCCCTCCCCATGGCTTCGGTCATGGGGTCGATCATGGGGTTGATCGACCCCCCGGTTCTTCGTCCTCTTCGTCTTCTTCGTCTCATGAGTTCTCCGGCGGTCGTCTCGGCATCGATCCAACGTAAATAAATTACACGAAATAAATTTACAATTCCGGTATCGATTCTATACATGAAATCGACCCTATACACTTTCCGGAAAACATAGAACAATAATAATAAATCAAAATTCGGTCAACCCCCGAATTTTTACTATTACAAGCATTCATCCACACAAAACGAATCTCGACATGACCGAGAGTTTAATAAACGAACAATCATGGTAAATTAAATAGCAATTAATTAAACCAATAATTAACAATTAATTAAACCATGATAGTCGGAATCCCTGCAAGGTAGAACACAATTGAACACATACATGAACACGAAACCAAACGCTCTGATACCAATTGCTGGAATTCGATGTCCCGGGTTATCTAAATTTGCGGAAACCGACAACCCGTCGCCGGAGATCCAACCGCGAACCACCGTACGAGCCGGAGCTCGACCGAGCACCGCACGGGCGAACCCGCACGCCCAGCTGAGCCCCCGCACGGGGCTCGCGATCGCTCTCGTAGCGATCGCTGGGGATGCACGAGGCATCCCCGGGGCTGCTCGTAGCAGCCCCGCAGCGAGCCCACGGCTCGCTGCCCAGCGGGGCCTAGCCCCCGCACGCATCCGCTGCGGGCGAACCCGCAGCACGTACGGGGTCGCTGCGGGTGACCCCGCAGCTTACCCGCGATCGATCCTAGGATCGATCGCACCCCTCGGCTTCGGCCGAGGGTTTCTCCTAGCCGCCCCGCACCGGCGGTCCGAACCCTAAGGTTCGACCGCCACCTTCGATCCTCGCCGGGGATCTCGAATCCCCGTCCCCGAGGTTCGTCGTTTTTCCCGGATCGTGCGTTCATGTATGTATCACAATCAATCCACATAAAATCATAGAAGGGAGTATATGATTTTACCTTTTAATTCGTTGTGCGGAGAAACGAATCTAAGTTGATGACCTTACGATCTTCCCACGTATTCCTTGCACTAGCTTGAACGTCGGGTGGGCGACGATCCTCCAAGCTTATGGATCCTCTTCTCTCTCTCTCTCTTCTTTCTCTCTCTAGGAGAATTATGATCTTGTGTTATGTGTGTAGAATAGAGAAGACCATGTAGTGCTTTTATAGGCTACGTAGGGGATCTAAAGGAGGTGGAATATTGGGCTTCCAATATTAATGATTAAATTGAGCCCAAGCCCAAATCTATTAATCTCCCATTAATATTAATTAATTTATTTTCCACTATATAAATTAATTGCACTCCCAATATTAAACCATATTATATCAAATAATATTTCTCCGATAGTATTATTTATTCCGTGTATTTAAGGTTTAAATATCCATGAATAAAATTAATTTATTGCTAATTAATTTATTCATCTCATTAATCCGAGACTAGTACCATTCAACCTTAATTATTGTGCGGAACGAATCCACTCATGAGGTTTACACAATAATTCCTTATGAACTCATCTCGGGGATATTATCAACCCTTCCGGGATACACTGTCCGGTCAATCATTCACGGCATGCCATATATAAAATATAGTGACCCAACTTAACCGGTAATTAACCCAATAATTAAATCGGTTAATTCCTTTGGTAAATCAAAGTCACTTATATTGAATATACTCACCCGCAACAATATCGGGGATTAAGAATAAAATACACTGAGACTCGAATCGATTATCGCCGGCAATCCTAATCGATGAATCTCAACGATCCGCTCAATACACCAAGTGTACAAGTGTGATAAAATAATTAAGATAAATTATTTTCTCTCTCACACAACGACTATACCGATGGATTGGTCCGGGTCCATCTAGGTCGTGAGCCACTGTTTGATTAAATACGAGTAACCGATAGTATGATCTTCTGTGTGCCCATGCAACACCATACTAACTACAACGTATAAAATCTTAGGACTATGAATTTGCATATATTTAATTAATAATAATTAAAAGCAAACAATTGTTTATTAATTTAATAGATTAAATGCTATGATCGGGAGTTTACCGTTACTTAAATCTAGACATTAAGTACACAACTCCAACACGCACACCATACTAACTACAACGTATATAATCCAGGACTATATTTTGCATATATTTAATTATCAATAATTAAATGCAAACGATTGTTTATTAATTAAATAGATTAAATGCTATGATCGGGAGTTACCGTTACTTAAATCTAGACATTAAGTACATAACTCCAACAGTATCTAAATGGGTCGAGGCCAAGGCTACAGCAACTAATGACTCGAGAGTGGTAGCCGCCTTCGTCAAGGGCGACATATTCAGCAGATTTGGTGTACCTCGCGCGTTGATCAGTGACCAAGGTACACACTTCTGCAATTATATAATTGAAAGGTTGCTCAGGAAGTATGGAGTGCACCACAGGATATCCACAGCATATCACCCCCAGGCCAATGGGGCAAGCCGAGCTATCCAATCGTATCATCAAAACCATCTTGAGGAAGACGGTCAAGCCAGAAGGTAAAGATTGGAGTGATAAACTCGATGATGCACTCTGGGCCTACAGAACCGCCTACAAAACACCTTCAGGGATCTCTCCCTACCGCATGGTGTTTGGCAAGTCATGTCACTTGCCCGTGGAAATCGAACACAAGGCGCATTGGGCAGTGAACTAGGTCAACTTCGACTGGGATGCGGCCAGCGAAGGACGTAAACTTGACCTAACCGAGCTGGAGGAGATAAGGATTGAAGCATATGACAACGCGGTCAATTACAAGGAGCGGACAAAAAGAACCCACGACAAAATTATCAAAAAGAAGAAGATTGAACCTGGTCAACTGGTTTTGGTTTACCAAACCAAGTTAAAATTCAAGGCCAAAAAGTTATCCACCAAATGGGCAGGACCATTTATAGTCCATACTGTTTGCCCAAATGGATCGGTTGAGCTATTTAAGCCAGGTGATAATCAGATCTTCAAGGTGAATGGGCAGAGAGTCAAGGCTTACTATGGGAATGAGGACCTCAAGGGGATGATACCCCCTGAGCCAGCCGCTTGACCAAGTGAAGCAAGAAAAATAAGTCAGGCCCATGACAATAAATAGAGGCAAATACCGAAGGCGAACTCGGTATGTATACTATGCTTTTCCCTTTATTTTGTTTTGATTAATAAATTCACCACGCCAAGGAGTAGCCATGGACAGGAAAGGGTTTTGGTCTGTCTTTGTCTTCAGGAAACAGGAAATTTGAGCGAGCAAGTGCGGAGATTGAGCAATGGACAGAGGAGGGCAGTTGTGATGATTGCGGAATTCTCGGGAATCAGCATAAGAGTCCCATCGACTCTGAATTTGCAGAGTCCTAAACTAATTAAAACTCTAATTCATCTACACCTCTACCCCACTACTTCAAAACCGCACACAACCCCTCAACTTCCCCCCACTTCCACCACTCCCCAAAACCCTAACTCCCTCAACCATGGTGTCTACCCGTCCCAAAAACACTAAACTGAACAAGATACCCCCACGATACCAAAATTGATCTCACCAGCCCCCAATCACAACCGTCAAAAAAGATGGCTGGAGCCGAGTCGTCGAAAACCGCCGCCGCCTCTGTACCCGCGAATGAAAAAACGCCACCACCACCGGAAAAAGAAAACACCCCTTCGCCGGTCAAACAGAGCCCGATGCGCGAAGCAAGTCCACCACCCCTCAACACTGACTTGGTGGACCAACTGACGGCTGAAATCGAAGCCCCAAAATTGTCCGACCTCGACACGACCCCAAAACCGTCCAACGAGTCAGCTCCGGCAAGTCAGAGCGGCGAGCCGAGCGAAGACATCGTCAAAAAGCGGAAGTTCACGGCGGAGGAAAAAGGTAAGTTCAAGAAACCCCGTGAAAACACGCCACCCGCCACCATGGAATCGTCATCCGACGAGAAGCCCGACGACATATCTACTGCCGGCGGCGAGGAAGAGGAAAAGGACGGCGAAGAGGAGACGGAGGAAAAGGAGGAGTCAATTCCGGCAACCCCATCTGAGAAGTTCAAAACTCCGGCGACGACCCGAGTCACCCGTGGCAAGGGCAAGCAGTCAGCACCCATCCAATATCCAAAAAAGGGCAGTTGTCGTGCCCAAGACTGTATGTTTTGAAACCCTTAAAGATTTGAACATTGATGCTAAGGTTAAGGGTTATTTTGAAGCTATAGGATGGGAGGACTTCTTGACCTGGCCAGGGCAAGTCTATGTGAAATTGGTCAAGGAGTTCTATGAAGATATGGAGGTAAGAACGAGCAAGGATGGCGGCCCGTTGGGCATTTCATTCAAGATGATGGGATCGTATAATGAGGCAAGCATCTTCGAGATCAACATGGCCATTGGAGCGGCCACATTCAAGGACAAATTTTCCAAGGAGTACCAGGACAGATTGACCACGCCACCAGAGCGCACGCAGAAAGAAAGGAACGAGATCTGGAAAGCCTTGAGCAAGGAAAAAATCTTCAAATCTCAGGAGGCCAAAAATTTCCAACTCAAAGACGACGCCTTGCGCATCTGCCACCGTATCCTGGCGTACAATTTCTATGGAAAGAAGGACAACAGCAATACAGTCTCCCTTACCCAGCTTGATCTACTGTGGTGCATGACCAAGAAGATCAAGGTCAACTTTGGAGCTTTCCTGTGCACACAACTGAACAACATCTTGAGCAAGCCAGCACAGAGGTTGTGTTGGAGTGGTATACTTAATGTCTAGATTTGAGTATTGTGAACTCCTTGTACACTTTCATTTACCTATTAAATACGAACATTCATTTGCTTTTAATTATTGTTAATTAAATATATGCAAATTATAGTCCTGGATTTTATACGTTGTAGTTAGTATGGTGTGTCGGGCCCACACAGAAGATCATACTATCGGTTACTCGTATTTAATCAAACAGATGCTCACGACCTAGATGGACACGGACCAATCCATCGGTATAGTCGTTGTGTGAGAGAGAAAATAATTTGTCTTAATTATTTTATCACACTTGTACACTTGGTGTATTGAGCGGATCGATTGAGACTCATCAATTAGGATTGCTCGGCGATAATTGATTTGAGACTCAGTGTATTTTATTCTTAATCCCCGATATTGTTGCGGGTGTGTATATTTAATATAAGTGACTTTGATTTACCAAAGGAATTAACCGATTTAATTATTGGGTTAATTACCGGTTAAGTTGGGTCACTATATTTTATATATGGCATGCCGTGAATAATTGACCGGACAGTGTATCCCGGAAGGGTTGATAATATCCCCGAGATGAGCTCATAAGGATTTATTATGTAAACCTCGCGAGTGGATTTAATTCCGCATAATAAATAAGGTTGAGTGGTACTAGTCTCGGATAAAAGAGATGAATAAATTTATTAAGCAATAAATAAATTTTATTCATGGATATTTATATCTTAAATACACGGAATAAATAATACTACCGGAGAAATATTATTTGGATATAATATGGTTTAATATTGGGAGTGCAATTAATTTATATAGTGGAAAATAAATTAATTAATATTAATGGGAGATTAATAGATTTGGGCTTGGGCTCAATTTAATCATTAATATTGGAAGCCCAATATTCCACCTCCTTTAGATCCCCTACGTAGCCTATAAAAGCACTACATGGTCTTCTCTATTCTCATAACTTGAAGATCACAATTCTAGAGAGAGAAAGTAGAGAGAGAAGTAGATCCATAGAGCTTGGAGGATCGTCGCCCACCCGACGTTCAAGCTAGTGCAAGGAATACGTGGGAAGATTCAAAAGGTCGTCTTGAATTCGTTTCTCCGAACAACGAATCGAAAGGTACAATATCTAAACGCCCTTGATAATTGTTCGATTTTGGATTTATCGAGAATACCGTAGAACGCAAGATCCGAAGTTCGGACCCGGAGTAGACGGACGAACACGCGGTGGTGGCGAAGCCACCGGACCGCGTGAACCGCCCGCCTAGGGTTCGACGGGCATGGAGGATCGACCCTCGGCTGGGCCGAGGGCGTGCGGTCGATCACGCCGATCGACCGCTGGGGCGCGGGCTGGTGCCGCACCCCACCCCACCTCGACGGTGGGGACCTCCAGACGGCGGCGGGTCGCCGGACCCGCCGCGGGGGGCTGCTGGGCAGCCCCGGCCGATCGCGCTTGGCGCGATCCCTTTCGATCGCGTGACCCGACTCGCGGGGGTTTTTGGGTGGGGGCGGATTGCGTGCCTTCGGGCGCGTGATCTCCAAAGCCCGGACTCCGGCGGATGAGTCGGCGTTCGTGTGATCTCCGGCGGATGGTTTTGATCGGGTTATTGGTTTCCGCAAATTTAAATAGCCCGGTATATCGAATTCCAACAATTGGTATCAGAGCGTGGTTTACGTTCGCGGTATTTTCGATAAAATTGTTCTACCTTGCAGGGTTCCGACTATTATGGCTTAATTTATTATTCGTTTAATTTATTTTGTCATGTATGTTGGATTGATTAAACTCTCGGACATGTCGAGATTCGTTTTTGGTGGTGAATGCTTGTAATAGTAAAAAATTCGGGGGTTGACCGAATTTAGGATTTATTATTACGTTCTATTTTTCCGGAAAATGTATAGGGTCGATTTCATGTATAGAATCGATACCGGATAGTGTAAAATTTATTTTGTAATTTATTTTGCGTTGGATCGATGCCGAAACGACCGCCGGAGAAGACGCGTGACGAAGGAGACGACGTGAGGGCTAGGGCTCGGATCGACCACCATGGTCGATCCATGGAGGATCGATCGATCGCATGGTGAGGCGCCGAATTCGCGCCTCCCGGCGGCGAAACCACCGGCGGTGGTGGTTCGCCGGCTAGGTGGCGGCGGCGGCGGTCCTCGGCCGGTGATGGCGGTCCGGTGGGGGCGCGGGGGTCCTCGTGATCTTCGTGCTCTCCCGGTAAATTCACTTTCCTAATTAATTCGGGTTTTTCCTATTTGAGTATTCCTATTTTTGGGAATTCTCATGGATTAGGAAAAGAATTAATTGGAATTAATTTTATTTCCTTATTCTATTATGGAAGTCTTCTAGAGTATTCCGAGTTCTACTTGGAATAGGATCCTAGAGATTTAATAGAATTGGAAAGGAATAAAAGTTAATTTAGGATTAATTTATTTCCTAATTGATTATTCCTATTTTATGGGAATTTTCATAGAAATGGAAATTAATTAATCTTGGAAAGTAGAAGAGTCCTAAGTTATTTTATTTCCTTATTTCATTATGGAAATCATCTAGAATATTCCAAGTGGGTCTTGGATAGATTATTCTAGAGATTTAATGAAGTAGAAAGGGAAAATAAAATAAATAAAAAATATTAATAATATTTAATTTTATTTTTGATTTATTCGATTGACTTAATTTTTTAATTAAGTATCTTTTGGATTTATTAAAAATAAATAGATTTAAATATTGGAAATTAATATTCTCGTCACATGGAGCATTCAAGAACGAAGACTAAAGACTAGAAGATGCGTACGGAGATGGAGTAAAGCCATAATAGTCGGAAAATAATATTCTAGTAATTATTTTGACTATGTGATAATATTATGTGCTTTATTACATGTATGCATGCTATGTGTGTTTACTTTTATGCACTAGATAGCGTATCCCTTTATTGTAAAAAGCTAAGTGGGAGAGGGTATGGAAACATACCCATGGTCTCCATTGCTGCTCTCTTGGTGATTTTTATAAACTTTTGAAGTTTATATAGATAAGTCATTGGAGGAGAGTTCTTGTAATTCCTCTTACGAGAAACATTGATTAAGTTTATCAAACAATGCCTAATTTGTCTTTCCAAAGCTGATTTCAAGTCGACTCATTCTCACCCCGGGGAGTGGAATGGAGCCAAAGCCACTTGGTCATGTCGAGGACACAAATTAGAGGCAGTCGTACCATTCTTTGTTAGATGGATCGATTGTCTGCTCGGCTCCCTCATTTATGAGAGATAGGGTTGTTCGCATGGTGAATCACTGGTTAGAAACTTCGAGTTTCACTTATGATTCTCCGCGTCTTGATTTACAAGATCGAATGGATCAAGTAATTGGATTTCAATTGTATAAGTCTTTTGGTATGGTAAACGTCCACATTATCGTGGCTTGCTATATCGAATGGGACTTTAGATCGATTGATGTAGACAGTTATAGAAGGGAGTGAAGGATCCGTGTGTCAACGTAAACGTCCACACTATCGTGGCTTGCGGTGATATGCGAGTCTCAAACAAACTTCTTAGTACTGAGTAATGGTTAACACTTAGGTACGCTTCATAGTATTCCTCCCATCGAGGTAACGCTATTGATGATGTACGACCAAAGGAAATCTAATTACTAAATCATTTGGGTGGGTAAACGTCCACACTATCGTGGCTTGCTTTAACCTGATGGGATTTTAGATGTGATTAGTGATTTAATGATATTATTTGAGGGAGATAATATCGGACATTAAATTGTTTGTTTGTTTTATGTGCTTATAGGTTAGGAATGACTGTGACCCCACTTTGTGATATACTTAAAGATGAAAACTCACTGGTTCCATATAGTACTGATTGGAAAAGAAATCTGGACAATGTTCAGACTGTTGAGCCTTCCGAATCCACTATTGTCCCAACTGATGAGGACATTGAAAATGACCTCAAGGAAATGTTAGGACATAGTAAGGAAGCCGGACTAGAGGTGATTGACATACTCATCAAGTTTAGTCCTCTTGAGGAATCGCTTAAAAACGATTTCAAAAGAACTGAACTGATAAGTATGATCAGAGAATCACAAGCTCTAGTGGCCGAGTTGGAAGTGCAAGCAAAGAAGCCCAGTGGTTTTGAACCACGGATTGGGAAGAGCAAGCCACGAGGCAAGTGCTTTCGATGCAAGCAGTCTGGGCACTGGAGGTCTGATTGTCCTCTCATCAAAGGTACGAAATTTTCCTTAGTCACCGAAACATTGTTAGTGGTGTTATCTACCAGCACCTGGTGTGTAGATACGGGGGCCACTGATCATGTCTGCAATTCATTGCAGGGGTTCCAGGAAACCCGGAGACTTAGAGAGGGAGAGATCGTGGTCTACATGGGCAATGCCGCGAAGGTGGCGGCTGTTGCAGTGGGAGACGTTCACTTACGCTTTAGTAGTGATAGGGTTTTAGTTTTACAAAATTGTCTTTATGTACCCAACTTTAGAAAGAATTTAATTTCGGTTTCTAAGCTTATTTTGAATGGATATTCTGTTTCTTTTGACCACTCTGTGATCATAAGAAGAAACAGTGAAATTATCTGTTCTGGTACATTGGTGGACGATTTGTATGTGCTAAATCCTGAGTCTAACACGATGCAACTAACCGAGAGTAATAACACAT